>JAJGOT010000127.1:257500-857500 GCA_022457155.1 Cladopsammia gracilis | reverse complement strand
GTTTTTCTTCTTATAGAATTTTGAATTGATCATCGGTGTAAACGTTTTCATCTAATTTTAATCTTGTCACTGTCTTCCTGGCGTGATTTCGTTTTTCTAGGCCGTAAGAGCATTTCGTATTGCATTCACCTTGTTCGTGCCATCTTACTTTACTTCTTAAAATCGCACCTTTCGTTCTATATGTCATTAATTTTTTTCGAGTTCAAGTATAAAGTTTTTATTGTGTGGATGCTTCTCGGCTTGTGCTTGTAACGTATTTATTTTTGCCTGTATGTCTTTTTCCTTGTCCCTAAATATTTTTGCCTTTCTTTTAGAGTATTTAATTGTAAAACCTCTAATCTCCATTTTTATAAGATCCCACCTCAGGAAGATTTTCTCGTACAACTGCAATATATTTTTCATCTTCAAGAAGTGAGACATTAAACTTCCAAAAGCCTGGACCTTTCTTCTGAGCTGAGACATCGGATTGTAGATGAATTGAAACGGCTGAATGATCACTTTCGGCTGCTAGAATAATTTCACATTTTATATTTGCAAGGGTGCGAAATTCTTTTGAAATTAAAAAGGTAATCTAAACGGCTTTGTATTTTTAAGGATTTGTTTCTCCAAGTGAAACGAGGTAAGTCTGGGTTTGAAGTTCGCCAAATGTCACAAAGATTGTATGAATTACAAAATTTTTTAATTTCTTTAATGACCGACGCTTTTTTTGTGACAGGATTTCCACCTGTTTTATCTTTAGGGACGGACCATTTAATTTTTGTGGGGGGGGCCGGGGGGGGGGGGGGGGGGGGGGAGTTGCGCAATTTCTTCTGAGCATGAATTGTTTTTTCAGCATCACTATTTGCAAGAATTTTTTTTCCTTAATGCTTGAATTTTCTTTTCCAGGTGCTTTCTTGTGCACGAATTTTTTTCTCTTAAATTTCTTCTGCAGGAATTTTTTTTTGGTAATTGCCCAACCCCCCCCCCCCCCCCCCCACAAAAATTAAATGGTCCGTCCCTTAGGCGAGAATGCGCCACCAATTATCAAATTTTCTTGTGTAACTTCTTGTAAAAAATTGTTAAGATTCGAAAAAAAGTTTACTTGTTGATTAGCGTCATTTGGCGCGTAAATATTAACGAGAACAAAAGGGATTCCGTGAATTGACATTTCTAAAATAATGAACCTTCCCTTTGTATCAGCAGTAAACTTTTCTACTTTGAACTCCAAAGAAGGGTTGATTAGTATCATGACACCTTTGCTGTGGTTTGTACCGTGACTAAAGAAAACTTTCCCACCCCATTCATTTTCCCATGTCGATGTGAATGAATTAGTGCTATAACATTCCTGCAGAAAAACAAAGTCTTGTTTCTGTTTATGCAACCATCGAAAAACCAAACGGCGTTTGAGAGATTTGTTCAGACCTCTGACGTTTAACGACAGGCATTTTAAATTCAGAGCATTAGTCGTGTTTATTTTAGGCCCAGTTCAAACGTCGAACTTCACATGTGTCGAACCTAATGCAAATCAGCAAGAACAATAGATTTTGCTAATTTGCATTAGGTTCGGCACATGTGAAGTTCGACGTTTGAACTGGGCCTAAGGAGTTTGTATAAATACGGAGAGCAGTCAGCACAGGCGTCAAGAATGAATAATATGAGATCAATAGACCTCATCACGGTTTTTCCAAAATTTTATATGGGCCTGATAGCAAAAATCCATCGACACTGCTGGGAAAAGCATCTCAAAATTAGTAAAGTGGCCGAATTTAAAAGCGATATCTTTTAAAATAGTGGAGATGTAGCTCTGCAAAGTCGGCAAATTTCACAGACGTTTGTATCGTGCGGCCAAATTTCTTGCCCTTTCCGTTCACCATGTTGCGTGACTTGTCTCAAGGATAGGTTTTAGGTTTTCTCTTCACCATTTACCCGGGTGTTCGATTTTCTTGCGCAAATATCGATAAAAGCCGCATCAAAGTGTTCGCCAACACCCGACTTTCCCATACAATATTCTTATGCAGATAACACATGGAGGAGTTTGTTTGTCTGAGTCACAGTTTGTCAGTCAAAGTATGTCACAGTATGTCAGTCAAAGATTGTATCTTTATGACCCTCACAACCATCCCGGTCCCTGAAGGGCCGACGCGTTGTCAGAATGTTAAAACGCTTTGGGAACGAAACTCCACCGACCATTGCATTTGTTTCTGCTGTCGTTTATACAGCGTAGTGAAGATTTAACGTTAAGGGAATATGAAACATAGCATTTCAATGGAACAACGACACAACAACACGGCCAGTTACAGCTTCCGGCTGATCATGACTGATTGCAACGATCGACGCAAAGTGCGTGCATGGCTGATGAAACACTTTCAATGTTCAAGAAAACGTGGCCTAACCTTTCTGATGTTTCTGATGTTGTTCATGCTTTTCTCGGCCGTTTTGTCATTCAGAAGCATCGGACAGACCCCACAACTGCCGACAAACAGACCAGTATGGCTTGAATCAACCCATGTCACTGATTTTAAACAACTGCCGTGGACCCAAGGGAACGATTCCCTCCTTGTGATTTTCCCTCATTCCGCTATTGACCAAGTGAACAAAACTTTGTGGGAGTTAACCAAAAATGATAAGCGCGCTCTTTGGAAGTTGAGCGAGTTTCTTGATTCGCAGAAACAATTCGACGGTGCAACATGCTTACGACATCCCTCGACACACATCAGACATGGCGAAAAGTGGAAAAATTTAACTGCAAAATGGCTAACGAAACACGACCAGAACAACACTGCGACTGGACACATCCTAGAATCGTCTTGGTGTCGATTCAATAAACGGAATTGGAGCCTTAACATACGAAATACAGGACCGGTACAGAAAGTGAAATTGCGCAACTTAGCCATAAACCTTCCTATAGATGAAATAATTGTGTTACAAAACTGCAACATACTGCAAGGCCCATTTGTAATTAGAAAAAGTGTGTTCGACAGAATAGGAGGATTACACGATAACTTTGGAAAAGTCACCCTTCTCGAGTTTTTTCTTCGATCTAAAGGCGAACTGAAAATGGCAAAACTAACAAACTGCGCATGGACACACGAAATAACGCGCACCGATCGAGGAACCCTCGAAGGGGCAAAGTTCCCTGAATATGCCTCATTCGGGAATAAACACCAGATTCTTCGCATCGTAACGGAAAGTCGAATCGAGTGGACAAGTTGTGTTGCAAACTGGAAATTATGTCCGGAAAAACCGTTTGTGCAGCCCCGTAATCTTCCCAGGATAGCAGAGCCAATATGTTGTAGCGTAGTTTTAGGACAAATGCTGGCGGATTTTAAATACGCACTGGAAAAACTGGGTTTAGAATACCGTATTGTGTTTGGCACTCTGTTAGGTGCTGTCAGAAGCCAGGCCATTATACCTTGGACGCAAGACGTTGATATTGCAATTTCAAAGTCAGCGATTGTAAACGAGTCGACGTTTATCGCTCTTCGAAAAGAACTTGGCGGCCGGTATTATGTAGGAGAGTCTTTCTACGGTACACTTGCTAGAGGCCATATGCTCATGCCACCTTACATTGAAGTCGACACGGCTCCCTTTTACGACGGACCGGACGATTTACAAGGGAATGCTTTATTTAGCAATGAAATCGAGGAAGCGGTGAAGGGTATGTTGCCGGTATCGGATGGTTGGAGGGAACACTGTTATGTTGATTTCTACGAGAGTGAACCGGTTTGGATGATCGACTCTTCCCTTGCAACTATTAACAATCAAACATTCTTCACCGTGAAACAAGTAGATTACGAGTTAAGAAACTGGTATGGCGAGAATTATTTGGAACCTGCTCTTCAAGGAAACTGGGTCGGACGTTCGGATTAGCAGTTGCACAGACCATGCAGACGTTAGAATAATAATAAATATAGGAACAAACTTCCTTCTATCATTAGTATTCGATGAATACGTGACGAGGGCGTATACAATTACGCAACTACGTATGTCACGTATGTATTTATACAAATCGAAGCCTATTCAGTTTAATATACTTACCGCTCTTGATGAAAAAAAAGGCCTATATCTGAATTTCCTGGTGGTTGTTATTAGTTTTAGTCATCTTGTATCTAGCTAAATTTATCTTTGTAACTGGTTTGTGTTTCCGACACTTGAAGCCGTGAATCTTTTGTTTATTTTGCCTGCTCCGGACCTGGGGTCGAGTCTGTCTTTTTGTCGAGGGTCGAGGGTTCCATGTCGAGGGTCGAGAGTAACAAAATAAATAAGAAAAATATAAAAAAATAACAACAAAAATCCAATTAATAAAGAATTTAAGCGTTTTTTAAAGATGCGATAAGAAGGGAGAAGGTGGGGGGGGGGGGGGGGTGACGGGTGGGGAAGGGGGGGTACAAAATACCACATGGGCATTCTAATTCAAAAGAAATCCACATGGAAGAAACATGACAAAAAACAGTCATAACAGCGTCGATTAGACTCATTTGCTATTTCTAATTTCTAATTTGTAATTACTTAACTGACAATGTAACTGCTGTGGTATTTGAGAAGTGTCAATAAATTGTTTTGTTCTAAACGGTTTCACAACATGCGATTATCAATTGTAAAGGAAACTCTTTTGTTATCTTGACATATCCAAGCTTCAGACAATATTGTTTCCAGGGCAGAATCGGTCATAATTAATAACTTTGTTTAACCCACGATGGAAAATGTCGACAAATCAGGCTGCCCAGTAGCCACCATTTCGTAGTTTAATTTCGCAATTATTGCTTTAAGCTAGTTTTTTTGCTTTGACATACATATTCCATTACGCAACAAGTGATTGGCTGCGGCAAATTGGAAAGTCGCTATCTGGTCGCTATTTTTGGTGTCGGTGATCAACTCATTTTTAAACAGCATAATTATTTGCATGCGCTTTCCATTTCAACTTTGTTTCAACAATATGGATTCCCCTAAAAAAACGTTTGCTGATGCGGTAAAAGGACAAGAATGTGAAAAATCAAAAAACCATCGGTTTTTAGTTTGTTTTGTTGGTGTTGTTGTTTTTGTTTCTCAGGGCGTTTGACATTTTTGTTGTGATTTACTGTTCAAGCAGCAGAACATTGATAATTGTGCAGGAATTTATTTTTGCGGCTCGAGAACAATAGGCAGAAAAAAAGGCAAACAGCATTAAAACCCGCGATTTCCGGTGTCGGTGATCAATCGATCAAATGCTTTATTTTAATTTAGTTGAATAGCATTAAAAAATCATGGTGCGTTTCCATTTTGAAAGCACAACAGTTCAGTCATGTTAAGTGGTACTCAAGCAGTTTAAGGCCTGGGTTTAAAGTGTGTTCGGAAAATATGGTTGACACTTAATATCTTCGCCGTGAAAACCTAGATCAAAATGAAATTTTCTCTGAATATTAATCTTGATGTTTTCTTTTGCCTTAACGCAAAAGTTTGGTCACGTGACATGTCACGTGATCAAAATTTTAAAATTACGTAAATCGGCGATTTGGTAGCGAATTTTCTTTGTATAGTTAAATAAATTAGCTTTTCCGATGGAGGGTTAACATATTTAACCTTCTACGTTTGGAATGATTGTCCTCAAGTCTTTAAATTAAAGTTATAAATAATTATAGGTTGAATTTTGGACTGAAAAATGACCTTTGTCCTCATAATTTTTTTTTAGAGATTAATGGACACTCATTCCAAACGTGAAGGGCTGGAGATATTTAATCTGCATCAGAAAAACATTTTTATTTGATGTTTCCTCTTAAACCCGTCACCAATTCGTCAAATATTTGCTATTTTAAGAAAAATGGCCACGTGACATGTCACGTGACCTATACCAAAGCTTATTATACTTAAAAATGTTAAGGACGATAATATCTTTCTATGTGCCAAATTTTGATTCAGTTCCATTCCGTTTGGAAAAGTTATTACGAATAAACCGTTTTTTCCTGGTCAAAGCCCTTGACCCAGGCCTTAAACTACTTGAGGTAGTTGGATTTCAGTCAGTTTCGAGAATATGGTTTCCTCTTTGTTTAGTTATTGTAAATCGCAATAACATATTTTCTAGTCGACCTTTTCCGTCGCCTGACAAACAAATTTAATAAATATGCCCGATTCGCCCGAGTTTCCTTGACTATTTAGTGATCAACCCCAATTGTGAAACCGCTTACGGCTGTTGTGACTGAGATCTCGTTTTTTCTTCGATATGGGCTTCTTTGGGTTCTAAATGCAATGCTTAAAAGCGAATTGGAATGTCCATGTGCTATTTTATATCCCCCACCTTCCCCCTTCACCCGCTAACGATTGCATGTCCACATGCAATTCTTATCGCATCTTTAAAACGGTTAAATTAAATTTTTTATATATATTTTTATATTTTTGTTATTTATTTTGTTACCCTCGACCCTCGACATGGAACCCTCGCCCTCGACATGGAACCCTCGACCCTCGACAAAAAGATAGACTCAGTTTTGACGTATTCCCGCCATTATCATAATAAAAGATTGACTAAAAGTTGTCAATTTAATCAACGTTAACGACAGAATTGATAATTGTGGAGGAAAAAAAAAGAAATTTAGCCCTTTGAATTAAATATACTTTTTCAGTTGTGGTAAAAAATTTTCGTAATTTGCATAATGTCAAAAGTAATTTGAAACCTTTCAGTAACACAACGTGTCCATTTCATAAAACATCTCGCAATCAGACACAACGAAAATATTCTAGTTTTATTCCTCTATATCTGTAACACAGAAAATAAAATTAAATAAAAAAGTGATCGCTTTAAGGTTATTTTCGCCCGAGAAACATTCACTAGCGCAAGCGAAACTCATGATGACTGGTTTCTCAGAAATAGTACAACATTCGGTGAAAAATCTTCAAATCTTCTCGAGTCTTCTTTAGCAACGCGATTGTTTGACAACGAAAAATGGATCACAAGACACGTGCAGTTTAATACATCTTATAATGGTGGTGAATTTTTCGCAGCTGAAGTTTCTGTTGGCTGTTCTATCCCTCTTCAACCTGGCGAAATAAAAATTCATGAAAGGGAAACAATCGAAACAATTGAGAAATTCATTTGAACACGGTATTTGAATTTTATAGTTTCGGTTTCTTTTCGCTTCAACACTTGAGGCACGATTTACGGACAGGTTTTCAGCGTAAGCTTTCGTGTAAGCCGCTTACAACCTTACAAGCGAGCGGAGAGGGGAACTGGGAGCGACAAAGCCTTGGCAACGGCTGAACCGTACTGTGTCCAGTGGAAGTATGGCGCGTTTTCAGGGTCAAAATTAGATCGATATGTGTAACTTCTGCCTTTTGACTTTCTAAATAAAATCTTTTTATGCATTACTACTTTTAAAAACACGTCGTTCTTTGTAAAGTAACTTATGAAACAAGTTTACAGGCTCGTGACAACTTTTAAACCCGCTGCTTTGTGCATTACTACTTTTAAAAACACACTAGTACACTGCTCTTTCTAAGATAACTTTTGAAACAAGTTTGTAGGCTCGTGCCGACTTTTAAACCCGTTACTTCTCTCGTTTCATATTTGTAAAGCCGTATGATGTCAACGCTCAATGACTTGCGAAACACTTTTCGCCAGGCGTTCCTTGTCCTAAATGATCACGTGATCAAGGATTCACAGAGGATCCACTCTGCTGCGGATCTAGGACCGACTTTTTGTGCAAATCATTTTCAAACTCAATTCAGATTAAAATTGAATGCATTTTTAAACGAGAATGCAAAACAAAACAAAATCAATTTCAAACGAAATTCGAAAAGCAAGAGAAAGTGAATTTCGCCGTGGCCGAGCGCTGCCACTACCATCATGCTACGCGCGCTTAAGAGCGTCTGTCTGAGAAAACCAGGCAGAGGTCACGGGTCGGGGTCGGCCGATTCCTTCCATATTTTGCCAGTTTAACACATTCGATCAGTGATGTTCAAAGGCAGCATGCTTAGTTTTTAAAAGCTTTTATTTTCCGAGATCTGACCACCCCCCAAAACTGTTATTCTAAGCCACCAGAGCCTTGATAAAATCATGCTCAGTTCAAGATACGAAAATAAAAATATGCAGGTACACAAAGTCAATATTTGCATATACTTATTTAACCCCATTTTTACAGTTCTAGTTTTCTCAGTAACGCGGTGGTTATTTTGCGAGCCAAAGAGTTCCATAGATTCATCAACATCACTTCGTTCTATATCGAGCCTCTTTCACTCACCGGCAGGCTGCACGCAGATCGAAATTTATATCGCGCGAGCTACGCTACCTACGTCTTACAGACATGAAGATTGCGAGATGGGAAAAAAACGGGAAAAAAAAAAGATTTTACGACCCTCGACTTTGTACCCTCGACCCTCGACATGTTACCCTCGACACTCGACCCTCGACCAAAACCCAGACTGGAGGAATTGCACTCCAGTGGTTTAAGAATTATCTTTCAAATAGATATCAAATAGTAAAATTCAAGAATACCCAGCCTGGTAAAGAATTAATTAAATGTGGCGTACCGCAAGGGTCAGTTTTGGGCCCACTTCTTTTTCTATTCATGGTATGTAAATGATATCTTTAAAAGCTCTCACAAATTGTCATTCATACTTTTTGCCGATGATACTAACATTTTTTACCAACATACAGGGACACCCAACGAACAATCTTTGGTAAAATGCGTTATTTTATACTCAAATAAATAAAAATAAATGATATAAATTCATTTCCAGGTGCTCTTCTACGTTGCTGGGAAAAATATATCTGTTCCTTTTCCCAGCATAACACATAGGGAAATTCCCAGCCAGCTGGATAAAAAATATGTCTGTTTCCCAGCCAGCAATTAAAAAAATGAATAAAAAACAAAAAAAAAAACCCAATAATAATGAGTTACTAAAAGGGCCTTGGAAACATTAATGGCAAACTATCATGTAAAGCTTTTTCGTTTATTGCTTTGTACATCTACTGCCGAATTGAACTTAAACCTGTTCGGGTGTCTCTATTAAGTACTGCTTAAATTTGTTACTACGAAGCTGAACCCTTTTAAGCCCCAAAATGACTAACATCAAACTTCTCCTCACAAAATCCATACATAATCAGTCTCTTTTCGATCTGCTCAAGTTAGCCAGTACAGTTTGTTCTTGCGACTCCTTTCTCAAGTCAGCCAGCGCAAAAATGGTAATTAAAAAAATATATACAGAATGTTTTGCCAGCCAGCAAGAATTCCGCTGGGCAAAAGATAAAGTGAGGAACAGATTCGTTGGGTGCCCCTGAACATAAGGATATCAAAACTTTAACAGAAGTACTTAATAATAATAATAATAATAATAATAACAAAAGCAAAGATAACCTTGGGGCTCCCGAGGCCGTTTACATGGAGCTCGGATGATTCTAGCGCTAGGATGATCTTAGCGCTAGGGCCAAATGCAACCCTTCGCATGTAAACTGAAAGCAGAAAACATGTTGCGCTCGGATGATCCAAACACCAGGATCATCCCCTTTCCAGTGTAAATAGGGCCTATGTCTGCTCTGCTCGGTTAGCATCTTATGGAACTATCACATCAATGACATGATCGATGTAGTATAGAGCTCGTAATGTGAGTTACAAAATAAAAACAATTAATTTAAGACATTAAATCACAAAATATTCAGTAATTTTTCTGCGTCTGTGGTGCCCAAATAGTCGACCAGTTTTGCCCGAATAATGCTATATTTTTTACGACTGGGGGGCGGGGGGCTGCAGCCCCCAGCCCCTCCCCCTCGTACGCCTATGATCATTTGGAACCTATTTACGACCGTTCTTACACCGAGGATGAGCCAGAAACTTACAACTATTCCAAGTACAGTCGTATACACCCAACGGAAATGTGGAGTTTTGATAACCACATAGTTTGTCATGACCGTCTAAGGAAACCACCCATAACGGTCCTTCAGGTGTGAAGCTTCCCTTTTCCTTCGGGATCCAATTCAGCCATCACGTTGTAAACAAGGTGGCGTGCTCTGTTCTCAGCTTCTGATTTATTACTCATTAGCCTAACAATTGTCCCGGTCCCTCCAACTCCTTCTGGACAGCATCTGACACTGCTGCAACTGCGATGTCATAATTGCGTCGACGAAGGAGACGCTTCCTAATCTTGTCGGCTAGGCGGACCGAATCGAGAAAAGTGTCGGTACCAAATCTGCGCCATCTTGAAACGTCACAATAGTATCCAGCATGCTTAGCGCGTCGTCTAGGCGGAACGAATCGAGAAAAGGTACCAAATCTGCGCCATCTTGAAACGTCACAATAGTATCCAGCATTCCCAGCTCGTGGAAATCAGGCATAATTTCTCATTTCCGGTTTCGGTATTAGTACATGTACTGAATAGTATGATTTCAGAATCGGAGAAATAACCGAAATGAAATCAAGACAAATACACTATTTATATGTCGGAAAAATCTGAGACCTTTCGGAGTACACAGCACGACAGGATTTTGCCCGATCCCACGGCGATAGCGTGAATTTGTTTGATGTCGGCCCCACGTTTTTGCCTGCGTGACATGTCTCGCGACATAACCCTTTAAACAGTGGCTGAATTAATTCATGAAACTGAGGTACTAGGTCAAGACGAGGTGCCACGGGATAAGGAGACGCACTATATATATATATATATATATATATATATATATATATATATATATATGCTGAATAAAAAGGTTTACACAAACGGTGAACTCTTCAGCAGAAGGATCCAAGGATACGACGCCACCACGTGAATTTGTAGATAAGTATAATAAAAAACGATGGGGCGAACTTCTTACTGGTCCTGACTGGTTTTAACGTTTCGGCCTTCGGCCTTCTTCAGAAATTACTAAGAATTAAAAACTAAAAACCATGTACAATGATTAAGTTATACAAGTTGTGACTTATATACATTAAGCTACAAAAACAAAGCCGGAAAACGAGGTTACGTAACATAACAAAAGAACTAAATAACAAGGAAAAATTTAACGCTAAAAATAACATACATGATGTGATAAAAACCTTAATTAATGATTGAAACAAAGAAAACTCCCTATCGAGGGCCCCCGAATAATTATATAGGTCACTGTCGGAATGACAGGACCAGCACGTCTTACCAAGTGCCCCCGACAGAACGTTCAAACACAAAACAACTACAAACAATACAAAGAATAAAACAAGGAAAAGAAAAAGACAATCCTATTATTGCAAGATACGTGCGTTAATTATTGTAGTTAATCAAGAACCTGTGAAACTCACGAGTGACGTAAAACAAAGAAAACAAAAGGCATGAAACAATAGAGTCAACTGGGAATGCAATACTTCAAAGGTAAAAAACAAAGGAAAAAGTCACAGGTTCTTACACCGAGGTAAACCCAAGTTTCTTTTTCGTCATCACAACTCCTTTGCGAATGACCCTATTGATCTGGGATACGCTTGGTAGATTGACATGATGGACCACGCCATCAAGTAGAAGTCTCTGTTGTATTTCGGTCGAGTAAACCTCGGTTTCGTTAGTTTTTGTACCTCTATATACTCCAAGACTTGTTCATCGATTCTGGGGTTAGGAAAGTGAACTCGTATGCCGCTGAGAGATGTTTTTTGTTCATTGTAACGGTCTATCACTTTCTGTACAAAACCGGGACTTGAACGGTAAGGGTCTTCCGTTATCAAAGCATCCACTGTACCTATTCAGTCTCAGTTGAACATCAGCTAGGGTAAAATAGAGTAAAAATATAATTTCGTTTGCGAGACAGCTGCCGTAAAAAGAGAAAAAACGGATCGTCAAGTAAACCCAAGTTCAAATATATTAGAAAAGAAAAACTTACAAGCACTTTCAACTCTAGTTTGTAGCATAGTAGAACTCTTCATCAATATTTCACAACCGTGAGCTTTTGAAAGAAAATCGATAACTTCTGGCCAGCGCTTTGGTTTCCCGCCGAATTCTTTCAGGCCTGTATCAAACTCGTCAAAAATATGTCAAAAAAATTGTCTGGTGTTCACGGTACCGCGCGCAGCACTGTAATAACATCCAGCTGTAATTGTAATGTTCAGAACGTGCCATATTTTCATGAACGTAACTATAGCTTCAATCTGTAACTCAGGCATGAGAAATTGCTACATAGGTGTGATTAGGCGTGAGATCGGAGTTTTGGACTCGCAGGCGTGAGACTCACGCCTAAGGCGTGAGACTTGGCAGGTATAAGTTTGTTCCCCGGGATTTGTTCCTTTTCTTACTATTATGACTATTATTAGCCTTATTATTCTAACGGTCCTAACGTCTATTCAACAAAATCAGACAAATGTTCCGCAACATTAGATCGGTCAGTGTATAGTTGTGGCATACGCCCTCGCCACGTATTCATCTAATGATAGAAGGAAGTTTGTTCCTATATTTATTATTATTCTAACGTCTGTGCAACTGCTAATCCGAACGTCCGACCCAGTTTCCTTGAAGAGCAGGTTCCAAATAATTCTCGCCATACCAGTTTCTTAACTCGTAATCTACTTGTTTCACGGTGAAGAATGTTTGATTGTTAATAGTTGCAAGGGAAGAGTCTTTCATCCAAACCGGTTCACACTCGTAGAAGTCGACATAACAGTGTTCCCTCCAATCATCCGATACCGGCAGCATACCCTTCACCGCTTCCTCGATTTCATTGCTAAATAAAGCATTCCCTTGTAAATCGTCCGGTCCGTCGTAAAAGGGAGCCGTGTTGACTTCAATGTAAGGTGGCATGAGCATATGGCCTCTAGCAAGTGTACCTTGGAAAGATTCTCCTACATAATACCGGCCGCCAAGTTCTTTTCGAAGAGCGATAAACGTCGACTCGTTTACAATCGCTGACTTTGAAATTGCAATATCAACGTCGTACGTCCAAGGTATAATGGCCTGGCTTCTGACAGCCCCTAACAGAGTGCCAAACACAATACGGTATTCTAAACCCAGTTTTTCCAGTGCGTATTTAAAATCCGCCAGCATTTGTCCTAAAACTACGCTACAACATATTGGCTCTGCTATCCTGGGAAGATTTCGGGGCTGCACAAACGGTTTTTCCGGACATAATTTCCAGTTTGCAACACAACTTGTCCACTCGATTCGATTTTCCGTTACGATGCGAATAATCTGGTGTTTATTCCCGAATGAAGCATATTCAGGGAACTTTGCCCCTTCGAGGGTTCCTCGATCGGTGCGCGTTATTTCGTGTGTCCATGCGCAGTTTGTTAGTTTTGCCATTTTCAGTTCGCCTTTAGATCGAAGAAAAAACTCGAGAAGGGTGACTTTTCCAAAGTTATCGTGTAATCCTCCTATTCTGTCGAACACACTTTTTCTAATTACAAATGGGCCTTGCAGTATGTTGCAGTTTTGTAACACAATTATTTCATCTATAGGAAGGTTTATGGCTAAGTTCCGCAATTTCACTTTCTGTACCGGTCCTGTATTTCGTATGTTAAGGCTCCAATTCCGTTTATTGAATCGACACCAAGACGATTCTAGGATGTTTCCAGTCACAGTGTTGTTCTGGTCGTGTTTCGTTAGCCATTTTGCAGTTAAATTTTTCCACTTTTCGCCATGTCTGATGTGTGTCGAGGGATGTCGTAAGCATGTTGCACCGTCGAATTGTTTCTGCGAATCAAGAAACTCGCTCAACTTCCAAAGAGCGCGCTTATCATTTTTGGTTAACTCCCACAAAGTTTTGTTCACTTCGTCAATAGCGGAATGAGGGAAAATCACAAGGAGCGAATCGTTTCCTTGAGTCCACGGCAGTTGTTTAAAATCGGTGACATGGGTTGATTCAAGCCATACTGGTCTGTTGTTTACGTTTGTCGGCAGTTGTGGGGTCTGTCCGATGCTTCTGAATGACAAAACGGCCGAGAAAAGCATGAACAACATCAGAAACATCAGAAAGGTTAGACCACGTTTTCTTGAACATCGGAAGTGTTTCATCAGCCTTGCACGCACTTTGCGTCGATCGCTGCAATCAGTCATGATCAGCCGAAAGCTGTAACTGGCCGTGTTGTTGTGTCGTTGTTCCATTGAAATGCTATGTTTCATATTCCCTTAACGTTAAATCTTCACTACGCTGTATAAACGACAGCAGAAACAAATGAAATGGTCGGTGGAGTTTCGTTCACAAAGCGTTTCAACATTCTGACAACGCGTCGGCCCTAACCTTAATGGTTGTGAGGGTCATAATAGTCTGGGATCGTGTTACTGGTTAATACGGTTCCTGTTACAATGGTCGAAAAAGAGCCTCTTTTGGGCTTATTTATTGCCATTCTGGTGCAAAATTTACTTCTACAGTTTACTAATGCAAGAAGACAGCGAAAGAGTTCAAGGAGAAGGGGACGAAGAGGTCAGTGCTCATCGCAAAAAATGTGCATCGAAGTCATCGCACATGGCGATTACGCAACCAAGCGCGGATTTAACGTTACAGTGTACCTTCGGGGTTGTCTCCAGTATAACAGCTCTAGCGTCTTAAGATTACACTTAATATACCTAAACCCAGATATCAAATTAAAGCTTATAGAGCTGGCTATCTAAATATGGAAACCATTTGGTAATAAAATGAATTGTCGAATTTTTTACGACGTCTAAATTCGAACGTCCGAATCAGCTTTAAAACGCTATAACTCAAAGCGATTATTATATTTTGCTAATTTGATTTGTTCTCGGATTTCCGGACACGAAGCGCTAAAAAAAGGTGTCGGCGATTTCCCATATTCAATTGCAGTGAAAAGTTACAGAATATTTTCGAAAAGGGGAGAAAAAAAATTGGAATGATCGCACGGAAATGCCTCTTGACGAAAAAGTTTTCGGAATTAAGAAATTCGCCGACACTTTTTTGTTGATTATATGTTAGCCTAGCTTCTGTCCAAATTTAAGGAACATCGAACAAATTCCCTTTGAGTTGTAGCTGTTTAAAGTGTCCCCAACAAGCGAAAAATTAACTTTGAGAAAACGGCGCTTAAAAAAAACCTATCGCTTAATAAACAAACTCCGCCCACATAGGTTATACCGTCATTTCTCCGTCAATTTTCACTATTTTTCGATAATTTTTTTTTTTTTGGATGAAAGTTCATCCTGTAAACTTTATTTTAACGCCAAAAAACAAATTCAATAAATTTGCGATCTGAAGGTACACTGTAACCTTAAACAGATATCTGGTTGACAAATTTCATCCACCAACGGCCACATCTAAAAGCAGCACTCTTTGAAGCAATAGATTTGTCCCTTTACCAGCCTTCGGCGAGATGTGCAGCGTTTTTCAATTGTTAGGTTTTAACTAGTTATTAGAGTGAATTCGTATAACCCGTGTTTTATATGCTAATGAGCCGCGATATATTCTAATGAGCTGTGTACAATAAAAACAATAGACGTGTGGTCGAAAACCCCAAACAAATGACTTTAATTCTCCTATAGTACAGTATAGTACAGTTTACAGTATTCGCAGTTACGGTCACTAGTATGCGTTTACAGTACCTCTTCTTTATTTTTTTTTTACCACTTTTACTTTTAAATTGCATTTTACTGGCGATCCCGCTTGCAACACTTTTGGCCGATAGACAAATATAAAACACTGGACTAAAATCTCAAATTAAAGGCTGGAATTTTGACTCATGCTCGATGTAAAAACCTGCCAACTCACGAGTGACTTAAAACAAAGAAAACAAAAGGTACTGAAACAATAGAGTGCAAGATAACAAAGGTTGAAAACAAAGGAAAAAGTCACAGCTTTTTACACCGAGGTAAACCCGGAATTTTAAGCCCCGACATGTTTATAGTTCTTTGTCTCGTTTTTTACAGGCTGTTACTGAAATGCTTGAATTGTTACCTCAAGGTTTGAATTTGCATACGCTTAGCAATGCTTCTGTGAGATTTTAATTAATTTTATAACAATAAAAAGTCAGCCGTCTGAATTCCCTTTGTTTTATTGTACACAGCTCATTAGAATATAACGCGGCTCATTAGCATATAAAACACGGGTTATACGAATTCACTCTATTAGGTGGAATACCTGTAAACTAGCTTTTAAGCTAAGAGTATATCCACATTAAATAAAGTATGTATGAATGTATGTATGTATGTATGTATGTATGTATGTATGTATGTATGTATGTATGTATGTATGTTTTGCACCTCGGAAAGTCGGCTACTACGCTGGATACGTGTTTTTACGTATCGTTACAAGAGATCGTTATTATGAACACCTAAATGTCGAAGCAACAGGATACAAAACCACGTGGAAAGAGTACGAAGCGTACAGCTCGCCTTCTAAATGAGAAAATTGTTCTCTATTTTCTATTAATGGAGGTGTCCCCTTAATGGAGGAGTCCCCTTTATGGAAGTGTCCCCTTAATGGAGGTGTGCCCTTATGGAAGTGTCCCCTTAATGGAGGTTTACCTTTAATGGAGGTGTCCCCTTAATGGAGGAGTCCCTTTTATGGAGGTGTCTCCTTGATGGAGGGTCCCCTTTATGAAGGTGCCCCTTTAATGGAGGTGTGCCCTTATGGAAGTGTCCCCTCAATGGAGGTTTACCTTTAATGTCCAGAGGTGTCCCCTTGTGGAGGTGTTTCCTTATGGAGGTGTCCCTTATGGAGGCGTCCCCTTATGGAGGTGTGCCCTTATGGAGGTGTCCCTTATGGAGGCGTCCCCTTATGGAGGTGTCCCCTTATGGAGGTGTGCCCTTAATGGAGGTGTCCCCTTGATGGAGGTGTCCCCTTAAGGCGGGGGTCCACATGAACGCCATTTGTCCTCCACTTGACATGGCTTTAATGGAAATATTTCGTCCACGTTTCAAGCAATCCAAAAACTCTATGCTCATCTCATGAATCTATGTTAATGTTATGGGGTGTTTTGTAAAATTTTGGGGTGATATTTGGGTATGTTTGGGAGAAAATAGTTTTTCTCAAAGGATTTGTAAAATTAAGAGAAATAAGAAATATTGAAGATTTAGTGAAGTTTTAAAATTAGAATTTTGTAATAAAAACTTGACGTTTCGTATGCTACTACATACATTTTCAAAAGTGACCGTTAGTGTTAAAAAAACGATACTAATATAGTAGTAAAAAAGGGACTGGGACCGAGATTAAGTACAAAACTTAACAGTTGATATATAAAAAGAAACAGCTAATTAATAAAGCATCAGCTTCTCGCTACTGACGTTTGCATTAAAAGCTGGCTTTAGTTCTTGTATAAACAATGTTTCTTTGATTTTACAGTGGAAATCAGTTTTACCCGACGCTAAGATATCAAAATAATCCCACTTGATGTTGTGTCCAGTGGTGTTAACATGGTCAGCAATCAGGCGGTGTGCGTCACGACTTGCAATGCCCCATGGGTTAATTTGTGTAGCGGCTCATTTTCCCTTCGTCTCGACGGAGTGAGCATCTCCTACGTTTGCGTTATTTAGCCTGAATTTAAATCTAGCACCTTTTCTTTGGTAAAGTAATCAAATATACAAGTTTACAAACGCAAAACTACTTCGTAAAGGCCGGTTTTTCTTTTTCTCTGACACACTATTCTGATTTGAATCGAAACATACAATCCGTTAATAAACAAGACAACCGGAAAGATCAAATTTATGCACGGGTCAACGCCACGAGACCTGAATCACGCAAAGACCGCTCCACGTATTATACAGAACAAGCACTGCAAACGCCGACAAAAGAAGTCACTTTGAACATCAAAACCTATGAAGGTTTGAATGTTTTCTTCCTTCAACTATAATTGAGGGAAAATAGGCCGAAAAAAGACCAAATAAGAAGATGATAAAGGACGCGCGTGACCGCCGCGTGGGCGCAGAAAATTATTGTTACTCACACGGAGACCTAGACGAGTTGGTGAACTTATCAATTTTGAACGGCTTCAACCAAGAAAACTAAAAGGGGTAGACCCGGGTAGACCCCGAAATTCTCAAAGAAGAAAGGCTAAATTAACTGTATGTCCCAAATTATTTACGAAAAACAAACGTGTAAAGGAATGAGAAGTCTAAGAAAAGGTGTGAAAGTTCAGTTTACGATAATGTGGCAATTGAGCCGAGTAGGTTTACTTTGAGGTCGAATGTAAGATTTAATTGTAGCCATAACGAAGAAGGGATATTTCTCTTTAATGCTGCCTGAAAACATTTTCAATTAACATCGCTGAAATCCTTGAAAAGGAACAATTTTTTCAACTCCACGCGCTGAAATAGCTTCTTGTTTGCCGCGAGGACTATTGTTTAAACAACGGCTTGCTATTGGTCAAATCTCGTGACGCACACCGCCTGGTCAGCAATGGCTGATGTGCGGTCATTGGATATCGGTTTTTTACAGAAGTGCAAGCTTTTCCACATTTTCCCAACGTTCCTAAATTTCAAGCTTAGCAAAGAAGAGTTTCACAAAACAAGAGCTTGCCGCCGTTTCAAGGAGAACTTATTGAGTTATGAGTTGACCCAGAAGACCTCCGCACGCCGGAACTTCCATTTATCTTACGAGTCGGCACGAAGGAAACTTAAGACCATTTTATCACCCCTGGATTACAACCATGTTTGCTCTGTTATTGAAACCAAGGCTTTGAAGATCAAGGAGCGTTTTTCACGCAAGCTTAAAAAAAAGTTCAATAACCTTAAACGTAAGTTTGGAATACCGAAAGTGTCGAATTTAAACAACGATGACATCATTTTTAATTATTCCCATCGAGCCTTGACAGAGTCTGAAAGGAGTGTTTTAGCACGTGGTTTACGCTTTTGCTTGCCTCCAAAAGGCGTTGATAAATATGATGTCAAATGCTCCTTTGAACTGCTTTATCGTGACCTTCTTAAACTCGAGCTTCCTTTAACCAACGAAAAACATGATCAGCTTAAAAGTCAATTAAAGAATATCTCCTATGGCTACATTTACTCGTATGACTTCTCTAAGCAGAAGAACATACTTGGCAAAGATAAATGGAAAGCCTCATCTGATTTACGCAATGATGACAGTATCATCATTACGAAACCAGACAAAGGAAATGGCGTTGTCATTGTGAGCAGACTTGATTATCTCAACAAAATGAAGCAGTTGATTTCTGATGAAACAAAATTTAAACTATTAAGGCACAATCCAACTAAATCTAGAGAAGAAAGTCTGTCTACGTATCTCCGCAAGCTAAGGAATGACAAAATTATTGATGACGCAACTTTCCGCATGATTTTACCTTGTGGATCTTCCCCTGCTGTATTGTATGGCCTTCCAAAGGTTCATAAAGCTGGTTGTCCGTTCCGTCCAATTGTTTCATCCGTTAACACATACAACTACAACCTCGCTTCTTATCTTGTTGGTCTACTTCAGCCTATTTCAACCAACAATCACACTGTTAAGGACTCGTTTAGTTTTGCAGACTGGACCAAAAAGTATAAACATAACAACGGAATAATGTGTTCTTTGGATGTTTGCTCTCTTTTTACAAATGTACCACTTGATGAAACGATAGATATTTGTCTTGACAAATTGTATTCTCTTCCTGATCCTCCGACATTACCTCGCACTGTTTTACATAAATTATAAGATTTTGCCACAAAGAAAAGCCACTTTATTTTTGATGGCCATTACTACGACCAAATTAATGGCGTTGCGATGGGTTCACCGTTAGGCCCAGTGTTGGCTAACATTTTCATGTGTTACTTTGAAGAACGATGGGTCATGAACAGTGACGTTTGTCCATCAGTCTGGTATCGATACGTTGATGACACTTTTACAATGTTTGACAGCAAAGACACTGCTGATAAATTCTTGCAGTATTTGAATAATTGTCACAACAGTATCAAATTTACCATTGAATATGAACAAGACAACTCGATTCCGTTTTTAGACAAAACAACACTTTCATGACTTCCATCTACCGGAAGAAAACATTCACGGGGTTATACACCAAATGGGATTCCTTCACCCTGCGCAAGTACAAAATAAATCTCATCCGCACCCTCACTGATCGCTGCTACAGGATTTGCTCCTCTTCATTGTTGCTGAAATCTGCCCTTGATGAGCTTCGAAAGCTTCTTCTTCAGAACGGTTACCCTCAAGGGATAATCAACTTTCACATTAATGATGTTATAAACAGAAACATTAACAAGTCAAACAACCATGTCTCCACTGTTCCTAAGAAAGATATTATTATCCTGCTACCTTATTTAGGTTTACATAGCAACCAAATCTCTAAACGTCTTAAATCTTGTGTATACAATATTTACTCTTGTGTCAACCTTAAAATTATTTTTCAAAACACTCTCCGCATCAAATCTTTCTTCCCGTACAAGGACCGCTTAAATCGTTCTCAACAGTCTAAAGTTATTTACAAAGCCAGTTGTTGGGATTGTGATGAATTTTACATTGGTAAAACTAAACGACGGCTTCATGATAGAAAAACTGCGCATTTTAAGGCCCTCGCTAAGGATGACCGCACATCAGCCATTGCTGACCATGTTAACACCACTGGACACAACATCAAGTGGGATTATTTTGATATCTTAGCGTCGGGTAAAACTGATTTCCACTGTAAAATCAAAGAAACATTGTTTATACAAGAACTAAAGCCAGCTTTTAATGCAAACGTCAGTAGCGAGAAGCTGATGCTTTATTAATTAGCTGTTTCTTTTTATATATCAACTGTTAAGTTTAGTACTTAATCTCGGTCCCAGTCCCTTTTTACTACTATATTAGTATCGTTTTTTTAACACTAACGGTCACTTTTGAAAATGTATGTAGTAGCATACGAAACGTCAAGTTTTTATCAAAAATGAATAAGTTCAATATGTTTATCACCGCGGTTTGTGTTCTATTTCTCATCAAACTTCGATGGCCCAACAATAAAAGTCTCAAGAATTTTGTAGTTAATAATTAATAGACAGACACCAAGTTAGTCCACCAGCAACCTTTATGGGGGTACTGCTGCGTGGGTATCAACTGTCTGTTGGTGTTCCAAAAATTAATTGTGGAAACCTACTGAAATTTATGAATTACAAAAAATAACGAGAACTGCTGGCGTTTCACTAAATCAAGTTATAACAAGAGGCTCCAAGCGGCCTATACTCATGCGCACGCGTAAGAAAGTTTTATGATATATTTTAAACATGATAAGAAGATGTCCGACATGGAGAAGAGTTACATGTACTCCTTTCATTCAGTCATCGTTCCTGCAAACCACGATGTTTACTATTGAATGTTTTGGAAATGAAGGCTGTACCACAATGAAGCCAGTGATTCTTCTTAGTCTTATATATACCAAACGTGAACAAAGTAATGTATGTAGGGGAGACGCTGTCGTGACACTTAAGTAACGCTGTTTTACCGGAAGTAAGAGTAGCCGGAAGTCGCTAAACAGGAAGTGTAAATGGCAAAGCTATGAACCGGAAGTGCACAATTTAAAATATGCGTGCATAAATTTGCATGCAAAATCGTGACACAAAAAATAAAAACAAGAGGCTCCCAGCAGCCTTTACTCATGCGCATGCGTAAGAAAATTTTATGATATATTTTAAACATGATAAGATGTCCGACATAGAGAAGAGTTACTCCTTTCATTCAGTCATCGTTCCTGCAAACCACGTTGTTTACTATTGAATGTTGTGGACATGAAGGCTGTACCACAATGAAGCCAGTGATTTTTCTTAGTCTTATATATACCAAACATGACACCTAAGTAACGCTCTTTTACCGGAAGTGAGAATAGCCGGAAGTCACTAAACAGGAAGTGTAAATGGCAAAGACGTCAACCGAAAGTGCACAATTTAAAATATGCTTGCATAAATTTGCATGCAAAATCGTGACACAAAAAATAAAAATAACAAGAGGCTGCTATCAGCCTATACTCATGCGCATGCGTAAGAAAGTTTTATGATATATTTTAAACATGATAAGAAGATGTCCGACATGGAGAAGAGTTACTCCTTTCATTCAGTCATCGTTCCTGCAAACCTTGTTGTTTATTATTGAATGTTTTGTAAATGAAGGCTGTACCACAATGAAGCCAGTGATTCTTCTAAGTCTTATATATACCTAACGTGAACATTAATAATGTAAGTAGGGTTGTAGGAGATGCTGTCGTGACACTTCGGTAACGCTGTTTCCCCGGAAGTAAGATTACCCGGAAGTCACTTAACAGGAAGTGTAAATGGGAAAGCTACGAACCGGAAGTGCACAGTTTAAAATATGCGTGCATAAATTTGCATGCGAAATCGTGACACAAAAAATAAAAGTAACAAGAGGCTCCTAGCAGCCTATACTCATGCGCATGCGTAAGTAGGCTGTACCACAATGAAGGGAATGATTCTTCTAAGACTTATATATACCAAACATGAACATTGCTAATGTGAGTAGGGTTGTAGGAGACGCTGTCGTGACACTTGAGTAACGCTCTTTTACCGGAAGTGAGAGTAGCCGGAAGTCACTAAACAGGAAGTGTAGTGGAAAAGCTATGAACCGGAAGTGTACAATTTAAAATATGCGTGCATAAATTTGCATGCAAAATCGTGACACAAAAAATAAAAATAATAATAATAATAAAAATAACAAGAAAAACGGAGCCGAAACCTTACCTCATGCCGCTTCGCGCATGAGTAATAATAACAAGAGGCTCCAAGCAGCCTATACTCATGCGCATGCGTGAGAAAGTTTTATGATATATTTTAAACATGATAAGATGTCCGACATGAAGAAAAGTTACTCCTTTCATTCAGTCATCGTTCCTGCAAACCACGTTGTTTACTATTGAAGGCTTTGTAAATAGCTGTACCACAATGAAGCCAGTGATTCTTCTGAGTGTTATATATACTTAACGTGAACACTAGTAATGTAAGCAGGATTGTAGGAGACGCTGTCGTGACACCTCGGTAACGCTGTTTTACCGGAAGTGAGTGTAGCCGGAAGTCACTAAACAGGAAGTGTAAATGGCTTTGAAGCGGAAGTGCGCAATTTAAAATATGCGTGCATAAATTTGCATGCAAAATCGTGACACAAAAAATAAAAATAATAACAAGAAAAACGGAGCCGAAACCTTACCTCATGCCACTACGCGCATGAGTAATAACAATAAAACTAACAAGAAAAAAGGAGCCGAAACCTTACCTCATGCCGCTTCGCGCATGAGTAATAAGCCCCCCAATCTTCATCAGCCACCCCCCTTTAAACGTGCTTGAAATAAGAAAGATTCACAGCATAGATTTCCGTTTGCCGAATAATCCTGAATCTCCAGATGTTATTCTATCCCACTGTAGTTCGAACTAGAAAACAATTTAATGGGTCACACCGAAGAGTAAGACAAATATTGCTTTGACAAAACAGATTTTTATCTACACTCCGTTAAACTGAACTGATTAGGTTTATTTCCTTTTCGTCTGACTTAAATTGCAAAACTATTAAGTCTAAAAACTGGTGCTCAATGAAAATGCTATTTTCTAGACGCGATGCTATATTGAAAGTTTCGTGTTGAATTTAGTAGTCGTATAAAGAAACAAAACTAAATGCAAGCGTAGTCTACCACTACCGTGCAAATGGCTGTTAACGGCCAATATTTTGGCGAATTAGCTTTCCTCAGAGCCAGGGCTATATACTAATGCAGCACCATAGAGACAAAAGTGAATAAAATATAATAAAATAGAAAACATGTTTAATTTTAAAATATTGCTTTCGTTTTTTTCTTTGCTTCCGTCTGTGATGTTTTTGCCGTTATAAGGTTAAGCCTGGCGTTTAGTGTTTCTTTCTCTTTGTAATGTCTTGCAAATTTTCAGTCTATTCCGATTATACACCGCGTTGCAAATAACCTTAATTCCACCAATCAAAAGAGTCAATTAAATTTTCAGGCAGCAGGTGATCGCATCAACCAATCATTTGCCAGAAAAAATAAAAACAAGATTGATTTGTTTTTGCTAATCTAAATTTTAAGAGAATGCACGTATTCATAGGTTCTGCCGCGTAGATACACGAGAAATTTATTCAAGACAGATAAAATATCATTATTTTATATCTTTTTGCTTGAAACCGTTTCATACGATTGTGGATATTTCGTAGTATCATTTGGACATCTATTTATTTGCACCAAAACAACCGATGTGGAAACTGACGAGCGAGCTTATTTCCACGGCACCACTGTACACAAAAACTCGTATTCATCGTACCAAGATTGGAAATATTTTATGCACCGGGAAAGGCTGTATTGGCTGCGATAGAAAATACCAGTCGGATGAGCAGGAATTTTCGGAAATTCTTGGCGAAGTCGATTCAGTGGATTTCAACAAGCAGGAACCACGCTTTCTTTCAAGCTTAGATGTTAATCACGAGACTAAAGCTCGTCGGCATGGCAACAAGTTCTCTACTTGGACTGTGGGAGCGAAAACTAAATCCAAGAAAAATACATTTCGAAGGAGAGCGAAACACGGAGCGGAAAAAGTTAATATCACAGTTAATTCTACCAGAACTGATTCACTACATAACAAAAATAATAAACCTGATGCATTAGCGATTCATGATGACAAACCTGTCTCGAACAATCATTTTGAAGGAAATTTGAAGACAGCTGCTAAAATTAAACTGGAGACACAAAGCAAAAATAAAACAGTATCTTTTGCAGCCCCTCTCATCAGGCAAAAGACATTTACGCTCGGAGAAGAAAGAAGAACACCCGAAATTAGCAATGCTCGTTTGCAAAAAGATCATGGACCAAAATCTGTACAATTAACAGGTAATAAACATGCAAGATCGAGAACATATCCGTTCATTGCTGAACGGAAGACAAATTTCTTGAGAATGCTCCAGAGCAGTAGTGGAGGAATATTTGACATTGAAACGATGCGGGACAAAAAGTCATCAAAATGGATCAAAGAGGCCTTGAAATCCGGCGCTCACGAGGATCAAATATTCCCACAAATTCACAACAAGGAACAGAAAAGCCATTTCATGAAGACCACAGCGAAGAAAAGTAACGCGAAAAGAAGAGCGCTTACGCCGGAAAACGAGAAAGATACAGGAGAGAACGAACAACTACTGCCAAACAAACCAAGAAGAAATGGCTTCCCTCGTGGAGAACGGAACTCTGTTCTTGTGATTGAACATCCTCATGAAAGAACAAACACAAAAGATGATAGTCTACATAAACTTGGTTTTCGAGTTCAACAGGGTCCAAGATATAAAAGCTTTCCCGAAGTTTCAATCTTGGAAATTGCCGAGAGTCTTGATGACTTGGTTCAGTTAGGAGCAGTGAAATTGATTCAAGAATACAAAGGACGTTGGTATATTTTGGTAAGCAGTCGAATTATTCGCAACTTTCTTATTCAAAGAGGCGTTACTTTGCGTGGAAGGAGTTTCGAACTGATTGATTTTAATGAAGCTGAATGAACATCGAACCCCATTAACACGTGCACGGAGACCAACGGAAACTGTTTGTATTAAGGTGTCCGTATTAAGGTTACTGTAAACCTTTATCGGTCCCATTTTGCATAATTTTATCTTTTTTAATTTCTGTAAAGATATAACATTAATCTAGAAAATATTGAAAAATGTTTTGCAAAATCATTAAAAGAACTCTAGATATTCCTAAAAAAGAGTTTCAAGAGAATAGTTGATAAGTAGCTATGGGTGTGATAATCCGATAATCTCTTTCCGGAGTGCAGCACCTTCGAGTCTGGGTTTTGGTCGAGGGTAACATGTCGAGGGTCGAGGGTAACATGTCGAGGGTCGAGGGTAACATGTCGAGGGTCGAGGGTAACATGTCGAGGGTCGAGGGTACAAAGTCGAGGGTCGAGGGTAACATGTCGAGGGTCGAGGGTACAAAGTCGAGGGTCGTAAAATCTTTTTTTTTTTCCGTTTTTTTCCCATCTCGCAATCTTCATGTCTGTAAGACGTAGGTAGCGTAGCTCGCGCGATATAAATTTCAATCTGCGTGCAGCCTGGCGGTGAGTGAAAGAGGCTCGCGCAAGAAAACTTCCGGCGGAGAGGATCGAAATTTCTATTGAAGAGCCAATAGAAAACGAGGAAATTCGATCCACAGCAAGGGTATAAATACATGTTTGAAAATTATGCCAAGCAGAATGGTTTAACCGTTCTCAACAAAAAATGCGTTGCTAAAAAGGTAGCAACTAGCACATACAAACCCGGCAACTGATGAGGTTCGAGAGGAGAACCGAAACCATGGTCTTGCCTGAATGGGATAGTGGCGTAAACGAAGCAGTCGCTAGACTGCCAAAATTGCCAACGGAGATTTTAGTAATCACAGCGAGCTCCACACAGCTATAAAGCGTAGCGAATGGAAGCTGAAATTACAGTCTTGACTGAGACAAACTTCGACTCTCTACAAGTTGAATAGCTTTTTAAGCTACAACTCTCTCTGCTATAAACCTTGGATCCTGAAAATTGAAATCCTGCAAAGACAAATCTAAAATAGCTGGGCCCGGCGTGACATAAAATTAATAGCAGGAAAGACATTCACGGACAACAGATCATTTCAGATCCTGTCATGTCCGGTATTTCAGAGAGAAAAGTTAGAGAAATTCAAACCTTTCCAACATACTGAAAAATCTACATGCCAATATTAATGGCGAAAACAACGAAACAACCGCCAGGCAAAAAAGGACGCTAAAATGAGGTCAAAATCTACAAGCGAAACACCACGGGAAACTACAACAGACACCTTTACTTGACCTCTAGTCCGCGGCTTTCAGGAAAGGTTTTAAAACTCAGTCTACACTCTACAGTCACTAAAATCGTCCTTAACAAACGGCTAAATGTAGAATACCCGTCCAAAACATATAGAAGGAGCAAATGGCATTAAAAACATGAGGTAAGAGTCGTGCAGGCCTGCCACCCCCATTTTACACTTGGGTAACCCGTGATTTGAGGCGTTGTTTGAATTTTAAAACGCTCTCTTCAAATGTTTTCTTTTTTATGAAGAGTTAGTTCTAAGCAATCTTATTGCTTTTGCCTTTAATGAATCCATATTTTACGCCTGGTGGGTGGCGTGAGACGATGTGTGTGTACTGAAAGGTCTCGGTCGGCTTGTAGTGAGTGTTGATATCCAAGATGGAATCTTTTGTGAATCTTTTCCCTTTATTAAAACACTGTGGTGACAATCTAGTTAAAAGCTGTTTTCTTTTTTTTTTTAATTTTTCTCGATTTTTTTCCTACTAACTCGAAATCTAACTCGAAGTCCAACTCGAAGCCCAACTCGAAATCCAACTCGAAGTCCAACTCGAACTCGAACTCGAACTCGAAGTCCAACTCGAGGTATCATTACTCCCGTAAAAAAAATGCTTTGTTTTCGGAGGTTCTATTCTGGGAATATCTGGATTATATAGGTTACTGACAGGTGTGTTGACAACCGTATTGGAAAGTTTAAGATTAACAATCCGATGAGACACGTACTATCTCTCGAGTGCAATTGTCACGTTATAAAAATGGACTGTGAGAAAGCTTCATCCACGCGTACTTTCGCTAGTGTTGTCAGCGGAGACGACCAGTCGACTCCGTTGACACATTCTTGGTGTAGGAAACTGCAAGAAGAAAATGAAGAAGAAGCCATCGTCCTGGCCACCAGGAACTCGATGCCTGGGGGGGGGGGGGGTACTGTGCAAATGTTTGGGTGGGGGTGTGCCGCTGGGACTCTGAGACCCTTAGCCTATACCAGACCATTTTAGCTGCATTTTGCAACCCTATTCTAGACTAAACACCGAAAAACCATACCCTATCCTAGACCTATTCCAGACTCGCTATTTTCCAGAAACTCGTTCACTATCACCGCCAGTTATTAGTTAACAGGGGTCAGTAAAAATGCCGTACTGCCCGCCATACCGATTTTTAAATGCCATTTGCCAGTAAACCTTACCTTAAACTAATCAGTTTGGCGGAAAATGATACCCTATTCTAGACCAAAAATCTCTGATAACTGTACCCTATCCTAGACTAAACTGCTTGAAAACCATACCCTTCACTAGGGCTGTCCATAAGTTGCTCGGCAACTTTTAAGCACCTTTTCAGATTTGGAGCAACTTTTAGTCCTTCGAGCAACTTTTCGGATTTCGTGGAACTTTTTTCTTTTTTGAATAACTTTGTTGCTTTTTTAAGGCAATTTGCAACTAAAAACCGCCCATTCAAGTTCTAATTTAAAGCATCAGTTGCTTTTATGCATGATTTTGCGTAAAATACCTTTTGTAAACAAAAAACACTACCCCCCTGGTGGTCTGCCTGTGGTAGCAGCCGAAGGTGGTCAGCGGATATGCTGAAAAATTCAAAATGGCGGAGCTCAGTGGACTAGCTGGTGGTGCAAAACATTGACCAACAGGGACAGTCCTCTGTACTACATCCGCAAAGATGTAAATATTGAAAGACTATGGTTTTATACCACATACACTCGTGTATGTCAGAGAAACTTTGTATATTTAATAAGCATATTAGCAAAGTTTGTTTTGTTCAAACACAGGAAACCCAAGCGTAATGTTTGCATATTAATGATACTTGAAAATATAAGACATTGTATGGAATTTCGAATTCAACGTTTTAAGCAATATATAAAATCAAAATTGCTGAATAAAATCTTTGAAACATTTACTGGTGTCGTATTCTATCTTTATACAGTGTTTCTACGCTATTTGAACGATTTTTAGTCCATTTATCTTACCTTGTATAATATAATGGAAAGGAAGGAGAGTTCGGAGCTTTCGGCGTTCGACACGTGTCCACAAATGGCTCATTTTTCGCACAAAAATAGGCGCTGCTCCCATTCTGACTGGTCGTCCTCACAGTAGAATAACGTTAAATTGCATTTCTTCGAACAACTTGAACATCCCTTGTTGATTATGACGAACAAGCCGCTCCACAAAATCACATAGCACTGCAAAATAGGCGCCAGAGAGCGTGAAGGACAGAAGAGACCACGGTGCGCGGTCAACACTGGGTACCAGAGTAAAATCAAACCCCACAGGGAAGGGAACGTTCAATTTTGTCAACCTGTCATTTTTGTTGCGCCTACCACCCGATGAGGACCAAGTTGTCATTCTGCTGGTCATGCTTTCGACGTTAAAACGGCCTCTTGAAGAGGAGGAGACAAGGAAGAAGCGACGGAAAACGGACCGTGTATCTGTTTCCTTCTTTACGTCTATTAGTAAAACATTTACCAACATTTACATTTACATTGAGCTCGGTTCAGCTCTTACGCTTTTGCAAGACATTAAATTTTTTCTTTATGTAATAAGGGCCTGGTCGCACTACAGTCAAAAACAAAAATTAGCCCGTGCAAAAATCGAGGAAAACAAAAGAAACCGTTCCGGTGGGACACGCTTTTTTGTAGAATGTGTTTGTTTTTATGTCATAACACGCAAATATAATCTGCCAAATTAATTTCAGGCACCCACGTGCAAATGTTTTTTGTTTTACTGATATAGCATTTTAATTACCGATATAAAATAACATTAATTTTTGTAAAGAAAAAGCATGCTTTTACCTCGAATAGCGTATGGCGTGTTTCACAACAGTGACAAAGCACCACAATTCAGTTGCACGGTTTCCGTTTTCACAAAAAAGTAAAAACAATAAAATGTCAATTGACATTTTACCGTTTTTACTTTTTCAATCGCTTCTTCCTTGTCTCCTCCTCTTCAAGAGGCCGTTTTAACGTCGAAAGCATGACCAGCAGAATGACAACTTGGTCCTCGCTGGGTGGTAAAAGTAAGTAAAGTCGCACACGAGCCAGATGGCCCACACGGCCGGAGCTTAACCCGGTTTCTGTAGCATGAAGCGACTAGGAATATTGCTACTCCCCCCTGGATGGGATGCTAGTCCATCGCAAGGTTACCCCCAGCATTTTGTCGCCGGTACCCATTTATACACCTGGGTGGAGAGAGACAGTGTGGAGTAAAGTTTCTTGTCTAAGGAAACAATACGACGACAGAGACCAGGCTTCGAACCACCGACAGAATGACAACTTGGTCCTCGCTGGGTGGTAGGCGCAACAAAAATGACAGGTTGACAAAATTGAACGTTCCCTTCCCTGTGGGGTTTGATTTTACTCTGGTACCCAGTGTTGACCGCGCACCGTGGTCTCTTCTGTCCTTCACGCTCTCTGGCGCCTATTTTGCAGTGCTATGTGATTTTGTGGAGTGGCTTGTTCGTCATAATCAACAAGGGATGTTCAAGTTGTTCAAAGAAATGCAATTTAACGTTATTCTACTGTGAGGACGACCAGTCAGAATGGGAGCAGCACCTATTTTTGTGCGAAAAATGAGCCATTTGTGGACACGTGTCGAACGCCGAAAGCTCCGAACTCTCCTTCCTTTCCATTATATTATAGTGAAGCAAAAAACGGCAAACTGATCCTTACGGCAGGAAAACAGAAGCAGAAGCAGAAGCAAATAAAATAAAATAAAAGTGGAATATAATAGTGCCCAATATTTCGCTTTGCAAAACAAAGCTTCTTCAGGGGCTAGCACTATATTCCACTTTTATTTTATTTTATTTGCTTCTGCTTCTGCTTCTGTTTTCCTGCCGTAAGGATCAGTTTGCCGTTTTTTGCTTCACTTCAAGTATTAATACTGATCTAGGTCTGGAAACCAGATCCGGCCATTCTCATCGGTTTGTTGCAGTGATCGTGCATTCTATGTTTCATTATATTATACAAGGTAAGATAAATGGACTAAAAATCGTTCAAATAGCGTAGAAACACTGTATAAAGATAGAATACGACACCAGTAAATGTTTCAACGATTTTATTCAGCAATTTTGATTTTATATATTGCTTAAAACGTTGAATTCGAAATTCCATACAATGTCTTATATTTTCAAATATCATTAATATGCAAACATTACGCTTGGGTTTCCTGTGAATAGAAAGCCAATACAGAGAATCAGATTTTTATGATTTGGTTGAGAGAGACTCAGTCTTACAATATTGATGAGTCAGTATGATTTAATTATGTATATAATATCTATGCAAAGTTAAATCTATTCATTAAATCTTTATTTAAGTTGTTAATCAATCTCTTACAAAAAAAAATTGAAAGCAACTTTTGAGCAACTTTTGGATTTTGGGGCAACTTTTGAGCAACTTTTAGAGTTTTGGAGCACCTTTTGAGAAACTTTTTGAGAAAATTGGAGCAACTTAATTGTGGACAGCCCTACCCTTCACAGCGGCACATACCTATATAGCTTATATATGGGAGTACGCCCCCCCCCCCCCCCCCCCCGGGACTCGATGGAAGAGCTGGGAAAGGTAATTCATTTATTCATCTAGCGTACGTACGACGTTTCAGTTATCTGACTGACTTCCTCAAATTGATTTTAAGTTAGTGAAATATTCATCCTTTTTACCAAGGAACACCAGCCGATAAATATGGTGAAAAGACACGACAGGTATCGACAACTGTTATTACAATTCACGACACTGAAAACCCCTAGAAAACACGGGAGAAAACAAAGCATCTTTTTACAATCGCCGGAAGTTTTCTCGCGCGAGCCTCACGCGGACATGGCCAATCTATAGACGAATTTGAAAGTAAAAATGTTGACACCGAATTGTTCTGTAAAACGTACTACTGTCGGATGTTTTCTCAATCTTATTTATTTTTTTCGCATACAAGGTACTCGTTATTCCGTGGTTTGAATCTGTCAACACTTTTCAAGCTTGAAACAAAGCATCTTTCACTCACCGGCAGGCTGCACGCAGATCGAAATTTTCGGGCGAGCTACGCTACATACGTCTTACAGACATAGCCTGCATAACAGGCGTTATTGGGGCGCTCAAGCGGGTTTTAGGTCGCGAGCGCGTAGCGCGAGACACGAGCGCGAAGCGCGAGACACGCACGTGTCTCGCGCTACGCGCTCGCGACCTAAAACCCGCTTGAGCGTCCCAATAACGCCTGTTATGCAGGCTATACAGACATGAAGATTGCGAGAAAAATTAGCATAGCACTCGCGCGCGAAACCCAAATAGTAGAGCCTGCTCGCAGTCTACCTTGACACTCGACCCTCGACCAAAACCCAGACTCCAATTCCTCTTATACCATAGTGTTCTAATTTTGAAATTACAATGGAGTGATCAACGGTATCAAAAGCTTTTGATAAGTCTAGGAAAATCCCTGCTGTCAGTTTATTTTCATCGATCGCATCGGTTAATTTAGTTGTCAGGTCAATTATGGCCATCTCTGTTGAGTGGTTTTTCCGAAATCCATATTCTTTGTCATAAAGAATATCGTGCCTTTCAATGTAATCTATTAATCTTTTAAACATTAATTTTTCTAGTATTTTCGAAAAACATGACAGGACAGCCACAGGTCTGTAATTTGAAAACAGAGATTTATCTTCATTTTTATATATTGGTGTAATCAATGAAATTTTTAAACGATCAGGAAAGGAACCAGTTGAAAATGATTTATTAAAGATGTTTGTTAATGGCTGTTTGATTACGGGTGCTAATTCTCGTATTACTTTTGGACTGAATTCATCAGAGCCAACCGATTTGCTTGTGGGCGGCACGGTGGTCTAGTGGTTAGCGCGTCGGACTTTCAACCTGAAGGTCGGTGGTTCGAGCCTGGTCTCTGCCGTCGTGTTGTTTCCTTAGACAAGAAACTTTACTCCACACTGTCTCTCTCCACCCAGGTGTATAAATGGGTACAAAATGCTGGGGGTAACCCTGCGATGGACTAGCATTCCATCCAGGGGGGAGTAGCAATATTCCTAGTTGCTTCATGCTACAGAAACCGGGTTAAGCTCCGGCCGTGTGGGCCGCATCGTGGGTCGTGTGCGATTTTACCTTTACCTAACCGATTTGCTTGGATTTAGACTAAGCAATTCTTTCTCTACTTCTTCCTCTGTAACAGGGTCAACAAAGAAGCTTTCATTATGTTGTGTATTGCTCATAAAGGCATTAAATGATGTAGCTACTGGTGGTATTTTACTTGCAAGATTTGGTCCTACATTTGTGAAATATTCATTAAATTTATTTGCTATTTCAACTGTATCGGTTATTTCTTTATTATTATGACTGAAAGCATCAGGTATGAAAGTGCTTTTTTTTTCGAAAAACAATTTTATTTGAAACAATACATTATTTACATCACTACATTACAATATGATACTACACAAACTACACAGACATACGAAAAGGCGAAAAGTAGGCAAAAAGTAGGCAAGCATTTCTTTGCAATTGCAGTTTCTTTAATTATTTCAATTTTTTTTTTCTTGGATTCGCAGCAGGAAGTTACGGAAGTATAGTTCACCTTGGCGCCTGTTTGACGTGCAGAATATATAGTATTTTGCTCTTAGAATTGAATAATTTAATGCCTGCCAATATTTTGTGTTGTCAAAGTAGCCGTATAATATGCTACCATGTTTTAAAGAAAGTCTTTCACGTGCTTTTTCAAACCACCACTCCTGAAACGTATTCCAGAAAGAGAGTGATTTACTGCATTGGATTAACATATGGTTTAAAGTTTGCTTCTCACACCCACATAACGGACACAAATCACTTTCAGAGATACCGTCACCGTAAAGGCTCATTTGAGTAGGGAGTATGTTATGTATAATTTTGTATTGAAACATCATGAGTTTAACTTCTTTTGTAACTATAAAAGGCATTTGGTAAACTTTATGAACATTTTTTTCTAAAAAGCCGTATCGTAAAATTTTAGTTTGAGAGGTGGGTGGTACGAAAGTGTTTTTTAAAATTGCTGAATAAATAAAACTTGTGATTAGAGGTGTGGTAGAAGTATCGTTGAGGTTGTTTTGACCATGCGGTTTTAAAGCATTTTTCCACGCGCGAGGATGGCATTGATTTAAGACCGTGATAAAACTTCGTAAAGGGTACATCTAAATTAAACTTTGTTTTGAATTCTGAAAAGTTACAGAAGTTATCTTGTTCATTTAGTAAATCTTGCACATAAATAACATTTTTTGAGAATCATTTTCTATAAAAAACTTGCTTCTTATCAATTATAATATTACAGTTCATTTTTGATATTGGTAGTAATACGATCAGGTAAGTTTTTGAAGTCACGCCAATAATCGAGACTCATGCGATAAAAAATAGGGAGGCTCTCTAGCTTAAGTAATTCGGTTTTATAGTTACATTTTGTCAGGAAAGAGAAATTACCGAGATGATTTACACAGTGGTTAGGAATAATTTTCCAAGAAGCAGACGATTGACTTTGAATTCTACTAATCCAAGCAATTTTCAACGCTTTTTCCATAATTTCAAAATCGCACATTTTGAGGCCACCTTCTTTTTTTTCTGCGATAACAGTACTTTTCAGTTTTAATTTTTGCAGGTTTACCGTCCCAAATGAAACTGAAAATAATTTTATTTATTTGCTGTATATAATGTTTGGGCACATTTAAAACGGAAGTGTTAAAAGTCAGTTTAGAGAGCCCTAATGTTTTTTACGATATTGATTTTTCCGTACAACGTAAGTTTTCTTTTTTCCCAGGTATTTAAAGTTTTCTCTAAATCTCGAATTTTGGTTCCAAAGTTGAGTTCTTCCGCATCTGTTTGATTTTGTGAGAAAAATATTCCGAGAGATAGTATCGGTTCTTTTGGTCATTTGAAACCAAAAGGGGTGTCTTGATTGTTTTTCCATTATCCTAGCCACATTACTTCTGTTTTAGCAGTGTTTATTTCCAACCCAGAGAGAGAGTTGAAATCATTTAGAAATTTAAGTAGTTCGGAAACGGATTCTTGGTCGCGGACAAAGACAGTAGTGTCATCAGCGTATTGTGATACTTTTATTTCTTGATTATCTACTTGGATGCCTTTTATAGATCTATTGCTTTTTAAGGCTCTTGCTAGAAGTTCAATCCCCAGGACAAATAAGAGACCCGATAAAGGGCAACCTTGTCGAACACCTCGTTGCAAAGAGAAGAAATTTGAAGCATGCCCATTGTTTAAAACACAACTAGAAACGTCTATTGTAAAATATGTTACATGTAAACCAGTTTATAATGACAGGTCCGAAATTAAAAGATTTGAGAGCGGCGTTAAGGTATGTCCATTCAATTGAATCAAAAGCTTTTTTAAAATCAAAAAATATTGCAATGCCTTTTTTGTTTGTCTGGTTGGTGTATTGTATTATGTCTTGAATAAGCCGAACTGACGTTTTCACCAATGTAACGGCCTTTCACACAACCAGTTTGGTCAGGATTTATAATGCTAGGGAGCACTTTTTCAAGTCTTTTTGCTATAGCTTTAATAAGGATTTTGTAATCGACATTAAGGAGTGATATAGGCCTTAGATTTTCTAAAATAGTTGTGTCTTTAGACTTTTTTGGAATAAGCGAGATGATACTTCTCCTCTGGCTAATGGATAACATCCCTGATTGAAAGGCAAAGTTGAAACTATCTGTCATTTCTTTACTGATTTCAGGCCAAAAAAAAGCGATAGAATTCAACAGGAAAACCATCGGTACCAGGTGTTTTATGTTTTTTTTAAGTCTTTTTGTGTGTTAAAGCATTCTTCTACGGTGATTTGACCTTCACAAAAATTCATTTCTTCCTCATTTAAAGTGGTTACGTTTTCTGGGTTGAAGAAAGCTGATTCTTTGAGTTCAGATTCGATGATTGTGACTTTTGATTTGTAAAGAGATTCATAAAAACGTTTTTCTTCTTATAGAATTTTGAATATGATCATCGGTGTAAACGTTTTCAGCTAATTTTAATCTTGTCACTGTCTTCCTGGCGTGATTTCGTTTTTCTAGGCCGTAAGAGTATTTCGTATTGCGTTCACCTTGTTCGTGCCATCTTACTTTACTTCTTAAAATCGCACCTTTCGTTCTATATGTCATTAATTTTTTTCGAGTTCAAGTATAAAGTTTTTATTGTGTGGATGCTTCTCGGCTTGTGCTTGTAACTTATTTATTTTTGCCTATGTGTCTTTTTCCTTGTCCCTAAATATTTTTGCCTTTCTTTTAGAGTATTTTATTGTAAAACCTCTAATCTCCATTTTTATAACATCCCACCTCAGGAATATTTTCTCGTACAACTGCAATACATTTTTCATCTTCAAGAAGTGAGACATTAAACTTCCAAAAGCCTGGACCTTTCTTCTGAGCTGAGACATCGGATTGTAGATGAATTGAAACGGCTGAATGATCACTTTCGCGTGCTAGAATAATTTCACATTTTATATTTGAAGGGTGCGAAATTCTTTTGAAATTAAAATGGTAATCTAAACGGCTTTGTATTTTTAAGGATTTGTTTCTCCAAGAGAAACGAGATAAGTCTGGGTTTGAAGTTCGCCAAATGTCACAAAGATTGTATGAATTACAAAACTTTTTAATTTCTTTAATGACCGACGCTTTTTTTGTGACAGGATTTCCACCTGTTTTATCTTTAGGCGAGAGTGCGCCACCAATTATCAAATTTTCTTGTGTAACATCTTGTAAAAGATTGTTAAGATTCGAAAAAAAGTTTACTTGTTGATTAGCGTCATTTGGCGCGTAAATATTAACGAGAACAAAAGGGATTCCGTGAATTGACATTTCTAAAATAATGAACCTTCCCTTTGTATCAGCAGTAAACTTTTCTACTTTGAACTCCAAAGAAGGGTTGATTAGTATCATGACACCTTTGCTGTGGTTTGTACCGTGACTAAAGAAAACTTTCCCACCCCATTCATTTTCCCATGTGACGATGTGAATGAATTTAGTGCTATAACATTCCTGCAGAAAAACAAAGTCTTGTTTCTGTTTATGCAACCATCGAAAAACCAAACGGCGTTTGAGAGATTTGTTCAGACCTCTGACGTTCAACGACAGGCATTTTAAATTCAGAGCATTAGTCGTGTTTATTTTAGGAGTTTGTATAAATACGGAGAGCAGTCAGCACAGGCGTCAAGAATGAATAATATGAGATCAATGTCATCAATAGACCTCATCACGGTTTTTCCAAAATTTTATATGGGCCTGATAGCAAAAATCCATCAACACTGCTGGGAAAAGCATCTCAAAATTAGGAAAGTGGCCGAGTTTAAAGCGATATCTTTTAAAATAGTGGAGATGTAGCTCTGCAAAGTCGGCAAATTTCACAGACGTTTGTATCGTGCGGCCAAATTTCTTGCCCTTTCCGTTCACCATGTTGCGTGACTTGTCTCAAGGATAAGTTTTAGGTTTTCTCTTCAACATTTACCCGGGTGTTCGATTTTCTTGCGCAAATATCGATAAAAGCCGCATCAAAGTGTTCGCCAACACCCGACTTTCCCATACAATATTCTTATGCAGATAACACATGGAGGAGTTTGTTTGTCTGAGTCACAGTTTGTCAGTCAAAGAATGTGACGTCATTTTTGTATCGTATAGCCGCGACTTTATGACTCTCACAACCATCCCGGTCCCTGAAGGGCCGACGCGTTGTCAGAATGTTGAAACGCTAGGGGAACGAAACTCCACCGACCATTACATTTGTTTCTGCTGTCGTTTATACAGCGTAGTGAAGATTTAACGTTAAGGGAATATGAAACATAGCATTTCAATGGAACAACGACACAACAACACGGCCAGTTACAGCTTTCGGCTGATCATGACTGATTGCAACGATCGACGCAAAGTGCGTGCATGGCTGATGAAACACTTTCAATGTTCAAGAAAATGTGGCCTAATCTTTCTGATGTTTCTGATGTTGTTCATGCTTTTCTCGGCCGTTTTGTTATTCAGAAGCATCGAACAGACCCCACAACTGCCGACAAACAGACCAGTATGGCTTGAATCAACCCATGTCACCTATTTTAAACAACTGCCGTGGACCCAAGGGAACGATTCCCTCCTTGTGATTTTCCCTCATTCCGCTATTGACGAAGTGAACAAAACTTTGTGGGAGTTAACCAAAAATGATAAGCGCGCCCTTTGGAAGTTGAGCGAGTTTCTTGATTCGCAGAAACAATTCGACGGTGCAACATGCTTACGACATCCCTCGACACACATCAGACATGGCGAAAAGTGGAAAAATGTAACTGCAAAATGGCTAACGAAACACGACCAGAACAACACTGCGACTGGAAACATCCTAGAATCATCTTGGTGTCGATTCAATAAACGGAATTGGAGCCTTAACATACGAAATACAGGACCGGTACAGAAAGTGAAATTGCGGAACTTAGCCATAAACCTTCCTATAAATGAAATAATTGTGTTACAAAACTGCAACATACTGCAAGGCCCATTTGTAATTAGAAAAAGTGTGTTCGACAGAATAGGAGGATTACACGATAACTTTGGAAAAGTCACCCTTCTCGAGTTTTTTCTTCGATCTAAAGGCGAACTGAAAATGGCAAAACTAACAAACTGCGCATGGACACACGAAATAACGCGCACCGATCGAGGAACCCTCGAAGGGGCAAAGTTCCCTGAATATGCCTCATTCGGGAATAAACACCAGATTCTTCGCATCGTAACGGAAAGTCGAATCGAGTGGACAAGTTGTGTTGCAAACTGGAAATTATGTCCGGAAAAACCGTTTGTGCAGCCCCGTAATCTTCCCAGGATAGCAGAGCCAATATGTTGTAGCGTAGTTTTAGGACAAATGCTGGCGGATTTTAAATACGCACTGGAAAAACTGGGTTTAGAATACCGTATTGTGTTTGGCACTCTGTTAGGTGCTGTCAGAAGCCAGGCCATTATACCTTGGACGCAAGACGTTGATATTGCAATTTCAAAGTCAGCGATTGTAAACGAGTCGACGTTTATCGCTCTTCGAAAAGAACTTGGCGACCGGTATTATGTAGGAGAGTCTTTCTACGGTACACTTGCTAGAGGCCACATGCTCATGCCACCTTACATTGAAGTCGACACGGCTCCCTTTTACGACGGACCGGACGATTTACAAGGGAATGCTTTATTTAGCAATGAAATCGAGGAAGCGGTGAAGGGTATGTTGCCGGTATCGGATGGTTGGAGGGAACACTGTTATGTTGATTTCTACGAGAGTGAACCGGTTTGGATGATCGACTCTTCTCTTGCAACTATTAACAATCAAACATTCTTCACCGTGAAACAAGTAGATTACGAGTTAAGAAACTGGTATGGCGAGAATTATTTGGAACCTGCTCTTCAAGGAAACTGGGTCGGACGTTCGGATTAGCAGTTGCACAGACCATGCAGACGTTAGAATAATAATAAATATAGGAACAAACTTCCTTCTATCATTAGTATTCGATGAATACGTGACGAGGGCGTATACAATTACGCAACTACGTATGTCACGTATGTATTTATACAAATCGAAGCCTATTTAGTTTAATATACTTACCGCTCTTGATGAAAAAAAAGGCCTATATCTGAATTTCCTGGTGGTTGTTATTAGTTTTAGTCATCTTGTATCTAGCTAAATTTATCTTTGTAACTGGTTTGTGTTTCCGACACTTGAAGCCGTGAATCTTTTGTTTATTTTGCCTGCTCCGGACCTGGGGTCGAGTCTGTCTTTTTGTCGAGGGTCGAGGGTTCCATGTCGAGGGTCGAGAGTAACAAAATAAATAAGAAAAATATAAAAAAATAACAACAAAAATCCAATTAATAAAGAATTTAAGCGTTTTTTAAAGATGCGATAAGAAGGGAGAAGGTGGGGGGGGGGGGTGGGGTGAGGGGTGGGGAAGGGGGGGTACAAAATACCACATGGGCATTCTAATTCAAAAGAAATCCACATGGAAGAAACATGACAAAAAACAGTCATAACAGCGTCGATTAGACTCATTTGCTATTTCTAATTTCTAATTTGTAATTACTTAACTGACAATGTAACTGCTGTGGTATTTGAGAAGTGTCAATAAATTGTTTTGTTCTAAACGGTTTCACAACATGCGATTATCAATTGTAAAGGAAACTCTTTTGTTATCTTGACATATCCAAGCTTCAGACAATATTGTTTTCAGGGCAGAATCGGTCATAATTAATAACTTTGTTTAACCCACGATGGAAAATGTCGACAAATCAGGCTGCCCAGTAGCCACCATTTCGTAGTTTAATTTCGCAATTATTGCTTTAAGCTAGTTTTTTTGCTTTGACATACATATTCCATTACGCAACAAGTGATTGGCTGCGGCAAATTGGAAAGTCGCTATCTGGTCGCTATTTTTGGTGTCGGTGATCAACTCATTTTTAAACAGCATAATTATTTGCATGCGCTTTCCATTTCAACTTTGTTTCAACAATATGGATTCCCCTAAAAAAACGTTTGCTGATGCGGTAAAAGGACAAGAATGTGAAAAATCAAAAAACCATCGGTTTTTAGTTTGTTTTGTTGGTGTTGTTGTTTTTGTTTCTCAGGGCGTTTGACATTTTTGTTGTGATTTACTGTTCAAGCAGCAGAACATTGATAATTGTGCAGGAATTTATTTTTGCGGCTCGAGAACAATAGGCAGAAAAAAAGGCAAACAGCATTAAAACCCGCGATTTCCGGTGTCGGTGATCAATCGATCAAATGCTTTATTTTAATTTAGTTGAATAGCATTAAAAAATCATGGTGCGTTTCCATTTTGAAAGCACAACAGTTCAGTCATGTTAAGTGGTAGTTGGATTTCAGTCAGTTTCGAGAATATGGTTTCCTCTTTGTTTAGTTATTGTAAATCGCAATGACATATTTTCTAGTCGACCTTTTCCGTCGCCTGACAAACAATTTTAATAAATATGCCCGATTCGCCCGAGTTTCCTTGACTATTGATCAACCCCAATTGTGAAACCGGTTACGGCTGTTGTGACTGAGATCTCGTTTTTTCTTCGATATGGGCTCTTTGGGTTCTAAATGCAATGCTTAAAAGCGAATTGGAATGTCCATGTGCTATTATCCCCCCCCCCCACCTTCCCCCACCTTCTCCCTTCACCCGCTAACGATTGCATGTCCGCATGCAATTCTTATCGCATCTTTAAAACGGTTAAATTAAATTTTATATATATATATTTTTATATTTTTGTAATTTATTTTGTTACCCTCGACCCTCGACATGGAACCCTCGCCCTCGACATGGAACCCTCGACTCTCGACATGGAACCCTCGCCCTCGACATGGAACCCTCGACTCTTGACCCTCGACAAAAAGATAGACTCAGTTTTGACGTATTCCCGCCATTATCATAATAAAAAATTGACTAAAAGTTGTCAATTTAATCAACGTTAACGACAGAATTGATAATTGTGGAGGAGAAAAAGAAATCTAGCCCTTTGAATTAAATATACTTTTTCAGTTGTGGTAAAAAATTTTCGTAATTTGCATAATGTCAAAAGTAATTTGAAACCTTTCAGTAACACAACTTGACCATTTCATAAAACATCTCGCAATCAGACACAACGAATATATTCAAGTTTTATTCCTCTATATCTGTAACACAGAAAATAAAATTAAATGAAAAAGTGATCGCTTTAAGGTTATTTTCGCCCGAGAAACATTCACTACCGCAAGCGAAATTCATGATGACTGGTTTCTCAGAAATAGTACAGCATTCGGTGGAAAATCTTTAAATCCTCTCGAGTCTTCATTAGCAACGCGATTGTTTGACAACGAGAAATGGATCACAAGACACGTGCAGTTTAATACATCTTATAATGGTGGTGACTTTTTCGCAGCTGAAGTTTCTGTTGGCTGTTTTATCCCTCTTCAACCTGGCGAAATAAAAATTAATGAAAGGCAAACAATCGAAACAATGGAGAAATCCATTTTAACACGGTATTTGAATTTTATAGTTTCGGTTTCTTTTCGCTTCAACACTTGAGGCACGATTTACGGACAGGTTTTCAGCGTAAGCTTTCGTGTAAGCCGCTTGCAACCTTACAAGCGAGCGGAGAGGGGAACTGGGAGCGACAAAGCCTTGGCAACGGCTGAACCGTACTGTGTCCAGTGGAAGTATGGCGCGTTTTCAGGGTCAAAATTAGATATGTGTAACTTCTGCCTTTTGATTTTCTAAATAAAATCTTTTTATGCATTACTACTTTTAAAAACACGTCGTTCTTTTTTAAAGTAACTTATGAAACAAGTTTGCAGGCTCGTGACGACTTTTAAACCCGCTGCTTTGTGCATTACTACTTTTAAAAACACACTAGTACACTGCTCTTTGTAAGATTACTTTTAAAACAAGTTTGTAGGCTCGTGCCGACTTTTAAACCCGTTACTTCTCTCGTTTCATATTTGTAAAGCCGTCTGATGTTAACGCTCAATGAGTTGCGAACGCTCAATGACTTGCGAAACACTTTTCGACAGGCGTTCCTTGTCCTAAATGATCACGTGATCAAGGATTCACAGAGGATCCACTCTGCTGAGGATCTAGGACCGACTTTTTGTGCAAATCATTTTCAAACTCAATTCAGATTAAAATTGAATGCATTTTTAAAAGAGAATGTAAAACAAAACAAAATCAATTTCAAACTAAATTCGAAAAGCAAGAGAAAGTGAATTTCGCCGTGGCCGAACGCTGCCACTACCATCATGCTACGCGCGCTTAAGAGCGTCTATCTGAGAAAACCAGGCAGAGGTCACGGGTCGGGGTCGGCCGATTCCTTCCATATTTTGCCAGTTTAACACATTCGATCAGTGATGTTCAAAGGCAGCATGCTTAGTTTTTAAAAGCTTTTAGTTTCCTAGATCTGACCACCCCCCAAAACTGTTATTCTAAGCCACCAGAGCCTTGATAAAATCATGCTCAGTTCAAGATACGAAAATTAAATATGCAGGTACACAAAGTCAATATTTGCATATGCTTATTTAACCCCATTTTTACAGTTCTAGTTTTCTCAGTAACGCGGTGGTTATTTTGCGAACCAAAGAGTTCCATAGATTCATCAACATCACTTCGTTCTGTATCGCTAAACAACACTTTGGGACCTATATAATCCAGATATTCCCAGAATAGAACGTCTGAAAACAAAGCATCCTTTTACAATTGCCGGAAGTTTTCTCGCGCAAGCCTCTTTCACTCACCGGCAGGCTGCACGCAGATCGAAATTTATATCGCGCGAGCTACGCTACCTACGTCTTACAGACATGAAGATTGTGAGATGGGAAAAAAACGAAAAAAAAAGATTTTACAACCCTCGACTTTGTACCCTCGACCCTCGACATGTTACCCTCGACACTCGATCCTCGACCAAAACCCAGACTCGAGGAATTGCACTCCAGTGGTTCAAGAATTATCTTTCAAATAGATATCAAATAGTAAAATTCAAGAATACCCAGTCTGATAAAGAATTAATTAAATGTGGCGTACCGCAAGGGTCAGTTTTGGGCCCACTTCTTTTTCTATTCATGGTATGTAAATGATATCTTTGAAAGCTCTCACAAATTGTCATTCATACTTTTTGCCGATGAAACTAACATTTTTTACCAACATACAGGGGCACCCAACGAACAATCTTTGGTAAAATGCATTATTTTACTCAAATAAATTAAAATAAATGATATAAATTCATTTCCAGGTGCTCTTCTACGTTGCTGGGAAAAATATATCTGTTCCTTTTTACCAGCATAACACATAGGGAAATTCCCAGCCAGCTGGATAAAAAAAAATGTCTGTTTCCCAGTCAGCAATTAAAAAAAAGAATAAAAAACAAAAAAAAACAATAATAATGAGTTATATTTACTAAAAGGGCCTTGGAAACATTAATGGCAAACTATCATGTAAAGCTTTTTCGTTTATTGTCTTTATTGCTTTGTACATCTACTGCCGAATTGAACTTAAACCTGTTCGGGTGTCTCTATTAAGTACTGCTTAAATTTGTTACTACGAAGCTGAACCCTTTTAAGCCCCAAAATGACTAACATCAAACTTCTCCTCACAAAATCCATACATAATCAGTCTCTTTTCGATCTGCTCAAGTTAGCCAGTACAGTTTGTTCTTGCAACTCCTTTCTCAAGTCAGCCAGCGCAAAAATGGTAATTAAAAAAATATATACAGAATGTTTTGCCAGCCAGCAAGAATTCCGCTGGGTAAAAGATAAAGTGAGGAACAGATTCGTTGGGTGCCCCTGAACATAAGGATATCAAAACTTTAACAGAAGTACTTAATAATAATAATAACAAAAGCAAAGATAACCTTGGGGCTCCCGAGGCCGTTTACATGGAGCTCGGATGATTCTAGCGCTAGGATGATCTTAGCGCTAGGGCCAAATGCAACCCTTCGCATGTAAACTGAAAGCAGAAAACATGTTGCGCTCGGATGATCCAAACACCAGGATCATCCCCTTTCCAGTGTAAATAGGGCCTATGTCTGCTCTGCTCGGTTAGCATCTTATGGAACTATCACATCAATGACATGATCGATGTAGTATAGAGCTCGTAATGTGAGTTACAAAATAAAAACAATTAATTTAAGACATTAAATCACAAAATATTCAGTAATTTTTCTGCGTCTGTGGTGCCCAAATAGTCGACCAGTTTTGCCCGAATAATACTAGAGAGCTTAAGCAACGACGACGGCAACGCCATGAAAAACGTCACTTGAAAAAAGGATTCGCGCTATTTTAAACTACTTTACAGTTGTTCGAATTTGTTAAGGTGGCTCCATATTGGTTAGCCCTCTCGTCTTTTGCATTCCATTACAGCTAGCCCGATGGTGTGGCTAAAAATCTTTTTAATACTTGAAACCAGTAAATCTTTTATCAGTCAACAAAGTGGTATCCAAATGACGTCATCATTCGTTGCCATGGCAACGCGAAAAGAGGTTAAAAATACGCTATTTTGGACCATTTGAGGCCTATAACTTATAAACTACACGGTGAAAGTTTTTGTTTTCGATATATTTTTGTTTAATTGACAAGATAAATATTTTAACAATCTTTTAAAAAAATTCTGTACATAGAGTTTAGAGCTACGTTAAATTTATGTAAAAATGACATATCTCTGAATCCTATGTACAGATTTTATTCAAAATTGGTAAAAATGTTTGTTATGTTTATCAGACGAAAATATATAAAAATCAAAAAATTTCACCGAGCGGTTTTGAAGTTATTAGCCTCAAAAGGTTGAAAATGGGGTCTTTTTGGCCTCTTTTGACGTTGCCATGGTAACAAATTTTGATGTCGTTGCCACCTAAATTTGTTCATTGGTTAAGGTCGCGGGGGATACTTGGCCATGAATAAATTCATAAGGCAAAATTTTGGCAGGGGTGTCACTTTTAAAAACGTTATATCGTGAAGGTTTGAAAGCCGATTTCGCTAAAATTTAACAGAGATATTGGCGAATAATGGAAGTGCGTAAGGATTGTTTTTTATTGAAGGGATTGCGCTTTGCGGCAATACTGTAAGCCACTAAAGTTATCTTTTCTTAAAACGTGGTTTTGTGTCCAAGTTTGCTCCTCGAGAAGAACACAAAGCAAGTTGATTTCCCCACTCACTGATCCGTCAAAACGTCTATTGTGTCATATCTGACTCCGATTTTTTGATTTCAACTTTATTAAAAGTTGTTAGCTTTTAAAGGAGTAAAATTGTCCATGTTAGAATTTGAAGCCTCATATCTTCCCTTTGAAAGTCTATTTAAAAATTTTGAGTCAGATATGACAATCTACAATACACATAGTTTACCTTCTTGCAGTGTCAACTCATGAAATTCTCTATCCGCGCTGAATTCTTGGACACAAAATTGCTTGTTTTTACGCTTCCGAAGGCTTCCCGAGCAAACACGAATGCAAAAAATATAAATTTATGGTAATTTTGCTAAATCATGCGGAAAGAACAATGCGTTAAAAAATTGTGTATTTTACCAGACAGCGCTTTGCACGTGCAATTATTGATGCAAAAACATTACAGAGCCTGTTCGTGAATATTTCGCGCATTTTCGGTATCAGCCGTCGCACTTCGTGCATACTGTTTTCACAAATGCATACTGATGAGCGGAACCTGTCCCCCGCGACCTTAAGTGTTTACAAACCTGCACTAAACATTTTCTCTTAGCTTTACTGGTGTAGCTGTGATTGAATATCATAGATGTATCATGATGGAAATGTTTAAACTATTAGGAGCCACCTTAAGTTTGTCTCATGTGTCTGGATTGTCCAGGAGCTAAATTTGAAGGAATGGATTACCAGTACAAATGGAGAAAGGAAAATTAACCGTCGCGTGTTCACGTCCTCCACAAAACCTATAATTTGATCATTTGACGTTGTTGTTTTGCAGGGAACGGCAAAGAAATGTACCAAAATGTAAAACGCACGTGCAACACGTGCAGAGGCATTGTTTTCGCTCATTAAACCTATTGTTTTGTGCCGTTCTCGCTGCCGTCACCGTTGTGGTTGCTTAAGCTCTCTACCATATTTTTTACGACTGGGGGGGGGGGGGAGGGGGGGGCTGCAGCTCCCCCAAGCCCCTCCCCCTCGTACGCCTATGATCATTTGGAACCTATTTACGCATCTTTATCCAAGCTAGTGATGCACACAAAAATTACATACAACTATACAAGAAGAATACAACAACTTACTTTTCTCTTTGGCTTAATTTTGGGTAGAAGTCGTGAAATTTTTTCTGATCGCATGAGAGCTAAGGGCCAGTTCAAATGTCGAACTTCACATGTGCCGAACCTAATGCAAATGAGCAAGAACAATAGATTTTGCTCATTTGCATTAGGTTCGGCACATGTGAAGTTTGACGTTTGAACTGGGCCTAAGAGATTGGAAGTCCGATGATCGGATTTCAACTGCAACCCTCACAACCCTTGCGACCCCTACAACCCTCACAACCAACACAACCCCAAATGGGTTAAAAACCCTGCATTTTTCGGAAACCACGGCGAACAAACCAACCCCCAAAAAGCATTTTTGTGCATCCCAATTACATTATTGGTTTCTGCGATCTCAATGATAATAAAAAACCGCATTTTTCTTATTGACCAATCACAGAGCTTGTTCCGAGAGGTGCGTACTGCCTCCGGATTTCACCTCACTTAATTTATTGAATTTTAAGCCAAAATTTTCATTTCTTGAATCAGTTTTTCGCTCCCTAAATGTAACATTGCCTTTTATTTATTATAATTGAAGTTCAAAAAAACATCCAGGTCACGTTAACCTCTGATTTCACTGATTTTTCACATTCAAAACAATCATCCCGCTCAGCCTTTCAGCTGACAGCAAACTTTGCCTGAGTCACGTAGGGGGTCTATCTCGAGATAACAATAGCCGCGGCATGCTTTTAAAAATTTGCTTTTACCTAGGTAAAGTTATATTCTTCGTGTAACCGATGTTACCTGGGTAAAATTTACCTCCTTTAATTGCACGTGCAGGGAAACAATAGCGCCATTGTTAAACGGCAGCCTTAAATTTGAATTTACCTAGAACACGAAACAGTAGCCTGTTCCAGGCTCCGAGATAGTGGGGAACGCGCGAAGTAGAAAACAGAAACAGGAAAACTCGCGGGGGACCAGTTCCCCAGCGATTTTTCCCTTTTTTTACTTCGCGCGCTCCCCACTATCTCGGAGCCTGGAAACAGACTAACGAAACAGAAGCAAAGCAGACACACCAAAAGCAAACCAGACATAACATTGTTACTGAATTTAGATAACAGTTATCGAGTCTCAGTAACAGTTATTGTCATTAGCCAATAACCCAGACAGTCTCAATAACAGTTATTTAAATTACATAACTGTTATACCTAAGCACAAACATGACAGCACAGGGTCCAGAGGAGCTCTATTTGATCGTACAAGACGTTATTTTCCTCGAATCGTCGCTGTCTTGAAAGTTACAGTGCTGCGCGCGGTACCGTGAACACCAAACAATTTTTTTGACATATTTTTGACGAGTTTGATGCTTGGTAATTGGCAACTGGCCAATCAGAGCGCAGATTATCTTGTAAGGCGGAGTAGTATGGTGGCCCATCATTATCACTCCATTTTTCGCTATGAAAATTGAAATGTATGTGATATTTCGCATTCATAATGAATTTCATTTTAAGTTTCTTTTTTAATTTCAAGTTTAATTTAAAATGAAAACTGAATTTTCATTTCATTTGTTATTTCACCTGCATTTGCAAGGTCATATTAAACATTATTATTACTTCACAGAGAAATACTGTTGATGAATATATAATATATATATATATAAGTTGCTGAAGGGAAGGGAGAAAAAATTAAAAATTAAAAAATCGAACGGACCAGCGTTATCATTTCACGCGGTAAGGACTGGGTTGGCTTTTCAAGATGGCAACCGTGTTGTGATCGGCCGTGAATTCGTGGATATCGATATTTCTGTAGCAGTAGGTATGGCCTCGAAGAGTGAATGGAAAGAAGATAATCAATTGGAGCACGACTTAAGAAAGTACGTTAGCAAAAATTTAAAAAGATCAGAAATTCTTGACTTTGTGTAGAGTGATTTTTCTGAATATACTTGGAGTACAGCAACCTTGGACCGACGTCTTCACCACTTCGGTATATATTATATAAACTAGTAGTAATCATAGATTGTATATATATATATATATAGTGCGTCTCCTTATCCCGTGGCACCTCGTCTTGACCCCCGTCTTGACCTAGTACCTCAGTTTCATGAATTAATTCAGCCACTGTTTAAAGGGCTATGTCGCGAGATATGTCACGCAGGCAACATCAAACAAATTCACGCTATCGCCGTGGGATCGGGCAAAATCCTGCCGTGCTGTGTACTCCGAAAGGTCTCAGATTTTTCCGACATATAAATAGTGTAATTGTCTTGATTTCATTTTGGTTATTTCTCCGATTCTGAAATCATACTCCTCAGTACATGTACTAATACGAGAACCGGAAATGAGAAATTATGCCTGATTTCCACGCGCTAGGAATGCTGGATACTATTGTGACATTTCAAGATGGCGCAGATTTGGTACCGACACTTTTCTCGATTCGGTCCGCCTAGCCGACAAGATTAGGTAGCGTCTTCTTCGTCGACGCAATTATGACATCGCAGTTGCAGCAGTGTCAGATGCTGTCCAGAATGAGTTGGAGGGACCGGGACAATTGTTAGACTATAGAGGGTCGTGAAGCGGGGTACCAAATCCCAGTTCCTAGCCTAAATTTGGCCCAAATAACAGTTACCAAACTTGCAGAACGCTGACCAGGAAAACTGACAGAACGTAACTATGTAACCGTGTAAGCCTGGTAGCTAGACCGCGGGCGCGAAGGCGAAAAATACTGATTTCACGGTCTCTACTGTCTCTACTGAGGAGTGCAAGGTCTATTGCTACGAAATTTTATTTTTCTATTTCAAAATATTGGAGCAAAGACCGCTGAAGAAAAGAAATCCCATTCCCATTTTATAATTGTTCATCCCATTCCCAGTGGCTAAATCCCAGTCCCAGTGAGTAAATCCCATTTTCCCAGTCCAAAATAAGGCTAATCCCAGTTCCCATTTTACCCCTTCACGACCCTCACTATAGAGTAATGAATCAGAAGCTGAGAACAGAGCACGCCATCTTGTTTACAACGTGATGGCTGAATTGGATCTCGAAGGAAAAGGGAAGCTTCACACCTGAAGGATCGTTATGGGTGGTTTCCTTAGACGGTCATGACAAACTATGTGGTTATCAAAACTCCACATTTCCGTTGGGTGTATACGGCTGTACTTGGAATAGTTGTAAGTTTCTTTCTCGTCATCACAACTCCTTTGCGAATGACCTTAATGATCTGGGATACGCTTGGTAGATTGACAGGATGGACCACGCCATCAAGTAGAAGTCTCTGTTGTATTTCGGTCGAGTAAATGCTCGGTTTCGTTAGTTTTTGTACTTCTATATACTCCAAGACTTGTTCAACGATTCTGGGGTTAGGAAAGTGAACTCTTATGCCGCTGAGAGATGTATTTTGTTCATTGTAACGGTCTATCACTTTCTGTACAAAACCGGGACTCGAACGAATTTCCGGCTCATCCTCGGTGTAAGAACCTGTGAAACTCGCGAGTGACGTAAAACAAAGAAAATAAAAGGCATAAAACAATAAAGTCATCTGGGAATGCAATACTACAAAGGTAAAAAACAAAGGAAAAAGTCACAGGTTCTTACACCGAGGTAAACCCGAATTTCCCGTGCAATTGGACGGTTGCCAAATCCATCATGATAAAGGTCCAACACTCGTTCTCTGTACATTGCAGGTAAGGGTCTTCCGTTATCAAAGCTTCCACTGTATCTATTCAGTCTCAGTTGAACATCAGCTAGGGTAAAATAGGATAAAAATATAATTTCGTTTGCGAGACAGCTGCCGTAAAAAGAGAAAAAAACGGATCGTCAAGTAAACCCAAGTTCAAATATTTTAGAAAAGAAAAACTTACAAGCATTTTCAACTCGAGTGTGAAGCATTGTAGAACTCTTGATCAATATTTCAGTATATATTTCACAATCGTGAGCTTTTGAAAGAAAATCGATAACTTCTGGCCAGCGCTTTGGTTTCCCGCCGAATTCTTTCCCGCCTGTATCAAACTCGTCAAAAATATGTCAAAAAAACTGTCTGGTGTTCACGGTACCGCGCGCAGCACTGTAATAACATCCAGCTGTAATTGTAATGTTCAGAACGTGCCATATTTTCATGAACGTAACTATACCTTTAATCTGTAAGTCAGGCATGAGAAATTGCTACATAGGTGTGATTAGGCGTGAGATCGGAGTTTTGGACTCGCAGGCGTGAGACTCACGCCTAAGGCGTGTGACTCACGCCTAAGGCGTGTGACTCACGCCTAAGGCGTGAGACTTGGCAGGTATAAGTTTGTTCCTTTTCTTACTATTATGACTATTATAAGCCTTATTATTCTAACGGTCCTAACGTCTATTCAACAAAATCAGACAAATGTTCCGCAACATTAAATCGGTCAGTGTTAGTTGTGGCATACGCCCTCGTCACTTATTCATCGAATACTAATGATAGAAGGAAGTTTGTTCCTATATTGATTATTATTCTAACGTCTATGCAACTGCTAAACCGAACGTCCGACCCAGTTTCCTTGAAGAGCAGGTTCCAAATAATTCTCGCCATACCAGTTTCTTAACTCGTAATCTACTTGTTTTACGGTAAAGAATGTTTGATTGTTAATAGTTGCAAGGGAAGAGTCGATCATCCAAACCGGTTCACACTCGTAGAAGTCGACATAACAGTGTTCCCTCCAATCATCCGATACTGGCAGCATACCCTTCACCGCTTCCTCGATTTCATTGCTAAATAAAGCATTCCCTTGTAAATCGTCAGGTCCGTCGTAAAAAGGAGCCGTGTCGACTTCAATGTAAGGTGGCATGAGCATATGGCCTCTAGCAAGTGTACCGTAGAAAGACTCTCCTACATAATACCGGTTGCCAAGTTCTTTTCGAAGAGCGATAAACGTCGACTCGTTTACAATCGCTGACTTTGAAATTGCAATATCAACGTCGTGCGTCCAAGGTATAATGGCCTGGCTTCTGACAGCACCTAACAGAGTGCCAAACACAATACGGTATTCTAAACCCAGTTTTTCCAGTGCGTATTTAAAATCCGCCAGCATTTGTCCTAAAACTACGCTACAACATATTGGCTCTGCTATCCTGGGAAGATTTCGGGGCTGCACAAACGGTTTTTCCGGACATAATTTCCAGTTTGCAACACAACTTGTCCACTCGATTCGACTTTCCGTTACGATGCGAAGAATCTGGTGTTTATTCCCGAATGAGGCATATTCAGGGAACCTTGCCCCTTCGAGGGTTCCTCGATCGGTGCGCGTTATTTCGTGTGTCCATGCGCAGTTTGTTAGTTTTGCCATTTTCAGTTCGCCTTTAGATCGAAGAAAAAACTCGAGAATGGTGACTTTTCCAAAATTATCGTGTAATCCTCCTATTCTGTCGAACACACTTTTTCTAATTACAAATGGGCCTTGCAGTATGTTGCAGTTTTGTAACACAATTATTTCATCTATAGGAAGGTTTATGGCTAAGTTTCGCAATTCCACTTTCTGTACCGGTCCTGTATTTCGTATGTTAAGGCTCCAATTCCGTTTATTGAATCGACACCAAGACGATTCTAGGATGTTTCCAGTCACAGTGTTGTTCTGGTCGTGGTTCGTTAGCCATTTTGCAGTTAAATTTTTCCGCTTTTCGCCATGTCTGATGTGTGTCGAGGGATGTCGTAAGCATGTTGCACCGTCGAATTGTTTCTGCGAATCAAGAAACTCGCTCAACTTCCAAAGAGCGCGCTTATCATTTTTGGTTAATTCCCACAGAGTTTTGTTCACTTCGTCAATAGCGGAATGAGGGAAAATCACAAGGAGGGAATCGTTCCCTTGGGTCCACGGCAGTTGTTTAAAATCGGTGACATGGGTTGATTCAAGCCATACTGGTCTGTTTGTCGGGGTCTGTCCGATGCTTCTGAATGACAAAACGGCCGAGAAAAGCACGAACAACATCAGAAACATCAGAAAGGTTAGGCCACGTTTTCTTGAACATTGAAAGTGTTTCATCAGCCATGCACGTACTTTGCGTCGATCGCTGCAATCAGTCATGATCAGCCGGAAGCTGTAACTGGCCGTGTTGTTGTGTAGTTGTTCCATTGAAATGCTATGTTTCATATTCCCTTAACGTTAAATCTTCACTACGCTGTATAAACGACAGCAGAAACAAATGTAATGGTCGGTGGAGTTTCGTTCCCAAAGCGTTTCAACATTCTGACAACGCGTCGGCCCTTCAGGGACCGGGATGGTTGTGAGGGTCATAATAGTCGCGGTTATACGATACAACTTATACCGAAATAACAATAGCCGCGGCACGCTTAAATTTGCTTTTACCTAGGTAAAGTTGTATTCTTCGTGTAACCGATGTTACCTAGGTAAAATTTACCTCCTTTAATTGCACGTGCAGGAAAACAATAGCGCTATTGTTAAACGGCAGCCTTAAATTTGAATTTACCTATTGTAGGTAAATGGTTTTCTTCGTGAAACCGATATTACCTAGATAAAATTTACCTAGGTAATTTTTAATTGTCACGCCCTGGAAAACAATATAATTTTTCCTGGGTAAAAGCCTTCCTAGTTAGTGGCTGCGGTCACATCTGGGCTACTAACTATAGTTAAGACGGGGATAACTATAGTTAGCTATTTCGGTAATGTGACCGCTTCTCTGTTCGCTCTAACTATAGTTAGAAAATTGACGCCTCGGTGATCCAAAACAATACAGACTAACTATAGTTATACCCAAGCAGGGTTCATGGGTTAGGGGCTACTCACATGATACCGGAATGACTTTCATTCTGGAACGAGTTCATTCTATCTCCATGATATTTCTGTATCTGTTTACATGATACCGAGACGAAATTTTGTTCTCGTACAGGTCATTCCGGAATGAGTTCACTCCGGTTTTCAATCCGAATGAAATTCTCGTTCAGTTATGACATTTCAAACTGGTATCATGTAAACTGAAAACGAGCTTCGTTCCAAGATGAAAACCGCAAACCGTGTAGTCTGGGGCGAGTGGCGCATTGGTATCGTTGCGCGAAACTGTTTACCTTGTACTTCATTTTGGAACGAAACTCATTCCGGAATGAAACTCATTCCAGTATCATGTGTATAGCCCCTAAAGCCTGGTTTCCATATAATCGCAACGATCGAAACGATCGCTGCGATTCTTGCGACCCTTGCGATCATATAGAAACCAACCGTTGCGATTGCGATCGCAGAGATAGAAATTTTTCTATCTCTGCGATCGCAATCGCAACGGTTGGTTTCCATATGATCGCAAGGGTCGCAAGAATCGCAGCGATCGTCGATCGTAACGATCGCTGCGATCGTTGCGATTATATGGAAACCAGGCTTTAGTCTTAAGTTTAAAAACAAACAACCAATCAGAATTTGACAATTCTTTTCGCACGTGCGAGATGAGCATATATAAATATGCAAAATAAAAACAAAGGATGAAGCGAGGGGGAAACCAAATCATTTTTATGATGATACCTGGACGACGACTTGCTCTGCATTGATACATTTGCATTTTTCTCGATGGATAACCACAGGCAGCCCAAGCTCAGTCTGTGATGGTTGGAAACGGCAACCAACGACATCGCAAAAACTCGTAAGCCACAAAACCGTCTAAAATGGACACAATTTGCGCCCAAATTGCATAAAAGACACAACGGAAACCCAATACATTAATAGCTTTATTTTAGGATTTATAAGCTTTATTTTAGGATTTATAAGAATTAAAGCGAATTTCCCATACAAATTCTATAAATCGTTCAAAGAACTAGCACATACTGACCTTGGGCGGCCTTGGGCTGTCTGAGGGTCAGCGCGTGCGCACTTCCATGCCATCACACGCTGTTGCTAAGTTACGTGAATTTCAGAGAAATGATGGATTCCCGGCGCGTTGTTTCGACTTGGTGATCTGAAAACTGTCACTGTTTTCAACTAGAAAATGGTCCTTGACGTTTCAAATAAGGACTTTACAAGGACTCCGGGGAGAGGGGCAGTATCGAAAACATGGAAAAAGTCGAAATTTGAAAAACAACGCGAAGAAGAGGTGATTCGCAATGCTCATGAGCGAGGATATTTACGGGCTCCAACTGTTAATGATATTTGGGACAGTATCGGCGAAAAATGCGATCTTGAAGACATCAGCTACCTAAATATGAGCGGGATATGCCTTCATACTGTGCAAACCATCGACTTGTGTACAAGACTTCGAATCTGTGTGCTGCATTCCAACTACATTTCTTCGTTCGATTCGCTCGCTTGTTGTCGCGAACTTGTTTACTTGGATTTGCACAACAACCAAGTGAGTTTTAATTTTAAGTGTTTAATTTATCTTATGTTATAGATCAGTTACAAACTTTCTTTTATTGCCGTTATACTTATTACCTTTTGCGTTTGTAGAAAGTTTCTGATAATAATGTACAATGTAGTGTTGTGAAATCATGCCTATGTGTAATCCGGATTGTAATCTGACCTTGTATTAAGAGGGCTTCGCGTGAGTGTCTCACGCGAGAGGCGAGGGCGAAAAAAGGAGGGTCAGCACACAAAATAGGCAGAGAGTGACTACATGTACTGTATAATTTATAATCATAATTATGGTACCATTCATTTTTCACCACAGCTAGAATGCTGTTTGTGGACAAATGCGGGGAATTCAAAAATCCCGGTTTTGTGTGTAGCCTGTTCACAGTCCCATGTTTTTCCGTGTGATCAGTCGAGATTGATTGCAAGTTCGAGTCAGCCGCCATTTTTGTTTTTCATGGCAAGTGAAAACTGGGGAGAGTACAAAAATCCCGCGGGATGGACGTTGGGGGTTACAGCGTGAGGGGTTACAGCATGAGGGGTTACAGTGCGAGGGGTTACAGCGTCAGGGGTTACAGCGTCAGGGGTTACAGCGTCAGGGGTTACAGCGTGAGCCTCCTCTCCCCCACCCCCCACCCCCCACCCCCCACCCCTTGCACTGTAACCCCCACACCTGTCCCTACGGGATTTTTGCACTCTCCCCAGCTCTCACTCACCATGAAAAACAAAAATGGTGGCTTCTCATTGGCTAAGAGCCTACAGTTAATTATGGAAATCAGCTCATGCTACAGTCTAATCTGTAGAATGCACGCACAATGCATGATTTTCAAGATGATTTTCCATGTGACTGTGTGTTTGTCATTATTTTCTTTAAAACAATGTATAATAGACTTGCCCACAAGTCAAGCTTCAAGCGGAGTGCAATCAAATGAGCTTCGGAGCATGAGTGTAAGCTTGAGCGAGCGCATAGGGGTGAACAGGGGAGAGCTCGACTTGTCTCCATTGCTGGAAATTGAATCAAATGATGTCAGTTTCGTGCGAACTTCTCAGAATACTGACTGTCAAACTGTTAAAATTACTTTTAGCAGCACAACATGTAAAATGGAGGTGGCAGGCCTGCACTACATGTACTCATTTTTTTAATGCAAATACTCATTTAACCTGTAAAACTGGTTAATTATTTTAAATCTTAAAATCATAAATGCAAAATAAACCTAATTCTCTCTTTTTTTTCTAGATTACAAAAGTACCTGGTCACAAGTTTTGGGCATCTCTAACTGAACTGAAGGTTATTTTTCTTCATGACAACAGCATCTCTAAACTCGATAATGTAAATTATATGGCAGCATCTCCAAGCATCTCTATACTGACACTTTATGACACTCCATTAAGCCTGAAACCAAACTATAGACATCACTTAGTGAATAGTCTGTGGTCACTGAAATCTCTTGATAACTACGTCATCTCTGATGAAGAGATCATTGAGGATTCATCTTTTGGTGGACGTTTCGCACCTTTACAGCCACGATTTTATGCCATGTCATCTTGTTCTCTTACAAAGGCAAGTGCATTAATTTTTTGTAGTTTTATATCTTCTTGTTTATTATTATTTAATATACAGCTCCAGTTAGTGTTTATTAAGTAATGCTCCACATAAGAACGATAGCAAACTTCAATGTTCTGCGGCATTGGCTCTTTCCCACATAGAATATCTTTGATTTTAAGAATAGTGGAGGAGCTGATGGTTTATAATTATATTTCATTATAAAAATAAAGAAAATCCATTTGTGTGAAATAAATTTTAGGAAATGTTCGTGCTTAACCAATCAGAATAGCAGAAGACAATAGCTAATAATTTTGCTTTTTTGATGAAGTTCCCCAAATAAAATATCTTTTAAAAATTGCATGTTGCGCGATAAGTCTCAAATTACTTGAAACCTTTAAAAAATTAGACAAAATGCACCTTGAACCTTAACTTTTTAGCAGTTTTTTAGTCTAGGCCAATGAGATTACTAGTTGTAACAATGAAAAAATTGACATTCCATCGTGCATTGCCGTTCAGCGATATCCTTCTTATACGGATCATTACTTAAGCAGTTGAAACCTCCACATAATGGCCATCAGGGAAGTTAGAATATTTTGCCAGAGGGCAAATAAATAATAATGTAGACCAGTTCGATTCTATTGATTTGATCACCCACCAAATTATTATTAATAGCAGTTTTCACTTCAGTGTCATAAAATCAAAACCAAAGAAATCAGTCAGTCACAACAGAGGTATACATACAAATTATCCAATGAACCAATGAGAGATTGAAACAAAGGGATACACATGCAAGCAACACAAAAACTTGGTTTTGGTTTAACTCTTCTGATTGGTTAAGAAAGTGGCATGAACTTTGCCGGGGGGGGGGGGGTACTCCCTTATATACGCTATACAGGTATGTGCCGCCCGATAGGGTAGGGTTTTTGAGGTGCTCAGTGCTTAAATAGGGTATCCTTTTTGGTAGTTTTGGTATTGTGATCCTTAGATATTCCTTAGATAGGGTCACTAAACTTCAGTATCCACCCCAACACACAAAACGAAAAAGATATGCTCTGTTAAAACTGAGCCTTAAAAAGGGTATCAAATCTCGATTTTCTACCCTTAAATAGGGTCAGGGTTTGAGAACCTTGGCGGCACACACCTATCCCCCCGGGGGGGGGGGGTACTCCCTATAATGGGCTATATGGGGATGCTCCGCCCGATAGGGGTACCGTTTTGAGGCTGGAGGTATATGAAAGTGTAGGGATTTCATGAAGTATAGGAAAGGTTAGGGAAAACTTGAGTTAAAGTATAAAAAGTGTATGGAAAACTGCTATTTAAGTATTATGAAAAGGGCTTTCCAAAATTTATCAAACAGACGCACGTAAAGGATATACAGGGCAAAAAACTTCCACTCGTCCGCTCATCTGAGACGAGTACTTTTTTATCTCGGACAAGTGGATTTCCAAAAGCACTTGTCCGACGGGACGAGTACAATTATTTACCAGGAGAAATTTGTCTCGTTTTTCACTGAATTCTAAGTTTCCCAAGCATCTCTGTATTTTGTAAATTAACCTGGTTTCCGCGAATTTCTGTTTTTTTTTTTTTTTGCTCATAAACTTACCCGTTTTCCAACAGTACAAATTTCTTGAGCACATGTTTTTGTTAGCCTGGTTGCTAAGGATAATCAAGATAGCCGCTCTTTTAGAGACTCTTTTCTTTGCTTCGAATTTGTTCGTTTTTTGTGTTCCTTCATGTCCGACAAAGATAGGGAGCACTGTCAACACTGGTAGTTTGACAATTTGAGGCTAAATTTTACAATTTATAAGCACAACGCTCACGTTCGTGCGTTACAAGAATACGTGTTTCATGCGGATCCTTATTCTTCAATTTGATTTTTGGTCTTAGTTTGGTCTCAAAGGCACTCTGGCAGCTCTGTTAGAGACACAAGACTCACTTTTCTACACCATCTAAAGTTAAAGAATGTTTGCTCTACGTTGTACACCTCAACAGTAAATAAGTCAACTATATATATCACCAGAAAAGTATAATCTATTGCAGATGTTCCAGCAGATAAGCCGCAACCCCAATTTTGAGGACAAATTTTGGGCAAATGTGGCTTATACGCCAGTTTTTACGGTACATTGTAAATTTGTTTTACCGCAACATTTTTTAATTTATTCATTTTGTGGACGAGTGAATTTCACTTTCGGACAACCATAAGTGGACAAGATGGACAAGTGGAAAGAAAAAAAAGGTTTTTGGTCCTGCTATATGAAAGGGGTACCATTTTCAACAACAACAACAACAACATTTAGCTTTTAAATTTGCATGACAGACTGTAGATTTTACAATATTGCAAAAGCTTACAACTAACTAACTAACAAAAGGAAAGAAAACAAAAATGAATAATTAAATTACATTGGTGACAATTTTATCTCGAGAATCAAAACAAGATGAAATAAATTTAATTAATTGCATGTTTAGAAAGTAAATGGAAGAATTCATTAATTCTATGATCAATTCAGTTACAGGTAAATGGCTTAATATTTGGTATAAAAGTCCGTATTTTATTGTAAAAATTATCTCTTATTGTTGCGTATTTTGACAATAGAAAAGAAAATGGATTTCGTCTTCGATTTGATTTGAACCACAAACTGGGCAAAGCCTTTTGTCTCTTGGAATTTTGTTGTATCTGCCCAGTTCGATCATACGTTTATGATTACTTATACGTAATTTAGTTAATGCCCTCCTATCAGATGCTCATCTACTCAGGCCTAGATAATTTGAGGGGGTATATTCTTTCTTGAAAGTCTTATAAAATTCTAGTTTTTGAGAATGCTGAAGATATCGACCAAGTTCAGCTCTACACGCAATATGAGAAGCCTTATTACTCACTTGAAGGTAGCGTTTACAAAACTGAAGATGCGTTCTTTCAATTTGTGAGCTATCCCAAGCCTTAAAATCAGATTTGGTATATCCACCCCAAATTTCACTATTATAGAGCAAAATTGGGGATATCATGGTATCAAATTTTACAGGCAAGGGACGGATTTAGCTTACTAAAATCTGTGTGTCGCCTCAGACTGAAAAGAGCGTGAAGTGCTTTCTCTTTTAGATGATCAAGTGAGACTCAAAAATTTCCTGAAGAGGAAATTTTAGTTCCTAAATAATTATAATCTTGTACAACATCAATAATTTGATTATTCATATAAAATCTATATTCAGATCATTTTCTTGGGCGTTTTTGAAAAACCATAATCTTGGTTTTTTTGGGATTTATGCTTAACATCCACTAACTGTAACTTCAACATGACATCGACATTTTAATTTAAAAACAAAATGGACCATTTTTCTCACCTTCGGTCGCCATTATCAAGAGGATTTAATGCTTCAGCACCTTTTTTCTCTTCTAGAAAGCGTCGGATACCGCATGTTATGCCATAAACAGATCGGTGGATATCTCTCTCCCGACTTTTTGGCCACGTCCATGATAAATTTGCTAAGCCAATAATTCGAACTCAATGCGTCCGTTTCTTCAATACGAGCAGAAAGTGACATAATCTTGTGTAAATCATAGTCCTTAAACATTCCTCTCGAATCTCAGAGAACGGGAACTTGAACCGTCCGAGAAGTTTGCCATTCGTAGAAAATATAGATGTTGCCTATTTGTTTTTTATATGTCGTTGACGGGGAAATAGCTTTATCGACTAGATTTTCTTCTTCGACAACCGTCTTAGCCTCCCAAAACCGAGACGCTTCTGCTTCGCACATGGTCTCATACCAAATGGCGAAACACAACAAGCTCAATAAAATTATGCATGTGACGGCACTTGAAAAGGACAAAGCTAAAAAACTAACACTGAATAATTCTGTATTGTTTCATTTGAGAAGTTAGATCAAAAACTCGTGCTTCGGGTTTGATCGGGGCATCCAAACACCTTGAAACAATACAAGCACTCGGCCGAAGCGGCCTCGTGCTTTCATTGCTTCTCGGTGTTTGGATGGCTCGATCAAACCCTCGCACTCGTTGTTGATCTATTACATAATCATATTTAAAAAATCTATGTTCTGCCATTTGGCGCCAAGGGATTTCGATGATAGTCCATTTTTTTCCAAGCAAGGAAAGACAATTTTCTTGCGTGAAACAAGCAATTCGTCATCTTTGCATATCTATCTATTTTGTTTTCTATTCGCATTCTGGTAGATAATTTAGTGCTAAATAAATGATTTAACAAATCTTAAAAAGGATATTAGTTCCTTTGGGATTTCTACAGTTGTGTCTTTACTTTGACCAGCTGAATTGTTAGATGAGTCAGGCCCATACACGCGGGAGGTGGATGGCTGATTTACTTGTTGTTGGGACTGTTGGGTATATGGTGCTTGATGAAAAACTTCAGCGGGAACGCCCTTGACTGCACTGCTATAGGATGCATATCCTCCTACAGGAGTTGATTCAGACTGTTGGCGGTATGGTGTTTGATGAAAGACCTTAGCGGGAATGCCCTGGACTGCGCCGCTATAGGGTGCATATCTTCCTGCAGGAGTTGATTCGGATTGCTGACGACGCGGTGATCTTGTTTGGTTATTGGGGAGTCGTGCTAGTTTCATTCTACCCCGAATCACTTCTACCAAATTAGCAGCAAATAATCCAATATGTCGCTTTCGGATGTGTTTACTATCATGCAAGACGTCAGGACCCTTTGCAAAAACATTGTCATGAGTGACGAGATGTACATTTGGTAACCTGGAGCATTCAACGGTTAATTGATCATTAATTTTAGTAATGATTGGGATTGGAATGTCTGCTCGTGGAAGGAGAGTAGAGTAGATAATTTTACTAGTGGGAAATTTAGTGGAAGCTTCTTCATTTTCAATGAAAGGTATATGAAAGGGGTACGATTTTCAATGAAAAGTGTATGAAAGGGTTACCTTTTCTGTCAAAAACAGTATATGAAAGGGTAAGGGTTCAGACCTCGGGGCGGAGCATCCCCGTACAAAACTTTGTTGAGTACTCCCCCCGGGCACCTATCCTAAATTGTCGGGAGTACCCCCCCCCCCGGGGGGGAACTTTGTTAGCCAATCACAAGGGTAAGCAATGCAAAACCAGGGCAATGGCAAAATAGCTTTTGATACTCAATTGAAAACCTCTCTTATAAATCTCACACTAAGGACAACTACTTTGAGTTTAAAGCTGAATGAGTTTGGAGTACATGTACACAGGTATAAAATTGTGTTGTCAAAATATGCTGCACGCAGCATATTTTGGGGATACTTGTGATGGTGACATGCAAAAGAAGCAAAAATTCGATTTCCCCAATTTCAGTTTTTTTTTTCTTCATTTAGTTTTTGTTTTCTCACTGACAACAAACATGATATAAACTGGGATGTTAAGTCATGGCAAATTGAAATGCCCATGACGTGATTAAGTTATTTCTTTATCTTGGACAACCATAATTAATTTCACACCCGGTTTTGGTATTGGTATTTTAGGAGAACACATTTGAAGAAGCTATGAGGGAAGTCAACAAACTAATAGCAGAAGTGAATGGAATTCAGGCAAAATATTGTCCTGTTCTAATAATTCAGCGTTGTATCAGAGGACATTTGACAAGGACCAGATTTAAGTTCATTCAGGACATGCGATTATGGTAAGAAACTCTGTCAGTGCATACTGCACACTCCGTCACTGCATACAAAGTAAACCTCGTCGATATGGACAATTGGTTAATTCTAAGGGTTAAATTTCTCAAATGCGTATAAGTGTGTACTAAACATACAGCTTAACATATGTTTTTGTCAAGTCATAACTTTTTTTTTAGTGTCTTAGTGGGGTTAGATGTGATAATTCACTGCACTTTTTCGTAAGAACGCTTACAATTCACAAGAACCCACTTAATTCGGACACCACGTTAATATGGACAGTTTCTCTGGTCCTTTGGGTGTCCGCTGTTATGCATGGTTCAACTCTACACGCCAACATGAACATAAACAACGAGAAAACCTGAGTGAACTATTGCGCGTTCTTGTAAAACGTAGTAGTCGATTATGATAACAGTCTCTGGTTCTTTTGAGGATGTTTCTGGAGTTGAATCGGGAATACAGATGACTGTTGTGCCGCCGGTCGCCTCGGAGTTATGATAGCAATATGTTCAGTGTTAAAAAGTTCCTGTTAAGCCGATATACACCATACAAACAAGATTTACTAACTTTTCTGCGGGAGTATATTTCTGCGGCGGAAAAGTTTGCGGGAGTTTTTTTTTTTTTGCGGATCGAAGGAAATCCGTAAAATCCGCAACAATTAACCCCCGCAAAATTAAACTCCTACACGGTAGCAGGAATCTTAGTCTTGCTTATTCATTACTATTTTTTTTTAATTCCTTGACAGGGCTGCGGTGTCCATCCAACGATTCTACCGTCATTACAAAGGTTTCACCGAGGGGGGTACCCTGCCGCCTCCGACCTCTCCAGCCCCTAGCCGATCCTCCTTGCCCTTTGACTACGAGGCTTATTTGCATGGTGTGAAACCTGCGTATCCATCCAGCCCCGGAGCTTCCATAGGAAAAATTGCGAAAAGACCTCGAAGTCATAACGTGTCAATTACTGTGGAACCGATTGACAGCATTACTGAAGAAGCCGATGGAAGACCTGAGAGTAGGGTGACCACATCCCCTGTGGAAGATCTCGAGCCAGTAAGGAAAGAAAGTTTTCCAGTTAGAGTCACCACCACGATTACATTGAACTTGAGGAAACTGGAAATGAGTACCTCTGACGTCATCAAAGTAAAAGAGGAGGCCGTGACTATCCAGAGGAACCTGGGACTAGTCGAGATCAAATCCAGGAAAAGTGCGATTGAAAGTCGTGACTCGATGCGGATTAAAATGGCTACACGGAATGAAATCAGAGCGAGAAGCAGGAAACTGAAACAAGAGGAACAAAGAATGGAGAAGAAGGAGAAAAATCTGAAGGAAAGAGACCGCATTGGAAAGTACACTGCCGTGAAGGTGTTTTTGGGGTCAGTTGTTGATACCCATCCACGTACCGAGAGTGAACCAATTGAAACCGAGCGAGAGCCGCGCAGGGTCCGATTTCGGTTATCGGGATTTTGCCCTCCGATTCAAAAGGTGGATCCTTTGCGAGAAATGCTGATTTCGAAACAAGAGGCTGGGAAAGATGTCAGAGAAGTGGCGAGGGAGATCGAAAACAAAGCGGCGGAGCCCAGAAGAGTTGCAGTAAAACGACACACGGTTACTACAGATCAGAGACTGTTTATTCGCACTCACGGCACTATGGGGTTGGCGTGCTTACGGGCTGTACAACATGCATATAGGGAAAGAGAACGCGCTGATGCAGTGTCTGCTAAGGCGAACACTGTTGCCCAGCTAAGAGAGGACAGAGAACAAGCTAAAGAGCGAGTCAGGGTTTTTAAACAAGAATACAAGGAAGCATCGCTGAGGAGAAGAGTGCGAGATGGTGTGAGGACGGCTGAAGCATTGGAAGAACGGCAAGCTAAAGAGGTTATTGAACATAACCGCCAGTCAACTGCCCGAGCTGTTACGGCGGAGCAGGTGAAATCCAGGCGCGCAGACCTTGCGTTTATAACGGACTTCCACTGCCAGCACACTTCCATTTCTAACGCGCTACAGAGGCACGACAGAGTCTTGCAGAAAGACGAACGGGTGCAAGAAATAGAGGACTTTGTCCGAAAAGAGAAAGAAGTTTCCCAAGATCAACAGGCTTTAGTACGTCGGTACATGGAGCACAGACAGTTGATACGTCAGGCGGAGACTGCTATGGCGCGAGCCGAGCTCAAAGCGCATTTGACGGGGGAAGCCAATCAGCGGAAAGTGGGGGCAAAAGAACGTGTGGCAAAAATAAAGGCGCGAAATAAGGAGACACTGACGTTCTACTCCCCGCCGGTGACGAATGCACCAACCAGGCTGCCACCGCTGGCCGTTGTGTCTCCAGAGCAGCTGAACGTTTGGAATGATTTGGAGAAATATGATTGGTCGCCTGCAAAGCATGATCGTTCTCATTCTGAGCCTTATGGTAGAGTGATGTCGTCTAGAAGACAACGCATGTACTCTTTAGAGCCGACTTACGGTGTAACATAGTCAACGAAAATTATTTTATCTCAGATAGAAATGTTCTAGTGAAAGACAAGATTTACCAAAATCTATTTTTCAATTAACCACGCTATGAGGAATAGATTAAATTTAGTGAATGCTGGTACCTAAAAGCGCTTTTTTGAACATTAATTTTATACGAAAATGAGAGCAGAATCGCTTCAGTGTCTTTTGTTTGACAAAAAGTAACTGGTCTCCTTTAATGTCACTTATTTATGGTACAGTTCTATTGTATTTTATTGTAATAGAAAGTCTATTGCTTCTGTATATAACAAACCATGGAGAAGAATTACAGTAATATGTGGTGTAGAATCAGAGTGTAATATAGTTAATATAACTTGATTGCAAGGGATGTTTGAAAATATCTTTAAAAAGATGTCTTTTGGTGATTAAAATCCAACCTCAATTCCAGTCTGCAGCATGTAAGCTCTCCTCCAGTTGAAGTTTCCGTGCTTGGTCAGTCTCGTTCGTCCCAGAGCTCCACAATCCCTCTTGGCCGGCGACTGCGGGGAGGTCTGAGCACGAGGATCAATTCCCCGGAATACAATTAATCAAATATGACGCCAACTGTCGCGCCAACTTATGTTATTTTTCACCCAAACAAAAAAAAAAAAAAGAAAAGAAAAGAAAAGAAACAAACAAAAGCGAAAAAGAAATGGGTATGGGGGAATAGCCTATTTTAGTGTTTTATAGTTACTGATGGTTAGTAACCTGAAAGCGAGACTGAATTTGACCTTATTTTTATACAAACCTTCCTGCCGTTTTCATACAGTTAATTCGGAAAAGGTTGTCATAGAAGCGTGGAAGCGTATCTGACAATGCCTCTGGGTAATGCGGCAAGTTCATCGTGACTTGTGTTTCAGCGCGATTGAAACCGGCTATTGGCATATGCTTGCGCGTTTTAGAAAAATACAAAAATATGGAGCATCTAAGTTAATGAATGCTCAAATCATTTCATCATATCTCAGATTAGCTTTCGGCATTGTCGGATAAATCTCCATCTGTCTATATGACCATCTTTCCCGAAACAGCTGAATGCAAATCATGTTGTTCTCATGCTTTCAGTCGAAGTCCAGGACACTACCTGGCACAACTGTAAAATGAGCTACTGACGATTACTCGCTTTTGTAAAACCAAAACCAAACTATCACTCTGGCCAATCACAGCAGACGCAGATAATCCAATGAACCAATCAGAACTTGAAACAAATACATGTAGCCGACGAAAAGCGCGGGAAAACGCGTGCAGGCAAGTAATGTTTGGTTTTGCACGGTTTTACTTCTGATTGGTTGAGAAAGGGGCGTGAGATGTTCTAGCCAATCACAAAGCGTAACAACGCAAAACCAATGCTATCGCGAATTTACTTTCGATACTCAATTGAAAACCTCTAATTTACCGGTAAACCCATTTAGCTTTGGATGTTGTTGTTCCACAGGGAGCCCAGACAATGTTTGTGTAACATGACCGTTTGTAATTTTATAGGAAATGTATGGGATTTACTGAAATTTCATATTATAGCGACGTATCGCCAAATGTATGTACTGACTAGGTTATATTAAAGATAGTGATTGCTGCGCACGTAGGTGATTAGGCCTGGATAAATTCTGCTCATAAAATGGTTTATCCTGTCTGTCGGCAAGGCTCGTAAAAATCGCTCATTCTGCTCGTACACCTAACTTCTGCTCGAATTCTGCTCGGTACTCGAAACATTTTCGGTCCTTATGTATTTTCGCAAATATGGAAGCCCTAAACAACTGTATTAGCGCGCGCTAAAATAGAGAATTAATGTCGTCAAATTGCGTCAGCAAAGTACAAATTAAAGTTCAAAAATGAAAAAATTCAAACTTGAAAAGTTAAAATAGAACGAAATGTCGCTCAAAAATTGCGCAAACACAAAATGTCACATTACCGACATATGTAGTTGTTCTTCATCAGGTTTCTTCTTTCGACCATGCAATTGCTGACTCGAGAGAAATTACTACCTTTAGTAACTCGAAAATATTCATCGTTTTCTCTCAAAATGACAATTTTACTCGCCATGTGATCGAGACATTAATTCGCTATTTTAGCGCGCGCTACTGAATACAGCTGTTTTTCGCTATATAGCGCGGCACCCCTAAAAGTAACCAAAACTGAGTTTTCTAAATATTTCTCAAAAACTACTGATAACAAGAAAGAAACAGTCAATAAAATATTTCTTACAAAGTAAATGCACATTCAAAAATGTCATTTCCTTTACCATAGCTTTTCAATAATTCTTGAAAATTCTTAGAAAAGTCTGCAGATTGTGAATTCTGAAGCAAGACATGCTCTCACTTTGTGATAAATCTGGATAAATGTATCCTGACAGGGACGTAGCTACCTGTACGCACCTACGCACGTGCGTACCTGATAAAGTCGAAAAAATAAGTAAAAATGAATAAAGTATTGGACCTTGATTTGGTGATGGTGCGTACCTGTGAAAAAGTCCTGGCTAAGCCCATGGCTGATTTAATCGCTTTCAGCTCTCTTGCCTACTAATATACCAAGTGTAATGAATACTCTCCTTCAGAAGCGATCGAAGTCCGACAATATAAAATACTGTTTGCATGTGTTTAACGGAAAGCGAATGACACAAATAAAGGCACGCATCAGCATGACGCACGCAAAGAGTTGTGGGACAGCGTTTCCTACGAAACCATTGCATCTTCAGCATGGCTCGCAAAGGATTGTGGTAAAAAAACAGCGATTCCAGTATTTTTCTGCCTTTCTGGATTATGAACTGCTGCTCCGCTCACTTCGTTCGCTGCGCAGCAATTAACGCTAAATAAACGTTAAATTACCTTATTTGTGGTGTATTGTCGTCCTTTTGCCGAAAAGTGATATTTTGAGCGATTTTTAAGGATTCAACAGCGAGCTGAGAATCCTTCAAAATCGCTCAAAATATCACTTTTACGGCAAAAGGACAACACACAACAAATACGATAATTTAACGTTTATTTAGCGTTAATCAGTACATACATTTGGCAATACGTCGCTATAATATGAAATTTAGGTAAATCCCATACATTTCCTATAAAATTACAAACGGTCATGTTACACAGATTGTCTGGTTTCCCTGTGGTTGTTCATGGAGAATAGAACGAAACAATCACGTTGACCCGAATACTTAGAGAAAAGGAACAACGGATTAAGTTGGGTGAATCAAAGCCGCCAAAATAGCTTTTCAGACAGTGTGTTCTCCTTTGAAGATAAATTGCACATTATTACAACAAAGGTACATTCCAAATCATCCTCTGAAACACTTTTAGGAAAGCCAGAATAAACCTTCTAGTCTAGTCGCGCACCCGAGCCAGAAGGCTCACAACGGCCGGAGCTTAAACCCGGTTTCTATAGCATGAAGCGACTAGCAATATTGCTACTCCCCCTGGATGGGATGCTAGTCCATCGCAGGGTTACCCCCAGCATTTTGTCGCCGGTACCCATTTATACACCTGGGTGGAAAGAGACAGTGTGGAGTAAAGTTTCTTGTCTAAGGAAACAACACGACGGCAGAGACCAGGCCTTCAGGTTGAAAGTCCGACGCGCTAACCACTAGACCACCGTGCCGCCCCTCGAACATCAATAAATGGAATGTTAGCTTGCCTTATTTGCCTTGTTCTCAGAATTTTATTGTATCGTTTATGGTTTACGCGTTTTTTTGGTAGAATCCTAAATTAGATTTTCTGCAATTCGGTGTATAAAAAAAAAGGAACAAAGGAAATTGAGCCAACTGTAAAATAAGCGTGCCAAACCACCTTCATTCGCAGACGTTCGAAAAGGAGGCTAGTATCAGACAAGAAAACAATTAACATTTTATTTTATTAAACTAGTAACATTTAAGTATTTGGTTTGCAGTTTATCTGAAATTATATAAAAATTATTGTCCCAAAGGAGACTTCCCCGGCTTAATATATGACTAATAAATTACGCGTTATGTCAGGAATATATAGAATGATATAACTATACTATTATTTACAATGTACATGTGGACACCCGGCCTGATTAGTGTACAATTTGGAGTTTTCTTCATGATAAGACCATTCAGTCTTATTTTTTTTTTATAAATAGCACAGTATGGTATTAACCTCAACAAATCAGAATTCTGTGCTGCCGTGCTTTACGCAAGAGTAGTTACTATATTTCTCTGCATTTCTGTTTCTATTTAAAATAAAAGCTCTAAAATGTGTCTTTATAATATCTTATCAGAAACCCATAAGTGGGTTGAAACGTGTAACGTGCATTCACACCTTCCGAATATTCATTTTATGCTTAGTATACCATATTTGGAAACCCCTCGGTCCCTCGAGATTGGGAGCGAGTTGTTCTAGCGAATTGATTGGTTAATATTTTTATCTTGATTTTCCAAATATCGGAAGCTTGTTTTGAAGCATACAAGAGACAGTTACACGTTTCAACCCACTTATGGGTTTCTGATCTTATTTAACTGTTCCCCTCCTGGCCCCGATTGTTCAAAAGGTGGCTAACCCTATCCACCGGATAAATCTTTATCCAGTGGATAAGCATTAGCAAAATCAATTGTGTTATCCACCGGATAAATCACTATCGGGTGGATAGCGCTATCCACCTTTTGAACAACCGGGGCCTGCAGTCCAACTGCCACCAAATAAACTTATTTATATACTCTACGATTAGTACGTTGTAGATAACACTAAAAATAATTTATATTTTTGGCACTTTTACTCCCAAGATGGCGTGTTGTCCCTTTAAACCCCAAAAGTGATCAGTATCAAATTTCTCCTTGTATTCATCATCATCATCATCTATGCAACTTGGTGTCAATGCTTAAAGTGCCTATCACCCCTAGAAAGTTATTTTCAGAATCGACTCTATGTACATTGAATAGTTGAATGGTGAAATATTTGTTATTGTTAAAACTAGACCATTATTGTTAGGTTTCTAGGGATACAAATGTTTTTTGGCTTTTGGAATAGACATTAAAATTGGCGTCATTGCCCCTTTAATCAATCGGAGACGTTGTGAGATGACGTAATTGCAATATAGAGAACTCGTGACTAGTGTCACGTGACTTGTAAGATCTTCGACCGCGTGCGAGATGAAAAAGGTTTTTGAAGTGCAGAAATGTAAACTGCAAACTGTAACTGTTTGGACTTCGGGTCCACTACTTCCAGCACATTAAAGCGTTGTTTAAAAATCAGTCGTTTGTGCCTGGCAACAACGTCATGAGAATGAACGTAAGATCAGCTCGTTTTCCCCGCTCGTTCGCGCGCCGATCTTAAGCTGCTCCAGGGCCCCACAGTCTTAATGTCTGGAACCAGGCTACCTTTTTTCATAAGATTGCCGAGTGAGGGAATAAAAACCGTGGCAATCGATAGAGCGAACCTGCGGTCTCACACTGCTGACCACTTCGCATGCGCTGTTAGCAGTCTGCACAAAAATAAAGATACTGTTTTCAGTGCCGCAGTAGTACCCGTTGATAATGCATCAGTCAAATCCAAGAGTGCCCATCCCCCCGGGCAAACCCCCCGCCAGTTTACACGGTCAAATGCCCCACCGGTCAGGGCTTCACAGAGCGTCAAATACCCCACCCTCTGGGCAAGAGCAAGAGATAAATATCATAAATAGGAATTATGCATATTGTCTATGAACAACCGAATTAGGATGTGTTTTATGAGCGGCCATTACCAATTTAAAATAACACTTAAAATAAATTTCACTTCACGCCCAGAGACACACTGGGCGAAAAGTGCCATTGAGCTCACGGAAATGGCGCTATATAAATTCTTGTATTATTATTATTATTATTATTATTATTATTATTATTATTATTATTATTATTATTATTATTATTATTATGTATTAAAAAGAATATCATGCTAAATATTTTATCCCTTAGTTGAAAAAATTATCTTTTTTGCACCATGTAAGAGCTCCTTACAAGCACTCAACGTATTTTTTAAAATACTTGATTGCCGTTTTTTTTTACGCGTTTTCTAGCGGCTCATCAATAGTTTGTCATTTTAGAAATCTCCCCTTTATGACATTAAAAATTGCAGATTATATACAGTTTAACAACTTCTGCTTTTGTGTTAATTCAATTAACAATTAAAACTATTTTCGTTCCGTTCTTGCTTTGCACAAGATATAGCGACATCTCTGTTATTGCCTTTGAAGTTTGTTGGGTTTCATAACCAGTCCCTGGACAAACTATGTCCTAACTGATGTAAACAATGAGTATTGTGGCCGGGATGTGGCCCTAAAAGTGACAAAGTCGGAATACCAACCCTTTTACTCCCAAGAGTACCAGATATCAAAATTCAAGAAAAATGTCAAATTTCATTTTGTAAAATATTAAAAAACTAATGGTAGGTCCATGCAAAAGTACTGCCGAAGAGGTTTCATTTAAATGGTCACACCATAGGCCTTTATCATGCCCCTCCATTTTGTATAAAAACAAAAGATTTTTACCCGCCCAACCTCGTTTTCAACGTTTTCACTGTGAGGCTGGGCGGGCAAACACAAAGCATTTTATTCTCCGTGGAGTCAACATGGCCACCACGTGATAAAGGCCTATAGGATTTCATAGACAGACTCCAAAGTTAGAACTACATTACATGTTTCCATAATTGACTCTGGGGGTAAAAGGGTTAAACAAATGCACTTTGGTAAATTATAGCTACTAAATACTAGCACTATGGCCTAGCCTGATTCAGGTATTGAGGTAGTGGGAAGTGACAGAAAGGACTGGCGCACAAAGGAAAAATATCGCGAGCGCCTGTGGAGGGGAAAAGGCACGAAAGAGAACGAGGTGAGAGAATCTCACCACCTCTCCCCTCTTTTTTCCCGCTTGTTTAGCTGCTCCGTGGCCCCATAATCTTAACACCTGTAACAGGTTACCTGTTTTTACCTGGGATCCTTGAGCTCAAGTATAAGCTATGTCAAGCTGATAGGCCTATTAACAAGGCCCAAACAGCTGTCCATGGCAGCTAATACCTGGCCTCACTATTTCTTCTTGTAGATCTAGGGGTAATGCCCGCTACAAACGTGGCCATAGCATCCTATTTAGCGGCTGTATTCTGACTTTGTCCTTAGTGAGTCTGTAATGCTCAGTCATACATATGTATGTATGTTGATGATGACACAGATGACATGCACTGCATCACCTGCAGATGAGACTGCAATCAAGATTTTATCTTGATGATTTCATTGTCCATTATGTTTGTATGTGTACCCAATGCATCTTATGAACCAGCATAGTCCCATGCACCGCAACATATCCATGCACCGCAACATATCCATGCACCACAACATACCAATGCACCTACGAGTAGTGTCATTCAAGAAAGCAAAGCTCTACATTGTTATCTGTGAAGATTCTTGCCAAAATGCTTTATAAAATTCATGTGGTCTTGGGTCAGCTGTCAGTTTCAGAGATATAATCTGGTCCCTATATAAAAAAAGACATAGCTAGTGAGAGGAAATAATAACATAACTATATTTTACCCAGTCTGTATGTAAACAAAAAAAACAAAGACGATAAGATTATTTAAGGTCAATTAAGGTTATTTAAGCACCTGTCAATGTTAAGTTAGGAGGGGGGGTGGGGGGGGGGGGGGGCAGGTATGTACAGGTTACTTAACCACCCTAACTTCGCCAAGAATGTGGAACAAATCAGATCAAAGTCTCTTATATCTTTGAATCAGTAAGGCAGCAAGTCTTGTAAGTTCTTCCTCAACAACCCCTGTCATTAAGACATCAAGTCAAATTACTGAGGACAGGGAAGCATTAAGGGCAATATTAGGTCACATGCCCCACATATGGATGGCTTCACCATCACCTAGCCCATACAAAAGTATACCTTCCAACTTTTTCCGAGTGATAGGCGTGAGAATTTTTTCATGGGAGTGCCAGGATTTCCGAAGGCGATCTGACCAAATCCGAAGAGAACCGATCTATTTTGAAGATGTCCTTAGTTGTCCGAAAATGTTTCAAAGAATTCAGAGTTACCCTGGACCTCAGACATCCGTTTAATATCATCAGCTGTACCTTGTTGTAATGTTCAGAACAATAAAAACCTACAAAAACGTGCCATGTTCATGAATGTAACTATATTTTTAATTGGATCATGTGATCAGTTAAGGCTGATAGCTTGAATCTGTAAATCAGGCATGAAAAATTGCTCCATAGGCGTGAGTAGGCGTGAGATCAGAGTTTTGGACTCGCAGGCATGAGACTCACACCTAAGGCGTGAGACTTTGCAGGTATACAAAAGGGATTTACCAAAAAATAGGAAAAAGTGCACAAGAAATGGAGTGGGAAGCAGGAGTAAGGAGTATGAAAGACAGGAACTTCAGACCCCCCCCCCACCATCAAACTCTTCTCCCAAATAGCTTTCAAATAGGCACACACAACACACATATAAATTTATGATGTTGTAATCATACAAACCTCATCAATTTTTTTATCAAGCATTCTAAAAAATTCTATTTGGGACCTTGTCATTTGCCTGAACAAAAGAAAACAGATGTGAGTTATAAAGTAATACAAAAGTAAAGTGAAGTAAACAATACTTGCCATGATTATATTTGATTGAAGAGGTTAATTACTTAAAATTGTAAAATAAATATGACTTTACATGATCTATCAAAAAATGATCATAAAATACACATAAAAGCATAATTATAGAAAGCATAATTTACGGGCAGAAATAAGAAATATTATAAACTAAAATAATTCTGACTGTCAATACTAGATACATTGAGGTCATTTCACTGATTTAACTTAAAGAGTTTTTTTTTGGTGCATAAAGAATCAAATTTTGACATTTTGCACTCACAAATTGTGTGTTTTTGAGCTGAGAAAGCAATCTCTTGCTAAAGTAATGACATGTCCATGTAAGTTAATTAAAGTAAAACAGAGCAGTCCAGCCAACTACTCTTCAGGACAAAGCATTTTTTTGTGCGTAAAAAAATCTCTTTCACGACAGCTAATGTTAACAAGCCATTATTTAAGGAACAGAATACCTTTTTGGCTAAAAGTAGCCAGTTTGAAAGTAACAAATATAAAAAATTTGACATAGACGGCCTTTATACACCCAATCAATTATTTATTACACATAATATGTACACCCTTGCCTATGGTTAAACTATTGAATACCAGACATCTTGTTGTTTTCGCATAAGCTAGGGAGGAATGAGGTGCATAATAAAAGGAAGGGATTGACAATCAAGGATATCCATATTTATATTTAAATATGTTTTGTTCAAATCTACTTTTAACTTTTGTCACTCCCAAAGTCAATGATGGAGACACATGGTGCAATTCTAACTTTTGAGTCTGTGGACCAAATCCTATGGTGTGACCATTCAAATGAAACCTTTTCACCAGTACTTTTGCATGGTACCATTTTGTTTTTCAATATTTTACAAAAGGATTTTTTTTCTTGAATAATTGAAGGGGTGAATGGAATAAAGCCCTAAGTGACTTCTGATCAACTGTTAGATTCTCCTTCCAGTTTGTCTTGTATATGCTCATGTAACAAAGGGAGAATTTGGTTTCAGATTAGGTCCTTATTTCAGTTTGGGATAAGGCCCTAAGTGACTCCTGATCTATAGCCAAATTCTCCCTTTGTTACAAATGAGCATATACAAGACAGACTGTAAGGAGAATCTAGCAGTTGATCAGAATTCACTTGAGCTTTATTCCACTCACCCCTTCAATTTTGATTTTTGGCACTTGAATAAAACTACTTGGGTGCAAGTGGCTTTGTCTAAGTAGGTGACTATTATACATATCTGGCTATATTACGCTGCAAGATATCAATGACAATCAATAGCAGTTGATGCCAATTGATAGTAATCAATGTAATTAAGGAAGGTTTAGTTGTTGGGAGTTAAAAGGTAAATAGTTTCTATTTCAAGCTAAATACTCACACTCTAAGTTGGTTAAGTGGAACGGGCTTTGGAGGTGTGCAACAATTATCATTAGACCTGAAAAACATAACATAAAATATTAAACAAAAAAATAATTAAGAAACCATAATAGCAGACTTATTTTCAGTATATTCTATTTACCTTCAACTAATGTATGTAAGAATGCATGGCGTTAATAGTAAGTCTAATGTGTCTTAACCCTATTCGGCCTGGGGGGAGGGGGCACAAAGTGCCCGCGCTAACTTTCAACATTCATAACTTCTTTAATATGTATTCATATGCCATCAAACTTTGTGACTTTTCCTAAAATTTATCTGGCAACAATTTCATATGACAATTTTTGGATCGCGTGACTTGATGTTTCCATGGCAACAAGATTTTGACAGCCATGTTTTTCGAAATTTGCATATTTATACCTTTGAATGAAGAAAAACAATGTTTATTGCTATAGAGCGTATGCACATGACGTCACGGCGGCCATATTGGTGTACCAAAACAATAGAACGGCGGCCATGTTGGTGTACCAAAACAATCCTGTGGGATTTGAACGCTTTTCTTATGTTAACACTTTCTTTTGTTCCAATAAATTTGCATAGCTGCTTGCCACGTGAGTGCATACGCTCTATAACTTTTATATTTTTACGTTATTTAGCGTTTATTTATTGGTTTTGATTAATTTTGAGTGAATTTGGACGGTTTTTAAGAGGTTTTAAAAAATTTGAGAAATCCAAGATGGCGGATCCAAGATGGCGGACATTAAGAACTAATTTACTAATAATTACGTCATATGATGTCATCGTCCCATTGTGCGGACCGCAAAGGAGACAGTTTTGGACGTACTATGTACACTCTAGATTTCATTGTCATAGCCTTAATGTTCTTGAAGTTACGAGGGGGGGGGGGCACATTGTGTCCCCCCCCCCCCCCAGGCTCAGAAACTCAAAAAAGCCCAGGCTGAATAGGGTTAATGTACTTACCTAATTGGTGCAGGTCTCTTTGCAAAAGTTCCATTCTCACTCTGAAAAGAAAATGATTTCATTTTATAAATTGGTAGTTAATATACGTACATTAACTTGTGAATTTTGATCTTCATTTATTTCTTGCACCCTCAATTTGCAATCAAGGTGTGGCTTACCTGCAAGTTTTTATTACAGTCACATTGCAAATGAAAATTTAATAAATTAAAATGTAACAAAATTATAATTTAGAACATGTCCTAACCAGTAATTACTGTAAGGTAAGTAAAGTTGCACATCACAAGTCACAGGTGGCCCACACAAGTCACAGGTGGCCCACACGAGTCATAGGTTGCCCACACGAGTCACAGGTAACCCACACTGCTGAGCTTCTGTAGCATGAAGGAACTAGGAGTATTGCTACTCTCCCCTGAATGGGATGCCAGTCCATGATATGGTTACCTACAGCATTTTGTCATCAGTACCCATTTATACACTTTGGTGGAGAGAGACAATGTCAAGTAAAGTTTCTTGTCTAAAGAAACAACACGACGGTCGAGATCAGGCCTTGAACCACCAAACTTCAGATCTGAATTCCAACACACGGTAATCACCACGCCTCCACTCTAGTAATACTGTTTGTGGTCAGTGTTCTCAGTTGAACTCGTAACCCGTAACACCTGTGAGGGTGTCACTAGTAAGTGTTACGGCTGTGAATTAAGTGTTTCAATACATGATCACACACATGATTTTCGTATTTACGGCTGTTAACAGAAATGAAACAGTTGATTAAAAAGTTATTGAGAACCCTGGTAGTAATATAAAAATCATCTACATACCTTGTCCTTGCCAGATAGTACAGAGAACATATCATTCTTTGGTTCAGGGATATCAGGTTCTTTGACTGAAGAAACGCTGTTACTTGAATCTTTTCTCTTGTTGTTGTGAGAACTGCTTTCCTGCGAGTGTCTGGGTACATCTGCAGTGAAAAGAGCAAAACACACAGATTTTTAGCTGGGGTTGACTTTGGGGTGGTTCTTGGGGGGGGGGGGGGGGTACTCCCATATAACACTGATGGGGTGATTGTTGAAAATGCGGAAAGGAACCCCTAAAAGGTACATGTACCAGTAACCTGTTTTGTAGGTGGGGCTCACATTTGCTTTCACATCTAGAAGGTACCAATTCTTTTATGAAAAGTTGTTCCTGTCAGCATTATTATTCTGGCTTAATACCCTAAAAGGCATTGATCAGAATAACTCTCACTGTGCATGGTAATATACCTGCCAACTTTTCCTAAGTCAAATGCATGTGATTTTCGTATCCATATTACCCGAATTTCCGAAAAATTTCCAACGACTTCCCGAACATTGCCAAAGATGTTCCAACAACTTTCAAACATTTCCCAAGATGTTCCTGACTAATGATTTCTGAAGCTTGCCGAATGTCACAGTGCTCAAGAGCTCGGCACGATCTTGCCGAGATAGCACTTACCTCGACGAGATTACCGAGATCTCGGTGACATTTAGCGCCGTTAACTGGACTATTTTGGGTGGAAATTGAATTCAATTTTTCACGTTGATGGTTAACGAACAAGTAGTCCAGAATAGTGAGTCAGGCGTGTGAAATTGTCCTGTACAGTATGCGTGTGATCGATGTTTTCGATCTGCAGGCATGTGACACATGCATTAAATGCATGTGAGTTGGTAGGTACTGGTAAGAAACCACCAAAGGATGAAACATTACTTCATTGATTCAGCTTGCGTATGGTTTAATTGGTCGAACCACCTAAACTATTACTTAAAAGGTCTAATCTTCTTAGCAAATACCTTTTTAAAAGCAATTAAACAACTTCCACATATATGTCCCTCCAAACACTGATTATCATTTTAGGTGTGTACTGGTAAATATAGGACACAAAAAACAAAAACTCAAGGCAAAATTTAGGGCTCTTAAAACTGATAAAAATGAAATAAAAACTCTCAAAATCACCGTCATGTTGTTTAACCTTGTTTTTCTGTGTTTATTTTGGTGATTTGAGGCTCGCAAAAGCAGTATTTTTAAAATAGTGGCCCAACTCGCTCAAAAGTAGCAAGTCTTGTTAGTACTGAAGTTGATTGCCATGTGATTTAAAACCACTGCTACATAAACTGCCCTACACTGTTCATGAAGGACAAACCTGTGATTTAAAACTACTACTACATAAACACTGCCTTACATGAAGGACTAACCTGTGATTTAAAACCACCGCTACATAAACACCTGCCTTACATAAAGGACTAACCTGGAGAGTGCACTGCCCAACCATTCTCTTTGGTTGAGTGGGAACTGGAGCTGATCTCTGGACTTGTAGTTAAATGTTTCCCAGCAGAACATCCCATAATATTAGCCCACAAGGGGCAAGGCTGTCGCCAAGACAACCCAATGATGAAGGGTCTGGAACCCTGCTGATTAATTTCTCAATAACCTACAAAATGAATTGCAATGGCAGTCAGTCACAGTGCCACTCAAAAGTTACCACTCTCTCATGAAGCCCTAAAAAACTGTAAGTATCATGGCTTCAAATTCTCGTGCGATCTTAACACAATAGGCTTTTATAAAGCTTGAAAATAGTAAGCTTGCAAACAGTGCACTGTTACCATCTGACGTCAAAAATGTTAACCGCTTATGGACGTTTGGAGGGAAAAAGTTTGTTTGTTAGATGTCATGTGACCATGAATCAACCAATGAATGCGTGCTTGTATTGAGAAAAACTCCAGCTTTATAACAAGCATGGATATTTTACTTACAGCCTGCATTTTTCCCATGACAACTTCATCACGCTTTAAGTGTGTACCCACATTTTGTGGGTCGATTATTATTCATATATGCTCGCTATTGTTGTTTCTCATTGAATATTCATCACTCACAGACCTAACAATTTCCGATGAAGCTGCCGACTCTACATGAGCGCAAGTGCTTTGAAGTTAGGTGCGATATATTTCTTTTGTTTCAGGTTCGTAACATCTTCGGACAACTTCGGACATCTTTGGAATAGATCGGGTTTTCTTTGGATTTGTTCGGGTTGCCTTCGGAAATCCTGGCACTCCTACGAAAAAATTCTCACGCCTATCACTCGGAAAAAGTTGGCAGGTATACAACTTTATCATGCTTTAGGTGTGTACCCACATTTTGTGGGTCAATTATTATTCATATATGCTCGCTATTGTAGTTTCTCATTGAATATTCATCACTCACGGACCTAACAATTTCCGAAAAGGCTGCCGACTGTAAACGAGCGCAAGTGCTTTGAAGTTAGGTGCGATATATTTCTTTTGTTTCAGGTTTGCCGCTTGAGCAATTTTTACAACTCTTTTGTTACTCTGATATTTAGTTCTAATTAAAAAGACCTGACAAAGCTTGAAACATGACCTCAAGTTAGTTCTTATTAAACAAGACGATCATTACACGTCAACCGCGACAAGCACCAGGAATGGATTTGAGTTTGACTATGTTGTCAATTTTTGACAATCCGGCATGAAGTTGTAATGCTGGCCCCTATGGGCTTGGAAAAATACTGTGCAACTTCATTCTTGTAAAATATCTGCACAGATTATCTGTCAAACCACCACAATAAGGTGTACATGTTGTAGTTTAAAATGATCTCAGACTAGTTTGATTTGTACTTTTCTTTGTCTAATAAGATTATGTCAATTGATATGGAACAAAAAAAATCAAAACTAAACAAGTTTGAAATCATTTTGACCTAAGATTCATTTTTGAACTGCAACATATATATTATTCTTATTCAATTAAGTTTTCTATTTTTAAAAAAATATTTATTGGCTCTGACAAACTGAATTTTAAAAGCCTCTTTTTCCATTGGAGACTCAAGTTAATGCTAAATGCCAATATTTGTTGAAATATTCAACTTGTATTTGGGTAATGCAAAATCTTTTAATATTCCTTTTACATAACTTTTTTTATATACACAAAATAAATAACTAAGTAATGCCCTCAGGCTGCACTTAAAACTTCTGGGCACATTTTTTCAACATGGACCTCTTGGCCGCAAATAACAATTATATATGTAAAAATGTCTTGCCTCTACAAATTCAACTTGCATTAATGGGTTATGCAAAATCCTTTAATGTTCCTCTTTTACATAACTTTTTTTTCTATACACAAAGTAAATACCAAAGTAATACCCTCAGATCATACTTAAAACTTTTGGGCAGATTTTCTCAACATGGACTTCAACCTGGCCACAAATAACATAATTGTATAAATGATATATGTAAAAACATTTTGCCTCTACAAATTTTTTGGATCAGAATCTTTCATTGAAAGTGGTTCATATTCCTGAGTTGACTCATCATAGGAGCCTTTGATTAGTCATGATTCGTGACATTTACTGAAGTAAAAATAAAAACAGGAATGTAATATTGGACATCGCTGACTTCATTGGAAGTAACTAACATTCAACAAAATTAGATGATGGAAAATATGGCAGCTGAGATTATCATACAGTACATTGTGGACATTCATGCGACTTAATGTATACCTATTGATCAAATATTTAGAACTTAAGCTTGTACAATTATACGTAGACCCAGCATTTATTTGAACCCAGCATTTACATGTATTCACAGGGCCACAGTGTGTAATTGAAAGACTAATATGATGTTTTCAAAGCAGACGGTCCATCAAGTCATTTTGTTTTTGTCCAATTTTGTAACATGGACAATGTAAGTGACATTTCAGTGATGTATATTTGTAAAACTAGGAGTAATCGTAGATTAAAGGGTGCGTTTGATGTGCGAAATGATTTATTTTTGGTTAAAAGTTCATGTGGTGTGTAAAGGAGAATGGTTTCATAATAGTTTATTTACTCCCCAGGAAATTCTAGTTAATGTTTATATTTTACTGTGAATGTTGGGCTTTTCCCGCTTTCCCCGCTTTTTCCGCGCTAACATCAACTGCAAAATCTGCTCTATCGACGTAACAAACGATAATGGAATAATTTGCCCATTTAGGGGTGTCGCGCTATATAGCGAAAAACAACTGTCTCAGCGCGTGCTACAACGAGAATTTCATGTCGTCAAATTGTGTCTGCAAATTACAAACTAAAGTTTAAAAATGTAAATGTTCGCATTTTACAAGTTTAAGAACAAAATGGCACTCATAAATTGCTCAAACGCATCTTGGTAACGAGCGCGATGCATGATTTCGTGATGAAGTCGACACATTTGTGGGTAGGAACAACTGCGCACAGAAACTCGAAAACATTCATCGTTCTCTCTCAAAATGACAATTTTATTGGCCACATGATCGCAACATTAATTCGCTATTTCAGCGCGCTCACGTCCGTCATCAATACATCATTGGACCGATGAAGTCACATGGACTGCAACACTCGTACCCAGGGCCGCTACGTTCTTTCAAGAGGCGAGGCTATTTGGAAGTCCGCTGCAAAAAAACTCGATTTCGTCTGCCTAACAGATTTATAAAGGCGTTCTGCGAACGCAATTATCCATAGAAGCAAAGACAAATTCTTACTGTAAGGGTAACCAAGTCGGGATCACTCAATTCATAGAAAACCTGATCCATTACATTTCTCAGTTCTTTCTTATTATTTTGAAGGATGCATAGGACTGTCATATAGAAGCCAGCAGCCAGCTATGATGGCTAGTGACTGTACATGGTGAAGATTTATGACTTAAGCAATCCAAAGTGTGAAAACAACTATGGAAGGCTATTTTGAATTTGACTTGCAGTGTAGCTGGCAACCTCAAAGCTTATAATCAAATTCAATTTTGGAGCATAGTGAAAAAAAAATGATGAATTATGCCTATCCTATATAGCCTCCTAGTCTATGAACAGGAATAATGGAGTATAAAGTGATTTATTTATTTTGATTTATGAATTATGCCTATCCTATATAGCCTCCTAGTCTATGAACAGGAATAGTGGAGTATAAAGTGATTTATTACTAGCAGTAATCACAGATTATGGAGATGCGTTCGAAGGAATTTCTGGTGGAAATGAGCCCCTGAAAAAAAAACCAATAGGGGCGTCCATTTGGAAGACTGGCCACCAAAAAATCTCAAATTTTACTGCACATAAACCACAGGAAAACCAAAATTAGGATTGCGTTCTTCGAACGCGATAAGCAAAAAATTGTACTCTTTTGAACACCGAATTTAAAGATCCAAATCATAGAAGACCTTCTCAAGCACAATATAATAATATATATGAAGTGTATGATTTAGTTTTCTTGCATCTAGCAGGTGAATTTTTATGTCTTTTGACAAGTTCGTCACCTAGATTAATATCAATCACTCAATGTCACGTAAATGGGAAAATCCTCTGATGAAAATTAAAATTACTATTCCCCAACACAACGTTATTAACAGCTTCAGAAATTAATGCCAGTAAAAACAGCGACATGAAATTTCGAATACAATCACAGAATTGTCCCAGGCGTAGACAAAATAGTTCTAAAAAAAGTAAGAAATAGTATTTCAAACGGCGAAATATATAGTTCGCGTGTCTCGTTGGCATTTTTACATCATGTCGGTTCATCCACGTTATAAAAACATCCATTAAACTGTTTAAAAACAACACGCTTCAGTTCTCAAACCATGGCAAAGGCAAGAATTCACGTAAAATGTTGTAATTATGGAAACTGCTGCCGAGGTGACAACATTGTAACACCAATACACTATTATATATGTTTCATTCACTGTTCAATCGATTCTTGTTGCCCAAAATCTCAACTCAAACGTTGATTAGGGTTCCATGCCAACCAATGCCTTCCCGATCACCGCCCACTGGGTCATGGAGTTATTTTTACATGTAAATCTCGTGAGAAAGGTACAATGTTTGTTTCGAATCGTTCTTCTAGAACAAGCAAATGATCGCAACCTACAGCGCCACTAAAAAAACAGCAGCTGGGCAGCTGAATTTAAGCAACGAGTCCGATCGCACTATGCGGCGGCACATTGCTCGATCTTTGAGAAAAAGAAGAAAAACTCAATTAGGAATAACCACCAAGGCGTATTCCCTGGTGATTTTTTTAATTCACACTAGCTATGTTCGCTTGTGTCTGATAATCTCATGGCAAATAACGCCATAACAAAGGGAGCTCACACCGTTAAACTGAAGACGGATCACCGACTACTATGCAAATGAGCAATTCTACTTCTTCGTTCACAATTCACTTCAACTTGTCAGCGTTGTCCTCCGTTAACTTTGGAGCAAAATGTGCTCTACAGATTACATATCAAAGCGACTAAATCATTAAAATATGACCACAAATTTCCCTTTTATATACGCAGCGGCGCGGATAATACATGATTAAGCTTATACTTGATTGAATTCATCATATAGCCCTGAAGCTTTCCGAAACGGTTTTCAAGTGATCCATTAGTTATACGTGCAAAACAGAAATAAAGTTACCTGGAACGTGAATCAGCATCTATCTTGATACAATTAATTGCGGGATGCCCGAGTTGATAGCAGTATAAAAGAACGATTTCTGCATCGCTTTACATACTGTAGACATGGCCAACGACGAGTCTGGCCTGCTAGCTGAGCTCGGAGCAACTACCACACGCTTTAAACTTATTTTTTCTCTTCACGCTGTAAAATATAAAACAAGAAATACCAATATTTAAGCTGGTAAACCAAAACACAAATCAGTGACATTAATTCGGACTGAATTGACGCTAGAACTGCAAATTGAACAACCAAAACTCTAATCGAACGAAGAACGAACTTCGATCGGCACCAGTTAAAATGCTTCTGTTAAACCGAAAACTGACTTACCTTAATCACCAGTCTTTATTAAGAGTGAGTATACTCAAAGCTTCTATATTCTCCAGTAATAAACTCCTTTTTCTGCGAAAAAGCGTCGTTTAATTAACACGATTTGCACTGCACTAGCAAGCTACATGCGCTAGCCGGTTGAGTGTTTTTCTGCGACCAAGTTTGTGACGTTGCCACGGCAAAACGGAAGAAAGAAAGACATTAGCCCCCGTGTCTTCTCCGGCCGGGGGCTGATTTGCCAGTACGATACCAAAAACCAGGCCAACACTCGATCACGTAGAAAATTTGTGAATACCTTGAAAACATCAGGTGGAATAAAAATTTACTTTCAGGAAATCGTTCTTGGAAAAAAAAAATCAGAATCTGAAACAGCGTTAAAAAAACCCCTAAGGGGATGAAGATTTTTTTTTCAGCTGTGTCATGAAATCTCATTATAAAAGAAATTATATACTCCTGTATATACCGAAAAATACGCCATGACGTATATTCATTATTCCAGTACTACCGGAGCTTTCAAACGTCATAAGACAATAATAATAAAAAAAAACACAGTCTGTGTTGTTATGGCCTAAACGGGGTGAGAAATATTCAGTCACTTTCGATCGAGGTACAATGGTTTCATTTTTTTTGCAGGTGCCGGACAAAAAAACTGGCATCAGTTACTGATCAACTTGGAAAATTTCCATATAAAAAATAACATTCGGCTCGCAACAACAACAACGTCACGTTTGACAGAAATCAAGTGATTTATCGGGATAATTAATGTTTATTACACGTCCTTTTTCCGAAAGGAAAGGAGACGTTCCTATATTTCCGAAGTATTTTTTTTTTACTGAATATAAGAGCATTTTCTCTATAATAACAAGCTCCGAACAATGGAATTTAAGCAAAAGGCTTACAATGTCATTTTCTGTTTGCCAAGGTGACGTTTATCTTTGCTGGCTTTTTTTTTTTTCAATCAAAACGACACGTTTTGCACTCCAGTAACAAAAGGCGCCAAGCTTCGGAAGTTTTAAGTATAGTTTAAAAAACGAGCAGTAGTGTATTATCAGGTTTAAAAACTCGAGGCGAAGCCGAGAGTTTTTACACCTGATAATACACGTGCTGCGAGTTTTTTGAACGGCTTCAAAAACATTCTTTCAAAAGCGTGTCCCTTCGGAATTAAAACAATTGCGCTTTTGTGCAAAGAGGAAATTAGCATACGAGAAAAACAAGTAGACTAGACTGATTAGCATACAACACATTAGCCTGCATACAGGCGTTTTTAGGTCGCGAGCGCGTAGCGCGAGACACGAGCGCGAAGCGCGAGACACGCACGGGGAGGGAAAAGAAAAAATAACGCCTGTAGACACGCTATTGTTCGCTCTCTTCCAAACGTTCATATGGCGAACGTAAATTTCTATTGGCTGATTTGTACCACGTGATGCATGTTGTCGAAATGTGAGATCAAGATGTGAGAAATCAAGCTGTTAGAATCAAGATGGCGTTGAGTCTGGAGAAAGCTATTTCAAAAGCTCTTGAGTTATTCCCGTATTTAGAATATCTAAAGAATGAACAGCGAGAATATACAAAAGTAACCACTTACATGCATTAGAATTACTAAACAGCTAACATGCTGGGGATTCAAATATTTCAAACCGGATGCGGGATGCAATCTTGACGCCATACGTCTGACAATGGAGGTACTGCCTAGCTCCGAGGAACACGAATAAGCTTTGAGGAGCTAAAAACAATTGCAATATTCCACTATAGACCGTGGCTATCGCATAATACTTGGATCTTATACTCTTTTAGTCGTGATGAAGAAAAACTATCTCGCGAGTTATGCTAACCGCAGACTTGCGCTCGCAATTAAATCACGGACTGAGAAATGAACTGATCCTGTTAATTAAAAGCAGCGAATAATTCCAACTTAAGCGGCCACTACTGATCTTGCAACTCTTTCAAAGTGAGCCAAAAAAACTCCACTGTTATGCCAAGAGCTATCAAACAAATTATTCCAAACGATTCTGGAAAGCGTAAATTCCTCCTGTCAGTATCACAGCTAGAGATTTTTTCCTAAGATCAAAGAAACGAAAACTTTTAGAACAACAGGCCTGTTATATCTTTATTTTGATCCAAAAGGAAAAAATCTGTCAGGCACTTACCTGGGATAGACTTATTCTAAAGCTGACGAGCAGGATTTGTGTTCGGCCTGTCACCTTTTATATAGTTTTATAACAACTTGTGTTCATTCCTTGAAATCCGCGTCTTTGAGTAATCGAAAAAACTGGAACGGTAGTACTTTTTTCTGGAAAACGATTACCACAAAATCTTCAAAAGGAATTGCAAACCTTTGGACCATAAACTTTTGTTGGAGTGCACAACATCGTCGCGAATCCTCACGTCCACGGAATTTTATGCAAACAGATTTTGCGCCTTCAGCCACGTTTGCCGCGAATAATTTTAACATTTTTTGATTGGTCGCCGTAATTATATGCCTGTGAGAATGTCTGATTGTTGTCTGTCATGTTTAAGGGGCGTGTGTGTGGGCGGAAGAGACCGAACAATAACGTGTCTACAGGCGTTATTTTTTCTTTTCCCTCCGTGCGTGTCTCGCGCTTCGCGCTCGTGTCTCGCGCTACGCGCTCGCGACCTAAAACCCGCTTGAGCGTCCCAATAACGCCCGTTATGCAGGCTAACAACACATGTGCCACGTCTTCGACGAAGTGACCATTGCTTCTCGGCTCCTGTCGAAAGTTTTGGGATTTTATAGTTCTGAGGGAAAACATCTCTTGAAAAATGCTATACTAAAGTTGTCAGGTACGGTAGATAAAACGGCAGACAATTATTTTTTCAGAGGTAGAGAACGAGTAGAAATAAGCAGCTTGCATCTGCGAACCAGTCGCTTACCTGGCAATTTACACGAGGGCGCTGGTGTCATTCAAATAACGGCTTACTTGTTAAACTGTTGGTTGTTTATTTTGTTGAGAAGATTCCAAATAGAATGGTGAAAGACCAGATTTCGTAAAACAGTACTGCACAAAAATATTAAAGTCACCATTTGTTGCACTAAGAATCCTGAACAATTACTACCCATATCAGTAATCTTAATATAAAGATTACGTGTGATCTTAATATAAATATCACGGTCATTTTAAAATCATTGTCGTTAAAAATTCAGCGATAATTGCATTGTTGTGATATAAAACCACTTTATTATATTGTTACAGGAGTCTGTGGATAAAAGGCTCCTGATTGTTATTATTATTCTCATTGGCTGAGAGCACAAAGCCCACGATCCAACTTGTTTATCCGTATTTTATTTAATTTTTTTTTGGGGGGGATTGTTTGTTTTGCTTTGAAGAGGACCTGATCGCAGGGTCATCGAAGTGTGACTTCATATCTAGCAAGCCGATGATCCGAAAAGAAATTACAATATTCTGTGAAGAAGTGGACCCTATTTCCAGCCGTTTTGTGCGCCCGCATTCTTTCACGCACACCCCTTGGGAGGAGGCTCCCTCAAACAGCTGAAAATCGAGCCCAGCGAAGAACAAAAACCACAACTTTCCGAAGTTTAGCAAGAAATGATGAAACAGTGTTTTGAACGCATAATTGAACGCATTGGTTTAGGTTGAGCTTGGATGACAGCAAGTTTGATGAAGGGGTCCCCTGGGTGGGGTGGGGTGGGGTGGGGTGGAGTGGGGTGGGGGTAGGGGGTTCGCGAGGGGTACTCCTCCCATATGCAAGCTATATGGGTATGTGCCGCGGGATCGTGTATGGTGTTTTAGGTGCTCAGTCCTTAAATAGCGTATCCTTATTGGTAGTGTGTTACTTGATTAGGGTTACTTTAAGGCGGGGGTCTACCTGAATTTTAATGAAATTTTAAGAGGTTTTAAAAAGAATGTGATCGCTTTTTTGATGGCGCGCGCGTCCTCGAAATGTCGTCCCATGATTAAATAAACCGGTACGTGCCTGCTATGCACGCGACAGTTAGGAAACAATGATTACAAATTACGAATTAAAACAGTTTTCAATTGAGTGTGGTAAAACCAAAACCAAAGTAATTACTCTGACCAATTACAGCAGTCGTAAACAATTCAATGAACCAATCAGAGCTCGAAGCAATTACATGTCGGCGGCGGGGGCGCCAAGCGCGGGAAAACGCGTGCGAGCAAGTCACGATTGGTTTTGGTTTTACTTATGATTGGTCCAGAAAGTTGCGCGCGATTTTTTAGCCAATCACAAAGCGTAGCAATGAAACACCAAAGCAAATGTGTAATTACTTTTCACACTCAATTGAAAACTGCTCTATGGTTAAAATGTAATTAAAAGAAAGCAATTAAATGCCCGGGGCGCTTATTTACTTTTGGTAGCTCAAGGGAGAGCGCTTATTGGAGAGGGGGCTCTTATTACGGACGAGGCGGCGTTTATTTCTTTTTTGACAAAAGCATGCGATCGTAAAAAAGTACTTTAATGAACAATAATAGCTAGAAAATGTACAACTGTTAGCATAATCATAACAATGGTAACAACGGTCGAATTTTCTATTATTCCTCAATGTCACTAACGAAAAGATAACTTTCTGGCGTAGCACCTTCAACGTCCGATACGTCGTACTGTGATCGCATCAAAAGAATCACTTTCGCGGGATTTGTTGATAGCTTGGTGCACTGCCTTGATCCCCTCTGGACCAGCGTGGCACGGTTGTTTATCCTTGAAGCAGTAGGGAAGGGGGGGGGGGGGGGCTTATTAGAAAGGGAACGCTTATTGACAAAATGACCCTCAAGGAGGGGGGGGGGTATTAGAAGGGGGCCATTGTTGGAAGGAGGGCGCTGATTCAAATCATTACGGTATAATAAACGCGAAGGTATAAGAAGGTCTACAATTAACTATAATTGCGCAATTTATCACACCCTGTATTAAGCGGAAACTAGCGAGGGTCCTGTGGGTGTCCGCTTAATACAAGTTTCACTGTTTCACCTCAACCTTCATCTTTGACAGATAACATCCGTCATAAAAATAACATGAAGTTCGGACTTGATAATTCTCGCCATCATGCGGCTCAACCTCATCCAATAATTATGTCACCTATAGGGTGCTCACAGTAATAATTATGTCACCTATAGGGTGCTCACAGTAATAATTATGTCACCTATAGGGTGCTCACAGTAATAGTTATGTCACCTATAGGGTGCTCACAGTAATAATAATAATGTCACCTATAGGGTGCTCACAGTAATAATTATGTCACCTATAGGGTGCTCACAGTAATAATAATGTCACCTATAGGGTGCTCACAGTAATAATTATGTCACCTAAGGGTGCTCGCAGTAATAATAATGTCACCTATAGGGTGCTCACAGTAATAATTATGTCACCTACAGGGTGCTCACAGTTTGCGCGCGCCCTCTGGGAGTCCGGGCGGTTCTTATCGCCTGACATAGGGCGGAAATAAGTATACATATACATATAATGTGCACATATATCCTCCCTGCCTGACACGATCAGCTCGCACAAGGGTTGAGAATGATAAACGTGGCATCAATATATTCTGTTTTGGTCGATATGGTTGCTGAGGGTCCAGAATACTAAGGTTCTTTTTAAATCCCTCTTTCCTCGTTTTCATTTTTGTTCGCTCCTGTCATCCCCGCACTAGTCAGAATCTTTATCCCAACCTCGCTTTGGTTTTATACGAGGTGACTGGGTCGTGATATTAGCTTGTGATACCATGAAATACCTTTGTGAATTATAATTATAGATGAAAACCCATGTATAAAAACCTAGTGGATTAAAAACCTGTAGGCTTGACAGTTTCCTCATTATATAAGAACCTGGCGATCCTAAAAAATAAAGCAAGTTCTTATTTGAAAAATCAGAAAAAACTATTTTTATAATCTCTTGTAATTTGATTTACTTTGCATAAATAATTGCCTCTACTAATTATAAATTTATATTGTTTCGGTGAGTAGTAGACTCACTATCAATAACAATAAAATATAGAATGTAGTCTTACTTTTTGTTTCTTATACATATGAAGAAGGGACCACACCTATATAGACGTAGTTATTGGACCAGCAGCAAGCATGCCTCAAATAGTACAGACCGCCAACTCTCATCCCTCGCTGACCGTCCCTTCCTCCCCTCCCCTCCCCCCAGTGGCCTGCCAATGACTAGCGCAGCAGCGCTGCACTGATCATACTTTCAGGCACATGGGTTGCTCAGGTCTAATGTAACAGGGTACCTGAGTTTAGATCTGTGCACGCTAGGTTGGATCTTACTTGCCTTTAGGGTCTAACTGTGGAATTCCCCATGCATGACTGGACTGAACAGTAAAAGAAAAGTAAGAAGAAAAAGGAAATGCACTATTGCAAAAATTGACGCTGAAAGTGGGCGAGGGGGTGGGGTGGGGTGGCGGGGGGGTTGGTGGACGCGAGAGAGCGTTTCTAGCCCCTTCTTTCCAGTGCTTTTGTCATTTTTCGCTTGTAGGTCTTTCCTTGCATGGCTTTGCATCATTTCCTGAATAACATTCAACAATATTAAATTTATATTAAAAAGGCTGACGCTTTTGAGTTTTGAAAACTACTCGCATTGATTCACTCCAACAAGAAAACTTTAAAGTCGTTTATTTTGATGACATATGTATAGTTTGAATAAATGGCAAATAATTCAAAAATTGAAAGTTAGTCAGCAACGCGGAGTTATATACAGCTGCTTACAGATGTTCCTCTGATAAACCCTCTGTGAAGACCTCAGATAGGGTTACTTGAAAAAAGAAAACATTGTCCTTTTTTACCATAACTGTAAAATTTGCCGCGCGTTCATTGGCCGAGAACCGTATTGTTCAAAAAGAGTGCAAACAATGCCTATGACGTTCCGGCACGGGAAAAAAATGGCCGTTTCTGATCAAAGATTACGTTCGCAATTGGTAAATAATCCACGCTAGTGAAAGCTCAAACTCGGGACCGGGAAGGAGCGCGTCGACCCCCAACCCCCGCCGCCAGCCCCCGCCCCGCCCAACCCCCGCCCCCGCCCCGCCCCCGCCCCCGCCGAGCCCGAGAGCTTGCTCGCAGGTTAAGTGAGTTGTCATGTAAGTCGCACAAGAAGAAGCTTAATCAATGTCAGGTGTGAAGTAGCTCACGCAACAAATCATAAAAACAAGCATCAACAAGGGTAAGAAAATCACTCCGATTACTAAATAGAAAATAATCAGACTCGTCACGTGAAAAGGGCGCTTGTCGTGTAAACAGTACCAATTGGAACACTTCGGTACGTCTGAGCTCTTCCCAGTCACACTGGTCACGTGTTCACCTTCACAGGCCGAAGATACCGCTGGCACATCAGTAGGTACCGCAATCACCTCGGTCACGTGATCTGTTAGATGGAGGTTCTGCGAAGTGTCAAACACGGTACGAATCGGCTTTTCGCTTGCACCAGAGGCTCTACACAGAGAAAGCTTGAACTGGGCAACATTGCGCGAAGTGCCTGAAGATTGCAGATCCACTTCTTCCAAAGTGTCTATGGATGAGTAGCTAAGTTCTCTGTTCAATGACCATGAAAAAGATTAGTCAAATCACTATAGCCGAAACTTCTTGTAAGCGATCACTTCTGGTTAGCGACAGCGACCACTTTCAGTACTGGTGAACGGAATTTTTCTGTTGTTTTTATCTCTCGGAAGCGACCAATTCGCCCATATCTCAATATCAATTTTCATGCGAATGGAATAATGTGTTAACAGTACAACTATAACAACGAGAAACATTGTGCCCCTTACACCAAAGCCTTTATATGATACAATATATTGGGCGCTGATAGGTACTTTTGTACAATAAAATTATATTGACGATCACTGGTCCGGACAAGAGGTCTGACATGAGACAAGAGGTCCGACATGGGTTGCCATAGGATCTAGTCGTACTTCTGAACGAAATTTACGCCAGGCACTTAGTATAATCATTATTAACTGAAGTATAATTACATACGTTTATATCTTGCATCGTGTTAAAAAAATAAAGATTGTACAATATTATGTAAAAAAGGATACGAGTAATTTTAAATAAAAAACAATATTTTTACACTAAAAACTACATTTCAGTAATAGTACTGAGGATCACAATTTTAAACTCGTAAAAGAAAACAATATCTTGGGTGTTACTAAAACGAGTAACGCAGTAACGAGTAACGAGTAACGGAGGCGGGAAAACGAGTAACGGCAAAAATATTCGAGGGGTAAATAAAATAAAACGAGTAACGAGAAAAAAAATAAAAGGTATAAAATAATAAGAATGTTAAATTTAAGAAATTTAAGTAAAGGGGCAGTAAATTGACATTACCGTTTTATAGCGCATTTTGCTTGAGCTTTTCGAAGACGGCATATGACAGTTTGCACAAAGTGTTTTTCTCTATTTGTTGAACTGCTGACTCATTAAACCTCGGGCTCACAAGTCGTAATTCTGTAATTTTACCTTTGTCCGGACCATTGTCTATGGTCTTACGAACTTATTAGGAACATCGCACGGCTTTAATCTCCAGAACTATATACATATATATACATCTACGATCATGGAGGTAGGTGCAGGTTATGATTGTAAATGTATCTCCGGGGAGTCCCGTATGACAAGAGCCGTTGGCATGCAAGTGCTTGTCAGAACTGACCAAAAATTTGCATGTAGCACAAATTAAATGCAATAAAAATTCTATTTTGGCAATAAGAAAGAAAACATGTTACAAAGCAGCATAAAATATCTAGCAGACCATTGAAGGGGTAAATAATATTCTGCCCGCCATTCCAACACGCTGGAATGTCACGCAAACGATGGCATCTCGATTTCAAGGTTGCTCGTCATAGACATACAAATGTTTTGGTTTTTTTTTACTTGTAGTTATGGAGAGCCTTAAACTTACTTAAAGTAAATCAGATAATAAAATATGTGTCTCTCAAGAATGAATCAAGACTAAAACAATACTGGAATAAATAAATAAATCACTGTTTGTATTTAGCACTGCTGCTATTATAAAAGGGACACTGTAAATACTGAAGGGAAACAAATATTGCAAATCAACAGAAACTTGTTAAAAATCGCAACTGACAGGAGGAAGACTAGTTGGCTATTTACAAAGAGTAGAGGAGTTGAATTCGGGGCCATCGAACACAAATCCATCTAGAGGCAGAGGAAGACTTTGCTGGATTTGAACCTGGACGGGAAACATTGATAATATTTAGCAAATCCATCTGATTTTCGATCCATGCAGGGTCATGTTCCTCGACTTTCACAAACATTAACGCCTTCATCTTCACAACTGGAGCTGTCTATTATGATTACTTCTACGCCAGGCCCTGTTTTTAAGGAAGAATAATGCTAACATCAAAAAGAAATCTAAACTCATCCTTCAATACTCGGACAATAGCAACATTGCAGTGTTTCGCTGTTCGTAACAAGTGCTTTGATTGCTTTGTTTTCTCGCTATTTAACCGAACTGATCGAACCATCGTTTGTCGCTTTCACAATTCTAGTCTCTGATCAAACAAAACTACTGTTTTCTCCGAGAAAAGACTGACACAAAGGAGAAAAGTGTCGTACTCACCTTTCTTTCGTTCTTTTGCCGCCATGTTGTAAATTGACCTGACACGTGACATTTTGGCGCGAAAACAACAAGCCCATTCCTCCTCGCCAAGCCTTTTTTAAATTTACTAAACATTTTTCAAACGATCGTATTAAAATAATATTTTTATTATTATTCTTCTTATTATTTTATTCTTATTATTTTATACCTTTTATTTTTTTCTCGTTACTCGTTTTATTTTATTTACCCCTCGAATATTTTTGCCGTTACTCGTTTTCCCGTTACTCCGTTACTCGTTACTCGTTACTGCGTTACTCGTTTTAGTAACACCCCAATATCTTTCTGTGAGGCTTGAAGCTGTAACGAATAGGCCATTTGCACGATGACGTCATTTGACTACTACTACCAGAATTCACTTCGTTTTTCCTTTCTTATTTAAATTTTGAAATCCCAGTGCGGTTTAAATAACAATAGCCCTAATTTGCACTACAAAACAAAAAACTGAAGGATTCTGGTTGTAGTAGTAGTCAAATGACGTCATCGTGCAAATGGCCTATTACGAGTAGGAGTATGGGTCGGGGGCAATTGCTTCGCAAATTTAATTCGTAGAGAATGTCAATAATTTCGTGGTCTACGGTATGTTGAATATAATAATGTAAATCAACGTGGAGTACAAATAAAGTTGTTGTTGTTGTTGAATAATACGGAGTTGACATGAACATACTTAGTATAACGACCTAGCGATTGCACAACAACAAACGTTTATTCTACCCACACGCAATTATCAGCGAATCAGAGAACGCGATTTTACCTTGCAGGCCCGATGTTTTCTTCAGTTGCTTGTGGAACTTCATCCAACGGCCAAATTGCTCCAGAATGTATATTTTTAAAGTGCATCTTCATGATCGATGCGATTGCCGTTTGAGACAATGGTTGTTGGGCAAATTTTCTCTGTTTTGCCCCTCGAACCCCCGGTTTTGCTAATGTAATTACTCTCTTTGATATGAACCAGAAATGTAGAGGTGTTTTGTTATCTTGACATTCATTGGCCCATAAGAGGACCGACAAAGGTTGCTATGGTATTTATTGTTTCGCCGAATTCTCAAAGCGGACATCTCTCTAATAGGCCATTTGCACGATGACGTCATTTGACTACTACTTCCAGAATTCATTTCGTTTTTCCTTTCTTATTTAAATTTTGTAATCCCAGTGCGGTTTAAATAACAAAAGCCCTAATTTGCACTATAAAACAAAAAACTGAAGGATTCTGGTAGTAGTAGTCAAATGACGTCATCGTGCAAATGGCCTATTATATGGCGGACAAAGTGGGCTGGTCCCAACCTCGTTCCCAGGGTCTCTCTTCTTTTTATTGGTAACGAACTTTTAGTTTTAACTTCATTTTTCATTTTTCTGTTAGCCCCTGAAGAAGGTTTGTTTTCAAACCGAAATATTGGGCAAATTCGTTTAAATATAAATTTTGTTTTATTCTTTTATTTACTCCTTCATCGCCTTGCCGTAAGGATCAGTTTGCTGTTTTCTCTCTTCTTCCCGTCCCCTGGAGCGAGAGACGAGGTTGGGCTGGTCCCGGCCTAATTTCACTTGTTTGTCTGTAACTGAACTTTCTGAAAGGTGGACACCTCTTTAAGGCGGGTAGAGGACACCTTTAAAGTAAATTTCTATACCTCTCAAGACGGGCACTTCAACTGCAGGTAAACGCCATGGGAAGTGGAACATTTTTAGGACAGGTCATCGATCGATGCCAATATGATGAGGCATCCCGGCTCAGGAATGAATATTATGAATGCCACATGATGAGATATTTGGAGTTCCTCACCATGGAACAGCCATCTGTGGCATCCCTATTCAAGAACCCAGCATCAATGTCACATGATGCGTAGCCTGTTCCAGGCTCCGAGATAGTGGGGAACGCGCGTCCTTTTTTTAACTTCGCGCGTACCCCACTATCTCGGAGCCTGGAACAGGCTACATGATGCCCCTCCCCGTTACGCCTGCCACGCAAGCTTTCTCTCATCTCACTGAGAACCCAATATCGACCCGTCATGGTATAATGGCGTCTCCTGGATGAGACTGTCACTGTGATCGCTGTCATGCGCAACGAAGCGTGTTTCCGATTAAAAAATTGAAAGGTAGACTTCTTGCGAGAAGAATGGGCAGGAGGGCAGTTGAAATCGCGTGCTTTTCTGTTCGTAATTGCGGCTCCCGTCGCCGAATCTTTACCGTTCCTCCATCAAGGGCAACGCGGACTCTGAGAACGAGACTGCACAATAACGCGTAATTTCTCTCTTCAGCCAAGTTCAGCTCTGTAAATATTGCGTTTGAAAACCAATCAAATTCATTTATGAAGTCACGCGATTCCGTGACGTGGCAGGGAGTCATTAGGGAGCTTACGAATCGACGACTTTTGCACGACGACGCCGTTGGGTCATGTCATAGTCCCGCGTCGTCGTCCTGCAGAAATTTGATTTACGATTCCCAATGAAGACGACGACGTTGGTGGGCGCGCACAAATCGTTGGGCGGTGTTGGATCTATTGGACAGCTGGACAAGTGAATTGTTTAAAATGCGAAATATCTACGGCAGACTTATCCTAACAGCCGAAGCGACCAAAAATAGACAAAGCTTAGAAAACGAAAATTGCCCGACATTTACGCATTTACAAGCCTATGTAAGATGTCCCTATAAATCAATCTGCTCGCTCGCATAGCAGAAAAGCCGAGACAAATTTGTGTTTCTACAACTTCAGGCTGGCTAAAAGACGATTCAGGACAAGAATAAAAAACCTCATCGAATTGCAAGCTTAACTTTTTGAAATCTAGCAGCGTGTATTGCTTCCAGTCCCGGCTTCCAGTAAAATATTTTCCTATTAATTTTTAACTATAGACCCGACTATAAAATATACACCTCTTTTAATTTCTTTGAAAATTCGTTAAACAAAAGCAAATGTCTTATCCTTCAATAAGGTGTGGTTAACATCAGTAAACGAGTTTTCATTCAGCAATCTCATCCTGACCTTTTCGTGTCACTTGGCGTTTCACTTGTTTCACTTGCCATATTTCTACTTGATATTTTGGGGCGTTACTTGAATGAAAACAGACAAAAAGTCAGAAACATTTATGTCAAGAACATCTCCCTGATGTGATTCTTGAATTATCTGGCAGAATCCCCTGAATTAACGATAGAAAACTTCGAAAACTGACCTCACGTTCTGCTGTTTTGGCGACGCCGTCAATTTGCTCAAAACAACGTCGTCGACTTTGGCTCGACGCCGGCAACTCCCACAAAATCATGCGCAGTAGGCATGTCACGCAATCCAACGACGTCGTCGTGCGAAAGTCGTCGATTCGTAAGCTCCCTATTATTCTGGGAAACAACACAGAAGTCCGAATTCTGGGAACTCAAAGGAACCCCAAAAATGATGGCAGCTGCACTTAAAGAACTGAAATATCCTCAGAAACTGACCGAGCATTTAAAGAGACTTAGTGTCGAGAAAAATGATGAATGCAAAATTTACAAGGAGTGGGATTTCAGCTACACTGAAGACAGCGGTGAAGCAGACAGCCACTGTCCTTGTGGTAAAACAGGAATACGATATCTTTGCCACATTTACAACAAGAATACCAAAGAAAGAACCTTCGTTGGCACTAGCTGCGTTGAGTTCTTTGATGATGAAATGAAAGAAGTTCTAAAGCTCCTCCTCAACCTGATTTCAGTTGGCATAACTGGAAAGTATAAAGGTGATGGAAACGGAGGGAAGAAGAGATTCGAAGTACGCGCAAACACGAATCTCGTCAAAAAAGAATCACGCTTAAAAGCCCTGTTTAATTTCGTCCCTATTTACCAAAAACAAAACGGAAAATGGGAGTTTCAAGTATTTACCGCCATACAAGGCTTGATAGAAGATCAAAACTACGAGATGAAGATCAAATCTGCAAGATGGAGTCAGCAGTACGGAACTGGAATATCATTCGAGGTGATTCAGCTTGAGTCAGCTTGAACTGATTTTATGATGTTGTATTGCTGGCCGTTTTTCTGACAAGACAGACAAGAAACGCATTATCCATTTGAACACATCTAAAAAGTCCGCCTATGCATGCGTTTTTTAAATACTTGGTTCAACCGTATATAACTGAACAAGAACTGAACAAGACGGAGTCGGGTTTCTGCCTTGTGGTCCTTGTGTGTCGCTCGCTATACAGTCATGTACTAAGCAAATCATTTGTATGCATCAGTGGACACCTAACCACAGAAGAATTGACGTGAAGGAGACAACATTCAAACACTCCTTCAGGTTTTCTAATAGATGATAAACGGTATCCAAAAAAGCTCAAAAATAATGCATTGAACTCTTAAAAGTTGTCTGTAAACTGTAACGCGCTAAACGGTACGACTAATTTTATGAAACCTTCGAAGATTCAAGATGGATTAACACAATCATTATTCAAAGTTTGAGAAGTCTAAAAGGGTTGCCTGAAAAAGACAAATTTCTACTGATAGTCCTGGTAGAGTTTTTATCGTTCTTTTTGTGAGTGCTTAGTCCTTAAGTTCAAATGATGGTCTGCCAATCCAGAGGTGTTATTGCAGTGAAAAGCCTTTGATTTGTAAATAAGTCATTAAAACGAAAAGTCAATAAAGTATTGTATTGTATTGTATTGTATTGTATTATATTGTATTGTATTGTATTGTATTGTATAGATTTCCGATTTATATAGTAGCAAACTAATTTTCATTTCACATTTGACTGGTTTTTATTAACAATCAAAAAGTAGGCCAACACTGATCAGAGGAATAAGATCATGTAGAACATAGGCGTTTTTCTTTGCACTCAGTTATGCATAGTCTCGGAATAGACATACATACAAACATATTTAAGGTTACAGTGTACCTTCAGATCGAAAATTTATTGAAAATTTTTTTTTGGCGTTAAAATAAAGTTTAGAGAATGAACTTTCATCCAAAAAAAAAGTATCGAAAAATAGTGAAAATTGACGGAGAAATGACGGTATAACTTTTGTGGGCGGAGTTTGTTTATTAAGCGATATGTTTTTTTAAGCGCCGTTTTCTCAAAGTTAATTTTTCGCTTGTTGGGGACACTTTAAAGAGCTACAACTCAAAGGGAATTTGTTCGATTTTCCTTAAATTTGGACAGAAGCTAGGCTAACATATAATCAACAAAAACGTGTCGGCGAATTTATTAATTCCGAAAACTTTTTCGTCAAGAGGCATTTCCGTGCGATCATTCCAATTTTTTTTTCCCCTTTTCGAAAATATTCTGTAACTTTTCACTGCAATTGAATATGGAAAATCGCCGACACGCTTTTTTAGCGCTTCGTGTCCGGAAACCCGAGAACAAATCAAATTAGCAAAATATAATAATCGCTTTGAGTTGTAGCGTTTTAAAGCTGATTCGGACGTTCGAATTTAGACGTCGTAAAAAATTCGACAATTCATTTTATTACCAAATGGTTTCCATATTTAGATAGCCAGCTCTATAAGCTTTAATTTGATATCTGGGTTTAGGTATATTAAGTGTAATCTTAAGACGCTAGAGCTGTTATACTGGAGACACCCCCGAAGGTACACTGTAACCTTAATAATCCTAGCAGTCGAAAGATTATAGAGCGTATGCACATGACGTCACGGCGGCCATATTGGTGTACCAAAACAATAGAACGGCGGCCATGTTGGTGTACCAAAACAATCCTGTGGGATTTGAACGCTTTTCTTATGTTAACACTTTCTTTTGTTCCAATAAATTTGCATAGCTGCTTGCCACGTGAGTGCATACGCTCTATACAGGATATTAATTAAGAAGCGGTCAAAGCGAGAAAAAAATTACATTATTATATATATTACCTACAACAACCATGCAAATAAAATAAAATTACATATTACACCACTGCACAATATTGTCTTATAGATGGCAAAGCATTCCTTTGGAAAACAGCAGGCTGTTCCACAGTGGGATTGTACGAGGGAAAAAAAGAGAACTTATAGGCATTACCATCAGGAGCAAAGATGTGTCTAAACTTGTATGGATGGTTAGAACGAGTGCTGCCATAAGCTAAGTTTACTGATGGTGGAAATGTTAAATGTCAGTGTAGACGGCAGCCGGACATGCATGATGTAGGAGCTCAGTTGTCTTTATTTTGTCGTGTTGTTTTTATGGTCCATACAATCTGATACGGATTGCTGCCTTCCGAGAATAAAATATTGTTTCAACGACATTTAATTACAGTCTTATGGAATGATCGAGGTCTCTTTACAAGTTATTTAGTATTTTTCTGAGAAACTTCTATGATTTTCGCATTTTTGCTTCAGATTTTCCATTTCCATTTTATTTATTTTGCCATTAACCACATAAAAAAATATAACACAATATAATCATAGATTGAAGTCGATTTTATTGCTTGGTACTATTAATGCCAAATTGCTGTTTGTTCCTGTAAATCGGAAATCTCTGTTGCACTTTATGGGCAGTATCCTTGAGTTTTATAACACTTTTAATCAATCGCTGAGAGAAAGGTAGCGCTGTCCAGTTTGTAGCTAAACCCAGATTGGATTGGTTGGAAGACAGCGCTTTCATCACCGCGCTCTCTCTGCTCCCCCTATCTCAGAATTCAGAACAGCAGGGAACTTTCCGCTCAGCCATGAAAGAGCCTATTTCCTTTTCTCCATTTGCTATAACGGGAGCTACATAAAAAGATGATAGGATCCTGACAGTAGTTTTTTTTTTTATCGTAGCTGCAGCATTCAATTACACAGTCGATTTTTTTGTTCAATTTTTATTTTGTTTTGCACTTTTTGATGCAGTTTTTTGTCGCGTGCAAGTTGCATCTTCAAATCGTGTGTGTAAAATAGCGGCGATGTTTCGAAAAATTCGAGATGTTTCGAAAATTTTCGAAACCTGATGCAACTTGGCGGCGACTTTTCGGAAATCAGAACAATTGTCGCACCCATATCTTACAGAAATCACCGCCAGTTTACACTTGCGACAAAAGGTTTGCATTGGAGAGCGCGACAAAAGTCGCATCAAAAATCGCATGTACAAAAAGAAAAATAAAACACGAAAAACACACTCGAACACCAACCCGCGGTCTGGCCAGTACTTTACGAATTTTTAAAGTATTTATATTGTGAAAAAGTCAGCTGTCGAATTCGCAAATTCATGGCTTACGTTTGGCCCAGCATCCGCACCTCAAAAGTCTATAAAAAGCTGGCCTAACGAAATAGGAGAATTAGAAGTCTGCGCGTAGGCTTTAAATACTCAGCTATCTAAAGTAACTGAGACTTTTCCAATTTGAAGATGTATTTCTTTATGCTTTGAATACAAATACTTTGGGCAGAGAGACTGAGCACAACTTGCAGGTACCCCATGTTATTAGTTAGCATGCACTGATAACGATTTATTCATCCTTCAGATATGATTGCTATTTGCCAATCATTTTCTGTACTGCTCCTGGCTGGACAGAATAATCATTGTCTACTGTTAGAGCAGTTTTCAATTGCGCACAAAAAGTAATTACACAATTGCTTCGGTTTTTCATTGCTACGCTTTATGATTGGCTAAAAAATCGCGCGCCACTTTCTCGACCAATCAGAAGTAAAACCAAAACCAATCGTGACTTGTTCGCACGCGTTTTCCCGCGCTTGGCGCCGCTATGTAATTCTTCGAGCTCTGATTGGTTCATTGGATTGTTTACGACTGCTCTACATAGAGTTCCGAAAGTTACGGCTACCCAAAAGTAACGGTCCAATCGAAAATACCATAGTGACGTCTCCAACGCAAAGAAAAATGAAGTGATTCATATTGGTAATTGAACTGAGTGGAGTGCAATTTGGTCTGAAATCATACGCGTGATTTCAAAATCAAACGAGCGCGATAGCGCGAGTTTGATTTGAAATCACAAGTATGATTTCAGACCAAAATTGCACGACACGAAGTTCAATTACCACTTAATTACATCCATTTTGAAATCCCCCAATATTGCACAAAAAAGTGTAATATTGTAATAAGAGGATCACCAGTGATTTCAAATGGTGCAATTTGGAAATAAATTGCACCATTTTAAAATGATGCGATTTAGAGTCCAAAATGGTGCAATTTGGAAATAAATTGCACCATTTTGGACCAATCAGATTCCAAGGATCACCAGTGATTTCAAAATGGATTTAATTCGAACTGGAACAAAGCTCTCTATAAAGGAACATTTATTTATAAGTCTCGACTTCAGTTATTTGGACGGCAACTTTAAGGAATTATTTTCGGACAACTGATAAATGTGCAACATTAAGGAAATGTTCATTGTTTTGTTACCGGGTTACATTAATCATCAAGACTTTCATCATATCCCAACGATGTTAATTTCGTTTTCCCGTTCCCCAATTCGTTCAGTTTCTTGTGTCAATCTTAGCCACTTTTAGGAGTGAAAGGCCGGGTTAATTTCAGCTAAAATCGACTTCAGCACAGCCCAATGACAACGTGAAGAAAATTGAATTCACTGCAGAACCCCAACCAAGCCCCCAGGCATTCCCTTCCTCTCAAACGCGAGTACAAAGTGTGCATAAAGGCATGGGAAATGAAATTTGGATGGTTACTACCATATGACATTTGGTGACATGATAAATCAATGGTAGCAAAAATTGAGCGAGCAAGAGGGAAGGTTAGCTACTAAGCCCAATTCCTTTGAATATTGTAATGCAGCATATCTCAGTGTTTATTCAATCCTCGGTAGGAAAAAAGATGGCGACTGGTACATTTACCCATAATTCTTAGCGCATAAAAACCTTAACAACGTTCATAAAAAATGCAAAGAAAAGTTATAAAATCTTCAAACCTAGTCTACACATTGTCCTTAGTACTGGAACAAATATTGTAAAAATTTGGCCTTCTTTGTGCCTAATGTGCTGTGTTAGGTCCGCAAGGTATTGTGGTAAAATGAACAGCCGCCATCGTTTTTCCTACGGTGGATTAGAACAAACAGAAAGATCACTACAAATCACATCACCCTCTGACTCCCTTGTCGCACGGAGCTGACAGTGGGGTGATCGGGGAAAGTTGAAAACCAAAGGGAAAAAAGAAAGGGAGGGAAAAAGAAAACAGTTTTTTTTCTTCTCTCTGACTCACTGACTTTTCTTATCTATATATTTTTTCACCAATTTTGACTTTTTCTGTTTCCTTCAACATCTACCCAGCTATAATGAATAGAAAGTGATACTTGAAGACTAGTCAATATCTCAAGAATATTTCTATTTGTTCCTTATTCTGGAATATGGCCAATCAAGCCAACATTATGTCCTCTCTTGTGTCTTTAACATTGTTAGTTACTATATTTCACCTTTTCTCTTTATTGACAACCACAAATCTATTTGTTGTCTGAAGAACTGGATAAAATAGACCTAAACATACTGAAAAAAAAAACTCTTTACAATGCTACTCTCCTAAAAAATGATTAAATATGGAAAAAAAAATCACTCATTTCATTAAGTCACAACCAAATCTCTCTAATAGGAGTGTCCATTTGTGGGAGGTCTTCACAGATCAGAACAAAGTAACAAAACGAATGAACATGCAGCGTATATCAGTGACGGTTATATGTGGCTCATTCTCGTCCCCAGAGTCATGATCCTTGCGGCCAGTGCACGGATCATGGACTCTGGCCGGTTATAGTTTAAAAGTCGTTCTGTGCAGACTTGAGTTTATTCTGCTCAAATCTGATTGGCCAACAATCGAAAATGAGTATGATGCACATGCTCGACAAAACAGAACCGTTATACGTGGTGCTGGCCATAAGGATGGCGGCTCTGGATAAGATAATGCTGTCTTCAGGGAGTTGTTTGTTAGCTGAGGTTTGTCAGCTCACACCAGTTTGAGCAATTCTTAGATGATGGTTATATAGACCAATAGATTGTGAAGTAAATGTTAAAGGCCTTGCGCACGCCACTGGTGTACATGGCTAAAATTCACACTTAATTTTGCTCTTCTGAAATTATTAAAATTCAGTTTAGGTTGAGATTTGGTAAAAAAACTAAAGTTCATTAATGTCTTCCCTGTGAACAATTTTAGTTTTGCATATAGCCCATATAGGGTTGAATAAAACAGAAAATTTTACAATAGTCACCAAAAATGAGGGCATTTTGGACACTACGCGCAACAATTACAGTCTAACCTGGCATAATTCATAATTTCTCCGCTTTGATGATACGTAGGCATTTTTTCTTTTGCAATTGAAGTTAATAGCTAATGAGCATTATGTATTTTAAGAATGACTTTAAATGATCGAAAAATAACAAATTTATAGCAATTTGCAGCAAGGTAACCTAATATTACGTACCTACAAAAACAGCCTGGTCGAAAATTTTCAAAATCGATTTGGTTTTAGCTCCGTTTCTTATGTTAAAAAACAAAAAGACTTTTGAAGTGCTCATAAGTTCAGCTTATTTCCTGGGGTAACAATTTTCAATTTGGAAAATCCATACTCAAACTACAATCCAATTTTCACGGTTAGACAGCGTTTATTTTACATAAAAATACGTTTCGTTGTACGTTGGATCGAAATACGGATTCTACAGTGTGCCTTGGCACGAACAAGTTGTGCATAAAGTGTGCCCAAGTTGTACATGAAGTGTGCATGTCTAGCTTTTTTTCATGCCTAAGCTGTGCCTAAGCAGTGCCTAAGCTGTGCTTAAATTGTGCCTTAATTCGAGCCTAAATTGTGCCTTTGAACGGCGTTATGTAAATATTCCCGGGAAACATTATTTCCATCTTGCTCGTGTCACAGCGCTTTTTGGTCACACATTTTTATGACGATAAATTGCTAGATTGTTCTCATGCAACGAATTATTTTTTCTCCAAGTGAAAGCGATGGCGGGAAATCAGTAATCGTGTTTACTTGTATTCTTCCCGCACTGCCGCTTTCCCAGCCGTTTGGAGATGTAGAATAGTACTTGTATTTAATACAGATGTAGTTTCTGACCATTCGGTCATCGGCTTTGGATAAATACTGCCAAACATTCAAAAAGTTGTTCGAACAAATTGACGTTTTGGAGTTTTATCATTCGATTTGGATTTATAAAACGGAATGGGTCATTTTATTCATCGGATGAGCTGTCTGGTGTTTTCACAAGTTGGTCAAATTTCAGCAATAAATTAGCATAACCTGATGTCAAAACTGCGCAGATCACATTTCAGCACGGGTGTGTCTAAAACGAAGACCCAAAAACGAAGACCGAAGACCGAAGACCCCCTGGTCTAAAACGAAGACCCCCTGGTCTAAAACGAAGACCCCCTGGTCTAAAACGAAGACCCCCTGGTCTAAAACGAAGACCCCCTGGTCTAAAACGAAGACCCCCTGGTCTAAAACGAAGACCCCCTGGTCTAAAACGAAGACCTCCTGAAATTATTAACGTAGTCATATTGTAAGATCACCTTGTCGCTAGTGGCCTAGTCTACGCGTTGCGTGACACCCCAAAAATCGCTGCATTTTAAGTGTTGTTTGTGTGAAAGCTCTTATATAATTATTTAAAAGGGAAATCCAAGGAGAAATGATAGAAAAATTCAAGAAATTGAAGCAGGGATGATTAGGCATGATGCATGGATCGATGATTGTTGATTGATTGGAGTCCAATTCGTCGAGACAAAAGCCGTCAAATTTCGTCAAATTAGGTTTCAGAAAAACCCAAAATAACCAGATGTCCCGCGCATTTCGACCTAAGACCTCTGAAAATGTAAGACCTCTGAAATAATTAACGTAGTCATATTGTTAAGATCACCTTGACAAGCAACTGCATTAATAGTCTCGGCTAGTCTACGCGTTGCGTGACATCCCAAAAATCGGCTGCGTAGGCTACAGCATTTTAAGTGTTGTTTGACCTGTGACCTGAGCGGAAGTCATTTCAAATGCAAATCCCTTGTGGTCTAACAGTTATCGATGTCTTAAAGGAAGTGTGTACGACGCCAGTATGTTAGCGCGAATTTGCAATTTTTTTTGTTTTCTCTTTGGCTCAATGGAGTCAATAAATGCAAGTCGTCGAGACAAAAGACAGGCGTCCAGTTAGATACACCCGGCCTGTATCCAGCTTATACAGCGATTATGCACTTGAAATGTCCTTAAACGCTCCCCCCCCCCCATCCCTCCCCCATCCCCTCCCTTCCTTTCCAATTTCCCCGGAAATTTTGCAACCATCCAAGGCCAACTGCTAGCACCATCGAAGTAACCCTGCTGATTTCAACGAACATATCACGTTCTTATTAGAAAACAAAAATGTCATCCTAGTTTTGACAAAAATGAAGTTACAACTCACATTACAAATAGAAACAGACGCTTTAATATAAGGTAAGAAAGGTTGTTAATCACTCTGTCCCATGTAATGTATATCTGTAAAACGATTGTAACAAAAACTAACGAAATGCTAACGAAACTAAGTTCATGTTGCAAGAATTTTTCACTTCATTTAAAATACTCATGTGCAGGTGATTTTTATATGGGACGCTTTCTATCTGGCCAAATTTTCAATTTTCCTGAGATTTTCTTTTCCAAATGGAAATAAATTCCAATTTACACGAAAATACGTACATTAAAAAAAACCCTCGCGCGGTGTCAAAATAAATCACTCACGTTTTTTTTACGCACATTGACTTCCGTTCAGTTCTAATCATTTGGAACATCCGAAAAGTAAAACTTGAGTACCAACGATTGTTGTTTGATTGCTTTCCAATTTCCAGTGACATGGTAACTATCATCTCGAGTTCATCCACTTACTGGGAAAATTTGTGGTCAATAGAAAGCGACTCATTGAGTTTCGAAAACTGAAACGTGTAACAAACAATATACTTTAAATTCATCCATTTCCCACATTGAGAAGCGGCTACGAGTAGGTGAACGTTGAATGTGATAAACGCACCATTCGCTACAACACTACTGTGACTATCGTTCGAAGCAATAATAGGCAAACATAAACAAATTTGTGCGTAAAAAAACGTGAGTGATTTATTTTGACACCGCGCGAGGGTTTTTTTTAATGTACGTATTTTCGTGTAAATTGGAATTTATTTCCATTTGGAAAAGAAAATCTCAGGAAAATTGAAAATTTGGCCAGATAGAAAGCGTCCCATATAAAAATCACCTGCACATGAGTATTTTAAATGAAGTGAAAAATTCTTGCAACATGAACTTAGTTTCGTTAGCATTTCGTTAGTTTTTGTTACAATCGTTTTACAGATATACATTACATGGGACAGAGTGATTAACAACCTTTCTTACCTTATATTAAAGCGTCTGTTTCTATTTGTAATGTGAGTTGTAACTTCATTTTTGTCAAAACTAGGATGACATTTTTGTTTTCTAATAAGAACGTGATATGTTCGTTGAAATCAGCAGGGTTACTTCGATGGTGCTAGCAGTTGGCCTTGGATGGTTGCAAAATTTCCGGGGAAATTGGAAAGGAAGGGAGGGGATGGGGGAGGGATGGGGGGGGGGGGGGGAGCGTTTAAGGACATTTCAAGTGCATAATCGCTGTATAAGCTGGATACAGGCCGGGTGTATCTAACTGGACGCCTGTCTTTTGTCTCGACGACTTGCATTTATTGACTCCATTGAGCCAAAGAGAAAACAAAAAAAATTGCAAATTCGCGCTAACATACTGGCGTCGTACACACTTCCTTTAAGACATCGATAACTGTTAGACCACAAGGGATTTGCATTTGAAATGACTTCCGCTCAGGTCACAGGTCAAACAACACTTAAAATGCTGTAGCCTACGCAGCCGATTTTTGGGATGTCACGCAACGCGTAGACTAGCCGAGACTATTAATGCAGTTGCTTGTCAAGGTGATCTTAACAATATGACTACGTTAATTATTTCAGAGGTCTTACATTTTCAGAGGTCTTAGGTCGAAATGCGCGGGACATCTGGTTATTTTGGGTTTTTCTGAAACCTAATTTGACGAAATTTGACGGCTTTTGTCTCGACGAATTGGACTCCAATCAATCAACAATCATCGATCCATGCATCATGCCTAATCATCCCTGCTTCAATTTCTTGAATTTTTCTATCATTTCTCCTTGGATTTCCCTTTTAAATAATTATATAAGAGCTTTCACACAAACAACACTTAAAATGCAGCGATTTTTGGGGTGTCACGCAACGCGTAGACTAGGCCACTAGCGACAAGGTGATCTTACAATATGACTACGTTAATAATTTCAGGAGGTCTTCGTTTTAGACCAGGGGGTCTTCGTTTTAGACCAGGGGGTCTTCGTTTTAGACCAGGGGGTCTTCGTTTTAGACCAGGGGGTCTTCGTTTTAGACCAGGGGGTCTTCGTTTTAGACCAGGGGGTCTTCGTTTTAGACCAGGGGGTCTTCGTTTTAGACCAGGGGGTCTTCGTTTTAGACCAGGGGGTCTTCGTTTTAGACCAGGGGGTCTTCGTTTTAGACCAGGGGGTCTTCGGTCTTCGGTCTTCGTTTTTGGGTCTTCGTTTTAGACACACCCATTTCAGCACGGAGAGATTTGCGTGTTTATTGACAAAAGGATCTGTTTCCAAAAAGAATCAGTGCACCAGTTGAGTAACAATGATTACAAAGCGGAAAACAACGCTAATTTCGAATTGTTAAAACAGAAGGATAGATTTATATCACGTTTTCTTCAAATATTTAAGTTCACGACGCGTTTTATACCAAACAATCTTTGTTTAAGCGAACTGGCGCTGCAACACTTTGAATTTTCGGCAGGAAAGTTCACCGGTGTTTCGTTTCGTTTCAGCGAAATTTCTAAAAATTCGCTTCTTTTTTTTAATTTGCTTTGCGAATTTTCGTGTGCGAGTTATCATGAGAACGATGCGAAAGTACTCTCGAAATGTCGGCGATATTTTGTCGAATATTCACGAGAACAAAGAACGAAAAAGTCAAATCAAACTACAGAGAAGGTAAGCCTTAAAACTGCTGTTTAAATGTTTTGTTCAAACGACTTTTGTAAAGTATTAAACTCTGTGGACCGAACGAATAATTTGAACGACTTTCCTAACGCTTTCAACGCGTCAACGGCCTGGAAAAAAGTTTTGTACGCTTTTTTTATAAACGCTTCAAACGGCATGGATGAAAATTCGAACGGTTTTTCCAACGCTTCTAATGCTTTCCTAAACCATTTTAACGCAGTTTCCGAACTGCGATCAAACGCTTTTAGGCCGTTTAACAGATAACTGTTTGGTGTACGTTTTCCCGTGGAAGGTCACATTTATCATGTTTTATTATTATTATTATGTCTTGCTGTCCTCGCTCAATTCTCGTTTGTTTGTCTTCCTCGTGTCAGCCGAATTATTACTATGACTTGTCACTTTCGATTCTCGCAGATAACCATATTTTTTATGGACTGAATCTGGCTGGTCACTCGCCGAAAATTTTCGCACGGCTTGCCTTCGGACGAGTTAAATATAACGTTTCCGAAAAACGTGCCTAAATGGGCGTAAACTGTGCCTAAGCTGTGCCTAAGCATTCTGTAAAACGTGCCGAACCTGTGCCTAGTCTGTGCCTTTTATGTTTTTTTTTTCTCGTGTGCTTTTGCGTGAAATCCGTGCCTTTCACAGAACGTGAATTGGTGCACAAGCACGGTATTACGCTCGTGTACACAAGTAGCGTGCGCCAGGCCCAATGCTGTAGGGTTCTGGCTGCATTAATATTGGGCCAACGATGTAAGGCTCTGGCTACACTAATATTGGGCCAATGAAGCTGGACTTTGGCTACATTAATACTGGACCAATGATGTAGGGCTCTGGCTGCATTAACATTGGGCCAATGAAGTTGCGCTCTGGCTATATTAATATTGGGCCAATGATGTAGGGCTCTGGCTACATTAATATTGGGCCAATGATGTAGGCCCCTCGCTGCATTAATATTGGGCCAATGAAGTTGCGCTCTGGCTATATTAATATTGGGCCAATGATGTAGGGCTTTGGCTACATTAATATTGGGCCAATGATGTAGGCCCCTCGCTGCATTAATATTGGGCCAATGAAGTTGCGCTCTGGCTATATTAATGTTGGGCCAATGATGTTGGGCTCTGGCTACATTAATATTGGGCCAATGAAGTTGGGCTCTGGCTACATTAATATTGGGCCAATGAAGTTGGGCTCTGACTACATTAATATTGGGCCAATGATGTAGGGCTTTGCCTACCTGAATATTGGGCCAATGAAGTTGGGCTTCGGCCACATTAATATTGGGCCAATGATGTAGGCCTCTCGCTGCATTAATATTGGGCCAATGAAGTTGGGCTCTGGCTACATTAATATTGGGCCAAGGGCCTGGCGCACGCTACTGGTGTACATGGCTAAAATTCACACTTAATTTAGCTCTTCTGAAATTATTAAAATTCAGTTCAGGTTGAGATTTGGTAAAAAAACTAAAGTTCATTAATGGCTTCTCTGTGAACAATTTTAGTTTTGCATATAGGGTTGAATAAAAGAAAATTTTACAATAGTCACCAAAAATGAGGGCATTTTGGACACTACGCGTAACATTTACAGTCTAACCTGGCACAATTCATAATTTCTCCGCTTTGATGATATGTAGGCATTTTTTCTTTTGCAATTAAAGTTAATAGCTAATGAGCATTATGTATTTTAAGAATGACTTTAAATGATCGAAAAATAACAAATTTATAGCAATTTGCAGCAAGGTAACCTAATATTACGTACCTACAAAAACAGCCTGGTCGAAAATTTTCAAAATCGATTTGGTTTTAGCTCCGTTTCTTATGTTAAAAAACAAAAAGACTTTTGAAGTGCTCATAAGTTCAGCTTATTTCCTGGGGTAACAATTTTCAATTTGGAAAATCCATACTCAAACTACAATCCAATTTTCACGGTTAGACAGCGTTTATTTTACATAAAAATACGTTTCGTTGTACGTTGGATCGAAATACGGATTCTACAGTGTGCCTTGGCACGAACAAGTTGTGCATAAAGTGTGCCCAAGTTGTACATGAAGTGTGCATGTCTAGCTTTTTTTCATGCCTAAGCTGTGCCTAAGCAGTGCCTAAGCTGTGCTTAAATTGTGCCTTAATTCGAGCCTAAATTGTGCCTTTGAACGGCGTTATGTAAATATTCCCGGGAAACATTATTTCCATCTTGCTCGTGTCACAGCGCTTTTTGGTCACACATTTTTATGACGATAAATTGCAAGATTGTTCTCATGCAACGAATTATTTTTTCTCCAAGTGAAAGCGATGGCGGGAAATCAGTAATCGTGTTTACTTGTATTCTTCCCGCACTGCCGCTTTCCCAGCCGTTTGGAGATGTAGAATAGTACTTGTATTTAATACAGATGTAGTTTCTGACCATTCGGTCATCGGCTTTGGATAAATACTGCCAAACATTCAAAAAGTTGTTCGAACAAATTGACGTTTTGGAGTTTTATCATTCGATTTGGATTTATAAAACGGAGTGGGTCATTTTATTCATCGGATGAGCTGTCTGGTGTTTTCACAAGTTGGTCAAATTTCAGCAATAAATTAGCATAACCTGCTGGCAAAACTGCGCAGATCACATTTCAGCGCGGAGAGATTTGCGTGTTTATTGACAAAAGGATCTGTCTCCAAAAAGAATCAGTGCACCAGTTGAGTAACAATGATTACAAAGCGGAAAACAACGCTAATTTCGAATTGTTAAAACAGAAGGATAGATTTATATCACGTTTTCTTCAAATATTTAAGTTCACGACGCGTTTTATACCAAACAATCTTTGTTTAAGCGAACTGGCGCTGCAACACTTTGTATTTTCGGCAGGAAAGTTCACCGGTGTTTCGTTTCGTTTCAGCGAAATTTCTAAAAATTCGCTTCTTTTTTTTAATTTGCTTTGCGAATTTTCGTGTGCGAGTTATCATGAGAACGATGCGAAAGTACTCTCGAAATGTCGGCGATATTTTGTCGAATATTCACGAGAACAAAGAACGAAAAAGTCAAATCAAACTACAGAGAATGTAAGCCTTAAAACTGCTGTTTAAATGTTTTGTTCAAACGACTTTTGTAAAGTATTAAACTCTGTGGACCGAACGAATAATTTGAACGACTTTCCTAACGCTTTCAACGCGTCAACGGCCTGGAAAAAAGTTTTGTACGCTTTTTTTATAAACGCTTCAAACGGCATGGATGAAAATTCGAACGGTTTTTCCAACGCTTCTAATGCTTTCCTAAACCATTTTAACGCAGTTTCCGAACTGCGATCAAACGCTTTTAGGCCGTTTAACAGATAACTGTTTGGTGTACGTTTTCCCGTGGAAGGTCACATTTATCATGTTTTATTATTATTATGTCTTGCTGTCCTCGCTCAATTCTCGTTTGTTTGTCTTGCTCGTGTCAGCCGAATTATTACTATGACTTGTCACTTTCGATTCTCGCTGATTACCATATTTTTTATGGACTGAATCTGGCTGGTCACTCGCCGAAAATTTTCGCACGGCTTGCCTTCGGACGAGTTAAATATAACGTTTCCGAAAAACGTGCCTAAATGGGCGTAAACTGTGCCTAAGCTGTGCCTAAGCATTCTGTAAAACGTGCCGAACCTGTGCCTAGTCTGTGCCTTTAATGTTTTTTTTTCTCGTGTGCTTTTGCGTGAAATCCGTGCCAATTGGTGCACAAGCACGGTATTACGCTCGTGTACACAAGTAGCGTGCGCCAGGCCCAATGCTGTAGGGTTCTGGCTGCATTAATATTGGGCCAACGATGTAAGGCTCTGGCTACACTAATATTGGGCCAATGAAGCTGGACTTTGGCTACATTAATACTGGACCAATGATGTAGGGCTCTGGCTGCATTAATATTGGGCCAATGAAATTGCGCTCTGGCTATATTAATATTGGGCCAATGATGTAGGGCTCTGGCTACATTAATATTGGGCCAATGATGTAGGCCCCTCGCTGCATTAATATTGGGCCAATGAAGTTGCGCTCTGGCTATATTAATATTGGGCCAATGATGTAGGGCTCTGGCTACATTAATATTGGGCCAATGATGTAGGCCCCTCGCTGCATTAATATTGGGCCAATGAAGTTGCGCTCTGGCTATATTAATGTTGGGCCATTGATGTTGGGCTCTGGCTACATTAATATTGGGCCAATGAAGTTGGGCTCTGGCTACATTAATATTGGGCCAATGAAGTTGTGCTCTGGCTATATTAATGTTGGGCCAATGAAGTTGGGCTCTGGCTACATTAATATTGGGCCAATGAAGTTGGGCTCTGGCTACATTAATATTGGGCCAATGAAGTTGGGCTCTGGCTACATTAATATTGGGCCAATGAAGTTGGGCTCTGACTACATTAATATTGGGCCAATGATGTAGGGCTTTGCCTACCTGAATATTGGGCCAATGAAGTTGGGCTTCGGCCACATTAATATTGGGCCAATGAAGTTGGGCTCTGGCTACATTAATATTGGGCCACTTAAACTAATGAGCTGCAGGCCCTGCATGGCTTGTGAGTTTGCAGCTCATGGCTTCACAGTCTGAAATCGTTTGACCAACCAAAAACTTTGAGCTTGTTGCCTTGCAGTCTGATCTGCTCCAAAGTCATACATGTAAATGTACTGGGCAAATAATTATTAAAATACTATCTCAGCCATATAACAAGCTAATTTGACAACATACATTGAACTAATCTTATTTCGTTTGTGTTATAGTTATGTTTCAATCAGCTTCACCACCAGCACTCTTCATTTAATATATCACCGATGTTCTTTAACTTAATTTTGATCTTTTAAAAGGACAAAGCAAAATATATCTAAATACTCCTTAAAATATCAATGCATGGCAAATGCAATCCTATCAAGATGTTTTGTGGCAATTTTTTTTTTTAAATTTCTGGGACAGATACATTTGTACCATCTATTGCTATCAACTTTTTCCTTACTTAAATAATCTAGCGATTAATTACCATTAATTATTCCTTATTAAACAGCTAAAACTCATATTTAGTAAATAATACACATTACAAAGAACAAAATCTACAACCCTGGTCCAAATGTTTAGGGACACTCCGGCATTTTGTATCCAGTTTCAAAGACTTAAAACTCGCTGATAAGTAAAGTGAAAATCAAATAACTTACATCTCCATCCCCCCTGTACCCATTAAACAAGGTTGAGGATTGTGAACTGTTTCTGGCTCTCAATACTGGAATGGGGCGGATGAGGGGAAGGGGGGGGGGGGGTAGGGATTAACTCCGGCAGATTTGAAACGAAATATGCCAAGTATCCTAAATGTATTAACCATGGTTGTAGCAGGCAGGTTTGTACGTTAGTAAGATTTACAAATTATTGGTACGTGGATTTGTTTACGTGGATTTAATTGCAATTTTCTTCAATTTCCTTCAGTGAAATCTTCCAAAATTTTCACAGTTCATAGAATCTGGTCATAATTTACAAATGTGTCTTTTGCCTCTGCGTAAAAACTGGTATTGTAGATTTTCCTGAAAAACGAGCGCTGAGAACAGCAAACGAATTATAACCTTGCTGCCAAATTTTACGGAATTTCGCTGAAAGGAAACTTGAGAAAATAGACTGTTTATTTGGCTTTTTTGGTCATGCTGACATAATAAAGCCCTATGTTTTCTTTGAGCGTGCAGATTTCTGAAGCTTTCGCCATTAGTGCATGTGTGCGGTTATACACCTTAAAGCAAGCTCTTGGCCATAATCGTGAAAACACAATATTTCAACCGGGACACAATCCCTTTAAATTACGTTAATTTGGTATGCATAAATTATGTTTACATATACTACATGTGGTCTTGACTGTAATTATGACATTGTCCATTTTCATTTTGGCCACCTAGTATCTTTCCTTTCAAACAGTGTCATGTCTTCCTCCTCTTCCTCCACATCTTTATCTAGAGGCTGCAATTCCATTGACCCAGCTCCATGAATAACACCATACCTGGTTAAAATTTCAATAAAATATGTGAAGTCACAGTTAAGCCACAGACAATATGGGGTGTTTCTTGGCATTGCACACTATGTGTGTTGTTTGTTAGCTATTGTGTTGTGGTGTGTGTATTGTTCAGTGTCTTTTGAATCTTTAGTGTTACATGTACATCATTTGGTGATTACAACTTTTGCAACACCAACAAACTGCCCAATATGGTTATGCAGCACTTTACTCCAGTTCCTAAAGCATAAAACAAGGAGTCTTATTCTACCCTGGGATCACCCTGCTATAATGGACACCCTTTTATTAAAAAAAGGACTTGAAGTTCCAGCAAAATCGATTTAATTGCATCGAGGAAACTGTCAGCAACACAAGCAAATTTGTGTAGCACATGTCGAAGAATTTCTCATGTGGCCGAGTTTTCTAAATATTTCTCAAAATCCACTGAAAGCACAAAGAAACAGTCTACAAAATGTTTCTTACAAATTAAATGGACATTCAAAAATGTTATTTTCTTTACTGTAGTTTTCCAGGAATGCTTGAAAATTCTTAGTAAAGTCTGCCGCGTCGCGCTTCGAGCAAGACAAATCCCGCTTTGTGATAAATGGATGCTGATCTTCACAGGAAGATTCCATCGCTTTCAGCTCTCTAACCACCACTTCAAAGGCATACAAATCGTCTTAAGGACTTTTTCTTTCCATTTTGAAGTCTTAAAAGGCGTGTTATGTACATTTTGGTAATGGAAAATGAGTGTAGAGTACAGAAGAGGCCATATTTATTTACTAAAATCTGATAGTCTTCTCAGAGTGACAAACTGGTTCTCTCTAGTCCCCCCTAAAACCCAGACATGTGCGTTGTAGACGGATTCTGATTGGTTTAGCCTTCCTGAAGCCTTTAAAAACAATAGGGGACAAAAATAACTTTCTACGGGAGGCAGAGGCGAGTTCGCGTACACTAAAATATGCGTGCATAAATTTACATGCACAAATGTGACAAAAACACGAAGAAATGGAACCCATTTTATACCACATGCGCTTATTGCGCATGAGTAACAAGGCATCTGGAAGTCTCACATGTACATAGATGGATGCACTGTTTTTTACTAAGGACTTGAATGGCATGTTTCTGCAAAGAATGTTGTATTTTAACTTACTTCTTAGCCTTTCTTCGGCCTCTTGTTTTAATTGCACGTACAATAAAGTAGATTGCAACAATAGAACTGATCCCAATGGCCTGCAAAGAACATTTTTACAAGTACATGTGTTATTAATGTGAAATATTGACAACTCCAGAGTGTATATCACAATGATGTACATGTATCGGCAGGTACAATGTGTTGGTGTGAAAAGGATTTTCCTAGTTCCTACACTGTAGTCCGTTATTGCAGACTAGATACTGAAAAGTGTGAAATGGAAAGTAAAATTTGGAAGCTATTTTCAAAAAGTGAAAAGCAGTGTTCTTACCAGCATTTTGTCTTGGGGGCTCCTAGGGCCCTCCTACCTGATAAAATGGGGCCCTGCAGGAACTTAAGGGAGTCAAAGTTAATCATGATCGCCATGTTGTTTTTGAAAACGAAGGAAAAACCATGAGGAACAAACAACCAAGCTTTTAGCCAGCTGGGTGTCCAGGCATCCACAGGACGCCCACTTTTTGAAGAAATTTATGAAAATTGCACCTAATCCTTTAAAAATTTATGATGGGAAATATCTTCAGGACGCCCACTTTTCAATTTCTGGCTAAAAGCCTGCAAACAACATGAGCCCACAATCCACATGGTCAGTTATATAATCCAAGATGGCAGCCGAAATCGTACTGAATGAGAAAGGTTTCACACATGTAGGACCAACAGAGATAAAAGTGGTTGAAGGCTTTTAAATGTTACTTTGATGTATTGTTTTCATTTAATTGTACTTATTTCCAAGCAGAAAAACTGAAGTATTTGATTATCAATTGAAAAATTGTACACTGACTTCTATAAGTCCAGTTTGCTCGTAGCATCTGATTTGAATTGGTGCGCGATCGAGGGCGCATTTAAGTTACATGTACTTGGCTTTTAATATGCACCATTTCAATTTTTTTGTGAGAAGGCAGGATAGAACACTGGAAAAATGGTCTCAAAAGTAAGTTTCAAGCCCTGAATAGGAATGCTAATAACCTTTATTGGTATTGTTCTTTCATAAAAAAGAAAATATTTGCATTAAAACAGCATGAATATTCAGGTTATTAAAGAAATAAAAAACGCGCCAAGTGCATTATTGAGTTATATAAGCACACGGGAATTTTTTAGGAAAACGAGAGAAGTGCAGAGGAGCACGAGCCAAAGGTGAGTGCTTATCGCACTTCTCAAGTGTTCTTAAAAATCCCCAAGTGCTTATATAACTCAACAATGCACGAGGAACAAGTTTTTTTTATTTCTTTTATAAAATGAAAACGGTTTTAATGAAGCTTACGTCACGCGCGTGCTTTATTAAAGAAATAAAAAACGGCCGAGTGCATTATTGAGTTATATAAGCACGCGGGAATTTTCTAAGAACACGAGAGAAGTGCAGAGAAGCATGAGCCAAAGGCGAGTGCTTCTCGCACTTCTCGAGTGTTCTTAAAAATTCCCAAGTGCTTATATAACTCAACAATGCACGAGGAACAAGTTTTTTATTTCTTTTATAAAATAAAAACGGTTATAATGAATCTTACGTCACGCGCATGCTTTATCGAGTTATAATGAACTCGCGGTAACCAATCATAGCGTGCACATTTCCTTGAGCATTTTATAATGAGTTATAATGAACTCGGTTTGACCAATCATAGCGCGCGTATTTCCTTGAGCATTTTATAATGAGCAATACTGTAAGTTGTGAAATACGGCTGGGTGTTTTTACAGTCATCTCCCAAATATCTAAGTTTTTGAAAGTGTTTTTCCTTGAATGCGGTCAGAAGAGTGTAATGACGTGTCATTTTTGCACTTGTTTTGATGCGTATTTGCACTCTAGAATACTATGTCGAATACTTAATATCCATAGAGTTCTGCCTCTCATATTCCATCTATTACTTCAGAAACTGAGGCTCTGTAGGCAAGGTCTTTAAAGATTCACTTACCACATACAAGGATCTTTGCAACAAACCATGAGTGCCTTTATCTAAGGAAGGTAATTTTCCATTGACAGTTGGTGAAAATGAAGTGACATTTGCAGTAGTACTGCCATTTGCAGTAGTACTTCTATTTGCAGGAGTAGTGGTGGTACTTTTAGTGGAATTATCTGCACCTGCAAAAGAAAGGGTAACTTATCTGCATATGAAAAGACAACATATTTATACTTCTGACAAGTTAAAATGCCCAACCGCTCTTGGGAGATTGTATGTGGCTAAAGGACAACGTGTAGGTTGTTTTAAAATCACAGGACAGTTATCATGCTGTCCGTGACTGATTTCTGGTGTATTTTTAGCTTGATGTAATAGTAGCTTTGTAGCTGTACAAGTTTTCAAAGAATGATGATGACACGGCAGCCCAAGCTCATAATAAGAGTTATTGTGTAATGTGACCTGCAGGGAATCACTCTGATAACATCTACCTCTAACAACATTAATTTGTATTATTCCAAAAATAGCATTTGGGGCTCAATTCTTGGTTTTCACGTGATGTCATACAAATTCAAAAATCTCAACTATACATCTTACAAAGCTGTCTCTAACATAGTACAGGTGTATGTGGATATACCAGTGTTACAATTCTTCACCAAAAGTTTCAGGTTTTAACAATGTTTTGCTTCCGATTTACAAAGGTTTTAAATATGTCACATAATTCGTCACGCTATTTCAGATAAGCAGTGAAAATAAACAAAATTGAACCAGCTGAAAGTTATTTTTTGTATTATAAGTGCGTATAAGCCTATTTAATGGAGTTATAGTGAATACAATATTTTTTAATTTGATTTTTGGTGTAATTGAGACTTTGAATTTTTGGCCGCCATGCATGTTTGTGTCGCTGCATACATTTCTTACTAACTCTTGAACGAAGAGCTCTTGCGCTTCAAAATTTGGCCCAGATGTGTAGTTTTAAACTCTCTACAATTCCCTGGACATTTTGGGATCGAAATCTGCTGTTTAATGCTTTCAAATTTTGATATGACGTAAGTGAAAACCAAGAATATCTTATCTAAGTGAATAACAACATGATTAAATTTATGTGGGAAATTAAGAGGGGGATTGGGGCAAAGTTAAACATTATAAAATGGCAGACAGGCCAACAATTGTGGGAAGAGAAAGAAGTCTCCATGGAAATAATACTAAAGAAACAATAAATTAACTCATCTGTCAAGGTGTGTGATTTTGATTTATTTATATTTTATAAATCTTGAAGTATCCATGACAATTTCAACCAACAGTCTACTGACTACTAACCAACAGATTATCAACAGTTGGCCGTCTTTTAGCTGACAGATAGCTACCATTGTTGAAAAAACTACCGACAGTCGGTGGAGGTAAGCTGTTCTTCAATTTTACCCACAAGTGCAACATGAAATATTTCTTTGTGAAAACACTTTTGTGTGAGACGAAACGTTTAGGATGATAACATTAAATACAAAACTTAAAAGTTTACAAGCATACTTTTCCATTTCCAAAACCAGCTACTTCCTTATACCCCGAGTTCTCTATAGCGTAACATTTAAGCTTATTACTCATGCGCATAGCGGCATGAGTCAAGGTTTCGGTAAGGTTCCTTTTCGTCCCGCTTTTTGTAGTCACAAATTGCCTTGTTTTTTTTAAAGTTTCCCGTATCCAGCGGGACGACTTTCACTGGTCTGATTGGTTGACACGCGACCTCGTGATTTCGGCGTGCCGAGTGGCGTGCCCGTAATCATGTTTAGTGTACGCGAACTCGCCCCTGCCTCCCCTAGAAAGTTATTTTTGCCCCCTATTGTTATAAAGGGCTTCAGGAAGGTTAAACCAATCAGAATCCGTCTACTGAGCACATGTCTGGGTCTGGGTTTTAGGGGGGACTAGAGAGAATCGGTTTGTCACTCAGAGAAGACTTTCAGATTCAAACAAATATGGCCTCTTCTGTGCTCTACACTTCAATTTTTCAGACGTTCATTTTCCATTACCAAAATGTAAACATGCCTTTGAAGAACTTCGAAATGGAAAGAAAGAGTCCTTAAGACGATTTGTATGCCTTTGAAGTGGCGGTTAGAGAGCTGAAAGCGATGGAATCGTCCTGTGAGGATCACAAAGTGAGACACAAAGCCCGGCACAAAGCAAGACGTGTTCCTACAGAATTCATACTTGAAGCTCGAAGCGGCAGACTTTACTAAGAATTGGAAAACTACGGTAAAGAAAATAACATTTTTGAATGTCCATTTACTTTGATGGACTGTTTATTTCTGTTATCAGTGAGAAGTTTTGCGAAATATCGGCCGCACGAGAAATTCTTTGACAAATTTGCTTGCGTTGCCGAGAGCTTCCTTGATGCGATAATTTAACGCGTTTTGCTCTTGAGACTAATATAATTCGCAGACCCTAGCGCTCCTCGCTGCAATTAGGCTAAATAAATCGCCAAGCCTTCCGGAAGCAGAAAATCAATGAATTCTGATGAGCGTTTGACTCTTTTATTCAAGGGAATGACATTTTCATTCAAGGAAATATAATTTTCATTAAAACGTTTTGACCTTTAGAACAAATATTGTGGAGCGCGCGATCGAATTACATTCCACACAAAGTTTGCATGAAACGAAACAATCTTGCCATCCGTCGGTGGGGTGGGGGGGGGGGGGGGGGGGGGAGTCTTTCTGGAATAACCCAATGCCCAATGTAATAGAAATAATTCACGGTTTGGGAAGTATCAGACTATAATGCTGGTTTGATCGGGAATCAATAAATTAAATATTCAAAGCGAGTAAGAAAAAATGGTAGCTTTAATCAACGTGTCTTGCTCGTGTCTTGACTGATGGTGCAATGTGTGTCACGCAACTTTCTTACACAAGCGCACGAGTAAAGGCTGCTGGTAGCCTCTTGTCTATTTATTAAAGTATGGGGCTCCGCTCTCGAGAACTTCCTCCGCGAGCTCTGTTATAATAAGCTGAGACTACAGATACATGTAAGTTGATATCTTTATCTGGCAAGAGCGAGGTAAAAACAAACAAGACTTAGCTAAGAATAAGACGACTAGCTTAACATAATAAATAAAGCACTACAACGTATTGTATTGATAGCAAAAATTATAAAACGTACACAACATTTCCGTCCCAGGCAAATTAAAACTCTGAAAACCTGGGAACAGGAAAAACACATCTATATCTAATTTTTCTTTAAACCCTCCTTAATTTTCTATTGATTATTTACAGTTAAACAAACGAACTGGTTACAAATCAAATGGACAACCAGGCCAGTCAAATCGACAGCCAACGTCTCAAATAAGCTTAATTAGGTGATAATTTTCTATACCCACCTTGCGAAAGTACAACTGATGCGAAAACTATGAATATCGCCACCTGCTTCACGCAACTATCCATGTTATTGCAGTTCCGGGCAACAGTTTATCAACCGTTAGGCTATCTTGTCGCTTCTTCGAAGTCACAAGACATTACAAAACACCTAAAAATATTACACGACACACGCACAACACGTTAGGAATGCTTTGTAACCACTCCTAAATCGTGTAACACGTCAGTTCGCAACGAATTGTGGTATTACAACAGGAGACCCAAGCTATTTGGGCACTGTTAAATATTTCCGCCTTTATTTTGCAGGGAACGGTACAAAAAGTGTTCGCGGATTAAAGAAGATCTATTAAAAGACGTGGAGTTTTCGTGAACTTGTTACAAAACCATAAAGGTAAGGGAAAATGGAAAAGCTCAACGATTTAAGTAAACGCCTGGCTAGAGATTTTATTGTGTTTGGTGATACCATATCACCTGCACATTGGCTCAGTCAATATCGCCCCCGGGTATTTTTCGGGCATTTGTCATTTCCTCTTCGAGCAACTGGGTCAGCAACTATATATGCTTAGAATGGATTGAGCCAACCAACCTCAAACTGATATTCACTTGGATATGATAATCATTAACTGCAGGCTTCAGAGCACAACAGTGACAATAGTCACTGAAAGACCACCGCAGTGGGAAGCTCAAAACGAAACCGGAAGCAGAGAAAGTCGTATGAATCCCTTGTAAATATTAAACTAGAAATACGTGTCTCGCAGAACCTCGCGAAGTTCGGGGAAGGAGGCACTGCAAAATTTTAGCGATGTGGGAGAGATGGAATTTCTGATTTGACTGGAGAGGTTGGGTTGCATGCCGGCAATGGCCCCGAAATTTAAAGTTGAGACATTCTCGTTCCCAGTCGCTTCGATTTAACTTGTACTTATTGCCCTGTCTTCCTAAATTATGATAAATGGGAACTGGTAGTGGTCAGTTTTCGGTTTTGAGCTGTGGGTCACTGTAACTGCTATAGGACTGGGTATCAAAAGATCCTAGGGCCCTTCTTCCCCCCCCCCCCCCCCCCATGGTCTCATCTACTTAGTTTATGCAAAATTTGGAGGGCAAACAAAGTGTATTATGAGGGATTCAATACAAAATGGGGGATTGGAAAAAAGAGAATACACAAAAAAATGAATTATGCAAACAAAAGATACTTACGCTAACTCTCTCATCTGCAGATTTCATACAAGGTCTATGAAGTGAACTGTGTAACATATTCCCAAAAGCATTTCAAAGCAATAGTTTATGCAGAATTTGGGTGGCAAACAAAGTGTATTATGGGAGAATAAAATATGAAAACTTATTTGATATTTTGTTTCGGAATTCCAGAAGCATGCCCTTGGAAACGCTCTCGCTCAAGTGTCCCTGTGGCTATATCAAGCATGACCTCATGTGCCTGGGACAATGGCAGGATTACGGTCAGCGGATTCTCAAATTCTGTGGCGGGCTCTTCGTCTTGGACTCGAATGGAGAAGGGGTCACGTGCCGCAAGTGCAACAAGAAGTGCCACGAAATTGAGTTTTTCTGTTCCTTCTGCGACAGAAAAACCATTATAGGTGTGAAATACCGAGAAAAGAAGAGCACCGGACACGCAATCTCCATGCAGATGTCGGTACATAAAACCGTGGTGTTTTTCAACTAACTTCGAACAATTGGTGCCATCTTCTGTATAGAAACATTCTTGGAAGTTAATAAAGCATCTTAAGTCAATTTTATTGCCTTTCTTAGAGTACAACTTAAAAAGAACAAGAAAGCAAAAACAGAAAACGAGAATGATTCTCCAATCCCCGATGTGAGGTTAAAATTTTAAATTTCGTGTCAAGGTGCTTAAAGTACAATACAATTTGCCAAGCAATTTACTGTAATTGCTTCTAAATTATTTAATAGTCGTAAAAATGGGATCTTTCAACAGCTAACGGAACTTATTGTATTTCTGTTGTTTACGAGGTTGCATTGTTTTCATTATTTTATGAAGTTGCATTGTTTTCTGTCTTTTGTTTCTTTTGGTTTAGGTGATTCATCACCGTTACCCACAGAAAGAACTAAAATTCTACTTTCTTTGTTCCAAAACCTACCAAGATTTGACACGTGACGCGTCAGTTGCATTGATGGCGAGGCTCGACTAGTACCGTAAGTGCGCTGTCTCGTCGTCGCTCCTTGCTCTGACGCGGTGTTGTGGGACGCATAAAAGGCAGAAGGCTGAGAGCTTGAACAAAACTTCTTAGTTTTTCCAGACCAAAACGTATTTTCCATACCTTTTTGGGCCCGTAAAATTATGTTATATACAAAATGTTTACCAATAAAGATTCGGTTTTTGTTGACTTTGGAAGCTAGGCATTAAAATCTTACGTTTACTACACGAGGTTGGCTGGTTTTCGGGTTCAAAACTTCAACGCCATTCGTTAGAAACGGAATTTAAAAAATAGCTTTCTGGCCAGAAAAGTCTTCGGGACTTTCGAGAAACGCACGCAGATCTGGAAATATAGTTCGGAGACTTCTCTTCTTCCCCACAAATCCTGTAACACCCTTACAGTTCATTCGTGAACTGGTAATTAGGTATCCGTCTTAGAGGTCGTTTACGAATTTACGGTTGTTAGGGAGCGACTGCCTCGCCCTCCAGGCATAGCTCTTTGATCAACGCAATGTACGCGATGTTTGGGACAGATGCAGAGAAGAAGACCTACGGCGCTTTGTATATTTTTATCCTTCCCAAGATGCCCCATGCTCCTTGTTTCCACGCGCTATACCAGCGCCTGGAGATGAGTCAAGATGAGGCAGGTAAGTACATGCTATAACAACAAATTTTGAAGACAGAAAACAGTCTGACGAAAGTACATTCATTCATACGTTGATCCTTTTCTGTTGGTGTCTGCTTAACTCTCAGAAAAAGAGGATCGTGGGAGGGAGCTTGTTATCACTCACAATCCTTTTAATATTCCAGTCAGACAACTCGGATTAAGCCCGAGATCATGAGAAATTCACTTGGAGATCTTCCTTGGTTATCTGTATTTAGTATATACCAAACCGGTGAATAGTGTTTTACGCGTGTTCTACTCGGGAATAACTGTTAAATATATATATATATATATATATATATATATATATATATATATATATATATATATATATATATATATATATATAATGCACAATGTGTATCCGTACATCCTGTGCCCAAGTTCAGGAGTTGCCATAAAGCCATTATGGTAACAACCGGGAGGGCACATTGTATACATAATATTATATATATATATATATATATATATATATATATATATACCGAAAATGTGAGGGTCAAGAGTCCAACTCCAATGTAGCTTTGCTGGTTTATTCGCTCAACGTTTCGACCATAACGGTCTTATTTACGTTATTTCAAGTGTCCACGATCGCTTTAGTGATCCTCCAGCAAGCATTTTACGTTGGTTAAGGATTTGCATTGTTTGCGAGACCCCTCACAAGTTCTACGGTTATATATATATATATATATATATATATAAAATATGTGGATAATATGATATATGGGGACGGTCACGTGGCGAAAGAAACCAAAACCACAGACTTGAAGGACGGGTTTAATGACGTTGGCTTTTGCCTTGTGTACTTTCAGTTACACAACGAATATAGTACTGATAATGGCTACAAGTAGTGCAAAGGCATATCTAACTACAACAGGCGGCGAGTGAAATGTAAACAAGACAAGGACATATAAAGAACCTAACGTAAACAACTCCGATGGCGCTTTACATGCAAACCACAAGCTGATTGAAATAAATAAGGTGTACGAAAAAATGGATATACATATTAAAAAAAAAACTAAATTGTTATTGAGGCGTGTTTCAAAAAGTGAGTTCGCTGTTCCAGGCCTTCGGATAGTGGAGAGCGAAGGAAAGGTGGCGAGTGCTGACGGAGGGGGATTTGGGCAAAAGAGAGCGAGCCTCTCCAAGCAGTCTCCCCTCGTTTTCCCCGCTCGTTTGTGCCCGGGCTTTATCTGCCCGGCCCCACAATCTTAACGCCTGGAACATGATAAAGGTGGGTCCAAGCAGACTGTGTAAAACAGAGAAACTTCTGACCTGGGTTCCAGAGGTTATACTGCGCTTTTTTGGAGCGGTTGTCCGAAGGCGAACTATAAAATCCTCCGAGACCCACGGTAAGCTGGGTAACTTCACACATAGTAAGAGTAGTAAGTTGCATGTAAACAGTTTGAAGACGCGGTACGAGGACCTGTTGTTCAAAGCAGGATCATGCAAAACCAATATTTAATATCGTCAGTTTCAACTCTGAATTTAACTTAATGAAGACTTCTGTAACACAGTTTTCTTCATAAGTTTGAATTAACTAATGTCAAGCTGAAACGTAGAAACGTTTACTTCTGAGTAAGCGTTAAAACGGCTTTCGAACAAGCAGGCCCATACATGTAAAAGGTGGCATAAATATTTCAGTAGAACAGCATATACACCACATGAGCAAGGTGAAAGTGAAACAGAAATGTATAGACATTCAAAATATTCTCGGTAGTTCTGAGCCAGATGAAGCAACTAAATAACAATGTCATCATGTTGCTTAGTTAGAGGGATTGGGTTGTCTAGTTTAAAAGGAAAGAAAAGTTCCCGTGTAAATTTTTTTATTTTTTGATAAGAATTGCGAAAAACGCCTTCAAGTTTTTCCGTTGTCTCTGGACCTTCCACTATGTCAAGCAAAGCTACTTTAAAATAGTTATCATATATTAGCAAAATGTTATTTACCAGCGATATAATTACTCAAAAACTAAACCTAGCGACGTCTATATATACTGTAAACACAGTCCTACAGGCCAGCGTTCCATCCATGTAAAACAAATCCGCGGTGACATGCAGCTTGTGTATTCCCGCCTTTTCTAATTTCTCTTTCGTGTAAATCATGGCCTCGTTTGCAAACAGCCTTATACCGAAAGGCGAGGGCTGAATTGCGAACGTGTATTGAAACTGGCTGTAGTACTGAAGCGAGGCCATGTGTGGCGGGAAAAATGGGATCAAACGCGCAATGTTGGTATTGGCGGGAACTTCAAGCGGCAGCGACAGCACTTCCTGACGGACGGCTTGAGGTGCGCAGTAACCTGGGCTCGAGCATTGGTTTACACAGAACCTGGAATGATAAAAAGAGGAATTCAATTTAAAAGGGCGTCACACTCAGTTTTACAAAACTACTATACCACTAATACTTCACATTATAACATAGCCGGTGGAATTGTGCATCAAATCCGACGCGAAAAACGGACAACAATATCAGAAGTATGTATGTAGAAGTGATTGTTCGCGGTAAGCGAAATATTAAGCAAAATAGGAATTGGTTTTATTTCAAATTTTCTGTAGAAAGCTCGAGTTTTATTTTACTGCAGTTTAAATACAAAATTCTTTATTTTTAGAAAAGAAATCACGGTCTAGGAATTGGTTTTATTTCAAATTTTCTGTAGAAAGCTCGAGTTTTATTTTACTGCAGTTTAAATACAAAATTCTTTATTTTTAGAAAAGAAATCACGGTCAAGAATGGCACTTGCGATTTGCTCACGCTATCAGCGTGCACTATCGGGATTTTGAGCACGCTTACGTATACTGAATTTGATTGCGCGGCTCTGCTAGCTATGTTATAATAATTAACAAGAGCAACAAATACATTCCGATGTATAGAACAATCAAAGGCTCCGATGAGTTAATTCGTGAATATGTAACGTTCGGACTCCCCTCTCCATTTTGCGGTAGTTTCTTGGTGTTGCAGATGGTGTGATCACCAAATGACGTAAAACAAAAATTCAAAAGACACTGAACAATACCCACACCACAACACAAAAACTAACCAACAATGGCTTCCGCAACACCAAGAAATACCCCATTTTGCTCCACCGACCCTCCACACCCACCCCCTGAGTCCAATTCCCCACTCTGCCTCCTTTAATGTCGTCTCCATGGGTAAGGCAGGTGACCATAACATACAGCGGGCTCAATGTTCACCTCACCTTCCCTCTCCTAGGCATTTTCCTCCACCGATTCCCTCACCCTTTTCGTGTAACTACTTACCCTCCTCTCCCTCATCGTCGTCCCCTTGCAAAAGGCAGGTGTACATTACACATCGCGGGCTCAATGTTAACAGTCGATCGACCGAAGGAGTGAAAATTTGCATATTTGTCCCCGTCTGCTATAACTCGTTCAACGCCCCACGTATTCACGAGTTAAAAAGGGAAAAAGAGAGTCGAAGTCAAACGTTCATAAAACAAGAGGCTCCAAGTAGCCTATAGGTGGTTTTCACGTTACGTCACGGCGGCCATGTTGGTGTACACCTACAAAGGAATTTTAATGAACTTCTTTTGTTATGTGCACCAACATGGCCTTTGTCATTTGAGTCCCACAGGACTGAAGGTCACGTGAGTGAAAACCATCTATACCCATGCGCACGGGTAAGAACGTTTTACGATATATTTTAAACAAGATAAGAGGATGTCTGATATGGAGAAGGGTTACTCCTTTCATTCAGTCATCGTTCCTGCAAACCACGTTGTTACTAATGAATGTTTTATAAATGAAAGCTGTACCACAAGGAAGTCAGTGATTCTTCTGTGTGTTATATATACCTAACGTGGACATGGCAATGTAACGAGGATCGTAGGAGACGATGTCGTGACACTTCAGTAACTCTATTTTTCTAACGTCATTGTTTAGAACCGGAAGTGAGGGTAGCCGGAAGTAAAGAAAATAATGAAACTAAAATATGCATACATAAATTTGCATGTACTCATGTGACACACAAAAAAGAAACACGGAGCCCAAACCTTAACTCAAGCCACTCTGCGCATGAGTAACTAATGCTCCACGTTTTTTTTAAACAATCGAAAACTTTTAGAATCTTACTCACCCGCTTCCGACTTGATTATACTGCTGAGGGCAGGAGGAAGGCAGACATTGATAGCTTCCTCTGGTGTTATAACACTGATTCTGTTGACACGGTCCATTGGTCAGGGCACACTCATCCACATCTAACGAAAAAAACCCCTCAAAGTTAGTGAAGCATGGGAGTGATATAAACTAATTGTGATTTTGGGACTGCAATACTGCATAGACAAATTCGGCTAACTCATTGTTGTACCCAATTCAAACCTTTTGGGATTATAACTCTTTGTTCGTCATATTTCCATATCAATGAAGCATTGACATGGAAATTATATGGAAATATTGTGAACAAAGAATCTTATTCCCAGAAGGTTTGAATTGGGTACAACAATGCGTTAGCCGAATTTGTCTATTATACTGAAAATATAAAATATGTTTTTGGTATCGTTTCAAAATCGCAATTAGTTTTGTATCATGATTCAACGACTTTTGAGTCTGTCGATGAAATCCTAAAGTGTGACTATTCAAATGAAAGCTACAGAGTAGTCGTTTCCTGTGGTGCTGTTTATTATGCTGTGCAAGATGGTTCTAACTTTTGAGTCTGTCGACGAAGTCATCAAGTGTGACCAACAACAACTTCTGTACTTTCCAGTTCCAGTGGTACTGTCTATTATGCTGTACAAGCTGGTTCTATCTTTTGAGTCTCGGAAATCCAGCGGAACTTTCTTACGGCAGTCTTGGTAACGAAAGGCTTATGACCATGTAGAAATGATGGACTCTTCCCCATTATGGGAACGTTATGAAACTGAGCTGTGACTACCCTACTAGGGCCGAGGTAATTGGCGCAAGATCTTGTGGTGTTCCTGCACGTAAGGAGAAGTGTATTATTTTAAAAACCTTACCTTGACATTTCTTGCCGTCAGCACTGAGGTGATACCCAACTGGACACTCACACTTGTAACTTCCAAGAGTGTTGATACAGGAAAACTGGCACGAGTTGGTCTTATTAGATAAACATTCATCCACATCTGGCAAAATAAATAAATAAATAAATAAATAAATAAATAGATTAATAAAACTAATGAAAGGGACAGTGTCCCGACAGAAATATCGTGTTATTATGATTATGTTGGAATCTACATGGTGTCCTTATAAGAAAATCGAAAAGAGTTTTTTTGTTTAGATTTTCTTTTCTGTGTTTTAGCCATCTAAAAAACGTGAAATTTCACTTCCGGTGGGGTACAAAACCGCGCAAGAAGAAAGACAGACTGGAAATAGTCCGCTGTGACGTCAATGCAAGAATGTCGGTGTCGAGGTTTCTCGGTTCCTCACATGTTTTGGTGCGCCCTGAGGAAGAAACATGGTTCTATTAAGGTGTGTTGTGTACGGTTGTAGCAACACGCACCAAAAAACGGAGGAAGTGAGATTCTGCGACACTGGCATTCTTGTATTGACGTCACAGCGGACTATTTCCAGTCTTTCTTCTTGCGCGGTTTTGTAACCCACCGGAAGTGAAATTTCACGTTTTTAGACGGCAAAATCACGGACAAGAAAAATCGATATAGAAAAACTTTTTTCGACTTTCTTATCAAAACGCAATGTATATTCCAACAAGCAAATGAAAAAAATCTGTCACACACACTTTAAGATTACTTTATCGTTTTGAAATGGGAACAAATGATCGCCAAAAGTGACGAACGCAGGGAAATGAATTAGACAGACAAAATAATGGTTAAAGGGAACCTCCATTATTATAACAAATTGACTTTAAATTGTTGGAAATAGTCTAAATTAGAAATTTTTAAAAAACAGTTGCAAATATAATTTTAGTGTACAAAAAAATGGATATTAATATCGCCTATTTTCGCTTAAATTTCCCGCGCGCCGCCATTTTGAATATTTATGACGTGTTACGGTTGTCCAATTGTTGCAGACAGCGCTGAATAACGTGTGCGCATGCGTGAATTTCGTAACAACAACGGCAGTTTCGGCGCGAACGCGATGAGTGGTTCTTCGGAGAGATTTTTTTTTGAAAGTCTTGAAAGACCGCAGGAATTGTCTTTTATTTTCTAACAGTAGCGCTAACGTTTCTCCCTTTTTGGCTCTAAAATAATAATAAGTACTCTTTCAAAGATTTTAGAGCAATTTTTGGCCAAGAAATCTCCGAAGAAATAGTACGAGAAAGGCATGTATGCATTTGCGAGTTGAGTTTCATCAACCGTCATCAAGCTGCTTCGCGACCAGAATCTACTTCACCTCTGAGAGAAATAATGTCTTTGAGGTTCATTGACTACGTTAAAAACAATGGGAAGTTAACAAGCTGTAGCTAGAGGTGAGTAAGCTTATTTTATAGCAGAGTAATTTAATTTAATCCTTTGATTTACTCGAAATGAAATTAACACGCTGCCGTCTGTTTGGCGTCGACATACACGCCAGAACTTTTAAGGTTATCTTGCTCTGCCTTTGCCATCTATATGTTTCTTTCAAGAAAAACAAAACTGGGATTCTTTACCCGAAAGTAGAAATACTTTGCTTTGTTGTTCTTCTTCTCCCATCAAACTTGCGTCCTTCACTTATGAAGATTTTCGCAAGCGTTAAAAATATACACTTACAACAATAACGTTGTTGTTGTTGGGAGCCCTCTCGATGAGCGTTGTAACTCTTAGGGCAAACTTCGCCAATGAATATGTTTAAATAAATAAATAAATAAATAAATAAATAAATAAATAAATAAATAAATAAATAAATACACTTAGTACTTCATGCTAGACAGAAACCGTGTTATTCTCCAGAAGTTTTAGATCATTCGACTTGTTTACACTTAAGACTTTGCTAAACTGCTGAATACCCGGCCACATTTTGCATCTCTCTAAAAATAAAAGAAGTGTCTGTTATAGTGATATGCCACGTTCTACAAACTGTTACGATACAAGTGATTTAAGTGGTCAGGAGTGGCTGGGTATTTTATTATTTTTTTTGAGATATTTTTGATCTCAGGTGGAAGCTGGTCAAGGAAATGATTTTTCATATCTTGTAGCTCTCTGTAAATGTATTTTGTGACTGTTACACTGTCTGCTCCCCCGAGGCAAATCTTGTCTTCACCCTTGATATTGATTATTACTTGTCGATGTGGGCTGTCATGGGTCCTCTTTATTGCAGGAACGTGGGCATGTATGTCTACCATGGAAGAGGCCATGTGTGCTACCTTGATTTTTTGAAGGTCAGTAGGAACCTTTTTGGTGTGTATATTGTGATAGTCATCCAGGAAGTTAACCATGAAGCAGGTTCTTGGACATGTTTTTCTTTATATTCTGCACTGTTCTTGGATTTACTGAAAATCCTAGCACTGGTCCAGGAGACAAGCCCTGAAATGATAGCCCACCAAGTTAAGAAAAGAGACCATAGTGTTTTTGAAGCTGGCATGTCTTCTGTGACCTGTAATTTTAATTTTTACCATATTAATTTTTACAAGCAACCAGCAAATTATTGGCGTTGTAATTGACATAATTGATTTAATAATATACATGTATTGATATGATTTTTTACTTTAAATTTATTTCTTTGTATTTTTTTTTATTCGTTTAATACTCTTTTCATGAATCATAAATACTTCAGTTTATTGTTTAGTACAGAGAGCCAGGGATTTATGGTCAACTTGACTGATAAGATCTATTGAATAACATATTCAACATAATTTCATGCATCAGTGACCTACTGTAAACAAAATTTCAAAATACATACCTAAAATATGAGAGAATGTGCAATAATAACACTGTTCGTTGCCTCTGCAGGGATTCCCTCTCTGGTGACACTCTGTGGTCATCCCTTGTTATTGAACTTAGAATTAGGTCAAACAACCCTGGAGAATTCTGTTCACAAAATTCCCTCATCTGATTTGGATCATATAGTGGCACTTCTCAGTGGTTTGCTGTCATAGTATCTGAACATTGCACTCTGACACTGACTGACCAGCTGGTCAAAGGTTAGGTCTGCAAAATACAAAATGCATACATGTAGGGTATAAGCCAAGGGCCTGAGGGACTGGGGATTTCTCCCAACTACATTAATTAATGACAGCCCTGTACACTGTATATTATGTGTACTAAAATACTGTTTTACTGCAACCTCTATTAAAGGAAAATAGAATTTAATTTATGGACATATCTAATTCCATGGAAGAAATAAATTCTTGGAAGCATACCTGATGTAGTTTGCTTTCTTTGCAGGGTTGTGTCACTCCCACTGACAGAGTTCTTCGATGTGGCATTATTGTCCTAAGAAGATTCATACCAAGATTATTATTTATGTTCTTTTTCATGACTGTTTTTTTTTTTGTTATTAAAAATGGACTGCAACGTTTTGTTTTTTTATTTCAATACCTGTTTATTGTCAGAAAGTTTTGCACTGGAGTTTTTCTTGGCCTGGAAGGTACATGTAGTGGACGTTTTAGTCTGTCTCTGAAAGTAAAGCAATCGATAGTCATGATATAATTATATTTTTGTTATAAAAATTCTTTTTGTGAGATGCAGTGTTCATATTTCTGTCTAATTTGCGGAAACACTGGTTTTCTGTCATTGCTGTTTTTTTTTTTTTGTAAGTCTGGGGAGATGTATTAAAAATGTTTACATTATGTCGATTTCAATCTTCTCTATCAAATGATTTTAATCTTCCCAATACACTTTCAATAGATTTGTATTTATCATTTCTTGAACTGAAAAAAAAATTGTAAACAAGAAAAAACATTGACATACTTTTGCAGGAGGGATGTAGTCTGGGAAGTTTAAGAAAGCCTTGTCTGCGACCATAGCACACTTGTTGCACCAGTGGTTTCCAGGCCGATAGTTTGGTACATTGGCTCCTACCCGATCGAATAAACGATGCAACCTCCTAGGAATTGTTGTTCTTAAAGTTCAGTCGAATGTTGTGATAATGGACATGAACAAAAATTGTTTGCTTGTCGATTGGCCCTCATCCAGTGTCGAGTACAAGCCCAGCAATTTCGGCTACTCCCAGTGAATCTAGCAATGCCCTCGTTAAACTGCCTCATGAGACCCTCGCATTCTTCTCCAGTTCGTGTTCTTTTCAGGAACCAGCAAATCCGCTTATATGGCTTGGCATTTGCCGTCACTAAGACCAACGTGCACCCAGCCTAAACTAATACGGTCATTTCAACAAAGTTCGCGATAAAACTCGCGCGTTCGCCTTTCCTTTTCGCCTCTTGTACAAGGATAAAAACCCAGTGTACAAAAGATATTTCACTGCTTGGTAAGCGAGGGGGTCAGTTTCCAATTTTCAAGCTACTGTTTTCACTTAAACTTTTCTTTTTTACGATAAACCGGGGCTACTCGCGAAATTTTGAAAACGCCGCCATTTTATTACGGCTTGTTGTCATGCCTAGGTCGCGCGCGCCATGACACCTCGCACATGCGCACACGTTATTCAGCGCTGTCATTGTTGCATACAAAAGAACTTCGATTCTTAACAATAGCGGCAACCGTAACACGTCATAAATATTCAAAATGGCGGCGCGCGGGAAATTTAAATGCGAAAACAGGCGATATTTATATCCATTTTATTTGTACACTAAAATTATATTTCACCTGTCATTCAAAAATGTTTAATTTCAACTTTATTTCCAACAATTTAACGTCAATTTGTTCTGACAATGGAGGTTCCCTTTAAAGAACCTCAAAATTAAACCAGCAGGGCGCCTGTTACGCCTGTTACGAAATCAAAATTGATGAACTGCAATCCAGTTCCATCCTTGAAATCCTGCTCTTCTTCTCCAACCTGCCGCTTCTGTTTTGCTCTATGGAATCTTTTTATTCAATTTATTTACATAGTACATCCATTTTGAAATCACTGGTGATCCTTGCAATCTGATTGGCTCTCAGCAGTGCGATTTATTCCCGAATCGCACTATGTTTTGGTCAAAATCGCTTTTTTGCTCTAAATCGCATCCTTACGGTCTTTAAATCGCATCGTTACGCTCGACCCAGTTTTTGACACATGACGTCTTAAAGGCCGTTTACACGACAGAAAAAAAAAAAAAAAAAAAAATGGGTACGGATCCGTCAAGAAAGGAGGACGGACCTCACATTTTCGCTCGTGTAAACTATGCGTACCATGTCTTTTGGGATTGGTACGGACCTGTGTTTTTTCAGGTTTTGGGGCACTAGACGTCTATGGCCCCAAAGCAGCTTGCATAATAACTTCGCTGATCGCATGCGCAGTACCAGAAATTGGTCCGGTCCCCCAAAAAGTGTAGTGTAAACGCAACCTTCCAAACTTGGTTCTTAGGCCTTTTTTGTCCCACCTGTAGTAGAGTATTATCTGTGTAAACGGCTAAAATTACGCCGTCCGTACCACTTTTTTGACGAGTCAGTACCCGATTTTTCTGCCGTGAAAATGGCCTTTTAGACTTTCTGTTTTGCATACAAATGAGATGTGAAAGCGTTTTCGGTCCCGCTTTTTTACAAACCGGCTACTGGATCAATAAAATATTGGTACCGACTTGTGATTTCAAATCGAACTCGTTGAAATCACGCGTTTGATTTCAGACCAAATTGCACTCCTCTCAGTTCAATTACCATTATATATTGGATGGCGTTTGGCGATACAACATCGTTATTAAGTATGCAAAATCTCGTAATTTCGGCGGGATACTATCCCTTGAATGGAAAAACAAATGAATGACGGATGAACGAACTGACCGACGAAATGAATGACTGAAACACTGGCTGACTGAATAAACAGTAACTGTCTGAATGGAATAAAGGATGAATAGTACAATGGATGATGAAGAAAATACCACTTTGTCGATAGATGGGTAAATGTTCATAAGATCCAAGGATCGTGTTTCACGAACACTTTTTTTCATTGGTAGAAACACTTCACTATTTCCACTATCTCTACTCATGCAGGTCTTGGGTGTTCAAAAGGTGGATAGTACTATCCACTGGATAAATTACTATCTAGTGGTTAAGCATTAACAAAACCAATTATCCACAGGATACAAATAAATGTTGAGCCAAGTATATTTGTACCCTTCACATTCTCATTGCCACGAATTACTACCTTATTACCATTACCCACGATCTGCTCCCGTACGGCCTCGTGGCTCAAGCGGTAGAGCAACGGAAGATCCAATCCGGAGGTCGTGGGTTCGAATCCCACCGAGGTCAAAGATTTGTTTTCTTTCCCTCATGTGGTCCCTCATTTCCTTACTAGGGCTAACGCTTAGTACTGGGAAATTTATGGGTTTACCTTAGCACTATAATTTACACACAGAGTTAATTCTCTGATTCCTTGTTTATCCACTGGATAAATGTGCTATCCATCCATAGTTTATTCAGGAAATTGTTGGGGATACATTTTCAAAATGCTGTGAATGCGACAAACCGACATCCCATCCAGGCGGAAAGAAGAACATGAAGCAAAAGTTCAAGTTCTCTATGTCTTTGAAAATTCTCACGTCAATTCTCATGTCACGTCTGGTAACTTAGACTTCAAACCGCAGGCAAACACATGTTGCTTGCTTGTAAAGATGTCCAGGAAACACAAGGATTTTCTAAGGGCGCTTAGCATTTGTCAGAACTGGCAGGACTGGCCTGTCAGTTCGTAAACAGAATGCACTTTTATGAAGACGTTTTCAACAGGTCCATCAAAATGATGCAAGCTTTCTTATGGCTATCTTATGGCTATAACACCATTATATTATGGCTATAACACCAGAAGCCGTGATTTGCTGCGCCCTCCCTTCGCAAAAACTACTAAATACCAAGGTAGCTTCAGAATAAACGGTGCTCGGACCTACAACACCCTACCGAGAATCATTAGACAAGTAGAGACGCTTAGCGAATTTAAAATCAAGCTAAAGCGCCATTTTAAACAGTAACACCTGCGATACACGTTGCCTCTGTAACTTAACTAATTTTCTAGTTTTAATGTTTTAATGTCTTTGTTTTTGTGTTGTGTCAGGGCTCCATTTAAACTAGCTCTGCTAAATTGGATGCCCCTGGATAAATAAATAAAATAAATAAATAAATCTACGAAATGACCTGTCTAGACGGTCAGTTCGCAAAGAAAATGGCATACTATTTAGGAATTGACCGGCCCGATCGGCCAGTCAGCTGGCAAATGGTAATCGTCCTAACTTACCCACACAGTCCTGTTTATTGTCTGCCAGTCGATAACCACGCGAACAGGAACAACTATATCCCTGCGCAGAAAAGTCACACCTCTGTTCACAGTTCAAGTTTTCGAGTGCACAGCCGTCCACACCTGTGAAAAAAGTTCAAATAATTAGATGTGTTTTGTTGCACAATAATTGGAATTTCTTCACAGTAAATGTAATTTAGTTTCCGTGGTCCTTACGGTGTCCGTATTAACGTGGTTCGAGTGCAGTATAACAAATGACAAGAAATGGTGTATCAATTTGGAACTCTATCCCTCATTCTGTTAAATCTCTTAGTAAACCCAAGTTTCGAAATAAGATTAAACAAATACTTCTTGATACTTTAGTGCTTGAGAATGACCATGTTGAAGTCTCTCATCTGATCAGTTGCTTCAGCAAATTATCATGGACCTTGGAAAGCGTAATTATTTGATACATTATATTTAGGTTTTGCACTTATTGCATTGATCTTGTTTTTTGTTTGTTTATTTTTTTTCTTCTCCTCTAGTTTAGGTAATCTTTTCTTTTGTTTTATTAACTTAAGTTTGTATTAATCTTCCCCCCGCCTCGATTAGCCTTTTTTGCTATTAGCGGTGGGCAAGTATCTCTATTTCTTACTTTAATTAATTAACCGAAATTGTATCTACTGTTGTAATTGGAAGGTGTGAAATAAAATTGTTGTTGTTGTTGTTGTTAATAAAGGGGTTAGGTTCTAAAGAAACTGTGGTGCTGCGTCGGTAGGGGAGTGAAACAAGGAAGGGTGGTTTTACCCCCCTCTCCCCGGGGGGGGGGGGGGGGACTCCGATATCAAAATGACGGGGTGCTCGTCGTACCTTTTAGGGGTCAAAATTTGTAGATTAGTACCGCTTAGGGTGCTGAAATCTAAAATGACCATGGTTAGAATTATCGTGGTACCGTTTAGGGTATTAAGCTGAAAACAATATGACAGAATATGTCTTGTGTAGTATAAAATTGGTCCCTCTTAGGGGTAAAAATATATTTGAGCCACGCCCATCAAACAAAATACTGGTACCTTTTAAGGTGTTTTTCGAAATTTTCCGACGAGCACCCCGTCATTTTTATATGGACGTCCACCCGGATTTTATCAACTGAATTGGCCACCATAAAAGCGACGTCAAAGGGCTCGTACTCATAACCTCAGCTTTTGAATCTCTTTACAGAGGCCCAATTTAATTAATCAAATCAGTTGATGAATCCAAATTGTTGAGTGTAGCACTTACCTGAGCACGTGCGCTGATCTGCGTTGAGGACTCCTCCCCCCGGACACCGACACTCAAAACTACCGACGGTATTCACACACTGGAACTCACAGATGCCTTGAAACTCTTCACACTCATCCACATCTGCAAAGTAACAGTTCATTCACAGGTTTGGACGGATTAAAATTAGTCGGCTAACTGATAAATTAGTAAGTTTCCCAGGAACACAAAAAGGCGAGCGCGAAGAGCTCGAGTAATGGGAAGAAGAAAGCCTTATTCCACAGTCCCTTTCACCCCTTACAATCAGGCCAGCTTCCTCCGCAGTCAACTCAAGGAGAGACTGAAAGAAAAATGGGGTTTCGGAAGAGACCGGGAAATAGGAGAAGTCTGATGGTCTCTTGAGTCTCAGCCCAACCCTCGATGCCAGAGTTACCTGCGGAGGAGGTTACACGTTAAGAGCCCCAGCTACACGTTTTAACATTGTTATATAACACGTCTAACATTTATTGTATAACATTGCTGGACGAGCGGCGTTTGTTCAGTTCCCTCCCCCCCTCGCGCCCCCGGTATTTTAAAATAGCGGACAGTTGTAAAGAGATTTAGGCCTGGGAACTTAAATATGACCGGTCGTTGACACGTAATATTGTTGTTAAACCTGCTAAACGCTCCAACATTTTTAATTATTATACATTGGTGTCACTAGCTCGATTTTGATTGGCTATAAGCACGCAGCTAATTATTGCTTGCTGTTTCTGTTACGTCATACCTACAGACAATGAATTTTATATATGTAGAAGTGACGTCATACCTACAGACAACAGTTTGTCTGCTGTGCATTGATCACTTTTTTGTGCGCGCTCTTGTCTTTACAAGTGCAGCTCAGGAATATAGTTTGTGTTAATATAGTTTGTGTTATCCGCCTCAGGCTTCGGCTTCGGCAGATAACACAAACTTTGGCCTTGATAATTATCGCTATCATGCTCAACCTCATCCAATAATTGTTAAATGTTAGCCAAAATGTTGGATCGCAAACAAAGCTTTCATGTAACAAAAATATTGGTCAAACATCATCAAACATGGGATGCTAAACATTCTAACATTGCTGAACCAACAAATGTTGTGGAAAAATGTTAGAACATTTAGCCGCGGCTTTGAGGATGAAGATGCAAATGCGCTTTCTTTGTGGTGCAACTGTCTAAACGATAGAAGATGTGCAAAATGATATTTCTGTTTGGTGGATAATTATCGGAAGGAAATTGCTTGCCCCGCTTTCAAAGACAAACCACCATTCTCTATTTTCGAATTGCCCATAATACACTTTGTTTGCCCCCAAATTTTGCATAAACTATTGTTTTGAAATACTCTTGGGAATATGCAGCCCTCCCAAGAGCATTTACAAACAATAGTTTATGCAAAATTTTGGGGGGCAAACTAAGTGTATTATGGGCAATTCGAAAATAGAGAATATATTGGTTGGTAGTCACCACTAGCAGCTCTCACCTTCGCAAGGGGACTGGGCTGTTTTGGCCGAGTAGCCCCTGGGGCATACACAATAGAAGCTACCATATGTATTCATACACATCTGGTTTGACTTGCAGTTGTGTTTACCCTCACTGCATTCGTTAATATCTGAGAGGAAAAAGAAAAATATTCACAAGAGGATGAATATTAGAGCTTATTTTCCAGTAGCCTCCATTCGCTTTGTTATTTTCGAGGAAATATATACAAAATCCCCTTAAACTGAATGCCGCTCACACCAAAGCCAAACCTAGTACAAGAGCAGGACCTAAGTACGGCAATTTCCGCCATGTCAAAGCTCGTTATAATGGACACACCATCATTACAGACAGAAGTTGATGGCACTGTGAATACGATTTATTAAAATAACTCCCACTATTACGGACACTAAATAATTTTACCGAAGACGTGGTCCGTTATAGCGAAAGTGATACTGTCCAAAATCAATAACTACGATTTTGACACATACAGCTCTCACTGTTTTAAAACCCAATCTTGAATCATGTACAAATTACTATTGACTGAACGTTTCATACTGTGGGTGAAAGCCTTAATTGTGACCATCCAAATAAAGTGTGAAGATAAGATTTCTTCATTGCTGTTTGTTACGTCACATTTGTAAAATGGAATTTGACATTTTTGCTTCAACTTTCAACTAGGCCACTCTCGAAAGAATTTTTTAACTAAAAAAGTCAACAGACAGAGACTTGTGCATCTCACCTACACACGCCTTGTCGTCCATAGTTCTTTTGAAGCCCACATCACACTTGCCTAAACAATGAAAGCTGCCTGGGACGTTTGCACACTGGCGGTCACCACAGATAGTATTGTTCTCTGCACACTCATCTACGTCTGCCAATACAATAAAACATCCACTTTCCACAAGTAATCAATAAAAAACATTCTAAAAGTAATCAGTCAAAACTACTGTGAAAATTAACAAAAACTTGCCGCAACAAGGTAGAAGGGAACGTGGAACACCACCTTTACCTACATGGCAGGCACAAAAGGGAAGATACGAGGGAAGGGGTGAAAAACGCGAGAAAAAATCCCCTTCCTACATCTTCTTCCTTCACCACCCATTCACGCCTGCCACGCAGGTCATGCATATTTTTCGCAAAATGGTAGTAACATTTCACAGCATGTTATAGTTGCGCTGGTGCGGAAATTCACATGAGTGCCGCGAAAACATGGATACTCTTCTAAAGTTGACAAAACGAATCTGATATGAAGTGTTGGGCGAACTTGGTAAAATTAAGTCCTTGGAAGTAGTTTGAACTTCACGTTAATCAAACTTTTGAGATTTCTCCGCATGAACAAAATGAATTTCAAGTCTCGCATCGATGTAATGTTAAAACATCTAAAGCGTCATTTATTCCTCGTGACTATCAAGAAACATCGATTGAAGGAAGAAAAGGTTTCAGCATGGCCGCGATTCACTCACCCAAACACTGATTGTCCGATATGTACCGGTGTCCTTGATTACAGAAGCAGCGGTAGCTTCCTTCTTGATTTTCACAGCCTTGATCACATACGTTGGTGGCACACTCATCAATGTCTGAAACAGAAAACATAAGAAAATAACTTGCACCATGCAATAGACACCTTAAAATGCAAAATGCCTTCTGGAAAAAAAGCTTCCTTGGCTGTTCGTATAACAACACCCTTACAACTAACGTCGGTTACAGCAAAGCGTATGCATATGGCAGAAACCTCGATCTAAAGCCTGGTTCACACGTGCGACGCAAATGCAAACGCAAGGAATGGAAAAATTTTCATTTCTTGCATTTGCATTTGCACTTGCGTTTGCGTTTCACACGTGTGAACCGGGCTCAACGCAAATGCAAGCGCAAACGCAAGGTGAAAAGCACTTGTTCGCTTGCGTTTGCGCTTGCATTTGCATTTGTGTCGCACGTGTGAACCAGGCCTAAGTGGTAATATGGGCATCACACTAGACGAGATCGACCTTTAAAGTTTCAAAGTGTTTTTAGAGCATTTTACGCGCCCAGAAACGCGTTTACCTTACAGACATGCTTTGGCAATGAGTTCAATTCGTTTGAACAGTACAAGGAAAGATTTATGTTGTTCATTCAAACTTAAATACAAATCAACTAACTGTTAGTGCAAATGTTCACTCGTATTAAAGCTTTCTTACCTTCGCATTGGTTTCCTTTCAGTTGATATCCATCCTTACAGTAACATCTGAAGGAACCCGGCAAATTCTCACACTTGTGTAAACATGGATCGTTTGGTTGTAAAGAGACTTCAGACAGCGCAGTCTCACATTCATTGACATCTGAGGGAAACGAAAAACCAAGATATCGGTGGCATAGTCCAGCCTCCAATAAAATCATATTACCTTTGCGAGTGAAATGTTTTGAAAAAGAAATAAGCTTTACCGACACAGGTGTCATTGTTCGTCATATTAAACCCAACAGCGCATCTGACACGGCAGCGGTATGACCCAGCAGTGTTAGCACATTCTTGACCAGAAGGACACGAACCAGTTCCCTGGGCACACTCGTCTACATCTGGAAGAAAAGGGAGTAGAAACTAAGTTATCTTTGAATAAGCAATTCTAGAAAAGTCAAATACAGTACGCAGCCTCAGGAAAGCTTTTCATAAAGAAACGAGAACGGAGAGAATATAAAGATTACGAGTCTCACACGATTTACTGAAATACGTATTTTTTAAAACTATACAATACAAAGTTATCACATTCCCGGTGAACATCGCCAGATCAGTTTGATGGCAAATATGCTGGCCAGTTCTATTCTCCCTAGTCTATCCACTTTAAAGAGAGTTATACCAGAATAATAGCAATAATACAGTTAATACGGATACCGAAGGGACCACAGAAACTGTCCATATTTAACGAGGAGTCTGTAAGCGTTTTCTACTGAATGACGTAAGTTAAGCGTTTTTTTTTAGGCAAAAGACAGTATATTTCCACATCTAACCCCACTGAGACACTTTGACACTTAAAATATCACAATTGGACACGTTTATAGCTTTCTTTCAACCAAACTGAGTTAGTTTGATATTTAGTATTTGTATTTAGTATTTGTGTAGCTGACTGACTTGACGCATCTGAGAAAATTTTTATCGCTTAGAATTAGCTAAATTGTCCGTATTAACGAGTTAGAGTGATTTTCCTCAGACCGTGCAATAGTTAGTACACTAACGGAGGTTAGTAGATCTTATTTCCATTGTTTTCTTTTGTATCTATTTGACTATTATACACTAACTACTAGAGTTCTGTTTCACGGTCTGAGGAAAATCACTCTAACTTTGTATGAGCTTGTTTTCATACATTTTGTACGAGATTGTTTCAGCAGAGACGCGGAAAACTGTCCGTTGTCCGTATTAAGCGGATAGATTTTTGAGAAAATGTATGGGCTTTCTGCTGGAACGAAGAAAACTGTCCGTAATAGCGGGGATCGACTGTAACAAAAAAGACATTCCCTAGCCTGCGTGACCTAAGCGAGAGCAACACACTTTGTACACTGCATAGGACCACTTGAAGCTGTCAAACAAATGTCAGCACAGACCCTTCAGAGGAGTGGCGTACCTTCACAAGTCTTGTTGTTTGAAGAAAGCACGTAACCTAGCGGGCAGGAACATCGGAATGAACCAAACAGGTTTACACAGAAATGGGAACAAACATGTGGAACAGCGGCGCATTCGTTAACATCTGAATCCCAAACACAACATTTGTTAGCACAGATTCCAATCTTCAACACAAACAAACAATTAAAGAATACAAATAATGAACTGTCAATGCTAACACTTACCAAATTAACTATATCAACTATAGCAGAGTGGGTTTCAAACCCTGCAGTTTCGTTGTTCAAGAATGGACTTGGTCTCCCAAGTTTCACTTGAAAATGGTTCAGACAAACGTTTCCCCTCAACTAAATCGTATACTAAATCCTTACCACGTAACTGCTTTTTTGTACTGTAAAATCAAATCCATTACCTCGGCAATACTGAGCTGAAGGATGCTCTACCAAGCCTTCAGGACATGGGTCAGCAGATGACGCTAAAATCAGACACAACATCAAAGTTGTTACAACCTTCACTGCAACAAAACTGTCCTGTGGAGTAAGTAATTAACATAAACAGTCGCGTCCGAGATGTAACATGAGTTACAAAGTCAATCCCACAAAATACTTATTTTGTTTGTAACAGATGGCTTTCACAAACAATAAAAATCGTTTGCATAAAAAATAGAGTTTTATTCGCAAAGGATGAAAATTTCAACTGACATGGCCGCTTTAAAAACCATATATATGTTGCAGTTAATTTTTTATTTCAGGTAATTTTTGTTTTTCCTTTGTTTCAAATTCATTAACATATATTACCATACCCAAAAACAATGGAAAAATAAAAATTACCTGAGTTAAAAAATTAACTACAACATATATAAAATAATACAATTTGGGAAACATGATGAGAACATGACAGGGATTTTAGAAGAGTTCAAGACTTCAATGTTACTTCAGGTATGGTGATATGAGCGAAAAGCGGACATTTGGAATTTCGTTTATTTCAAATATAGCCAACAAAATGCTAAGTGACTTTATACACTGGTTTACAACATCGCCGCGTCAAAGGAACAGTTTCCTGCTTGATATATTGTGTTTTCACGAGTATGGCCACGAGCTTCTTTATTATCTTGAAATACATGTAGGAAGAACAAATCGCCAAAATTAATGAAAGCAAAGAAATATTAAACTAAGCAGGCAAATAACGGCTACAAGAATCAGAGTTTCACCAGAGTGGAAATTTGTATTTCTTGACTGACGGATGATTTTTAACCCGATTCCATCCTTGTAATTCTTCACTTCATCCCAAAATACTTGTTCGTTTTTTGCTCTGTATAATTTGGTTAATCCAATTTAGTTGTATATTTGGTGGTATTTGACAAAAGAGCAGTTTTCGATTGAGTGTCGAAAGTAATTACGCAATTGCTTTGCTTTGCATTGCTACGCTTTGTGATTGGCTAAAAAATCTCGCGCCACTTTCTCGACCAATCAGAAGTAAAACCAAAACCAATCGTGACTTGCTCGCACGCGTTTTCCCGCGCTTGGCGCCGCCGACATGTAATTGCTTCGAGCTGTGATTGGTTCATTGGATTGTTTACGACTGCTGTGATTGGTCGGAGTAATTACTTTGGTTTTGGTTTTATGACACTCAATTGAAAACTGCTCTATATAACTATAACTGAATTGTATATTTGGTGGCATTTGACAATAAAACGCGGAAAGTAGGTAAGCGAAATTTGGATGTTTCGGCGACGCAACGCGGGATAATTACACACCTTTTTCAACCGATGCAGTGGAATCAACTTTTAGGGCATCAGTCTGTCTTGGGTGACTGATATCCACAGCAGTAACTATAACTTTGTTGTACAGGGTTCCATTGCGTTTGTCCTCAGGAGTGTAGGTTATGGTGGAATTATACGAGAAAGGAATGGGTTTACCATCCACAAACATCACGAGGCTGCAACAACACAAACAAAAGTGATATAATGGAGGGGAAAATCGAAACCAATTATGGGGGATATGTTAATGAATAATCATACTTTGTATTGAGCAATCATTTCTTCAACCCTGTCTAGATTCTAGAATACCCGGCCACGTATGTGTATCTGATTGAATTAGAATGGATAATTTTGTTTTCATATGCCTTGTTGTACAAAACGTCCAGGGGTCGATTCAGTAAAACTTTTACAAGTGTAATTTACAAGTGTTGCCATTGTTTCAGAGGTTGAAAACAATAGCTACACTTATAAAATACACTTGTAAAACTTTTATTGAATTGACCCCAGGATACGTAAATAGAATCGCTCCCAAACCCAAATAATGAAAAGAGAAGGATTAGCTCATGTGATCGATAAGCCTTGTGGTAGTTTCTCCAAATTCCAACAGGTCTTCAGGCATTCCTCAAAAGCAGAAGGGGTTATGTCAATTCTCATATATTCTCATACATAAAATACCCCTAGAGTAAAACAAAGAGAAGGTATTACGTGAATTATCAATGGAAAAACAAACCATTATCTTTAAGAGAAGATCTTGAAACAAATAAGACCAATTTTTTCAAGTTGCAATTCATTTTCAAACTGGAAATCCGTGGCTGGAGAGTTAGATGCAGCATGTCTAGGACTAAACGCGGCAACCAAAATTGGAAAAGATTTTTTCGCTGTGGTACTCCAAAGTTGCAACGATTATGATAACTACAAGAATCGGGTGATAACACATCATTATTAAGGTCCGCCTCAGAATTTATTGCGAGGAAGAGAAATTGAACATTTATTCAAAGAGCTTATTACTGTTGTGCTATAGTCAAATCAAATGCTTTACAGTGGCGCATCCAGAAAACATCGTAGGGAGGGGGGGGGGGGGGGTAAAAATGTTAGAGGCTGAAAATTGGGGTGGGGATGGGGGTAGTGGGCGAAATCGGGGGGCGGCCCCTAGGTTCCACCCCCGGATCCACAACTGCACTTGATTTTGGCATGGCAGTGGCATACTTTTGGGAACAAGCCTAACAACGTACCGTGATGAAGAGCTTATCTTCCCATCTCCTGTCTTAATAAACATTTCTTCGAAGTCTGGGAATTTTATATCAGCATTAGGTGGGAGCTTGGGTGTTGTACCCTTCACGTCCACATCCACCACAAACACGCCCTTCTCATTCACTCCTTGTCCCCGATGCACAATAAACAATGTTTCTCCCGACTCGAAATTTATTACAGTTTTGAACACAAATCGCCCTTTTGTGATGTTCAGGCCATTCTGGGCACCAAACTTCTCTCGTGCTGTAGCCCAGTATACCGGGGTGGTTAATGGCACTGACACAGACTTCAGCCAGTTTCTGATTGGTCCAGGCAGGCCGCTGACTGACCAGGAAACTCGAGTGTCATTGGTTGGAGTCTTTGTGAGATTGGCCAATAGAAACAAGTTCGGCAGCATGACATTGTTGACAGTTCCATGGACTTGGCCTATTGCTACTTCGATGCCATCTGAAAAAGATTTCAATTAACAAACTGTAATTAAATACCGTCACACTACCAACTTAATGTACTTTTGACATATTGGTATAGTATATAGAAGCATAGTAAAGCACAATAAGGACACATACTGACAAAGTAGTATAGTATGGCACAGTAAGGATACATTATGACCAAGTAGTATAGTATGGCACAATAAGGACGGTTGTGACTAGAATGGATACTCTAAAATCAGGTTTGGACCAGCGGTTTCAGTGAAAACATTGGTTTGTTGGGGGGTTCTCATTCTCGCGGGCTCAGAAACCTGATTTTGGAGTATCCATTTAAGTCACAACCCAATAAGGACACATACCAACCAAGTAGTATAGTATGTAGGGAGACATGTTTAAGTAGTATAGTAATATAGTATGGCACAGTAAGGATACATTATGACCAAGTAGTATAGCATGGCACAATAAGGACACATACCAACCAAGTAGTATAGTATGTAGGGAGACATTATGTTCAAGTAGTATAGTAGTATCGTATGGCACAGTATGGATACATTATGACCAAGTAGTATAGTATGGCACAATAAGGACACATACCAACCAAATAATCGTGTTCGAAGTTCGTGTTGGCTGCCCTGTGCCTTACATGCAGAAACATTTGAGATTTTTTGGTGTCCGGTCTTCCAAATGGCCACCCCTATTGCATTTTTCAGAGGCTCATTTCCACCGGGAATTCCTTCGAACGTGTCTTCATAATCTGTGATTACTGCTAGTATAGTATATAGGGAAACATTATGCCCAAGTAGTGTAGTAGTATCGTATGGCACAGTAAAGATATATTATGACCAAGTAGTATTATAGTAGTATGGTATGGCAAAATGAGGAGACATTATGATCACATAAGAATAGTACGATAAGGATACATAGTTGCTATGTATACTTTCATCATATAACAATTGCTAGGCCAGTTTCTTCCCACAAAGACATTTCCCTTCATTGAAACTTACACAACACAAAACCTCGTCACATCCCCCTGACCTTTCACAAATTACAAAAAAAAAAAAGAAAGAAAGATATCCTCCATCAATGCACGGATAATAAGTCAAATGATAGTCTAACCTGGGCATTTAAATACATTGCACGGCCTTGAATCTCTTTTTTGGCCATCACAGTCTTCACCACCATCCAGAGGAGCTGGATTATTGCACTCTCTGTATCTTATTTGTTCTCCGCCATTGCAAATTTTAGAGCATGATGACCACTCTGTCCATACGGACCACGTACCATCAACTGAGACAATGGAGATAAGAGTGCATGACAATCAGTTAATTATGAGAGACAGTGTTAAGAAAATACACGAAACAAAGCCTCATAGCTGAGCTCGACTACATTAACATGTGGTACATTTTACTACTTTAAAAGGCTTGGGCCCATAGTAATGTTTCTGCTGATGTATCTGAAATAAGAACATTCCCAGTGTGCCTTGTGATTGTAAAGATGATTGTGATTGTGGTTATAGAAAAACAGTTTGTAACTTTACACTTGACACAAAATTGTGACTTTTGTCTCCACCACAGTATTATCTGATCTTCAAAAGCTTAATTAACTTTTAGTAATCAGCCACTGTCACCAACGACATCTGAATCCACCAGCTACAACGGCATGTCTCATAGCTGACGACCAATGTCTGTCATTGCAATCTCCACTGCAGTGTTACTCATGCCAGTCGAAGTTGTAATCAATAGGCAATGAACTGGTTATGACCAGTGCAATACTTCACAAATCTACCTACCTAGCTATCCATCCATCCATCCATCCATCCATCCGTCCATCCTAACCCACCCACCCATCTACCTACCTATCCATTCATAACATGTTACAATACTCTACCTGGGCAGGAACGCACATTACAGATCTGTACTTCAGCCTCATCCCCTTTGCATTGTTTCCCTCCATTACTGGGTACAGGATTATCACATGTTCTGAACCGATACTGGATACCAGAGCCACACGAACTGCTGCAGGGTTCCCACTCTTGCCACTCGCTCCAGTTGCCATTAACTGTGGATCAGTACAAGAAAGAAGAACGTGAGAACGAGGAAAAATTAATACCCAATTATTTACATTCAGGTTGGGGTTGACAAAGTGAACCACCAATAACCGCTATAACAATTAGAAGTCTACAGATGAGGTTTTGAGCACTAGCCTTTTATCTAACCAAAATAAGTACTCAAACAATCTTAGCTGTACTCCCTTGGGGTCTGATTGAAAGTCAGCATATTGACAAATGACTTGCACGTGTGTTTGGGTGAATAAATGTTCTTTGACAAATTGCCTTGTCTGTGTGCCGGCGAAGACGTTTTGAGCCTACAGCAGCAAGCCCCCAGATACGTAGGCCAGAAAGCTGCATAACAAAGGTAGGAAAAATCATGACAAATAAATGGCTCATTTGCAGCAACAGACATACACTTGGGGTATCTGACTTGGCAGCAGTACTGCGACAGCGATAAAATCTTCGATATCTGGTAATTCTCTGTCATTTGCCTAGTGTGCCTGTTGCAGCGATTTTATATGCTCATCGCGTCGCATCTACAAATAATTCAACCAATCAGATTGCGCGATTTTATATAAAAGCTTCCATTTTGAATGCAGAGAAAGACCTGGAAACAAACGTGGAGCAGGAATCGCCATAAAAATCGTCAAGTGTGTCTGCAGCAGGCAACGATGAAATTCGCTTGCGATTTTGACTGACGATCAAAATCAATCGGCGTATAAAAATGCCTAGTGTGTCGCTGGCTTAAGGAAACACTATTATATTATAGGTCTTACTTCTAACACGTAGCTCTGCCTGCGCCACATGCACACCAAACACATTAGAAGCATGGCACTGATAGAATCCTGCATCTTCAGGCTTCACTCCTCGTATTCGCAAACTGTTATTGGGCAGAATACTAACGTGCTCCGGGTAGCCAGACAACAACTCTGCACCATTCGTTTTCCATGTGATCACAGGAGCTGGTCTTCCTGTGGCGGTACAGTCCCAGATGAACGTTGAGCCCACATCAACTTCAGTGAGCTGTGGTGTGAGGACCAACTCTATAAAGGTAACATAAATGATTACTACCTATATCTGTTAAAATGCTGGTAGAGTGTTATGATCCGTTATTTGTTCATTTCTTAAAACAAGTAAGAGCAACTGCAGTATCTATCAGACCTATGATAAAGTTTTTTAATAAGTCACACAAAACAATGGTAATGCTGTTTTTGATTGATTGAAAATTAAAAGAAATGCACAAGCGAAAACAGTTTTTATTTATTGAAAATAGAGTTCAAGAGCTCATTGTCTGATTTAAGCTTATATTTATAAGGAGTTACAACACAGAAACACATAATAACAACAATATTACCAGGCCTTCCTGTCTGAGCAACATTTTCGCTGGTTCCTGCAAACAAGGCAAGAAATAGGAGTTAACAAAAGAAAACACGGCACAGTGAGCAATGGGTTTGTTAAGTGTGAACACGGCACAGTAAGCAATGGGTTTGTTAAGTGTGAACACGGCACAGTAAGCAATGGGTTTGTTAAGTGTGAACACGGCACAGTAAGTAATGGGTTTGTTAAGTGTGAACACGGCACAGTAAGCAATGGGTTTGGTAAGTGTGAACACGGCACAGTAAGCAATGGGTTTGTTTAAGTGTGAACACGGCATAGTAAGCAATGGGTTTGTTAAGTGTGCACACGGCACAGTAAGCAATGGGTTTGTTTAAGTGTGAACACGGCATAGTAAGCAATGGGTTTGTTAAGTGTGAACACGGCACAGTAAGCAATGGGTGTGTTAAGTGTGAACGCTTGATGGTGTCAGTAAACAGACCATATCATGGCCAGATGACACAAAATGACACAAAAATCTGGTTTTATCAAATGCGTCAATAAGATATATTGGCCCCCATAAAGAGATTCAAAAGCTGATGTTTCGAGCACTAGCCCTTCAGCAGAGCAGATCCGCTCAGACAAAGGACTGTCATGTTTCACTCCCCCATCGAGGCAGCACCATAGTTATTTTAGAAACTAACCCTTTCATTTCAAATGGAAATCTGTCTGACAGAATGAGATAAGCCTGTGCTATACTCACATTTAACGATGGTAAAACCATTCTAAAATCACAAGCAACATACATGTTAAGTTTAATACTTCCAGTGAATTCATCTGAATTCCTCAAATGGACTGATAAATATAAGATGGAAACACGCTCTTCACCAGACTCATACCAAAATTCTGTCTTGACAAAAAAATTACTATCTGAAACGAATAACTCCGTTTATAATATACATTCGGAAAAATAGTCTAGGAAACTTCTTCTTTGTACTTTATTTGTTTCAAACTAACCATTTACTGTAACAAGAGCACTAGCTGTTACAATGCCTGCAGGATTCTTGGCTTCACAGCGATAGAGACCCTCGTGTTCTGTCTTTCTGGCACTTACAATCTCCACCAATGAACTGTTCGTTAACAATGCACTGTCATTCAGATACCAAGTGATCTGCGGAACAGGGAAACCAAGTGCTTCACATTCTAAGATGATCGTGTCTCCCTCATCGATAGAAATGTTTTGAGGACGTCTGATGATCTCAGGAGGAACTAATAGAAAAGATAAAAGATAACCAACTTGTGAATACAAAACAATTTTTGGACCGTCCCTTCTCGTACGAGTTTTGCTACACCGACCTCTCTTCCCCCTCATCGGCCCTCTGCATCCAACTCCCCACCCTCCCCTCCCTTCACGCCAACGCTGTCCCCATGGGCAAAGCAGGTGAACATTACCTATTGCATTTGGAACGAGTAAAATAGAGCAGTTTTCAATTGAGTGTCAAAAGTAATTACACAATTGCTTTGGTTTTTCATTGCTACGCTTTGTGATTGGCTACAAAATGTCGCGCCACTTTCTCAACCAATCAGAAGTAAAACCAAAACCAATCGTGACTTGCTCGCACGCGTTTTCCTGTGCTTGGTGCCGCCGACATGTTATTGCTTCGAGCTCTGATTGGTTCACTGGATTGTTTACGACTGCTGTGATTGGTCAGAGTAATTACTTTGGTTTTGGTTTTACGACACTCGATTGAAAACTGCACTATAAGCCCCAGCCTTATACACTGGTCAGCACAATTAGTACCAAGTTTACAGCCCATGGATAGAAGGAAGAAAGGACGGAAGGAAGGAAGGAAGGAAGGAGTGAAAATTTGCATATTTGTCTCCGTCTGCTATAACCCGTTCAATGCTTCGGGCATTCACGAGTTAACAAAACAAGGACCATGACGAGGAAGGTGCAAAATAAAAGAAGGAATGTGTGAACATATCCATTAAACTAAGTGATTGCCTTCATTGGTGGATCCAGATGTACGAATAAGAAGGGGAGTGAAAACGTTTAAAGGAACGAAAAATGTTTGGAGACCTTTGGGTCCCTCCCCTAGATCCGACCTGGCTTTTGTTACATTAAACGAAGGTGTGGTATTCTCATAAGTGTGTCTTTTTGCCTAGCTGTAGGCATGGTGAACAGATTATTACCATGCTTGTTTAGGGCTTAAGCCTGGTCAGTTTTTGTTGTTTATTGTCGCATTTTTGGGTAGAACACTTGACTGTTTGTGTATTCACTCAAATGACTGTTATAAATGGTTTCTTAGAAATTTGTTGTGCAAAGTGGAGACAAATACCAGAAGGTAACGTGTTGTGGTCTAGCATCCCACCCGATGAGGTTGCACTTCTCCAGTAAGTCACTTCAGGCTATGGAAAGCATTTCATTTCCCCTCCTGCCACTCAGAGTCGAACCTTTGGTCGTGTACTGTGGTTCTAACTTACAAGTCTGTGGATAAAATGCTAAAGTATGACCATTCATATGAAAGCTATCGAGCAGTACTTTCCTGTGGTACTGTTTATTATGCCGTACAATGTAGTTCAAAGTTGAGAGTCTGTGGATGAAAGCCACAAGTGTGACCATTCAAACCAACACTATTGAGCAGCACTTTCTTGTTGCACTATTTATTATGCTGTACAAGTTGGTTCTAACTTTCGAGTCTGTGGATGAAATGCTACAGTGTGACCATTCAAATGAAAGCGACTGAGCAGAACTTTCCTATGGCACTATTATGCTGTACAACTGACTGATTTTTCTCACCTTGTACCGACAGCTCCACAGGATGGCGAGCTCTACCAAGTGGATTTGATGCCTCACAAGAGTAAATACCACTGTCCGACGGTGTCACGCCATAAATACGCAGACTCCCGGATAGGAGAATAAGATATCTAGGATTACTCATGTTGATGGGCGCACCCTCTCTCGCCCAGGTGACAGATGGCTTTGGATAGCCACTAACATTACACGTTAGATCAGTCCAACTTCCAGCTAACGCCATTACAGGTGACTTGGGCTCAAATATTACTGGAGGAGCTGTACATTACACAAATTAAGGAAGCGATGAGTGCATGCAAATCAAGGAGAATTCATCATATTATTTCTTTTTCTTCCACAAAAAGCCAGGAAACAAAAAAAAAACACTATAAAAAGGGGTCATGAAGCAGAAATACAAACAAGGCTTAGTGAAGGAAAAACATTTAAAGCTCAGTTTATCGTCAGAATCCAAAGTTCACAGCTAGACTTGAAACAAATGCTCTTTAATACTCAGATAATAATAATTGCACGTTAGAGGGCGAGGAGCAAGCATGCTCTTAATATCCTCCTTTATCTTAAAACTACCCGGAAAATGTTCACTTTTTCACTACCAGAATTGAAGCTCCATTCATGTAGCGGTTCTAACTTTTGAGCCTGTGGACGAAACCCTTTTAAGGCATTTAAATGGCAGTGTTATAATTTTATGCCAATTGTTGATGGGTTTTTGATTCGATCTTGCCGATTTAGAGAGTAAAAGATTAAAGGAGAAAACAAATAATTTTTGCCTTTTCTATAATATCTGGAAGTAGCCCATCAACTGAAATAGCTTTTAACTAATTAAACATTTGGCAATTAATAGGACGCACCCCTAACAGCAAGCACAGCAGTGGCAGATGCATTTCCTGCGACATTTTCAGCCACACAGCGATACTCTCCAGTGTGTTGGGAGGTTACCGCTGCTATTTCAACAACAGAACCATTGTATGGAGTAGGGTGGTTGTTTTGAAACCAACGGATGCGTGGAATAGGAAATCCCCTTGCTACACATTCCATCAGGATGGAGTCTCCTTCGTCTACAGCCAAATTTGGCGGTGGTCGGATAATCTTTGGGGAAACTATAATTACAAGTTATAAGTTACATGCGGTGTCGCGGGGTATTCATTGAGAAACACATTAAACCAAATTCAAGAAAAGGCAGCATGGATACTTCCTAACCATTGAAAATCCATGCAGGTCCATGAATGACATGGCTAAAACAAGTAAAGAGAGTCCGAGTCAAAAGTGGTATGGGTGCAAGTTACCGACTTTGATGGACTTGCAGCTTCATTTGCCTGGAGTTGCCAAATGTTTTTCCATGTTTAAGCTCCACCGGGATTACAATATTTTAATGAAAACAAAAAATAAAATGAATTCTGGTGGTTATACTAAAATGATGCCATCATTAAATTGCCTATTGGAAGGCAAACAAATAAGCATAAACCGGCAATTTTCCGTTGATAATTTACCCTGGCCAGGAAATGGACCTAAATAAGGCAAGAATGTTTTTTTTTTTTTACAAAAATGGGATTTGAACACGCGCCCTCACAGACTAGGTTAATAGACCATATTCATATTCTCGGTATTGAACTGGCACTACAACTGTGGCCAATATGTTTGGGACACTTCTTTTTTTCCATTAAAACATAACACATATCCCTCACCCCCGCCTGAACAAAGTTGGGTGTCAGAAGTCAAACATGTCGCACACATCTTCTACACTTTATGGACTTTAACCTTGTTTGGGGAGGTGGGGGGTGTGGGGGGGAAACGTTGAAAGATGGTTTGGGTGAGTATTTATCATTGCTCAGTTTTAGTTTGTGCAAAGAAAAGGTGTTAAAAAGTGAAGTGTCCCGAAACATTGTGACCACGGTTGTAGCTTGTAATGGAGGCTCAGATGGGGGAATGTCATTAAAATATTTTCGTGTGAAACAATAGTGCCGCATGAGCCTCAACTGCAAACTAGTTTAAGTTCAATACCGAGAATATGAATATGGTCTATTCAAACTCATCCATAAGTAGTTTTTAAATTTCTAAATTAATTGCCTCTGACATAAACTTTAGATGGAACTTACTGTATACATGAAGTGTAAGGATGAGAAAGTCCTGTCCTGTTGGGTTCTTCGCGGTGCACAGGTATGTTCCAGAATCAAAAGGCAGCAAGGAGTTGATCACCAATGCTCCTGTATCCTTCTGTTTGAATTTGATGCCATCGATGGCAAGTGGCCGATGATTTTTACGCCATGATATTGTAGGCTGAGGGTTACCGATTGCTGGGCATTTAAGTTCAACTGTTCCACCTCTGTCGCTGATAATAGTGGTATTATCGGGTTTGATAATTATGGGTGGTGCTGAGAGAATGAACAGGGAAAACATAGTTAGAGCGTGGGAAAAAGAAAAATGTGGAATTCCGAAAGTAAAAGCCCCTGTTCATTTTCAGATTTAGCAGGCCAAAAGGGCCACTACTTTTGGGTAGCGGTTATTTTCGGGTAGTTATTACTTTCGGATGGTGAAAAAACCTTTGAATGACTAGAAAGTCAACAACCCAAAGCCATTCAGGCTATCACTGTAATAGAGAACATCGATTTTGTTGCATTCCAGTTAATTTCATTGCAAGTACATGCAAATGTAGAAACAACGAATCAGGAATGAATTTGATAGTCGGTACTGTTAGAGTCCAACGTTTTCCACCACACAATTGTTTGTTATTCTCTGTAAATTACTAAGAGATTGTCTTCAATTCACTGCCAAGTTGTATTTGTAATCTTCTGCAATGAAGAGTTTGTTGAATATAACAGATTTATTGGCTTTGAGTGGTTACATTTTCGAAGATCCATGCTTTTTTTTTTGGGGGGGGGGGGGAGAGGGGGGGGGGAAGGGGTTGGGCATAATTACTTTCAGGGTTTAAAAGGATGATAAAAACTCGATGTTACTTTCAGGGAGGCTTGAGACTTATTGTGCCAAGGCAACCCAGGCACACATATATCAAATGAGTATGCATCATTATAAATTGCTGAGGGGAGACCACCCAGGGGCAAACTCAGGGATTTAGCCAGTATTATTAGCTAGAAAGCAGGTCCAGTTTTACTTCAAGCGCCGGCATGTCTTGTCTTGAAGGCATGATCTAAGCGGATCTGGGAGTACGCTAGCTTGGAAATTACTTTTAGAAACTGGAGCTTAAGCAGTGCGTTTCAGTGGATTTTGACCGCAAAATGAGAAAAATGTACAGGTAACCCCGAAGTCCCAATTTCAACAAACACAGTCATTCTCTTTACTCCATACGTTTCTTATAGAAGAGTTAGTTACGAGAAGGAAGACATTTTTTCTTACAAGGAGAAATTTGATACTGATTTGGGTCTTAAAGGATTAAGGCATTAGCATGGCTGGTCCATAACGTTTCAGCCAGACTGGGGATATATTGAAACACCTGTGGCTGTTATCTACACCCCTGCTAACCTGGGATCATATCCAGTCCAACGGAGGTAGAAATGCTCGTAGTGCAGTTGAACCTCTCTAATACGTACATCAAAGAGACAGAGGCAAGTGTCCGTATTATAAAGGTGTCCATAAGGAGATGTTCAACTGTACCTCTTTAATATGCTACAGAGCTACTTGACCTATTTAAAGATGCCATTCATGTAAAATGGGATTTGGTGTTACTTACTCAGGCCTGTAAGAATGAGTGTGACCTGGGCTGTATCTCTCCCCAGGCTATTCTCTGCCACACACACAAATCTCCCAGCATCCTTGAGCTGTATATTCTGTATAAAAAGATCACCTGACGGCAATACAGTGGCTCGAGGGTCTGTATCAGCTGAGATGCCCAAATTATTTCTCCATGTTATCTGTGGTTCAGGTACACCCTCGGCGCGACATTTAAAAGTCACATTTCCGCCGAAGATGACTGTTTTGTCAGATGGAGGACTGGTTATCTTAGAAGGAACTGAAAGGAAATGAAAAGAAAATAAATTTACCAAGTAATAATAGGGAGGTTTCATGGTTGTCACTATGGTAAAATGTGGAACAGAGAGCTTTCAGGAAAGAAACAATGAATGACTACAATTGAAGACAGAAGTAGTTGGGAAGGTTGTAATCAAAGGGCTCTTAGAGCTATCTCGTGAATACGAAACAATGTAAGGGTCCACAGTTCGGTATTATTTTTATCTCCTGTAAGTTAATGTTTAACTTACAGGAGTTTATGTGGGTTAACATGCATTCTTTATGCATTTTTGTTAGCAAAAAATGCGTTAGTAACTATTAATAGACTTTTTAGTGATTTTGTGGGGACATTCCTAGTGCATATTTGTTAGCAAGATGTTATCGATAAGAACACAAGAGTCGAGTGGCATATTTTTTAAAGCGGTTTAGCGAGCGCATGTTTGTGGCCTGACAAAGCGATATATTTATACGTTGATGATTTAGTTAACTAAGATTTCTGTTAGACACTATTAATAGACTTTTTAGTGAATCTGTGGGGACGTTCTTGTTGCATTTTTATTACATTTTATTTTTTAGCAAAATTTCTCGCATTTTTGTTAGATGCTATCATTCATAGATCAGAACACACGAGTCGAAGGATATGTTTTTAAAGCTGTTTAGCGAGCGCACGTTTGTGGCCTGACAAAATTTTTTTTCAGTTAGGTAACATTCCTACTGTTTAATATCTCTTTTTCACAGCGATGATTTTTAAGGCGTACGATTATGAATTCTATGTTTTTTTAGGAACATGTTGCAGCATATATTTCATTGTATCGAGCGTCAAAAAGTGTAACGTAATGTAATCTTATCTCACCTAATGTAGACTGTGGTCAGATATTTGGCACGCTAGATCAAGCGCGCTTGGCTAATATCCTTTACGATGCGTTTAATCATGTTTAATGTTTGTCCAGTCTGGTTTGTCAAACTGGTTGCTTCAGGACATTTGGTATTATTTTTTGTTATAGCACTACGTTTTAAGAAAGGGAAAAGAGACTTTGAGGTAAGCTGACATTGCTCACTGAGAATGGTTGTATGCGATCGTATGCTGTACGTTTACAATGAAGTTTTGTTGAAATAACGTGTTTGTTACATCGCCAAATGTCACCAAATATACAACTAAATTGGATTAAAAGATTCAAGGAGAAAAACAGAAGCAGTAGTTTGGAGAAAAGAAATATTCAAAGTTTCGATTCGATTCTGGTGGAATTTTGTCGTTATTTTGTCCGCTGTGGCTATATGGCCGGTAACCGGTCAAGGTTTTCAAAACACTAAATAGCCGGCAGTACTATATTCTCAGTAAATTTCTCAAAATCGAAAAATTCCAGCTAATCTAAACTATCATATGTCGATTTAGAAAGGTCAAGCGATCCTGAAATGCTTTATAGATCTCAAGTCTAGTGTTTGGTTTACGCTGGGCTCAGAAGACAAAACCATGTTTTGTGACACTTGGAACTTTTTTCAGCTCGACTGCAAAAACATGGTCAAACATGGTTTCGTCGGGGGTTTCGTGATATAGAAATCCCACAAAACCGGCTCGTTTGATCAGGATCACGACATATGATAGTTCAGAATGGCTGGATTTTTTCGATTTTGTGAAATGTACTGAAAAAATAGAACTGCCGGCCATTTAGTGTTTTGAAAACCTTGACCGGCAGTCGAGCTGAAAAAAGTTCTAAGTGTCACAAAACATGGTTTCGTCTTTTGAGCCCAGCGTAAACCAAACACTAGACTTGAGATCTATAAAGCATTTCAGGATTGCTTGACTTTTCTGAATCGACATATGATAGTTTAGATTAGCTGGAATTTTTAGATTTTGTGAAATTTACTGAGAGTATAGAACTGCCGGCCATTTAGTGTTTTGAAAACCTTGACCGGCAGTCGAGCTGAAAAAAGATCCAAGTGTCACAAAACATGGTTTCGTCTACTGAGCCCAGCGTAAACCAAACACTAGGCTTGAAATCTATGAAACATTTCAGGATCGCTTGACCTTTCTAAATCGATATATGATAGTTTAGATTAGCTGGAATTTTTCGATTTTGAGAAATTTACTGAGAATATAGAACTGCCGGCCATTTAGTGTTTTGAAAACCTTGACCGGTTACCGGCCATATAGCCACAGCGTATTTCGCCTTTTTAATTCATATTTTTCTGCGTTCATCACTTTTGGCTACTTTTTCTTCCTATTTTCGGATGATAAAGCAAGCTAAAGCAAGCTCCTGGTCATAATCATGAAAACACAATATTTCTGTCGGGACAGTGTCCGTTTAGTTAAAAATGTCCTCGGTTAATTTGCCCCATCTGACTAAATTAAACAACAATAGGTTTTAACGAACTAGTGCTTTCAGTTTCCTTGTAGGTTGACAAACAAATATAGAACTTTTCAATAAGTGCTTGTAAAAGCGATCAGAAATGATCCAAATCTATTTTGTTTAATAATTTTGTCAAAAAAGGTATTTCGTAGCTCATCATATAACATACAGTGCATACAGTGAAATAAACTTCAACTGAATTAAGTGTACAGTGGGTGTAAATTCTAACTAAAGGTGTTCAGGAGTTTTAGGGATTGTAATTCGACCATTTTCAATTCTTAAGGTATGATTTCCTATCCTGAATTTAGAAGTAATTTTTCTATGTTCAGGATATGGTTAATTAAATCGGAGTATTTCGTTTCACTTTTATAGATCGAATAAAATTAATTTTTTTTATTTACATTAATTAGATTGAGTTGGTGATTTTTTAGACGTGTAAAAATGTTCTGTTTTGCCTTTGACAAGAAAAAAGATGGGATGCTTAAGTTTATCGCAGTCTTCTCAATATTGAAGTTTGTACAGAAAGAATCAATCTTACTAAACAAACCTGTTTTTTTTTCTTGAGCTATATCATTAGAAATGATTAAGCAGAGTATTGCAATACTATCATCAGGTTGATTTTCCAGGTCAAACAAACCAGTGTCAAACAGTCAGATTTCAGTGAGGTTCGGGGTTTTAGTTCATTTTTGTTTTTACTTTTTTAGGCCTCATTTTGGTTCATTTTGGTCAGAAGATTCGTGCCTAATTTAGTCTCTGCTTAAAGAGATAATTGTGGTACGGATAGTCCTTAGATTTTTCCTATCGATGGTTTTAATATATCTGGTATTTTGTTAACAGTAACATTAAAACAAAAGTTAAGATGAGGGGATGAACACTGAGTAAGTTTACAAGAACTAGATTTCCACTTGAAACAGATTTTGACGATAAGATTGATGATGATCCCAATAATGAAACAGAGAACAAAGTTGTAAAGAATTTTACTTGAAAGGAGGAATGAAACTTTTTCGCAGAATGAAAGCTAAATCATTCATTTAGTTACGTTTAATAAAAAGGATGCTGAAGATTAATTGCAGAGAGCTCTTGATGCTTATCCCATGTAAAAATAAGATTTCAGCAAGTTAAACATGTTATATTCGAAAGGAAAGAAAGGAGAACTGTTAAGAAAAAGCCATGGGAGATCCTGAAAATAAGGAACGTGATCAGTTAGATACTGTAGCTCCATCTGCTCAACATAACGATGAGCAGGATATAAGTGAAGAAACACAATACAGTGAACTGTTTGGTTGTTTTAACCCATGTTTAGATAACAATCACCAAGGGAACAATCTTTTTAGTAATGCTGGAATTTTTTCAGTCTACAGCAAATGATAATGAAAAGCTGGTAATTAATCGTATGGAAAAAAGAACTTGTTCATTCTTTGAACAGAGAACAAATGGAGTTTTACCATATGTTACTCTCTGTTAAAAACGACGAGAAGCAATTGACACTTTTTAAGTAGTGGCGCGGGTTTAGGGAAGGCAACAGTAACACAATGTTTGTGTGTAGCTCTTGATAATAAACCAGGCGAAAATCCAGACGAGTTGAAAGTACTGAAATTTGTTCCAGACACAAGACAAGAGGACTGCATAATCATTACCAATAAACATACAAACAAAATTGTCAAAAGAGAAATTGAACTAAAAATAACGAACTATAACCTAAATGTCCAATTGCAACATCAAAAACAACATTCGGACATAATATGACAGCATTGCATGATGGGAAAAACTTACAGGAGATAGCCCAGAGGGCACTTTGATTCCATAGTGAGTTTAAATTTAAAGAATTGAAGAGTAAAACAGATTTAAAACGACCAAAACATCTTAGCGTGATATACAGCAAATATGCATTGTGTGAAACGTGACTGTCTAGACAACTTGATGATGTAATTACACTGGGGAATTAAAAAACGTTTACTACGGCAATCATCTTTGAACACGTAACACACTGGGAAAATTAAAGACATTTACAGATGATGGAACCAGTTAAAATTTGCATATCTGTTCCCATATACTACACCTCATTCAACGCTTTGCGTATTCACGAGATAAAGATGAATAGCATAAGTACTGAATCACATCAAGTTAAATATGGTGGTGCTGTCAATCTTCAGAGTTGCCTCCACTCCCCATTTGCAATGTTGGGATCTCAGTTAACAATTTCGCATTAAAAAAAGTTCAGTTATAATCAACATTGTAAAAGGGGGAAGGGAGGGGAATAATTGAATTTTTGTTTATGATTGTGGTCTGAGCACAAATTTTACACACAGTTCATAGGTTCCCTTATGTCATAGAGTGGTTTTCAATTGAGTGTCGAAAGTAACTACACAATTGATTTGGCTTTGTATTGCTACTCTTTGTGATTGGCTAAAAAAATCTTGCACCACTTAATCAACCAAATCAGACGTAAAACCAATACCAATCGTGTCTTCCTCGCATGCATTTTTCCTGTGCTTCGTACCAGTCGCATGTATTTGCTTCGAGTTCTGATTGGTTCATTGGATTGTCTGCATCTGTTATGATTGGCCAGAGTAATTACTTTGGTTTTGGTCTTAAGACACTTGTTTGTAAACTACTCTATTTAACCATATCAATGCAATAAAGACAAAAAAAAAACATGTGCTAAGATTAAAACAGGGCACCCTTGGAGCATTTGTTCAATTCTTCGCTCACAGTCGTCAATAATAACCCACTTCACCACCCCTTTGGTACCATTTTGAACTTCAGCACTTCTGAGAGTACAGTGCAACCTCGATTTAACGAACCTCTATATAACGGAGTCCTCGATATAACGAACGAGATTCTCCAGCCCGGCAAAATTACAAGTATTAAATTTAATTAAATGTATGGAACACAACCTCGATATAACGAAATCCTGGTTATAAACGTCCTTATAACAAACAAAATCCGGCAGCCCAAACGTAAAATCTACCCCGATATAACGAATAAATGTCAACGTGTGAAAAAAGACGAATGCAGAACAGACCAACAGCGTGTGCTATAGGGCAAAGGTATAGCCTGTATAGTTTTCCAGTGCCGTAGTTATATTTAAAGTGCACTGTAGCTTAATGCAGGCATTGAAGTGCAAATGTTATTTGTTAAGATCCGAAAATACGTATTATTAACTATACCTCGATATAACGGACATTTTGGTTGTTTTTCCGCAAATTCGTTATAACGAGGTTTTTGAAATAACGAACCCTCGATATAATGAACCAATTCCCCAGTCCCTTAGCACTTTGTTAAATAGAGATTCCACTGTACAAAGGTTTAATAAATAAATCATATCCATGTTAAACACACCTCCTTCACCCCAGAGTACAACCACTACTGTAGACTTTCCAGCAGGATTTCTTCCCACACACTGGTACTCGCCCACATCCTGTGGAATAGCATCTTTGATGAGCAGTGTTCCATCATCACCGACAGTGATTCTATGGTTGGTATGGAGAGGCTTGTTGTCTTTCAGCCATGTGACAGTCGGGGTTGGAACACCAACAGCGGCGCAATGTAACTCTATAGTCTTACCAAGCATTACAGGCACTTCCTCACTGTCAACTGTCACTCGTGGGGGGACTGTGAAAAAAAATTAAGGCTGATTATGCAGGGTTGTCATAAAGTTTCGAAGTAGCCGACTGTATTGTTGGAGTAGGCGGCTGAGGTTGGGGAAAAGACTTTCTCTTCTAAAGAACAGCCCAGCAGAGTAGCCGGCCGAGATAACAAAGGTGGTGATTTTCGCCGGCAGCTGGCTACTTTTGACAACCCTGTATGGTAAATTTAGTTTATTGTTTGTTCCTCGCAAAGCGAGGTTTATAAATTTGTTGCGCGTGGATCGCTATAGGGCGGTGGAATCTCGGGTTGCCTTCATATATATATATTGGGTTGGTGTCCTGCAGTTTCCTAGCAACAAAACCGCGACAAAGCTCCAATTGATGTCATCCAGTGTGATGAGCGACTGGTAATGAGAATGTCTTTACTTCAAATTTCGGGGCCATTGTGGCCATGCAACCCAACCTTTCCAGTTAAACCAGAAATTCCATGTCTTCCTCCCCCGTCACTAAAATTTTGCGGTGCACCATCCCCCGAGCTTGACAAGGTTCTGCATATCGCAATTGCGTTTGAGATTTTTGCTGCTCACAAAGGTAAACTTGTTGTACATATCTCTATATTTAGATAAGAGGATGTATGGCAGCAATTGATGGGAGTCAGGGCAGGAGGGCGGAATAGGAGCCAGAGGCGGGGGGGGGGGGGGGGGGGGAACATGAAATAGACAAGTAGAGGGGAGAAGTAAAAAAGAAGAAAGATCTTGAATTTTTTTCATGATGCTGACTTTTTATAATCTCCCCCATAATGCCAAGCCCCTACTATTTTTACCACACAACAAAAGATATCATCCCTTTCTAGACAGTTGATAACCTAGTTTGAAAGAATTTAACATAGAAGGTAAGATTTATTTTGAACTACTTAACACAAATCGACCAAGGTTGAAATCATTTTGACCTACAACTCATTTCAAACAACAACATAAGCTTGCAAACTAATGAAAGCCCTGGCTTAATAGTTTTCATAAAGAGCCCTAATATGATGATTATATGATAAAGTCTCACAAGGTAAGTAGTCAACAAGACATAAATCACAGGAATATTCCTGATGATGATGATGATGATGATGATACATTTATATAGCGCACTTTCTATGTGTATATACTCAAATGAGCTTTACAACACTGTTCAGGGGACTTTGCCAGACTGCTAATACAGTTTACAATTAATGTCGAATGTGACACAGGTGCCCCATAAACTTAAACAATGCAGACCACAGATACTGGGGACTATACCCCCTACTCTTTAAGAAGAGTGCTATGGGATCTTTAACGTCCCCTACAGGAAAGACAACTGACAAATGTATGAGACAAGGCCAATGGCTTAACGTCACCACTCAATGGTGCAATCATCTGAACTGAGGGAGATGTTGAGCACAAAGCTAGCATGATCTTACCAGTTATTTTAAGACCCTGGTTTTTGGTCCGGCCGGGGTTTGAACCCGCGACCACCCGTACAGCAGTCCGGTGTTCTACCACCTGAGCTAACCAGTCAGTAGTATATTTTTTATTCAACTCACTTTGTACTTGGACGATGACGCTGAAGGAGTCCTGACCAGCACTGTTGTTAGCCAAACAAGTATAATATCCAGCATCGCTCAACTTAACTGCATTGATAACCAGGTGTCCCTGGCTGCTAAGAGCAATGCGATGACTGGGTGTTATTTCTTTTTGCCCCTGGTACCATGAAATCCGTGGCTGGGGTGTGGCATTGGCAGTGCACTTGACTGTGACAGTCTCACCAGCAATCGCAATCACCTCCTCTCGGTCTACAAACACTGATGGTGGAACTAAACAACGAAAACATCTAAGTTAATTAGTTAATTTTGTTATATACCTAATTCAATAAAGGTTGCTTTGGCAATTGGTCATTGGTAATTGGGCTTTGGGCTTTGGCATTTGGGCATACGAAACACAATGCAATGCTTTGCTTGAGTGACCACCAAACAATAGCTTCCCAATGCCCAATGCCCAAAGCAACCTTCATTGAATTAGGTGTATAAATAAAGATAAATTTTAAGCTTGGAAATGATATGAAAGATGTAATGTTCATCATGTCACGAGGGTTGAACAAAGAGTCCCAAGACATGCATCAAACCTATAACCTTCTGCATGTTCACATGCTCTTGACTAACCACTGAGCTAAATGAGACTTCTGGTGAGCTAGGCCATATACTAGGTTCTATATGACACGCGTCCTGCATGCTGCTAGGATCAGCAATGTCGAAAGCATCATGTGTGGTGAGAAATAAAGAAAGATGGTAAATTTTGAGCTCGATAATGAAATGAAAAATTATAGTTCATAATGTCACGAGCGTGGGACAAAGAAATTTTGTTGTTTATATTAACTGTTGTTAACATTAACTGAAGTACACAGAGAACGTCTTCAAAATGATCATTATGCCTTCATATGTTTAAATATCAACAGGATTGTATTTTATTTACCAGTGTATAGAAGCTTAACCGTAGTGCGAACCTGTCCTACAAAGTTCCACACACTGCATTCATACTCCCCAGCATCCGAGAGCTGTGCATTTCTTATAACAAGTGAACTGTCGTCCGAAATGAGCCTCTCATCAAAGTCCAATGGAATGCCCTCTTTATACCACAGAATGGAAGGCACAGGGAACCCAGTAACCTGACATGTGATTGAGACATTGTCTCTGGCTTGGTAGCTGACAGAAGGAGGATCAATTGTGGCAGATGGCTGTTCTGTTAAAACAACAAGAAACAATGTGCAGCAGTTACTGTGGGATGGCAGTTAATGCGGTTTATAGTAGGAAATTTTTGTCCATGAGAATGCAACTTCTCCTAGGATGGAACATTAGAAAAGTTATGTGGTGAGGGGTGGCGACTTTTAAACTCGCAAAAAATGTTTTTCCTCCAATGGCTGTGGGGAGGGAGGGTGAAGCTTTTTCATGGCCCATGAAAATTGAAAATTCATCGGCCATGAAATTAAATGGTCATGAAAATTCATGGCCTATGAAAATTCATGGCCATAAAATTCATGGCCTATGGATGAAAATCAATGCCATGAAATTCGCGGCCTATGAAAATCCATGGACTTGAAATTCATAGCCTATGGAAATTCATGGCCATGAAATTCCTGGCCTATAAATTGAAATTCATGGCTTGTGAAAATACATGGCCTCTGAAAATCCATGGCCATGAAATCCATGCAAATCTATGAAAATCCATAACCACTAACATTCATGGCCTACGAAAATCGATGGTGATGAATTCCAAGGCCTATGAAAATCCATGGTAACGAAATCCAAGGCCTATTAAAATCCACCCTGACGAAATCCATGCACTTTGAAAATCCATGGCCTATGAAAATCCATGGCCATGAAATCCGCCAATAGCCTGAAAATACATGGCTCATGAAAATCCATGGCCATGAAATAAATACATGGCTATCAAATCCATGGACTACGAAAACCCATGGCCTATGAAAATCCATGACCATGAAATAATTGGCCTATGAAATTCCATGGACTATGAAAATCCATGGCCATGAAATCCATGGTCTACGAAATCCACGGCCAAGGAAAATCCATGGCCTATGAAAATACAAGGCCTATGAAAATACATGGTCTATGAAATCCATGGCCTACGAAAATCCATGGCCTATAAAAATCCATGGCCATGAAATCAATAGCCTATGAAAATCCATGGCTCATGAAAATCCATGGCCATGAAATAAATACATGGCTATCAAATCCATGGCCTAAGAAAATCCTGGACCTATGAAAATCCATGGCCAACAAAAATCCCTGGCCTATTAAAATCCATGGCCTATGAAAATCCATGGCCTATGAAAATGCTTGGCCTGCTAAAATCCATGGCCTAAGAAAATCCCGGACCTATGAAAATCCATGGCCAACAAAAATCCCTGGCCTATTAAAATCCATGGCGTATGAAAATCCATGGCCTATGAAAATGCTTGGCCTGCGAAAATCCATGGCCATGAAATACATGACCTATGAAAATCCATGGCCATGAAATACATGGCCTTTGAAAATCGCTGGCCTATGAAAATTAATGGACCATGAAAATCCATGGCCTACGAAAATGCATGGCCTGTGAAAATCCATGGCCATGAAATCCATGACCTATGAAAATCCTGGGCCTATGAAAATCCATGGCCAACAAAAATCCATGGCCATGAAATCTATGGCCTATGAAAATCCATGGACTATGAAAATCCATGGCCATAAAATCCATGGCCTATGAAAATCGATGGCCAGGAAATCCATTGCCCATGACAATGGATGGGCAAGAAATCATTGGCCTACGAAAATCCATGGCACATGAAAGTACATGGCCATGAAATCCATGGCGTATGAAGATCCATGGCCTACGAAAATACATGGCCACAAAGTCCATGACCTATGAAAATCCATGGCCTATAAAAATCCATGGCGGATAAAAATCCATGGCCAGGAAATCCATGGTGATGAAATCCATGGCTATGAAAATCCATGACCTATTAAAATCCATGATCATCAAATCATGGCCAGGAAATCTGTGGCCTATGAAAATCCATGTCCAATGAATCTAAGAAAATCCTGGGCCTATCCATAGCCTACAAAAATCCATGGCCCATGAAAAACCATGGCCTACAAAAATCCATGGCCATCAAATCCATGGCCTATGAAAATCTATGGCCTTAGAAAATCCATGGCCTATAAAAATCCATGGCCAACGAAAATCCATGGCACAGCACATGAACCCAATGGCCATCAAATCCATTGCCTATGAAATTCCATGGCCATGAAATCCATGACCTATGAAAATCCATGGCCCATGAAAATGCATGGCCTACAAAAATCCATGGCCATCAAACCTATGGCCTATGAAAATTCTTGACAATGAAATCCATGGGCTATGAAAATGCATGGCATTTGAAAATGCATGGCATTCAAAATGCATGGCCATGCAGATCATGGCCTATGAAAATGTATGGCCTATGAAAATTCATGGCCTATGAAAACCCATGGCGATGAAATCCATGGACTATGAAAATCAATGGCCCATTAAAATCCATGGCCATGAAATCCATAGCCTATTAAAATACATGGCCTACGAAAATCAATGGCCTATGAAAATCCATTGCCTTAAAAATCCATGCCCTATGAAAATTAATGGCCTACGAAAATTCATGGCCATGAAATCAATAGCCTATGAAAATCCATGGCCTATGAGAATCTATGGCCTATGACAATCCATGGCCTATGAAAATCCACGGCCTATGAGAACCTATGGCCTATGACAATCCATGGCCTATGAAAATCCACGGCCTATGAAAATCCATGGCCTATGAAAATCCATGGCCATGAAAATCCATGGGCTATGAAAATTCATGGTCTTAAAAAATTGAAGGCCATGAAATCCATGGGTTATGAAAATCCATGGCCTGTGAAAATCCATAGCAATGAAATCTATGACCTATGAAACTCTATGGTCATAAAATCCATGGCCTATGAAAATGCATGGAATATGAAAATCCATGGCCATGAAATCCATGGGCTATGAAAATCAATGTTCTACAAAAATACATGGCAATGAAATCTACAGTCTATGAAAATCCATCGCCTAAGAGAATCCATGGCCTACGAAAATCCATCGCCTAAGAGAATCCATGGCCTACGAAAATCCATCGCCTAAGAGAATCCATGGCTTATGAGAATACTCATGGTCATGAAATCGATATAAAAATCCATGGCCTACAAAAATGCATGGGAATGAAGTCCATACCGTATGAAAATCCATGGACTATGAAAATCGATGGTGATGAAATCTATGGCCTATGAAGAAAATCCATGGCCTACGAAAATCCATGGCCTATGAAAATCAATGGCCTATGAAAATCCATGGCCTATGAAAATCCATGGCCTATGAAAATCCATGGCCTATGAAAATCCATGGCCTATGAAAATCCATGGCCTATGAAAATCCATGGCCTATGAAAATCCATGGCCTATGAAAATCCACGGCCTAAGAAAATCCATGGCCAAAGAAAATTCATGGTCATGAAATCCACAGCCATGAAAATCCATAGCCATGAAATCCACGGCCTATGAAAATCCACGGTCTATGAAAATCCATGGCCTACTAAAATCCATGGCCTATGAAAATCCATGGCCTGTGAAACTCTATGGCCATAAAATCCATGGCCTATGAAAATCCATGGCCATGAAAATCCATGGGCTATGAAAAACAATGGTCTTAAAAAATCCATGGCCCATGAAAATCAATGGCCTACAAAAAACCATGGCATTGAAATCCATGGCCTATTAAAATCAATGGCCTATGAAAATCCATGGCCTATGAAAATTCATGGCCATGAAATCCATGGGTTATGAAAATCCATGGGTTATGAAAATCCATGGCCTAAGAAAATCAATGGCCTATGAAAATCCATGGCCTATGAAAATCCATGGCCTATGAAAGTCCATACCGTATGAAAATCCATGGACTATGAAAATCGATGGTGATGAAATCTATGGCCTATGAAAATCCATGGCCTATGAAAATCCATGGCCTATGAAAATCCATGGCCAACGAAAATCCATGGCCTATGAAAATCCATGGCCTAAGAAAATCCATGGCCTATGGAAATCCATGGCCTATGAAAATCCACGGCCTAACAAAATCCACGGCCTACGAAAATCCACGGCCATGAAAAAAATCCATGGCCTATGAAAATCCATGGCCTACGAAAATCCATGGCCTATGGAAATCCATGGCCTATGAAAATCCATGGCCTATGAAAATCCATGGCCTACGAAAATCCATGGCCTAAGAATATTCATGGCCATGAAATCCATGGCCTGTGAAACTCTATGGCCACAAAATCCATGGCCTATGAAAATCCACCGCCTACGAAAAATTCATGGCCATGAAATCCATGGCGTACAAAAATCCATGGCCTATGGAAATCCATGGCCTATGAAAATCCATGGCCATGAAATTGATGGCCTATGAAAATCCATGGACTATGAAAATCCATGGCCTATGAAAATTCATGGCCACGAAAGCCATGGCATATGAAAATGCATAGTGTATGAAAATACATGGCCTATGGAAATCCATGGCCTATGAAAATCCATGGCCATGAAATCCATGACCTACAAAAATCGATTGCTTATGAAAATCTATGGCCAAGAGATCCATGGCCTATGAAAATTCATAGACTATGAAAATCCATGGCCTATGAAAATTCATGGCCACGAAAGCCATGGCATATGGAAATGCATAGCGTATGAAAATACATGGCCTATGAAAATCCACGGTCATAAAATCCATGGCCTACAATATCTATGGCCATGAAAACCACGGCTATCAAAATCCATGGCCTACGAAAATCCATGGCCATGAAATCCATGTGCTATGAATACCCATGCCCCATGAAAATCAATGGCCTACAAAAATCCATGGCCTATGAAATCCATGCCCATGAAATCCATGGCCTGTGAAATCCATGGCCGAAATCCGTGGCCTACAAAAATCCATTGGCTATGAAAATCCACAGACAAGAAATCCATAACCAATGAAAATCCATGTCTAAGAAAATCCATGTCCACAAAATTGATGGCCTATGAATATCCATGGACTATGAAAATCCATGGCGTACGAAAATTGATGGCCATGAAAGCCATGGCGTATGAAAATGCATAGCGTATGAAAATCCATGGCCTACAAAAATCTATGGCCTACAAAAATCTATGGCCTATCAAAATCCATGCCCATGAAAACCACGGCTATGAAAATCCATGGCCATGAAATCCATGGCCATGAAATCCATGGCCTATGAAAATCCATGGCCTACGAAAATCAATGGCGAGGAAATCCATGGCCTATGAAAATCCATGGCCTATGAAATCCATGGCCTATGAAATCCGTGGCCTATGAAAATCCATGGCCAGGAAAATCCATGGACTGAGAAAATCCACTCCCTATGAAAATCCATGGCCTACAAAAATGCATCGCCCTGAAGTCCATGGCTCATGAAAATCCATGGCCTATGAAAATCCATGGCTATAAAAATCCATGGCCATGAAATCAATGGCCTATAAAAGTCCATGGCCTATGAAAATCCACGGCCATGAAATCCATGGCCTATGAAAATGCATGGTGATGAAATACATGGCGTACAAAAATCTATGGCCTGTGAATATCCATGGCCTATGAAAATCCATGGCCATGAAAACCATTTTATGGCTATCAAAACCCATGGCCCATGAAAATCCACGCCTACACTGAGTTGATTGTAGGTGTCTGTATAAATTGTTTCTGTTGAAAAGGTTGTATCGTTCATTCTTGGAAAAGTTTATAATATTTTAATGATCAACAAGACACCTTGCATGGAAGAAGCCAGGAACACGAGAAATAAACATGGTACAATAGGTACAAAGCACAGATAGTTGCAGGGCTCGAAATTGCGATACAGTCGCATTTGCGACTTAATTTTTGTGTTTGCAACTAAAACTTCCGGAGGAGTCGCAAATTTGCGAGTAGTTTTCGCCTTGGCCAATAACGAAATAAAAAGCCTAGCAGTCGCTACTTTGCCACTATTTTTGCCGAAATAAATAAAGAAATGAAAAAATTAATTGTTGTGTGCCTTGATTATCGTTGGCGGTCAAGTTTTTGCATGTTTTGTTCTGTACACAGTCATCATTAGAGATAACATGAAAGCTGTTGAAGTAATAAAATCAGAGTCTTGTTAATCATTTGTTAGTCAAAGTTATTTATTAATTAATGTTGTTACTTAGTTTTGCGACTTGATTTTCGTATCTAGTCGCAAAATGGCGACTGAACTTTTTTTTTAATTTCGAGCCCTGAGTTGTATTTTGATATTCAGTGAACTGAAACTAACAACAAAACGAAGACAAACAATAAAAAACATTTCATTTATTAAATTTATTATGTGTAATGTCAGAATTGCCTAAGCCACACATCTCCAAATCATTCAAGTCGTTGCGGAAAAAAATGTCTTCTAAATTGGCGATGTGCAGCTACTGATGTTGATGCTCAAAGGCTGGAAATGCCATTTCCGAGCTCCTTGATTTCAAAATTTTCTGGGGGAGCGTGCCCACAGACCCCCCTAGAGGAAAGGGGCCTTACGCCCCTTTCTTTGCCACAGCCGCCTACTTCAGAGAAACAGCGCTTACTAAAAACCTTACTGAAACCCGTGTGTCATGAATTTCTATACGCCATGAATTTTTATAGGCCATGAAAATGGAGAAATATTTTATGGGCCATGAAAATGAGAAGAGAATTGTATGGGCCATGAAAATGAGAGAAAAGAGAGAATTTTAATCACCGAAATAATTATCTGCTTATGATCAATTGGTTTCCAAACCACCATCATGTTTATGACTTCTGCAATGTTTATTGTAGTTTCCCTTGTTTTGAGAATCCTTGGCCACACCATAATGAATATGCAAATGAGTGGTTTGCATTGGCACTTGCTGTCTGTCAGCATATCTGACTTCTCAAATTGTACCTTGTCATTGGGGGAATTGGGGAGTTGGGGGGGGGGGGGGGGTTGGCAGGCATGTTAATCTGGGATGGGATGCAGAAAATGTAGGAAATTATGGGAAGTGGAAGGAAGAAGACAAAAGCATTTCACAGGATATACTGTTTTGTCATAGCAAAGCTGCAAAGAGGGTGGATCTACCAAAGGAGAGGTTGAAACTGGGCAGTAAAGGGTATGGGAAGAGGGTAGTTCAGAATGCACTGTCTCCCCATCTCCTCATACCCTTTGGTATTGGACATCCACAATTCTCATGTGCTACTTATTAGAGAACAGGATACTACTCACCGAAAACTACAACATCAATTACCAGCACCTCCTTCCCCCATTTGCTGGTAGCAACACATTCATACCTCCCGCCATCATTTCTGCTATGAATGAGAAGTAACAGGGAATCATTTGCTTGTGGATTCTGGTAAGTCCCATCCTTCCGCCACTCAATACTGAAGACTGCATCAATGTCTGGCATGCAATTAAGAATGACAGCATCACCAGTAACCAATGTCAAATTGGAGAATGGCTGATCAATGTCAATTGTACGTGGAACTAGGGAGGGAATATGTTTTTGCTTTAATAAGTGTCACAAAAAAAAATATTAATTACCTAATTAGATGATGTACAGTCAAAGCTCTCATTCGCAGCCACCTCTGGAATTTGAAAAATGCAATTATAGTAACTTGTCAAGAGCTGATAACTCCAGTAAACAGGGTTTCTTGAGGGTAGTTGCTGAGGGGAGCTGGTTGCTTACAAGAGTAGCCATAGAAACAACATCAACTTTAAATTTGATGAATGTACAGTAACAGACAGCTAAAGAAACATAACAGCTAACTTGGAGCAGAATGCATTGCACACAAACCAGAAACTCAAGATACACAAAATGAATTCTAGGTACAGATTTGTGGTTCATGCTCAAATCATTTTTCTCCGAGTTCTCTGTTAGGTTGCTTCTGTGTGGTACTGTAGCTAACAGGTTAATTTCTAAATAAAACACAATCACAAAGTTTTCACAAAAAGGTACCATTAAGTATTTACCGTACCCAAATTCAGCCCAAACTCCAGTGATATTTTTAGCAGTTATGGTAATAAAATCCATCAGGCGTCCTATTGTGTGGCCCGCGAGGAGAATAATACGAATTAACAAATGGCGCAAAAAGTGATGAATGAAAAATAATTTTACTTTGAGTTTTTAAAGTGGGCAAAGTGAGAAATCGTGGTGGCAAAATATGTGTAAAACCCTTTTCTGCAAAACTATTATCGGCATTTGAAAACAAGAAAATTACAGTGTATGCCAAAGAAATCATTTTACAAATCTTATCTAGAGGGAACGAACACATAAATAAATAAATGTAAAGTCACATGTTTATAGCTTCAAATACCAATGCTTCAGCAGTTGAAACGTTCAGTTGGAGAAACTTTTGGAACCAGAGGTAAAGTTGACATTTTTGATTGCATTTTCAAACTTTGCACCATAAAATCGTGCGATATCAGGTCAGTGACTTGATATCGTAGGATATCAGGACAGTAGACTAGGCTTCTGATTGGCTAATTGCGAATGGGTATGGTAATGTAGCTAACAGGTTAAATAATCTAAATAAAACACAATCACAAAGTTTTCACAAAAGAAAACTTCCTCAGCATCTGTGATCAACCCAGCCATCAATACCTGGCATGATTGAAGCATTGTCAGTAACAAATTTGATATAGCCTCATCGTTTCCTAAGAAGTGTGTTAAAGTATTAACTGACAGCAGACAGCATTCAAACTTGATGGCTTGCATTTGCTGGAGGTCACCATTAGTAGTATAGTGGGGTACTGCAAGTCTGAGCCACTGAAACCTCACTGCAAGTTTGGGCAAGTTTGGACAATGACAAAGTGGTCATAAGGCAGAGCTCAACTGTTACTAGGTAATATTGACAAGATTTACAGCCCTGGGGGAGTGAGGTGACATCGGATCGAGGGGACTCCCATAAGCAGCCAAGGTGCTTGCTGTACCATACCCTGTGGTGCTTTTCTGATTCAAGCATTTTGCTGAGCACTCCCATCTCTGTTATATGTGGGAATACCCTAGTTGAGAACCAAAGAAAACTCACCATACAACAGTGGATTGATCATGATTGTCCATCTGCACCTTACCTTTGGCACTAACCATTGTCACTGCAGAAGCTGTCCCACCGACATTACTGGCAAAGCATGAGTAAGGCCCCTGATCCTTGCTTGTGACTGATTGGATGACGTGAGTGACATTTACTGTACCAATGCGTGTCAGGACAGGTCCCAGTGTTCTTCTGTCCATGGTCCATTGTACCTTTGCAGGTGCCCCTGTCTTAACTGTACACCACAATTCTGCTCCGGAGCCAGACAAGACCTCTATTATAGCTGGAGCTGTGACCTTGGGAGGTTCTAAAAAGGAAATAAAGGTAAATAACATTATTCAGTTTGCCTCAGAACTGGCAGCAAGTTTAAACTTTGCCACTGGAGGGGGGAGGAGGTTAACAGTATTTCCCAATAGGTAGGTGACGCTGTTAAGGGTATGGAAATTCCAAACAGTTAAGTCAGGGATAGGGTATAGAAATCAGAGAGTTTTGGTCTAGAATAGGGTATCATTTTCCAGGAAACTCATCTGTGAGAAGGTAATATTTTTTTGTGTGGAAAATAGCAAGTCTGGGATAGGATACATATTTGAATAGGGTTGCAAAATGCAGTAGAACATGGTTTGGTATAGAGTAACGGTTTCAGAGTCACAGTGGCATACCACCCAGAGCACCCCTCACCCCCAGGCTTTGGTGCCTGCAGTGGCTCACAAGGCAACTACACTGCAGGATTATTCGTAATCCCTCTGGTTGGAATCATAGTTAACTGCAGGTTAAGGAACCCCTTGACTCCCAGTGGAGCAGAGGTCATGAAGCAATATTCTCCATCTATTGCTAAACCTTCCCAGCACAAATCCAGTGGCTGGACAACAGTATCCAAGAACAAATAGCTTCTGTTTGACATAGCTGTCATGCATGAGATGGAGGCAGTCTGCGAAATGCAGAATAAATACTCAATGTTTATTGTCTTCTGCCAGCCACTGATCACTGTCATTTATGGCTCTGATTTTAGAGAGTTAAGGACAGGGGGAGGAGGGATGGGGAGGGTACGTGGGATTTAGGCATGGGGTAGGAAAACAGCCAGAGAAATGTGGAGTAAGTCTAGAGGAGATTGGAAAAGAGAAGGAAGATGCAAAGATGTATGATTGAGCTACATAATGTACTAAGAGAGGGACAGGAACTGGGGTAAAGGAAACAGGGAGCTGGAAGTTCACCCCCCTGTCTCCACCCACTAGACACATTTTTTGGAGGAGAAGGCTGATGTCCTAGCTCAACTTGGATGCCTGCATTTTAACCATTTAGCTTCCACAAGTCAACTGCCAGATATCAAAATTCGAGAAAAATCCCAAATTTCATTTGTAAAATATTGAAAAACAAATGGTACCATGCAAAAGTACCGCTGATGAGGTTTCATTTGAATGGTCTTGCACCAAACAATTTCATCCGCAGACTCAAAAGTTAGAACTACACTTAACATGCCTCTGTCTCTGTCTTGAGTGAAAGGGTTAACATTCCAGCTACAAGCTAGGTGAAGCCATGCCAGCTGGTTTACATTTAACTAACCTGGTAACACAGCACTAAGAGCAGTTGGACTGGCCCTGTAAAATGTGTTGTGTTTATCATCCAAACCAACCACACGTATGTAAAACAACCCCTTGGGCGGCTCAAAATTGAACCATTCAAATGCAGACTTGTCTGTGCTACCAGGTTTAAATGGCACTTGACCAATCAGATGACCCTGTAAATCCAATATCTGCACTCTTTGAGTTGTACCAGGGGTTTGAAGCCCATTAACCTTGATGAGAACAAAGTTCCTGAAACCTGAAATCAACACAACCACTTAATATTTTTGTTTGTACCTAAAGATGCTCTTGTCATAAATAAATAAAGATAATAAATTTTACATCCGGTAATGAAACGAGAAAGATGTAATGTTCACCATGTCATGAGTGTGGGTTAAAAAAATAAAAAAAAGGTTCATTCCTGTCAGGGATTTTTATCTTTGTCCCACATTCATGACACGAACATAACATCTTTCTCTAAAGATCGATGTTCTCCATTAGAGCAGCTCAAAAGCATCCCTGTATGAAGAGGTTAATAACAAATAAATAATAAATACTATTTTTAGTCACTGATGCTAATGAAACATTGGTTCTCTGGTCAAGTCAATTCCCACATAGAGCTGATTAAACAAACACTAAGTAAAGTTATCATGATGGGCCTCACTTTAAACTTCTTTAAGCAGGTTATAGTCACAGTTACTGCAGCTGTAAATTTTTTAAATTTAGATAAATTATGTGATACATGCCTCAGCACGTAAACATACCGGTAGTTTACAGAATTACAGACTAAATATAGCTAAAATAGCTAGTAAATAAATAGTTAGACCAATTGAAATTTGGCTTAGCCCACAATCTTGTTGGCCCTGGCTTGTTAAATCCTGTTTAAACATTATTGGCCCTTCATGTCAATAAATTTTCTAAGCATTAAGTTAGATGAGTGTGGAAAAATCTCCCAAACTAAGCACACTTCAGTCACCATGGAAATATTTGACAAGTTAGAGGTTTTGATATTAATAGTGCTGCTGCAGGGGTGCATTACAATTGGCCCTTATTGTAGACGAGTACGCCACGCCAACATATCAGCGGTTTCTCACTTTCTTGACCCTATAGTCTCATTTTGATGTTTACGCTCATCATCGTCAGAGGTTCTTGTAAACATCAAAACGAGACTATAGGGTCAAGAAAATGAGAAACCGCTGATCTTGTAAACATCAAAACGAGACTATGGGGTCAAGAAAACGAGAAACCGCTGATATGTTGGCGTGGCATACTCATCTACAATAAGGGCCATTTGTCAAAACATTAACACTTTTAACTAACACTTTTAACTAACATTAACACTTTTAACTAACCAGCAATTGGTCGTGGCATAGCTTCATCCTGGCTTTTTATTGGTCGTAGTCCAAAACCACTGGTAAAGTACATAGAACTTAAACCAGTGATTCTTAGGGTGTGGCTCCCATTGCTGCTTGCCATCACCTTCCAGAAGCCTGGAGAAGGATTCTTAACAGTTATAATTTTTGCTCTGTTAAGATTCAACAGCTTCTCAAGCCCTTTTTCCTTAGTAAATAGGCTTCCTAAGAAACAAAAAATAAAATAAGAGGTTATTACCCCAAGTAATATATATTTTTTTCCCAAAAGAACTTGAATATTCAAGCAAGTGAAGAAGTTAGGAAAAAACACAACACTTTTGACTTTTAACATGTCTTCAAAGTGTTGTGTTTTTTCTTAAAATCTTCATATTTTTTATTTTAAATCTGTGGAATGCAACCTTCAGTATCTAGAATGTAGAACAGTGGAGAACAGAAGATAAGGGGAGTGTTGAATAACACAGCTGTACTGTGATTAAATCTGAATTATTTACCATTGGGATGATAAAGTTTTAAAACTGTGTCTTTTCCACTTAAAGCAATGGTTAATTCTTCCAAAGCATTATCCACTGGGATGATATACGTCTTATTCGCTGCTTCTCCAGTATCTGTCGAAATTAGGTTTACTCTGTTAGCCTGCACTGACTCCCCTACAAACTTCAGCACCTGGTTGACGTCCTTCTTTTTCAAGTGGAACACCTGTCCAGAACTTGCAGCGGAGATAAGTTCATAGGCTGTTACTCCTTCCGAGATAGTCTGATTGCCGCAGTCTCCAGTAATAACAAAGAGGACTTGGCTTTTCTTTTGTTGAATTAACTTTAGTACCTGGGAAATAACATGGACTTATTGACTGAGTGACTGTCAGGGCCAGATGGGAAAATATTTGGCTCGAGGTCATGGTGTATAGACTGAGCGCAGCGAAGTCTGCACGCTGTGACTTTCAGCCCGACCTAACTTGCTGTCAGTGGCTAATAACTATTTTATCATATGACTAATTTGGAGACAAAATTGTTTTAAATTTTAACATGCGAGGCTGCATGTATACTTTTGAAGCAGGGTTATACAGCTGTTTTCAGTCCTGCTACCACTAATGCCTATAGCCCTCATAAGGGCATTTTTGTGAATAGTTTTGAAAAGAATGTGCAGGCTGGGCCATACAGGTCATACGATAAAGTGAAAAATTATTGAGAAGTACTGAATACTGTTATTATTGGATGGTTTCTGCCTGTCTCTCAGTTAAAATAGTTAGGGGAGTAGCACTTTCAAAATGATTTGTAGTAGTGGCCAGCATCACAGGATAAGTTAGCAGCAAGAATATTTTCCTCTTACCTACAAGAGAGGTCCATTGAGAAGTGAGTAGCAAAATTGCCAGCTGCCAGCACATTTTGAAAGGGATGCAGGGGGTCAAGCCAGAGGAGTGCCTGGTGCCCAAAGGACACTCGCATTTAGAAAAAATATATATAATTGATGGAAACCTCACCTTTTTTTATGGGGAGCTCCAGGAACCCCACTTTTCAATTTCTGGCTAAAAACATGTAAGGGGTCGAGAACCCCAGGAGAAAAAGGGGTAGAAATGAAGTAGGACTTTGGGTGAGAAAGGGGGGGGAGGGCAGCCAGGATATAGTGAAATGGCAGGAAGGGAGGGGGGAACTGGTGTTACTGCAAAACTTCTAGAATTTAGATTTTGTCTTTTTTATATCAGTTTTCTACATTCTGGTATGTCGCTTTCACTTATTAATTAGTTGCATGTCCTTGTTTGAAGTTTTCATTAGCTCTATTGTTTACTTTGTCTTCAGTGTTATCACAATGTCGTTAAGGTTATTTAATTTGTCAAGTTTTGTGCATAAATTCGGTCCTGGGTGTCAGCATTTTTATCATAATTTTTACAGAAGGTTTATCGTTTGCAGCTTAGATTTTTTATATCGTTAAGTCAGGACACCGTTAAGGTAATGTTTGTTAGTCGCATTCATACAATAAATTATTGTAGGTTTGTACGTACGTTTCCTTTTGTATTTGCTTTATTTTCTGTTTCCCGTACTTTGTATTTTTCGTTTACCTTGTACAGTACCGTCGTTGGAGTGCGGATTTGTAATAAACTAGAGCACAAGACGTGTGACTTCGGTTACAACTGGCATAAATATTTTGCAACAACAAAAGTGCAGAGGTGGGAACAACCAAGCAAGGAGAGTTTTTGGTGGGGTGGGAGGAGGGTGGAGGTACCGGTAAAAGGTTCAAATGGCAGGAAGTTCAGGTCCCTCTATCCCAACTCCACTTCCACCCTCAAGGGTCACTTAAATATGACATTTGGGAGTGGAGTTTAGATATTTGGAGACTCATGCCCAATGCCTGTTCCTCTCCAAACATGGCATTTTATTGGACCAAGAGTGAGATTATTGGTGCAATGTCCTGGCACTCGCCACCACACTGTGTGGCACAAAGATTGCAAAAACCATCATTTTCTTGATAGTTCTAATAATTCCAAATCATTTTGGCAACTTTAATCCTTGAGGTTATATTATAGGGGGTACTAGCTATAATAGTGTTGGGAGGTGTGAATGAGGCCAAATTGTTAAATCCCCAAAAAGTAGCCCCCCAAAAGTCCCTCTCTCTCTCTGCATGTAAAGGTTAACATGCTTTTTCCTGACCCCCAAAAAGTCTTCACCAAAATTACTCACCCTCAAAAAGTCACCAAAAAATTTCACACGCCCAAAACAGGTCCTCAGATTGCATATTTCAAATCCAAAAAAGGCCCTTGTATCTCCTGCCACTATTGTAACTGAGTACCCCCCCCCCCCCTTCTCCCCTTGCGGGTTATACAAACAATAATGTAATTTGTGATAATCGGTATTGACATAAATTAATATTTTGCTGACACGGAACAGACAACTGGGTGCGAGCGTAGTATGCTATAGGGCTCATGGGTAATATGTTTGTAAAACGAGACGGTTGAGAAACTTGTGACATTCTGCGGTCAGCCTTGCCACTAGCACTTTCCCATTAGGTTTATTTTTATTGTGTAATTAGCGTCATATGATTTGTTTTTCATTTTTTTTTTATAGATCAACCTTAAAACCCCAAAGGTGGCGCCACTGCATTTGGTTGGGGGTACACGGTCCCTATTTTTCCTAACAAGAGGTTTTTGGGGTTTACGTGTCCGGCTTTGGCGCATGTAGGACGTTATTTGATGTTATTTTGTATCTCTTATCCACTTTGTTGTAAGCTTACTGTCGCAATAAAAATCTACCTTGGGCCTGGCTGACCAACGTGCCCATGCCTCAACCTTTGAGTGTGTTCGGTTGTGTAGTATAGTGAAGGCAAAATATGATATTGATCTCAATCTTCATCAAACTCCCATGATGATAGTTTGTCATGAGTTCTTTCAAATGCAAACAGGACCTCACAAAAATTGTCCACCCATTTGAGAAAATGTGTAATCTCTTAAAACTGGCATCCTTTATAATTGCAGCCCACAAACCTAATTCTAAGTGTTACCTTTTGAACTTGATCAAAATCCTTTGCAGTTGCATCTGTGAAGACATATATAAATGAACCAGGCAAGCTTATTTCCAGTGCCAAGATAATTGCATTCAACGACATTTCTGGACAGTCCCCTCCACCCTGAACAAACAGGTTATCTAGATGCTCCTGAAACTTATCAGGGCTTGTCGTCACTATTGCAGGGCCCACATCTGCGGAAATAAAAACTGAAAATTTAATACGATTTTTAGTCATGAGGCAAAAGCTAAAGAGTTGATAAACATTTTTCCCAACAAAACTTCTTATAGATTAGTTTCATCCCTAGCTGCTGTTTTTTTTATACTGAGTTTGACCTCTGGTAATGGATACCTGCAGGTGGACAACTCTCCTACATGGACACCCAGTACAATTTTATCTCCAATCAGCAGACATCTCTCATATGACTGTCACAGAAATTAATTAATGAGATAAGATTTCAAGGAGACACTTGAAAAGATCATTGGCCTCCACTTATAGGAATATACTATAGTAATTACAACACTGCATGTTAAATAGAAAGTTAAATCATTGTGAGGATGTATCTGTGAGAATTTATCAGCATTTCTTTAAGGGCACTTTTAAACCCTGTCACTAACAGAGTCGGTTATGGAGATATGTAACGTAGCTCTTCCTTTTCAGTCAGTTGACAAAATCCTATGGTGTGACCATTCAAATCAAACCTCTTCAGCAGTACTTTTGTATCACTGATACCATTAATTTTGTTTTTCTGAATATTTTACAAAATAAAATTTGTGATTTTTCTTGAATTTTGATTTTTGGCACCAACAGTGTTTCAGGTTGACTCTGTGTACAAACATAATTAAAAGAAACTTAACAAATGTCCCATCATCTTATAACCGATTACCATAGAAGTACAACATATGTACAATTAGGGAATAACACCATAGTTTTTAAAATTACACAAGAGAACAGGTTCAATTTACTAGTCAAAGATAAGCAAGTTCATAGTGGAATTCCACAGTAATAAGAGCTGTAAGTGAAAACCGCAGACTTCCTGGTGGATCATACAGCATACATACTATCGTACAGTTTAATCCAGATGACCCCAGACATTCAATTGTACGCAAGATGTGACAAGCTCGTTTTACAGACCGCACAGAAGGTATTACCTTGAATGCCTTCTCAATCTTTTACTTGCTAATCTTTGAATCGTTTTTTTTTTTCATCTACTTTTACAGGTCTGATCGATTGCTATAGCACATGGGTATTAAGCAAAGGTTAAAAAGCTATACGCTTGCTTGGCACAATTTTTCTATCAAACATCTGCTGTATTAAAAACGCTCCAAACCAGCTTAAATTGACTTAACATAAACACACCGATACATTCATTTTGCTTGTACAGGGCACCGACACTCCACAGGAATAATTTATAAATTGCGGATCTTTTGAAGTAATCACTGGAGGCTTCCGCCGGTGATGTTCTGTTTACCTTTCATCAACGTAAACAATAGGTATCTTACAAGCTTACACTAAACACTCGCTAACTCTAGTCAAAATGTAAGACAGCTAGCACGGCATAAGTCTTATATTATTTTTAATGCGCGAGAGGAGCGAAAGTCCACATCTTGCAAATTACGAATTATTAAAAACAAACACATCTACTGATTCACCTGGATCATGAAAAGGAATCAATACATAGTTATACAACGGCTTGACTTTCCTTTCCAGAGTTGTGGATAAAATTTTGGACGCTCCAGCCCGCACTTGGATCAGATCGTCATACATGCTTCCTGTCGTATCGAACACAAACACAAGCGAGCTTGCACCGTCCGGAATTCCATTTTGAGATTTGGAAACTCCCCAGTTCAAATACAGAAGGAATATAAGAATTGCATGAAGAGTCTTTGGCCGTGTTTGCATAGCGTTGTCAAGTATCAAGCCCCCAAATCGACTCGAAGCGGTGAAGTTTAACCTTATTCACTGAACCTTACTCCCGTCGATGGAAATCCTCGCAAATGAACACAAACACGACTGACTTGCCACGGCACAAAGAGAGATCGATACTTGTCGCTTGGGAAATCTTTGAAATGAAGCTCGGTCTCAAAATCTTTCCCGCTGGTTGCTGTTAATTGCGGTAGCCAAAATAGATAAACGAGCAGATTAAAATCTTACTAAGACAAATGACGAACAATCCGGAAGATTTTCCGACGTGATCTTGAGTTTTGAGGCCCTTTGCGAAGGCTGGATTTACGGAGATAAAGTACAGAAGCGCCTTAAGCACATTTGTAAGTTCTCCCTCAAAGCACTACTTACTACAACTCACGTTACACGTTTGATTGTATTTAGTGTGAAGTGATACTTGTAAACTACTGTCATCCGATACCCTCTGGTTGGACATGACCTTGCCAAATGAGAAGTGCCTTGTGTTCTTGTTGACACTTCCCAGCACAGCCTGCACGTATGCTCATTGCGATAGCGGTCGTAAAAATAAAGGGAATGTCAAGAGCTTTGTTGACGGAATGATAACATCCTTGTTATCATAGTGAGCAATCTGCGTCCATTGCAGCCTCTTCTTTATAGCGTAAAACATTCAAACAATGTGAAAGACTGAAACGATGCAAAAACGCCCAGAAAAGCGCGCCAAATTTTAAACACAGATGAACAAATTCTGCAAATTTCAAACCAAACGTTCTGTTCACCGTTTGCGTCAATAATAACTGATTCTGAGAATTCGTAAGAATCTGTGGAATCTTTTGGCGTAAAAATAAATTGAAAGCCAAGCAGCTTTCAGACCTTTCACAAAAGAGAACAAGGTCTAGTTTGTGGGAAAACCGCAATACGTCTTTGAGCCCGCGAGACGCGCCAGCGACGCGATAAATGGGTAGCGCTTCATGGACAAACGTCAGATTTCTTGTCATTTATTTGTCTTTTCGACATGAAATCTGACCATTCTGAATCGGAGAAAAACGTGTCCATTAGCCAAATACAACCGCTTGTTTCTCGCAAGCTCCCTCGCGTGATCACACCGATTCCCGGGAAAAAATGGCAAAACCAAAGTGACAATGAAGGCGTTGCTAGGGCCACTAGTACAATCACTCATTCAGAAACCGGCACGAAGGATAGGAGAAAGACAAGAAAGTTAGTCTCTGAACTCGCTTCGGAGGTGAAAAGAGGAAAGGCGAGGAGAAGAAGGCCTGCTCACGCGCCCTCCGTGGACACGTCGCGAGCGAGAGCAAGTTGTGATGTCCTGCGCTTGGCCATCAGGGAGTTGGGTTGGCGCGAGGTTAGTTCTGTTTATTAGTAGCGTACGAGGCTAATCTTGGCAACATTTAAATCCTTTTTACTCCTCTAACTTATTTTATGTCACAATACAAACAGAAAAACTTAAAGCTGCTAGGTGCATGCTATAAATATTTGATTTCCAGCCTTAAGCTTAAGACTTAATAAAAACATGTCTGTTCTAATTTTGGAATCTTTGATCAACAAAACAAAGTACAGTGTCCACATATCAAACAATAAACGTTCAATTTGAAGTTTACTCAGGTTTCGTATTGTTGACAAATACATTTAATAAAAACGTCATCACTGAAAGGACGTATTAATGTGCCTGATGTACGCTTGGTTGTTACTTGGGATTTTTCTTTTGTGTACCAGTGAGGTGCTAATATCCAGATGTAAAAGCAGAACTGATGTAATTAGATCATTGATGTGCGAGCAACAAAGCGTAACCAGGAAACACTTCAGTTACGTTTAAAAAAAAAACATTTTATGACGGCAACAATTTTTTTTAGTTATTTTCAGTCTGTTAATGTTTGACATAAAATAATATTGATGCTGAATGAGGCTTTGAAAATAAAATGTTGAATAATTATTTTGCTTGTACTAAGACACACATCTACACATATACTATAACTAGAAATACGTGTCTCGCAGAACCTCGCGAAGCTCGGGGGAGGATGCACTGCAAAATTTTAGCGATGCGGGCCTTTTTAAAGTTTGTGAGTGCTATCTCCCAAAATTAACCTGTTCCCTTTACATACTTCTGTAGCTGTTGTTCTATGTACTGTGTATCAAATAATTGCTAATTCAATTCACTATTCGCTTGAATGGTTGAGATTGCAGGAGTTAATAGGATACAGGTCATGAGAATTACGAAATTGATTACAAAAGTTAAACATGAACATTCAAGATGAAGCAACATATTCTTTGCAAATGTCATAAGCAATGTATGCGAGAAAATCAATTATGATCAATTTACGGCATGTACTAAGTCAATAGTTTCCAGTGTTTGAGTACTAATTTTTTATATTGAAAAAATATCCTCTTATGATCTGCCTATCAGTTGTTCAGCTACTTGAAATCTTTTTTTTTTTTTGCAAAAGGTAGATTAAAGAATAATTTATGGAGGGCTGTATATGAGCTTAAGACTACTTGCCCTTAAATGTAGGTTGTTTCAATTGAAGAGCATTAAAGAGCGGATTAAAGTGCGGTGATTTGAGCTAGATTTCTTAATCGTTCTTCTTCTTTGAGCCTTTCCTGTAATCAGTGTTTGCTCTCGTTGCGTCTATAAACAGAATCATTTTGTCTAACACTTCCAGTCGGTGTCGCCTCTTCTGATCGGTTTCGTTCAGAATTCTAATGGAGGCATTTGGTCAGGCTGTTCGAAGTCTTTGTAATCGATGCTGTCGTTGTTTCTTCGTTGCTCGATCGCGTTGAATTTCAAGTCGCCGTTCTCGCTCCAGCGGAGTTTTGGTAGTTAATCTTCTCGAGAAAGGATTTCAAGCCACTTGTTCAATCCAGCGTTGTTGTATTTGCTGTTCTTTCTCATTTGCATCAGAAATTGGTCGTGTTTCACCGAGAGCAGGGGGGGGGGGTTTGGAAGCCTATCCCATGATGCAACGCAACGAGTTACCGGCGACATTTGAAGCGAATAAACAAACTTTTTGTAAAATCTCATACTTCGGTGATTTTTTTTGATGCATCACTAGCACTTTAACATTACTAACGTATTCCTTAATATCATAACGACTTAAAACATCAGATCCCTCCAGATCCCTCCAGGTTTTTCAAGCTGAATAAAACCATTAATGTGTGGGTACTTTCAGTCAATGCTTTGAATTGACGGCGAGCTGATTTAGGAAATTCTCGCACGTTTGCAGAGTTGAATATGAAAATTCTTTGAGGAATAAAACGAATTTAGACCGAAGCAAGTTCAAGTAAATGAGTATAAAAAGGGTTACATTGTATTTCCAAAAGCCGTCTTGAACAAAGGATAGCGAAAAAAATCTTGGTAAATGCATTAGTGCTGAAAGCTCAAATCAGTACAAAACATGCAGCAAAATTAAATATATGCGCGCGCTATATCGCGCGTACAAGCTAGCTGTACACGTCAGTTACAGTTTTTCCTGTCGTTGACATCAGAACTACTGTGTCTAGCTAACACCGTGGATAAATCAAATAGCTATTAAAAGAAGAACTTTTTTCCCAAAGGTTTTCAGTTTTTTAGAGCACTTATTTGGTTAACACAGTTCAAGAGTGTCATCATATGCGTGGACAAGCAGTTGGATGCTTACGCGTTCAAGCGCGCGCAAATTTCGTTTGTCGTTTCATCCTTCAAACAAATTTTCGAGAGCATGTATCTGTTCGTTGCAAGAGAAGTTTTCTTGACATTGCAAATCCTGACAAAAGAAGACCGACAGACAAGAGGCCTTGAAAAGGGTGTCTTGAGAGCCACTGCTTGCCTCGGCGATCAGTGGCAAATGCGAGGTCACGTGATGAGACATTATGGGATAGGCTTCCAACCCCCCTTCCCCCCCACCCCCCTGCACCGAGAGTAAACACTTTTTCACGACGATGAGTAAACCGTCAGCCCGGCCGCCGCCATGAATAAACATGAGAGCACGCCATTGTCAGCGGTCGCCATTTGTTGCTAGGCAACTGCACGACATCTTCAGTATATATATATAAACTTTTCGCTCGATTGCGCGCGGCTCAGCTCCTGAGACCCGAGCACCCGAGTGGCCTTCGGCGTGTACGAGCAACGAAGAAACACGTGCACGTGTGCGTATACGTGTCTCGCAGAACCTCGCGAAGCTCGAGGGAGGATGCACTGCAAAATTTTAGCGATGTGGGCCTTTTTGAAGTTTGTGAGTGCTATCTCCCAAAATTAACCTGTTCCCTTTACATACTTCTGTAGCTGTTGTTCTATGTACTGTGTATCAAATAATTGTTAATTCAATTCACTATTCGCTTGAATGGTTGAGATTGCAGGAGTTAATAGGATACAGGTCATGAGAATTACGAAATTGATTACAAAAGTTAAACATGAACATTCAAGATGAAGCAACATATTCTTTGCAAATGTCATAAGCAATGTATGCGAGAAAATCAATAATGATCAATTTACAGCATGTACTAAGACAATAGTTTCCAGTGTTTGAGTACTAGTTTTTTATATTGAAAAATATCCTCTTATGATCTGCCTATCAGTTGTTCAGCTACTTGAAATCTTTTTTTTTTTTTGCAAAAGGTAGATTAAAGAATAATCTATGGAGGGTTGTATATGAGCTTAAGACTACTTGCCCTTAAATGTAGGTTGTTTCAATTGAAGAGCATTAAAGAGCGGATTAAAGTGCGGTGATTTGAGCTAGATTTCTTAATCGTTCTTCTTCTTTGAGCCTTTCCTGTAATCAGTGTTTGCTCTCGTTGCGTCTATAAACAGAATCATTTTGTCTAACACTTCCAGTCGGTGTCGCCTCTTCTGATCGGTTTCGTTCAGAATTCTAATGGAGGCATTTGGTCAGGCTGTTCGAAGTCTTTGTAATCGATGCTGTCGTTGTTTCTTCGTTGCTCGATCGCGTTGAATTTCAAGTCGCCGTTCTCGCTCCAGCGGAGTTTCGGTGGTTAATCTTCTCGAGAAAGGATTTCAAGCCACTTGTTCAATCCAGCGTTGTTGTATTTGCTGTTCTTTCTCATTTGCATCAGAAATTGGTTGTGTTTCACCGAGAGCAGGGGGGGGGGGGGGGGGTTTTGGAAGCCTATCCCATGATGCAACGCAACGAGTTACCGGCGACATTTGAAGCGAATAAACAAACTTTTTGTAAAATCTCATACTTCGGTGATTTTTTTTGATGCATCACTAGCATTTTTAACATTACTAACGTATTCCTTAATATCATAACGACTTAAAACATCAGATCCCTCCAGATCCCTCCAGGTTTTTCAAGCTGAATAAAACCATTAAAGTGTGGGTACTTTCAGTCAATGCTTTGAATTGACGGCGAGCTGATTTAGGAAATTCTCGCACGTTTGCAGAGTTGAATATGAAAATTCTTTGAGGAATAAAACGAATTTAGACCGAAGCAAGTTCAAGTAAATGAGTATAAAAAGGGTTACATTGTATTTCCAAAAGCCGTCTTGAACAAAGGATAGCGAAAAAAATCTTGGTAAATGCATTAGAGCTGAAAGCTCAAATCAGTACAAAACACGCAGCAAAATTAAATATATGCGCGCGCTATATCGCGCGTACAAGCTAGCTGTACGCGTCAGTTACAGTTTTTCCTGTCGTTGACATCAGAACTACTGTGTCTAGCTAACACCGTGGATAAATCAAATAGCTATTAAAAGAAGAACTTTTTTCCCAAAGGTTTTCAGTTTTTTAGAGCACTTATTTGGTTAACACAGTTCAAGAGTGTCGTCATATGCGTGGACAAGCAGTTGGATGCTTACGCGTTCAAGCGCGCGCAAATTTCGTTTGTCGTTTCATCCTTCAAACAAATTTTCGAGAGCATGTATCTGTTCGTTGCAAGAGAAGTTTTCTTGACATTGCAAATCCTGACAAAAGAAGACCGACAGACAAGAGGCCTTGAAAAGGGTGTCTTGAGAGCCACTGCTTGCCTCGGCGATCAGTGGCAAATGCGAGGTCACGTGATGAGACATTATGGGATAGGCTTCCAACCCCCCTTCCCCCCCACCCCCCTGCACCGAGAGTAAACACTTTTTCACGACGATGAGTAAACCGTCAGCCCGGCCGCCGCCATGAATAAACATGAGAGCACGCCATTGTCAGCGATCGCCATTTGTTGCTAGGCAACTGCACGACATCTTCAGTATATATATATAAACTTTTCGCTCGATTGTGCGTGGCTCAGCTCCCGAGACCCGAGCACCCGAGCGGCCTTCGGCCGCCAAATTTATTAACCTCGCTTCGCGAGGAATTACAGTAGAATTATTAATAAATTATATTAGAATAATTATTAAGAATAATAATTATTAAGCCTCAGAAAAATAGAATTAATTTTAGTTAAAAGTTTGTTATGCATTGAATCTTCAGTAAATAAAAAAAAATCTTTAGAAAATTACATGTAGAAATACCCATGACAAATTTTGTTTGAAAGGGCTTAAAAATTTGAAAGGTGAGATATTACTTTCAATGATAAACCCTAACTACAGTGCGTGATGTTTTCAAAATGTTTTAGGAGAAAGGAAACCATTCCAAGCCTTCCAAGGTGGAACTCCATCAATAGTGTCCTACACAGCCATTATTTAGGGGTGGCGAATATAATGGTACCTTAAAAACTCATGGATCTCGGAAAATTTTGGTCCAGTCTCGAAATCTCGGCAGTTTTTGTTTTAAGTCTCAAAGTCTCGTTTGGCTGGTGCTTTTTCTGTCTCGGAGTCTCGGATTTTTTTCCTCAAGGTCTCGGAGTCTCGGATACTTCTGTCAAGTATTCTCATTCTTCATCCTTGTTTGTTGTTTGATTGGGTGAATCGGAGATTTTTAGCACCGAGTCTCGGGCTCGGTTTTTTTTCCCGCATTGGGTCTCGGGCTCGGATTTTATAACGTAGCTGCAGTCGCAGTCTCGGATTTTGAAACAAGGGTCTCAGTGTCTCGGATTTACCATTCGCCACCCCTTTATTTGGGTCATCATGTAATGGCTCATAGGAGGCTACTCAATCAAAGGAAGGGGTGCACAATTGTCAATCAAAAATTATGTGTTTGTTCAGGTATGGAAATGTCAAGCTCAACAGAATTAGGAGCCATCTTGGTATCTCCAATTATATTATTATAGACTTACTTCCCTAGAGTATGCGCGTAGCTATAAAACTATAGGGAGCTACTTTTTAAAGAGTTCCACAAAGTGTTTTTAAAAGACTTTTTGTACTCTTGAGGTACTGAGTGGCAAACACAAATATGATAGATAAAGTAAAGATTAGAGCTTGCTTTTAAAATGGGTCTTGGTGTCTTGGGTTTATTCTTCATCTCATGGAATACCAGTCCCTCTCATCTAAGACCACCCACAGGCATGCAGCCTATTTTTCTTTACTCTTGAGTACCTTACATCTCACAGTATTTTTCTGATTTAGCTTCCTGTGGGTCGACGCAGTGGATGCGACTTTTATTGGCTTGATGGACACTTTGAGATGCCTGACTATCCAGAAACAGGACAACTTAACAAATTTTTTGGTAAGATAGAACCCCTGGGGAAACTCAGGTTTATATTGATTAAAACTAATTAAACTAATAGATCAAAATCTGTAGTGGCCAAAAGTCCAAAACTAAACCACAAAAATCCTGTCATATCTGTTTGGTCAGAATGTTTCTTGCTAAAAAAAAATACTGGGCAAAATTTTTAAAAACCCCAAAATTCCCATGGAAACTTCAAACACAAAACGTTCAGGCTGTTACTTTAACTTAAGTACCCCCACCCCTCTTAGGATCAGAACAAAGTCAAGTGGCTGGAAAAATGGAAAGCATAAATCATGACTGTCACTGTAGTTATAAGAACTGCTACAAACTATTAGTAACTAATTTCTAGACTCATTTTTCTCAAAATGAGATTTTCACCCCAAATAATATATCACTTTCATCTTGTGCAAATAGCTGAGGCATCAGGACAAAATAATGCAAATCATTAATAATAATGAATACTTTTTTTGCAACTTATATGAAAGTCATCTAATAGGACCCTCAATTAGCCTCCCATGGCTTCCAAGAGGTGCCGAGATCCTCACCAATTCAAGTATTTTTTCCCCATTTTTTGTGTACTTTTGTAATTTAATTGTATTTCAATATGCTGGATCATATTGGCAAATAACTAACCAACTAATTAAATATTAAATAATGCAAGTATGGTATATGCAGGGCATAAGTGTATTAATACATTTGTTTTTTCTTTAGGTATGTCAGATGCTGCCCACAAAGTAGAACTCACAAGACACATCAACAGACTGCAGTTGCTTTTCCCCCACGAGTTTTCCTTCTACCCTAGAACTTGGATATTGCCAGACGAATATGGGGAACTTGTTGCATTTGCATCTAAAGAAAAGAAGCCACCAACTTTCATCTTAAAACCTGATGGGGGATCTCAGGGTGATGGAATTTTCTTGACACAAAATGTTCATGATGTACATCTGAGCACTGCTCTTGCAAAGCCATCTGTTGTACAAGAATATATAGCAGAGCCATATCTCCTGGAGAAGTTTAAATTTGACCTTAGGATTTATGTTGTGTTAAAGAGCTTGGAGCCATTGCAAGTGTATATATGCCGCGAGGGTATGGCACGCTTCTGCACTGAACACTATCATCTGCCAACACCTAAAAACATCTTCAAGACATACATGCATTTAACAAACTATTCTCTCAACAAGTATAGCCCAGGATATATCCAAAGCGATTCTGGTGATAAGGGAAGTAAGCGGAAGCTTAGTGCCGTCTTCAAACAACTGGGGAAGGAAGGGTGTGACATACCGCGTCTGTGGGCTGAAATAGACAAGGTTGCATGTCAGACTATAATAGCAATTTTACCAGTTCTGAAACTGCAAAGTCAGATCATAAGTGCAGAGATGAAGCGCAAGCTTAGATGCTTTCAAATCTTAGGTTTTGACATTTTGCTGGATAAAGATCTCAAGCCAATCCTTCTTGAGGTGAACTCTAGTCCAAGTTTAAGGATTGATCACGAAGAAGAAGTAAGTCCTGGTAAAGTTGAATGCTTTGTAAGCACAACTGATCTGGATATCAAACTTCCAATTGTCAAAGACTCCATGTTGCTAACATGGCAACACAACAAAGGGTAAGTAGTAGTTCCTTCTTCAAGATGCAAACTCTGTCCTAGGGGTGGGGGCAGGGAGAAGTGGCAGCCAGGAGGATACAGCTTGCAGGCCACTGTCATCAACATCTGGAGCTTGTGGCTCAAAAGGTCATCCTCTGGGAGCTGACAGAGTCTAGGCGAGAAGAAGATGTCGTACATTGGCACTTAGAGAAGGATACTGGAGTGGAGACAACTGGCAAGCTATCTGTCCTTATGCAAGACAGAACACAGTGGAGCATCCACACTTCGGCCGACCTTATCCTGGCCTTAATGGTGGTGGCGGTGGGGTTCTACCATAAATAAGGGATATACAAATTTAAAAATATTCTTCCTTGAAGGTATGGGTTTTCAATAAATTGTATGCAGAACCAGTCTGAAAAAAAGGGGGCGGTTCTAGATAGAAGTAACCTAACATGTTGGCGTTTTTCAAGTAAATGCCAATGTAAGTCAAACAGTACTGCATAAGCCACACCCACAAAATAGGCAGGTATCCCTGTCACTTTTTTTTAATTGACTTGATCTCTGTTGCAGTGATGAAAGCCCTCCAGAGATGTCAGGTTGCCTGCACCAAATTTACCCTAAGCTGGCCCCCCAACTGGATCACCTGAGAGTAGTGGAAAGGTGTCTAATGCTTTTTAGACATTTTGTAGGTGTGCGTGTGTCCAACAGGATGGGGCCAACTTCTTTCAGAATGATGGCAAGGTAATGACTTGCATTGTATAGTTTTATCAACACTGACAAAGGGGAACCTTATAAAAGAAGTCTGGTTGACACTTATTGGTTTCTCAGTGTTCTTGCCAGTAAGACCAAAACAAACAAACCAACCAAGATCTAATCCGGAGGTCGTGGGTTCGAATCCCACCAAGGTCAAAGATTTTTTTCTTTCCCTCGTGTGGTCCCTCATTTCCGAGTTACTAGGGCTAATGCTCAGTACAGGGAAATTTATGGGTTTACGTTAGCACTATAATTTACACACAGAGTTAATTCTCTGATTCCTTGTCTGGTAAACTCCATTCTGTTCACCAATCTGATTGGCCAAAATGACGTGCAGCCTTGCCACATGTGTGGGTTTTTAAAACTTTGTTTTGCATGTGCGCGCATTTAAACACAAGCTTAAAAACTATGGCACTTATTGAAAAGTTGTTTTCTTGCAAACTGAGTATTTCTCTGCTAAATTACCTTCAGATAGTTCTACCTTCTTAACAGAAGTTTTGAAATTTGTTTGCGAAAAGGGAAAAAAATTGTGAAAAACTCTGCAAATCTGCCACATGCAACTTCAAGTGGCTTGTATGTGTAATGTACACAATACACACAGTGACACACATTTTTTTCCCAGTCTCCCGACAAACTCGACTTTCTCTGCCTAACAATAACGTTCCTGACATGTTAGAGCCAACGTGAGCCTGAAAATCTGTTCTCAAACTCATTAATAATTCATGACGAGAACACAAGGGAAGTCACTTTGGTGAAGGATGTTTAGATACCTGGTCTTAATTTGCATAGATTTTGGCAATTTTATTCCTTCACTTTCTCCGCATTTAATAATCAGCTTGCTGTGCCTCGTTTTTTCAACCCACTTCTTGGTGTTTGGATATTCTGATGAAACACTCTTCCTCGTGTTTGATATTTTTAATATTTACTTCAAAATGTAGAGTTCACTGTGTGTCACATTACTGACACATGATGATGTAATCAAATTGGATTTTACCAGATGTTATCTCACGAAGAGTGAGAAGATCTAGGGAACAAGTAAAGGGCAAATTTATATCAGTTGGATCACAACTGTGTTTTGCATGCTCCAGCTATGTGCTTTCAACAAACCAATGATACCAATTATTATTGTTTCATGTAAATCAAACCAAGATACATGTACAACTTGCTATACAGCTGTGAGTTGTGTCTGACACAATTTACATATTGTACATGTAGGATTTAAAAACCTGTTTTTAAACCCCAAACCTCACATGGCTAGATTAAAAATCAAACATGTGGAGTTCTATACCATTTTGGAATGACAAGAGCAGTGAAAGCTGCAGAAGTCACATGCAACAATTCTAAGCAAAAATTGTACAATCCAATTGATCTTAAGATAACTGCTGGTAACTGAAGATCTTTGTATTAACTTGTGGATTTAACCTATAGTTTTCTTGATATGATTATAACAGGCGATGCCATTTGACTGACTTTGGCTTCACGCTTGCTGCATTTGACATCATGTTCATCAACATGAGCCGTCGTCATCCGGCATGTGACACAGGTCGTGCATCTCTCAACTTCAATGGCTTCTGTGAATCACTTATCGCAATAGGACATAAGAAATTTGCACTGACCATGAGGCGTGAGCCAGTGCAAATATTGCTGACTGTTTTGAAACATTGTGAACAGCACTTACAGTTAGGAGGAAAGGTAAAAGAAGCATCGTCACGACTTAGAACGAATAAGCCTCTCTCCAAAGTGAGTGAACGAAAAATGCAGAGTTGCTTTCGTTTACCTACAACAAGTCCTGTTCTCAAAGAAGGTATTCTGTAATAACAAGACTGTGATCACAAACAGAAAAGACCTGCCAAAATTGTCAAAATTCAAGGTCAACTGTTTTTACTCCAATTATGACCTACTGAAAATCTTGCCTACTTTTTTCAGTTTTAAAGTTAAAGGTCATCCCAGAGCTAGGGTTAGTAATTATTACTTTTCACGGGTGATGAAAAAAAAATATAACAGTAAAATTTATTTTGTTATGTTAGGAAGGAATTAGAAAATTTGTCAGGGTTCACTTTCTTTGACTTTATTTTAATATTTAATTGTAGGTACAGAATTTAATCATATTTCCAATTGAAGTAGTTTGTGATAAAGGTCGACAAAAGAGGAAAATGAATGTATACTAAATAAATATTTCAATTTTTGTACAGTATTAATTGCCAGCACATTTGTATATTGCTGTTTTTTTTTTTAGAATTAATATTAGAATTAAATAATCAAGTTTTTTAGAATTAATATTATAAACTAATTTCGATTGTGAGGCATCAACACTGCATTATATTGATGGCTAGTTGGGAGAAAATATATTCTGGAATACGGAATATATTTTCTTCCAATACCGTCAATATAATGCAGTATTGACGCCTCAAAATCGAAATTAGTTTTGTATCACCATTAAACATTGTCTAGCTTTTTGAGATGTCAATACGACTTTATATTGACGTCTCAATGTAGGAAGCTACATTAATTTGTAATTTTGCAAAACGTGTGTCAAGGGACAACACTTATAGTTACCTACAGTGGATTCTAGAGATTCTCGAAATCTATAACAACATTATTAGGAATGATGGATAGTGTGAATACACTTGAAATTGGGGAAAACAATATATATTCAATAAAATAAGACAATCCAACCTGTAGATAGGTATATTGCATGTCCGGGGGGTAAAGGAGGAGGCCCATTAGAGAATGGGGGTGGGGGAAGGGAGGAGGCCCATTAGAGAATTTGGGGGGGGGGGGGGGGGGTAAGGGAGAAGGAGGCCCAGAGAATAAATGTCAGAGATCCCTCCCCAAGATCCACCACTGAAAGTTAACTTCAGCCAAACTACCTCACTACTATAAATACCATCTCCACTTAACACCAGTCAGTGATAGCCACTCTAGTGGAGCATCATATCTCCACTTTCTCGAATAACATAGTCGATCGCTTGGCTCAGTATTTCAAAATATCTATGGATTCATACCATCTCAACTTAACCAATTGCTGTTTTTGAAAAAATAAATTATACAGAACTTTTAGGAAGCACAAAACTCACATTAATTAAACGTTTATACTGAGCGAAGCAGGATAAACTGTAAATGGTTCAAGTTACATGGATTACTTAGGTTATACTGTAATATTTGACCTTCATACTCTGCACACATTCCACTATGGCCACCTAGACTTGACACCACAGTGGCCATGGGTGCCAGCCCTGTTATATAAAATTAAGGGTGGGTTTGATTGAATGTATTCCAGAATAAGAATATGCAAAATGATCACAAAATCCCACCTGAGTGCCACCCATCCTTGGGGTGGTACTCGGGTATATCAGTGATGAGGCGGTGCAAATGAGGCCACATTTTTACACCCCAAAAAAAGTCCCATCAGCCTTAAACTAGACCCCCAAAAAGTCCAACAGCATATCGGAAGGGGATTTAAACGGTGATAAATTAGAGTGACAAGAAGGTCTGGTCAGGCTTATAACCCCCACATACTATTTCTCACACACCACTGGTAGCCATACGAAGCCAACCGCAGCAGCCCAACCTTTATTTTAAACTCGTAAAATTGTATACATAATTATCATAACCCTAAAAAGTGGGGACACTGACAAAATTACAAGGTTGTACATTATAGCAGAACAGGACTACATGTAGGTGGAAGGCTTGGTTTCTGACTTACGTTCTGCAAGGAAATAAGATGAAAGAAGGAGGCGGTACGCACCTCTCGGAACGCCTCAAAGGATTGGCTGAGAAAACAATAGAACAAACAACAGAACAATGGACCCCAGCCCTGAAAACAATACATGTGCGTGATAACCAGGTCCAATAAAATGAGAGGTTCTGAAGAGGTGCGTGGCTACTGGAAAGAAGAAGACATATTTCAAACTGAAATCTTAGGGTGGGTGGGTGGGAAGGTCAGTAATGGTGTATACAACAAAAGCAACTGCCCACCTTTTGGGTCACATGACCTATACCCAGGCCTCCAGTGGTGTATGAGAAAAACATTTTCCACTTATTCTGTTGCACTCAGCTAGTGGGAAATTACCCTTAATACAATTTTGTTCATCCAGAACCCCCCCCCCCCCCCCCACCTTATATGATGGGAAGGAATAACACACTGCAACTCTACCTTGGGGACACCACTATTCCAGACAAATTGTAAGTTATAATTGTGCTTTCCCAGTCTGCATAGCTTGGGTTTTTTTGTTGGTGTGCGCGATAATTCGCGAGTGGCGAAGCCTTGAACTGCTCTCGCGGCTTTGCTGCTTGCAACTAGCAGCTTCACCGCTCGTAAACTCGCGGCTTATCGCGCGCCAACAAAATAAACACCAGCTACACAGTCAAGTGCTTTCTAAGAAATATCCATACCCACCCCAAAGAAGATCAAAAGACAAAGTTTTAAAAGGAAAGTAAATATGAAGGTAAACTGGTATTTCTAGAGGGGGGTGGGGGTTCAAACCAAAAAAACCTTCAGTGGTGGGGGGAGGGATTTTTTTGGAACAACACATAGATGGAGTTGAAATCCTAACAAATAAGACTAACTTAAATGAACTCTCTGTTACATACACCAAATCATTCTCCTGAAGGTGTCCATTACAGCAAAGTTAACTGTGTCCAGCTTCAATCAATCATTTCCCCTCCTCCTTTCCTACAACCATTAAAATGCATTCAAAATATCAAATTCTTCAACTGAATAATTTTAATTGACAATTCAAATTTAAAACAAGTTTGCCACATTCTACTCATGAAAGCAAACCTTATACAAACAAAAAAAAAGTCATGTCAACTGTACATCATGACTAGTACTACCATGCTTTCAATAACACACAAACCATTTACTGGTATTAAGTCGATTAAAATATGCAATGTTACTTGTTAACCCACGGGCTGCCCAAGCTCACTATTAGATAACCGGAACATGACCCTTGCTTTCTGAGCGGTATTGAGTTATAAAGGTTTGTATGGGAATGCAACGGTTTTGCTTCAAAACTTAAAAATTCAAATGTTATGTGAATAAAATTGACTTACCTTGTTGCTGTGTTGTATTCTTTGTTATTTGCCTGCTCCTCAGGGCGATTTGATGCGATTTCAGCGAGTTATCGTTATTTCGGTGTTCCACTGGCCGCCTGTGGTTAACCTTAATGTTAACCTTCAATCATAATAAAAATGGCAACAAACATTGGACCCCTGAAAATGGATTGTAGCCTGCAGTCATTTCCTTTCTGAGAGCACGGGAGGCATGTGACAGCATGGGGCACGAAAACAATAAAAAATTGTTGCTTCTTTTCTTGCCCCATGCCTTCACGCGCCTCCCACGCTCTCAAAAAGGAACAATTGCTATGCAGGCTACCGGTAAATGGATTGAAACCCACCAATCACAACCCACAGACATGATCTTTTGGCCCTGCAAAATTAAGACTCCTTGTTTCCTGAGATTGCCACTCTAATATCATATATTTAATATCATTATATTAAATTTACAGTAAAAATAAAACTTTGGTAAAAATTTGGTAAAAATAAAACCATTGGGCAGGTTGATTTTGAACTTTAGAGTTTGAGTGTTTCTGAAAGGAGCAGTAATACAGACTTTTGATAAGAACTAGAAGTGTCTCACAGAACCTCGCGAAAAGCTCAGGGGAGGGTGCATCGCAAAATTTTAGTGACAGGTAGGGAGAGATGCAATTTCTGGTTAAACTGGTTGAGTGGTTGGATTGCATGGCCACAAAAGCCCGAACATTCTTACTTCCAGTCGTTCGTCATACTGGATGACATCAATTGGAGCTTTGTTGCGGTTTTGTTGCTTGGCAACTGCAGGACACCAACCCGATTTATACATGTATATAAAGGCAACCTGAGATTCCACCACCCTAAAGCGATCCACAGAAGACAAATTTATAAACCTCACTTCGCAAGGAACTAAAAACCTGATCCAGACTGCAAGACATACAATCATGTACCGGTACTTTATGTCTTATTATACAGCCTAACTATAATTTATAAAATAAGATACCCTTAGGCTACAAATCTGCCATGCAATGACATAATATTTTATTAAATACATCATTCTGCTTGTCCTAGAAAAATTTAACACAGGTTTTCCCATGTACAGTAAAAAGTTACATTTTAAAGAGAACCACATCATATAATACATTTACTATCTAGCATCATTAATTTACCAGGGTAGGAAAATGACAACTGCCTGCTTGACAGTGTACAATGTATGTTTCAATCCTACCAATTATAGCAAGTAAAAATTGTACATTGTGTACTCACCCAGTTTGGCGAGTATGATTTTCACTTTTGAGCAAACAATATTTCTTATTCAGTGTAACTATAACTTGTTTACTCCTGAACTGTTTTGAAATGTTCTGAAAGCTGTCTTAATTTGCCTGGAATTTTTCCCATTAGGTAAGTGAATAGATGTATTAAAAGAAATCTGTATTTACCTTCTTCCATTTACTATAAAATTATTTTTTCCGACAGCAGGGGCAGATACAGGGGGGGGGGGGGGGGGATGGATTGCTTAAGACCATCGGTTTTAACAGTTTTTTTTCAGTTGCAACAATGAAAAATTTTATAGACTTAGGCATATGAAGTTATACCCGTAGCCACCCCATAAAAAAATCCTGGATCCACCCCTTAACGGATAGATTTTTGTTTAGTGGGGGCTGAAAAGAGATTTTGTTTTTCAGCGAGTTTAAAAACTCACCTTGGTAAGTACATTCTAAAATTCACTCGCTCAGTTGGTGAGTGCTGTCAAAATTAAATTTCCAACTCTGTGTTACTGGACATACATTTTAGCTCTTACCTTAAAATGATATTTTAACAATTACAGGTAATAATGATTATTATTCCTAGTTAATAACTTACAACAAAAGTCAATTTAATAACAAGTTTCATAGAGCCTTTATATAAAACTAAATTGCTATAATCCAACTTCAAATATGGCACATAGTTTGCACATGTACAGGGTGCACACCTTAAATGATGCACCATAAGTTTATTTTGCTATGAAAATAATTCATATTTCCTGAACAGTTTTTCAGATATGGTAGGTGTGACTGTATCATAATTATTGTTGTAAACCTTCCAATTCTGTTGATAAAAAAGTTTATTTGCTCTTGAGTTCTTCTTTCCACTCTTTAAGCTTTTTTGCACCCTTTTCCAATGTACTGTCTTCCTGTGATGTGAAAAAAAGTTTTGCAACAAATAAATTATTCAGCGTGAATTTTTAATAATTTAATATATAAAGGGACGGTGTCCAGCTGACACATCATGTTTTCATGATTATGGCAAGGCCCTTGCTTTGATTGTTATTATATTGAAATGGGAAGATGGCCACCAATTACAAAATAAAACTTGATGAACTGTTAAAATCCACTTCCATCCTTGCAATCCTGCACTCGTCTCCAAACTACTGTTGTGTTTTGCTCTGTAAAATCGTTTTAGTTGTCATATTTTAACCGTTTGACTCCCAAGAGTGACAAAGAACAAAATTCAAGAAAAATCCTAAATTTCATTTTGTAAAATATGGAAAAACAAATGGTCACACCATAGGATTTCATCAACAAACTCACAAATTAGAGCTACAATGCATGTCTCCATAACTGACTCTGGGAGTGAAAGGGATAATAGTGGCATTTGGCAATATAACATGGAAATTAAGGAAGCCAAAGTTCAATACTTTGGTGGGACATGTACACTGTCCATGCTGTTTTAAAAATTGCTGTGTGGCATACCCATGGATGTCAATGGCCAATCAAATGCAAGAACTGGAAGGCAGAGGTGTCAAGTTCTACATTTTGTGCTTGTTCATGACTTCACAAGCTCCCATATTAACTTTCCTTATTTTATACAGTTGATCAAATATACTCTAATTGTAAGAAATCAGAAAATGTGAATGCAAGTGGTGATGCATTTGATTTGCAATCAATTATGTTAGTTATATAACCTTTTTGCTTGGCCCTCCATAGATATTTTACTTATAAATTTTTGCTTGGTTTTCTATGTAAGTTAGCACAACACTATAATTTCTATCCAGTTGATGAGGGTGCATTTGGTATCTTTTCCTTCTACCATAACACGAAGTACATCTTAAGTAAAATTTCCTATATTGCATTGAGAGATTTTAGTTCAGTTTCTACTAACCTTTATAAAGCAAAACCGAATGTACTTGGCTCCATAGTGTTTATGCTGAGTGGAATAAAATGCACTTGGGGGAATAGCAGCAATGCCCTTAAAATGTAAAACACACCAAGAGGTCACAAGAAATTTAATAATTGAAGGTGGCTTGCTGGAAAGGGCTGTAAGTGAGGATTTGGCTTTGTTCCAACCATTTAGAAGGGTTTGTATGGAGTCATCAGAGCATAACTTAAAAGTGCCAATATTATCACTCCCAAATTGCAATAAGACAATTGCATGGCTTTTGGCAAGCAGACATTTTTCTTTGTGCTTTTTCTGTCCTGTGTAAAAATTGTAGCACGATCGCACCATTCATGGCGTGAATAAATCGCGATTGTGCCATGACAAGTGTGATAGCACAGTGGCAAATGCTATCTCATCTCAACAAGTGTGATCGCGCCGTGAGTTTATCATGAACGTGCCATCACAAGCGTGATCGCGCTGCGACAAGTGCAATCGTGTTGCAAAAAGTGCAATTGCGTCGTGACAAATATGACAAGCAGGATCGTGGAGACTTCTAATGATTTTATAATCATAATTTAAACTATAAAAAGTGCATGTACCTTCTCTTTGGTTAACCAGCGAACAAACTTGTAGTCATGAGGGTCATCACTTTTATCATACTCATCGAAATTCACATCTGCAACACATGATGATAACGCATTATTTTATAGTTTAAGAGTGCATTTTCATTATGCAAATGTTCAATTGCACTTTCCCATTTTAACTAAGGCACAAGATTGGACATCAGTGCTCATGTAAAGGTGAAAATTTCTGCCACTATAGATTTGATCAGTCCATTTATGATCTTACCCCACCCACCAAACCAAAACAAGAACGTGACCTGGACAGACCACATTGACCAGTCTGGACTATGTCCAGTGCTCTTTTCAAACAGAAGTTAGGATTCTTTAACATCCCCTATAAATAAGTGAAGAACTATAATTGTCTAATGAAACACTGATTTTAAGGTGTATAAATTTGTTACCTATATCTGATGTGTCAGCCATCATAAAGTAGCCTCCCTCAGGAATAGTGGGCTTGAAGCCAACATCCGTCAGGAGCTTGGCCATGAGATCACGTTTTTTCTCCAACATACTGCTTAGTTCTTTGAAATATGACTTCTCTGTGTCAAGAAGTGGAATTTCATGTTCAAAAGCTTGTGCAAGGGCTTCCTTTAAATCAATGAGATAACAACAGTGAATGAAATGTACTGTGGTAGTAATTAAAATAACATGACAAGTAATATCACGGACAAACCTAAAAACTACATTGTTATTGACAATATGGTAATGACTGAGATGATTCATTACATGTAGATTAGTCCACAAGACTTTTTTTCTCATTTCATTCACTGTCAAATCAAAGGCTCCTTCATGTATATGAGTCAACTTGTGAATATCAAACAACCTTCAAACCCTCCCCTCCCCAAGGCATTTTGCTCCACTGACCCCCTACCTCCTGTGTCCAACTCCCCACCCTCCCCTCCCTCAAAAACCATCCCCATGGGTAAGACAGGTGACCATCATATATCCTGAGCTCAATGTTAACATCTGAAATTTTATCCCACATATATAAATAACTTGTTCAACTCTGGGTCCAACTCATGAGCCAATTTCTAGAAGAACCCTTTAATCCTTAAGATCTTCTATTTCAATCAATGGCTCCCATGGGGGGGGGGGGGGACTCCCATATATGAGCTATATAGGTATGTGCCGCTGTGAAGGGTATGGTTTTCAGGCAGTTTAGTCTGAGATAGGGTGTAGTAATCAGAGATTTTTTGGTCTAGAATATAGGGTATCATTTTCCGCAAAACTGATCAGTTGTGAAGAATTTAGTCTAGACAAGGTTTACTGGCAAATGGGATTTAAAAATCAGTATGGTGGGCAGTACAGCATTTTTACTGACCCCTGGCATCTTAGACTGTGATAGTGAACAAGTTTCTGGAAAATAGTGAGTCTGGAATAGGTCTAGGAGGATAGGGTAGGGTTTTTTGGTGTTTAGTCTAGTAGAGTTGCAAAATGCAGCTAAAATGGCTATCGCTAACAGTCTAAAAACATTTTCTACACACTTGCAACTATTGACCAGTTGGTAGTGACATTGAAAGTCTGTTGACAACTTTTTAGTTACAAAACACATGTAATATCGGATCCCCCTGGAAGTCTAAATATATTTAATGTGAATGTGTAGATTAAGCAATCATGAAGTGATTGGGGTCCAATGGTGTGTGCACAACTCAAGGTTCAAGCTAAAGACAACATAATGAAACTTTCACCTGTGTCGGGGTGGGAAGAGTGTATGTCACTTGTGCCTGCAAGGTCTGTACATTTTTTATTAATTCTTTAGGGCCTATGGACCAACCAAGCTGCCAACAAAACAAAACTTTATTTAAATAAAACAAATACATAGTACATCATGATACTAATAAAAAGTATGAGCTCAGAGCTTCCTTGAAAAACAAGGCATGCATAGGTGGCCAATATTGTAGGTTGTGAAGGTAAAATAGGTCAGCAAAAAGTGACATTAAGCTGCTGCACTTTGGATAATTAATTTACCAGTAGTTCAGTAAATCATTTTTATTTTAGTTGATCACAGCAGGTTAACATTTTGTAACAATTAAATGTCAAGGATGTGTTCTAAGGTAAAGTCGCAAACGAGCCACGATGGCCCACACGGCCAGAGCTTAACCCGGTTTCTGTAGCATGAAGCAACTAGGAATATTGCTACTCCCCCCTGGATGGGATGCTAGTCCATCGCAGGGTTATCCCCTGGGCCCAGCATTTTGTCACCGGTACCCATTTATACACCTGGGTGGAGAGAGACAGTGTGGAGTAAAGTTTCTTGTCTAAGGAAACAACACGATTGCAGAGACCAGGCACCGAACCACCGACCTTCAGGTTGAAAGTCCGACGCGCTAACCACTAGACCACCGTGCCGCCCACGATGTGTTCTAAGAGTTGGGATAAAAAAAATGTCCATAAAATTTGTTTGGCCAGTCTAGACTTGCGAACTAGCACTAATATGTACTGTAGACTCATGAAAGTTTTGGAGACCTGAAAACATCAGTGAAAATATTTCCCTTTACCTTGTGTTTTGTAAGCTCATGAATAATGATCAACTGATTGTTTTACCTTCCATCCTGTCACACTGAATGTCTTTCCTGCACTGCCAATTGTTATTGTCCTCTCCCACATACCAGGTAAAGTTGCTAACAAAGTTAAAAATAAGACCAAAAAATGAATATAATCGTAACAAATATTTTGAGTTAGTGTTGGGAGATCCTAATTGACTACATTGTAAAGTTACACGTACAGAGCCACAGGTAAACCATGAGCCACAGGTGACCCATGCACCACTTGACCGGAGCTTAATCCAGTTTTTGTAACACAAAGCAACTAATTATAAACTCTAAGAGTATTTCTACTCCCCACTGGGTGGTCCATCCATCCCCAGCATTTTGTCACCAGTACTCATTTATACACCTGGGTGGAGAGAGGCAATGTGGAGCAAAGTTTCTGCAGAAAACAACACCATGGCTGAGACTAAACCTCGAACCACCGACCTTTGGATCTCAATTCCACCATGTCTCCACAATAATTGACTACATTGTACCTAGTAGAAGTTCTATTGATATTAGAAATTGTCGAATCTTGATCAGCTAAACAATTAGGGGAAACACAAATTTGTCTGATTTTAATAAGGAAAGTTCAAGTAAATATTGGCAACAGTTTAACAAAAGTGAGGCAGGCAGGGGGGAACTGGTTCAAGTTAAGTAAACAAGAGGGTAGGGTATTGGGTTTTGGGTAGCCGCTACTTTTGGGTATAGTAGCTATTACTTTCGGGGAGCTAAAAATGAGTGAGTGATTCCTCCAAACGTCTGGGGGAAGGGATAACACAATTAACATGAGTGGAGCTAGACAACTATTAGATTGAGGACTTGTGGCGAAAGCGATGATGATTAATGTAACCCTGTAATAGAAGAGGGAGATAGAATCACAGTGAACACTTTTTAAATGATGAACATTTAAACTTGTGCGAAAAAAAAAAAATCCTGTCAATCCAAATTGAAAGTTTCTGTTCAAATCACTTTAGTCAACACTTCTCAGTAAATGTTCCTGTTTGAGTCCCGGTATAGAGAGCCTTGTTTTGGAGATGTCACTATCTAATGGTATTTTCGGGTAGGCCATTACTTTGGGGTGGCCATATGTTTTTGGGGGTTTACAAGAATGGTCTGAAAATTAACGTCACTTTCGGACAGTTGTTACTTTTGGGGGGTGCTACTTTCAGAACTCTATGGTATTATTTTATTTGTAAAATGCAGTAATTGTTATAACCAACAATTAACTGGAGGGTCGCAAAAGCTCTCACCTATTCTATTGTGAAATGCAGTTATTGTTATAACCAACAATTAACTAGAGGGTCGCAAAAGGTCTCACCTATTCTATTGTGAAATGCAGTAATTGTTATAACCAACAATTAACTGGAGGGTCGCAAAAGCTCTCACCTATTATATTGTAAAATGCAGTTATTGTTATAACCAACAATTAACTAGAGGGTCGCAGAAGGTCTCACCTATTCTATTGTGAAATGCAGTAATTGTTATAACCAACAATTAACTAGAGGGTTGCAAAAGCTCTCACCTATTCTATTGTGAAATGCAGTAATTGTTATTAACCAATAATTAACTAGAGGGTTGCAAAAGCTCTCACCTACATGTATTCTATTATGCAGTAATTGTTATAACCAACAATTAACTAGAGGGTTGTAAAAGCTCTCACCTATCCTAATGTGCTGTACTCCATTATAGACAAGCCACTCATACACTTCATCACTGATACAGATCACATTGTACTTTTTGCACAAGTCTGCAATGAGTTCCAGCTCTTCCATACTAAATACCTAGCAATAAATTAAGCAAACTTGGAAACTTACAGTGATTTACTTTGAAAATAAATGACATTAACTCGTGAAAAAAAAAGAGCTCAGCATTCAAGTTACATTGTATTTTTAACAATGGCATCAAAATGATAGTCACTGAAAAGTAGTAAAGTTATATCATTTCCAAGAAAGAGGGTGGTTCCAAAAACAGGGGCTGGATTAATTCACGAAGCACTAGTTGTAATCTCTTTCTTTTCTAAAATCCAAGTTTCAATTAGCTTGGGATGAAGCTTATTTCCAGCATTCAGGGGAGTGACTTGTCCCTTTTACCAGTGCATGAAGGTATAATATTAATTTTTAGATAGGCAAATTAGTGGGTTAATTTTGAGGTTTTTTGCCTGCTGTCTTTCACATGTTTTACCTGTACATGAGTCAGACTAAACAAAAAACAGGGATCCTTAAGTAAATAAATCACAAAACATCACCTTTCCAACAGGATTATGTGGGGTGTTAATAACTATCGCTCTGGTCTTCTCACTAAATGCTGACTCCAGCTCCTGCTTATCCAAAATCCAGTCCTTTGTTGAAGTAGCATTTTCTTTCTGAAGGAGGAAATCATCATCATGAGAAAATATTCAGGGAATTTTGAATGTGTCACAATAGACTTTAAAATAAAATTCAAAATGCCATCAAGAATGTTTAGACAGTGTAAATAGTCTCAAGCATGCGATCATTTTAAAAATGTGTCAATGGTATCCGTTGTTCTAAAAAAACCATGGCATCTCAAGATCGTCAGAAGCTGGACAATAGATGGTTTTCAGTCACGTGACCTTCAATCCTGTGAGACTCAAATGACAAAGGCCATGGCGGTCATGTTGGTGTACATAACAAAAGAAGTTCATTAAAATTCTTTTGTAGTTGTACACCAATATGGCCGCCGTGATGTAACGTCAAAACCATCTATATACAATTTAATATTAATTTATAAAAAATAAAACTATCACTTATTTTAAAAGTTGTGCTTACAGGCTTCAGAGTGACAAATTTTGGAACGCCACCAGCGGATGATATTTGAGGCACATAGCAATCAAAAAAAGGTTCTATGATGATCACCTGCAAATAGAGGTTTTAAATTGAAATTAATAATAAATTATGAATTAAAGGCCTTCAGAGCACAAAATACTAGTAGATAAAAATACCATAGATTAATACCAGGGAACTGGGAAGTTCAGACAACCCCCCCCCCCCACCCCCAGGGTTATGATCCCAAGGGTATAGGAACTGGGAAGATCAGACACCCCTCTCCCCTAGGGTTATGATCCCAAGGGTATAGGAACTGGGAAGATCAGACACCCCTCTCCCCCAGGGTTATGATCTCAAGGGTATAGGAACTGGGAAGATCAGACACCCCTCTCCCCCAGGGTTATGATCCCAAGGGTATAGGAACTGGGAGGATCAGACACCCCTCTCCCCCAGGGTTATGATCCTTTGCTTATGTACAGCTCCCTTGGTAACACTTTTATCAACCATGTATTTTGGGTGCATCTCAGATCTCTATGTGTCTATGTGTCCCATATTGTCTATTTTACAACAGCCAGACACTCCTGTCACCTTTCTCAGAGACCCCCTCCTCTCTCCTCCCATACAGCACTCTTGGTAACATTTTTATCAACCCATATATTTTTAGTGCATTTTACATGTACTAACTAAGATATCCCTATGCTGTCCTGTGACTTGTCTATTGTTACAATAACAGTCAGACAAGAAGGGAGCATGCACAACAGGTAACTGTTATGGTAATAATAATAATTATCTATTTTTAAAAATTGTAATTGTTTTTGTGACTGAATGTGTCCCTAGAGACTCGTGAGCATTCCAAACTTGACTCTGCCCTCCCTGCCACATCTGCAATTAGCCTTGCTTACCAACTGACTAATTTCCTGTAACAATACGTGACTTGTGTGCATAAACTTACCTCATCTCCAGGATCTACAATGCCATGAAATGAACAATAAAGCGACTCATAAGCTCCCCCTGTTATCAAAATCTGGTTGAATAAAATGTTTCAATAATTTATAGTATTAATTTTAATAATTTATGACAAGCAAGAATCATAACAAAACCTTTGTTTTGTTTAAGGACGTTCCCGCGAAGATATTCTAACATTGATTTTTGAATAAAACTTTTACTACAGCTAGGTTACAAGTTATTCATGTCGGAAATACAAAAATAAAAAATTCGGGGGTCACCGACTTTATAAGACTTTATAAGATATCTGAAAGGCGACCCTAATTTTGAAAAATCAGTCTTCCTTACTGGATATGAAAAATATTGCAAGTCTAAAAATATTGCAACTTTATTTCTTTCCCAATTTTATGCGAGTAGGTCTGTTAAGAAAATTCATCGAACTGGTGATGTCCATTAAAAGCTAATCTTTAAATGACAGCATCAAATTGGCAGGATTCGATGTTGCGGGGGTAGAAAAATGGAAAAAGTTTCAATGTCCCACATTAATTTTTTGTTCATTTTTTCAAAGAAAATTATCTGGGAAAAAAATATTGGGAGTCACCAACCATCCATGCGAGTTAAATCTAAGCAAAGTTAACGCAATGGCTAGCAGCCCTTTATGTGCTTAGATTTCTTCATTTGCATGCGTGCTCATGCATAATGTAGCATGGCGTGGCAACATGAATTGTGTACACAGTAAGAATGTGCATAAACAATTAGCACGAACGTCCTTAAACAGTTCTTAACTGCTCAAAAATGATTATATCCCCACCTTAAATTCTCTTAACCCTTTAACCCAATATCAAAAAACATTATTTTATTTCTCCTTTTCTGTCCTCGTACTCTTCTTACAAGTTGTTAAAATATCAAGGAACATAATTCATATTAAGTGATCATACCCTTAATTCCCATCACCTCTCTGACTGATTAACCATAGATATTACAAGGAGAAATTTGACACTGATCACTGTTGGGGCTTAAAGGATTAACCCTTGGACATACAAGGGGGGGAGAGGATGCTATCCCCTCAAGTTTTTTCTCCTATTTTTCAAGAGCATTTATTAACTAGCTATCTATTCGAGTTAAAATATTTCTGAAATATGGTAACACCGCTAAAATCCAAGCAAGGGGTTGCACCCTCCCCCCTCCCCCCGTACCACGTTAGGTGTGTATGTTGTGGTTCAATTTTATCCTTGGTTCAAATTTTATTTTCCTTCTTTTTTGGGGAATTGGGTTAGGTTAAAATCGGCGAGCGAAGAGAGCTGAGCGCAGACTGGGGAAGAGGGAAAGGAAGGCGAAGCCTGTGGACTCGCCTTTGATGCCGCCGTTCCATGATACCAGAATCTGATATCATGAGCTGATTGGTCAGATCACTTCTTGTTGACAGGTATGCGGTGATAGAGGACACATGTTGACATCTCAAATGCCTGGCGCCCTAAATTTGCATAACTATTCCATGATAAACAAACATGACGACTCGTCACATGCAATTTTCAGATCTCGATTTTGAGAAAGCTTTGAGCGATTCGTTGCGAAATTTTTCGCTTATACCTCGACTTAAAGAAGAGAAAAAGCTGTGTCTAAAGTCTGTGACAAAAAAGCAAGATGTTTCTGGAATTTTGCCGAATGGATTTACAAAACAGCAACCATGCTGCAGATTATCTGTTGGATGCCAAATCAAACGCTATTACAAAACAACGGGGGTTTGTCCTAGCTCCACTGGGACACACTACTCAACTACAGAACTTTAATACTAAGGAGCTAAAAATTATTGCAATAGTTCATGATTTCATTGCAGTGGAATTATAGACTACGGCTTTTTGAGACTCAGACCTAAGATGCCTATTACCGTGTGGCCAGAAACACTATAATCCGCCGAGATCAAATTCATAACTGTGATCTAAACGCGCAATTCTCTCTGAAGTCTTGCTGGGAAAGCTTTATATTTTAGGTTTTTTAAAATACTTTTTTGCGAAGACTGGGAGTCGTGTTTAGCCTGTCTATTTTTATACTACTACCGATGCATTCAACCGAATTAAAACATGACAACTTGTTGACATTTTAATTAACTTGTTGCCAATATAATAACAGGATAATTACTAGGGGGCGGAACGGCGGCATCAAAGGCGAGTCCACAGGCTTAGCTGCCCCTTCCCTCTTCTCCAGTCCTTGCTTCACTCGCCGATTTTAACATAACCCGATTCCCCAAAAAGAAGCCTGTTCACAGGCTATTTGTTTTTGGCTATGGTAATGTGTGATAATGAGTTTTAAACAAAGGAAAATAAAATTTGAACCAAGGATGAAATTGAACCACAACATGTACATCCAAGGGTTAAACTAATGTAAATAATTTACGAGCTAGGAAAATGAATGTAAATGTTGTGGATGTGTTACAGGTAAAATCCGTTTTCAGGTTGAATTAATATTCAATCTAGGTTAAATGTGTACCCAGTGTTCAAACTAAGTAAGCTAACCCTAGCACAAACCCAGCTCTAACACAAAGCTAACCACCAGGTATCACACCACTGTCTATACATGTTTCTTTGTTCTTGGTGTGACAGTTAGCTTAGCTTTGTGCTGGGCCATTAGGGAGGGTTATCTTACCTAGATTGAATTCTGGGTACAAATCTAACCTACATGTATATTGAATACTGATTCAACATCAGAACGTATTTTACCTGCAACAGACGTACCACTGTTGTTGTTGTTGTATGTTGTTCAAATGTTTGGAGCTTACCTCTGACAGTGGATCAATTTCCCTATTCAACAATGTTGTGTAAAGTTTTCCAAGTGCAGCAACTAGTCTTGGATGCCCCTTTAAAGGTAAAACAGTCACAAAAATTTTAATTATATAAAATTTGAATTAATTAAATATTTAAAACATTCAAACGTGAAGTACATGTACTGTGTCCAGACTTGTCTCTTATGTCCTCCCGCCTTTTTCCGATGTAGAAATCAGTGACCCTCCCTCTATTTGCACCACCCCCCCCCCCTGTAAATATGACCAGTACCTAACATAAAAATATGCACTATAACGCACACACCTGACTTCTTGTGTACTGATTGATAGCAACATCGCTACTTGCAGCAACCTTCCCAAGAGCTTCTGTCACAAAATGTTCTGGAAGAAAATCTGGAAACCCCTGGAAAGTGAAAAAAAAAAAAAGATTGTGGTTTGCATGGGCTTAAAAATCTGGTAAATTATTCACAGACAATAACATATTCATGAAAAAATTTCTTGGAATTCAAGTTATAAGGCTTTAATGACAAGATTCAGATGTGCTTCTGGCAAAAATGTGGTGTTGGACACAATCCAATTCAGACATAACTGGATGTCTAATCTACAGTTCTGCATGCAAGTCTAACTACAACCCTGGCCGATACTCTTGGGACACTTACGAAATTACCCTGCAATTTTATGCATTCCCTCTTCCCCCTCCCCCCCCCCCTAGTGCAATGTTGACCTCACGGGTAAAAAATTGTTTTCACGGCAATCAACACTGCTGTGGGGGAGGGGGGGGGGGAACTGAAGTAGCGTGTGATAACACATTGCGAAGCATACTGAATAGTAGGATAAGAGTATAGTACGGAAGCCTATTTTTTCGTGAAATTTCAGTGAGTGTCCCAAGAAGTATCGGCCAGGGTTGTAGATATGCCTGACAGAGACCAGGTATGAAGTGGTTCCCAACTGCAACCACTTCATCACTCAAAATCTTCAGTTGATAATGTTGAATGTGGATAAAGAAACATTTTTTGCTTTACATATTAACAAAAGTCAATCATCTTGCAATTAGATTAAATTTTTGAGTTCAACAATGAGAACGCTTCCTAATCTCGTCGGGTATTGGTCTCAGCGCAGGGGATTGTGGGAGGTATCAGGTTGGATGCCATGCAATTTCAGGGTTTGGGCGCCATCTTGGACTGGCTGACCACTTGCCTCGATTTCATGTGGAGGCCTCGAGCCCAGAACGAACGCACTTAACTAATCCATGATTATTACTAGCATATAAATATGGCTTTCTCCTTGCATTTGCACCTGCTATATTTTTCAATAAAGCTGGAAACATGTAAATTTGGACACCGTGCATTTGCCATGTACGCAATAGGGATTGACACTAACTATTGAGACCACTTTCCACTTTGGAAAGTACACTAGAGCTAATTACTCCATTTTTTCTTACAGCAGTTATTAATTTTAACAAGAAAATTAACGATAGGAAAACTACATGACGTTTCGATGACTTCATGTCATCATTGTTGAATGAATAAATTGAGGATAACAGTAAAGCAAATTATTTTTATAGAAACGAGGGTTAAAATCAGCTGGTGCAGTTCGCAGACAACTTTGCGACCTCAGAGCGAAAATAAACCAACAACTACAGCCAGTGTTCACAAGCAAAAAGATCACTGACCATCTGAGAGTTACGGAAGAAAAACCACCCTCAAAAAACCAGCAAAGTGTAGTACATGGATTCAAATGTGATTTGTGTGAAACAAATTCTATTGGTTATATTGAGTTGACGAACATAAACATTCCATGATCAGAAAATACTACAGGGACGAGCATGTCTTGACACCCATCAACTTAATTAAGAACTTCAAAGTGCTTAAGAAATGCCGCAGCAAACTCAAATGTTTTATCTTCGAAATGCTGTTTATTAAGAAGACCGCAACTGAACACGCAAGCAGATTCCATTTGCATGAAACTCTTTATGTAAATGCTTTCATGCCACGCATTCTAATTTAATTTATTTCTCCTACCCTTATTATTTTCTATAAATACACTTTACCGTTATCCTCAATTTATTCATTCGACAATGATGACAAGGAGTCATCGAAACGTCATGTAGTTTTCCTGTTGTTAAGATGTTTATCAAAATCAATTTTTATTAGCAGTTATTAATTAAAAGTAATCTTGATCTCCCACCCCCCCCCCCCCCCCCATCTTACTCTACTAGCTCATTACAACTTTACAGTCCAGGTTGTGGGTCAAACTTAACAACACAGGGTTGCTGAGGTTTTTTTTATCATTTTATTTGCAAATTTTTGACTGAAGCCCTTTAAAAGTAAAACTGGCTTTCCAGAATTGCCCAAGATTTACTTTCCAGATTGGGCAAGTATTAATTTTTGGCTCATTTTTTTAGTTTCCTATAAGAAATTTAATCTCCAGTGGAAGTGGATGAGTGTTAGTGTCAAGTCCTGACACAAAATAAATTTTCGGTGACAATCAATCATAATGACCAACCAGCTAGTGAGCTGAATCCACTTCAACATCAGATAGATGTCAAACAAATGAAGAGACCAGTTAAATGTGACATAATATTATGGATCATGAACAACTGATATAAGACCAGGTTGTATGACTGACTTACCAAACAGGCTCGTATTAACCAAGGCTATGCACAAAGTAACATGACAGTATACATGTAAGAACACAAAGGGTACCAACTGTGAAATTTGGGGTGTCTAGCATTTAGGTTGTGTAAAAATAGATTATTATTTTTATCATGTTGTCCAAAGACAAAAGTTTAGTAGCCTGGGTGACCAAACACTGCAAGAACAAATTCTTGATACCCTAATATGTCTTCCATCTTAACCAGAGGCAGGCTATTTTCTACTGCAGTCAGAGTACAGTGTTTAGCAAATGGGCATTGAATTTTTAGAGTTATGGATTCAACCTTCTTTCCACCAACACACAACACTCACCTGTCCTAAATTAACTGCCTTGTAATTTCTTGCTAAAGCAGAGAACTCGACCCTGAAACATTAAAAACAAGAGGCTTCAAGCAGCCTATACTCATACGCATGCGTAATAAAGTTTTTTGAATGTTTTGTGAATGAAGGCTGTACCACAATGAAGCCAGTGATTCTTCTAAGTCTTATATATACGGAACGTGAACATCAGTAATGTAAGTAGGGTTGTAGGAGACGCTGTCGTGACACTTCAGTAACGCTGTTTTACCGGAAGTGAGAGTAGCCGGAAGTCACTAAACAGGAAGTGTAAGTGGCAAAGCTATGAACCGGAAATGCACAATTTAAAATATGCGTGCATAAATTTGCATGCAAAATCGTGACACAAAAAATAATAATGAAAAGAAAAATAAAAAAAAGAAAAACGAAAGGCATTTTTTAACTCATTGCATTTTGTGCATGAGTAATAACTCAAATCATTTGGTCATAATCAATGACTAATCTTGATTACCCATCAATTACTCATTGATTTCATTTGTCATTGATTAGATATACCTGGTATTAAGTAACCAGGGGCCCATTTCCCAAAACTCCCAGTAACTTTTCGGGCCTGAAGTCAAATATTGAAATCAAAATCTAAAGAATAAAAGCACAGGTCCTAGCGAACAAACCAGTCCATTTTGTTTTGCTAACTGATAGTTTAACTGTTTTACCGTATTATCTGCAAAACTTTTGAAACTTTGATCTTCAATGAAAATAAAACAGCTTTCTGGGCCTGGTACTTGACGGGTCTTTCAATCGATCGATCTAGGGAAGGGATCTGAGGGGCCCGCGTTATCATCCCCCCTCCCCTTATAATTATGATCTTGCAAAAAAAAATAAGGGCCACAAAAATTTCAGTTTCTAACATATACATTTTTACTCCAAATAAAAAGTGATTAATATATACATGTACATGTACATGTATATAGGGAATAATCGACTGTTCTGCACTATACATACCACACATTCTTGTCATGTCCAATGATTCTTTCTGCTGGTTTATATATTGGTTTTGAACTCATTGTTCTCTACAGAAGGAAAAAAAATTAAGTCCCGGGGCTTGAAAAAAGCCCCATCTGGTCATCCAGGACAAGTGGAATTTTGTGTTGGGCAAGTAACTTTCCCCACTCACTTGCCCAATAGGCAAGGATAATTTATGGGCAAGCTGCCTGTGAACTAAGCTTAAGTAAAAATTTATAAACATTTGTCTGGGCAAGAAGCATTTAAGACTTGCTCGCCCAAAGGGCAAGCTCCAATTTTAGGTTTTTTTGATCCCTGAGTCCCCTACTAGAGTATAAAAACGTAACTAGAAATTCCAGAGGGATTGAGAGGGGGGGTCCAAACCAGAAAAGCAAACTCCTTTATGAGGAAAGGGACATGTTCTGGAACAATGCATTGCGCATTTGCACAATAAAATTATACCATCCAATCCTTCTAAGCCATTCCACAGGTCAACCAATCTACCATCCCAGAGCACAGTTTGCACAGTGCACCTCTATAAGGCAAACTGCACAACATCCTAATGTGATGTTGACCAGTGTGCCTCAAAGGGGCAAGGCATCTTTTGTTTTGTTGTTTTTTTTTGTCCTTGTGATGCAATATTATGACACTAACAAAAAACATTTATAAATGAAAAAACAAAACAAAAACAAAAAATTGCAAATGTGATCTAATTCCCATATTCCTATACCAAATACTACCTACAAGAGATTGGAAATACCATGGGACATCCACCTATATTGCTAGGGTTACTGAGGAGGATTAGGATCACCCCCTCCCCACTTCAGTCCCACCTCTTGTCCGGAGCTGATGGAAATACTGTGTATAAATAAAGTTATCTATTCTATTCTATACTGACTGCAGATTTTTTTGATATGCAGAACTGTTGATTCAAAATTGTTCATTATGTTAATCAAGGCATCTACCATGGAAATGTTAATTTTTTTTGTTTGGGACAGACTCGCATTAAATATACCCTGTTCAGGACGTATAGATCACACGGCCTCCATGAAAAGCAGTTTTTATTTTTTTATGTTATACCTCTTATTTGTAGTTAGGAAGATAGGTAGCTAGTTGATTATGATAAATAAGCTGATGGAAATACCGTGTATAAATAAGTTATCGATTCTATTCTATCTAATCTATAAGGGAGTACCCCCCCCCCCCCCAAAAAAAAAAAAAAAAAAAACACCGGGTGGGAGGGTGCCACGTACCCCCGGCGTAACTAATCGATCAAAATCGATCATCGGAAAGCTGATCGATAAATCGATATTAATCGATCAGATCGGTCGATTACTATCGATTAATATCGGTAATCGATAAAAATCGATAGTCACAACTTTTCCACTCTAAACAGTATCGATTTTTATCGATAATTAACGAGAAGACTCGGTTCGAATAGACCATTTTACAGTTGTCTTCTTAGTGTCCTGGCCTTTGAGTGAAAGCGAGGTTCAAGTTGACCTTGTTATGATACAGACCTTGGAGCTTTTCAGATGTAAATCTACCTAGTTAGCATGAGAACAGCATTATTAACATATGAAAGGCATAAAGGTTTGTATCAAAGCAAGGTCACCTCCAGCCTCGCTTCCACTCAAAGGCAAGGTCGCCAAGCACACAACTGTAAAATGGACTATTACAGCGTTGTAATCAACTGTCAGCATGTCTCGATCGGTAGTGCAGGGCCGTGTAGAGACAGCGAAATTGAAAATTCTTTGTGTTGTGAAAGGATACCATGAATGTTTGTTTGATGTAGAGGTCGGAGAGCATTTTGTGCTATCTAAAAAAAAATCGGATAAACAGGACAAGCATTGAAAATTTGCAATAGCAGAGGGCAGCTAGGCCACATTCAAGGAGAGCTCGTTCCATTTCTACGGCCCATAGCGGATGGATCCAAATGGTAGCACTTTAACATATTTTTGTGTTTAAAGAATCAACATAAGCTAAATGTTTTCTAAGGAAATGTAATTTTTATACTTTGTTTACACCTCGTGTACAGCACGGTAACAGGAGAACCATTTAATGATCCCAGAGGCAGATGGAGAGTTGGTGGTGGTGTTATTACACGAACTTGTAGCTCTGGATGTTGTTATCCCCGCCGTTACAGCAAGGACGTTCATTACAGAGTTAAGAAGCCTTGGAATTCATTGTTTTAAGGCACGGGAATAAGGACTCATCGTCGAAATTAATTAATAGAAATCGATAATAATCAATGAAAATCGATTAGAATCGATAAAATCGATAGTCACAACTGGAAATGGTATCGATTTTTATCGATTTCCGATAAAAATCGATTGATTAGAATCGATTAATATCGATTAATATCGATTTTATTGGGCTATCGATTTATCGATTAGTTACGTCGGGCACGTACCTTAGATATATCGCTTTCACTTCTGAGCGGCCGGTTATCATAGAGTTTAGCTACCAACTTTACCATTTTCCCCAATCAAAAGCCCTGTCTACAGCTTTTAAAAAATACTGCTATCTTTTTCTCTATAATGTGAATCCTCACGACAAAGTGTTCGCTGGTGTTTCCCGCCCCGCGCGACCAAAACTCGAGCGGACAGACAACAAATCCGTTTCAACAAATTAGTATTGTCATTACCTTCGTAAAATTCTCAACTTCTCAACTGTGTGCTGCAACAAAATAATATTCAGCAAGTGTAAATCCGCCTTTTCTAGAAGTACTGATAAGAATCTGCTCCTCTGCAGTTAGATGTCCCGGTGGATCGCTGGTCGATCTGTCTGTCGATGGAACTGAAACCGTGGTGTTTGCAAACAGCGGACTCTTCAATCCCATACTACTTTGCGAACTCAATTTGCATCAAAAGTATGTCGAGTGGAGTTTTGGTTTATCATATTACTACACAATTATTTTGCATAATTGCATTTTCTTAATTTAAATGCATTTTATTTTATCATTACCATATTTAAAGTTCCCATACACAACCACAACAAAATTTGCAAATTAGTTTACAGGCTTTGACAGCTCGATCAAGGTCCAAAAATACAATTGATGGGATGTAGTGATGTATTATGTCCCACATTGGATAAATTTTACCCAGGTACGCAGGCAATAGCTATTATAACAGCCTGTGTTACGTGTCGTTGATATCAGGAGTTGTCGCCATCTTGGATTTGGGAAAGCGCCCCCCCCCCCCCGCCCCCTCCCCGCCCCCTTATCACTCGCCCCAATTCTCTTGGCTTCTGCGCAAGACAAGAAAAATAGATAATAATAATTAATTTAATATATTATGAAATGTATCTCATAATGATTTGAAAATTACGTAAAGCTAACTATAGAATTAAATCTAAGCCCAAGCCTAAATAATTATAATTTACATGCCCGGCTGCGTTTTGAGCGAGTCGGTTGAAAATGCAAGAGGGGAACAACGCAGAATCGCTAAACGCTCTGCAGCACTGACCAGTAGTGTTAGCAATTTTTCCCCTGATTGTCATGTAATCGCTATCTGTCTGGTCTGGCAGATTGATGGTTAATAGTATGTTTACGTTTGCCAGTTACATAAATTTGCATAAAAGCGGAAGCACACGAAAACGCTCTTACCGTTTGTCGATCTCTCTGTTCTTCGCCGTATAATTTTGATGAGGGAACCGAGGACCTTCCAGTACTAACGAGGCGTTTGGCTTTGCTCAACAACTGCCTTCCTCTGCAAACAGCTGTGTTCATTCTAAATTTGAAACTCCTTTAACTATCCACATAAGCCTGTAGCTTTTGCCGGTCAAATATTGTGACTACCGTCGATGTTTACGTTCAAATTTCGTGAGCTCTTACACAACGTATGTGAAGCCAATTAGTCACCAGTCCTCGCGTGTGACTTGACGTAAAAAGTCCAATATGTTGCAGCAGAAAGCTTTGATCGATGGAGGAAAGTTACTCTTAATTCCAATATCTTGACAAGGCAATATCTTGACAAGGCAAAAAAGAAAAGCTAAAGCATGTCTTTGAGAAATATAGGAGCAGTGCTGATGATTTTCGGCGTGTTAATTAACCAAATCAATGGAACGGTTAATGAACCAGCGAGTCACAACAAATTTTCGAACACCACAGAAGCCCCGCATCGCGAAGATCCACCTAAACTTAAAGTGGTCAAGTTCGATTTTGATCATGTGGCAGGACCTTTGACGATCATTTTGTGGATTTTGCTAGCAAGTCTTGCAAAACTAGGTGAGGTGTCAAAAATTTCAATCTATTTCGGGGTGTGATCATTGTTCAATAATTTGCCCCGAGTTGCATTGTTCATTTCAGCCTTCGCTTATTTCACTCACCTGATCATTTTAATTGATCTCTTTTAGGGTTTCATTTATCTCACAAGTTATCATCAGTAGTCCCGGAATCATGGTAAGATTTTGTTAAAGGCTTTTCATTTTCAAATGAAATAAACTGGCTGTTTCCAAGTTATTTTATCTGCATGTACGTACGACTTGAACTAATTAAACGTGAACGACGCTAGAAATTTAAAATAAGCTTTAATACAGCAAAAGAAATTGAAGATGAAAACAGCTTTCTAAGTTTTTAAGCTTATCTTGCGAAAATTTTACGAATTTTGAAATGTCAAAGCACCCGGTTAAAAATGTGGTGACTGCAGATGTTTGTACATTTGCAAAAGACAATAAATATTAGCTTACATAATTATGCAAAATGAACATCTTGATCCCGCCTCTTGTTTGTTTTATGCCGCCTCTTTTTATGCCAGACATACATGTTTTAAGTAGTTAAATCAGTCAGGAAAGTTGTCCATCTAAGAGCAAGTAGTCTGAAAACACAAGCTTGCAAATATTGAAACTCACAATCAACATAAAAAAAATAAAATAACACAAGTATTCAAACAAACCGATCAAATCAAACCTTCAATATGCCCCCCCCCCCCCCACCCCCCTGGGCAACCCCCAGCCATTCGAACTTTTAAAATTTGAAATCTTAAATAACTTTCTCTGGTTAAAAATTATTTTAAAAACTGAACTTAGTCGCCTTTATCAATAGAAGGGGTGCATGGAATAAAGCCCTAGGTGACTTCTGATCAACTGCTAGATTCTCTCTCCAGTTTGTGTTGTATATACTCATGCAACAAAGGGAGAATTTGGCTGTAGATCAGGAGGCACTTAGGGCCTTATTCCAAACATTTGGAATAAGGTCCTCCTGATCTGAAGCCAAATTCTCCCTTTGTAAAATGAGCATATCCAAGACAAACTGGAAGGAGAATCTAGCAGTTGATCAGAAGTCACTAAGGGCTTTATTCCACGCACCCCTTCAATAACAAGTGCACTATTAAAGTCAATAGAGTGATTATTCGACCAAGCATGCAATGTTGGTTCTTTTTGTTATTGATAAAGGCGACCATCGCATGCGGAAAACCCTCAAGTCATGGCATACTGCCAAGACAACTGACACGGACAGGGTTGGAAATAACGGCCGGTGATCGGTAATTACCGATCAAATTTGCCAGCCAAAAATGAAGTAAAATAATAAAATTTCACAAGAATCAAATCAAATCTTATCTGGACATTGGACAAAGCTTTTATGGGTGTTGTGGCTCTTAAAAGAGCCATTCTAAATGGAAAAATGCGCAGTCAATGTCTCAAATCCAGTTTCTCCTCAAATTCATCCAGTTTCACCAGCATGTTCATGGTATTTGCCTCCAATGAAAGATAGCAGTTGAAGACAGACGAGAGATCTTGGGAGCCATTGGCCCTGTGCGCCTCATTGGCGCAATAGGCCTAGATGATGATGATTGGCTGGCAAACTTTCTAATGTTTCTAGTAGCTGAGTTTCCATTTCCTTCAGGTTTTCTAGTAAATCGAGACGTTGATTGTTGATAAAGTCCTCGAAGTTATCCATAATAGTAATGGTGGCGGGACAAGTCTGGTGTATGTCACTAAAACCGCTGTGCAACTTGTACTGTAGATACTCATTCAGTAGAGGGGGGTTTCAAAATTGACATTTGAAGTTGTGGAATTGGAAGCACGAGGGATGAAATTAACATGATGAATCTCTCAAAACGTAGTACTCTTTAGAAATGGAAGTCGTAGTCCGGAAATTCGAACCAATGCTGGCTTGGGGGGGGGGGGGGGGGGGGGGGCAGTCATGATCATTTCCAACCACGCAAAAAATCACCTATCAATCTGTTTTCCCTTATTTCCATCCCTGCACGGATAATAATTCCAAACCGTTACCCAGACAATATTCAATTCTTTTAAAACAGTGAATATTCTTTGCATGCATTTTATGAATATTTTTAATTAGCATTTTCCTCATTCTTTTGTTACTTTCTTTGCACACACTTATGTCATTTTTCACACATTTTCTTTTCGTTATATATTTTTACATTCACGCCTTTTTCATCATTCGTTAAAGGCCGCAGACTGGTAGCCAAAAGCTCAGTTTTTTAAATTACTTTTAACTAGAGAACGTTTTACATTGTACGTTTAATCCTGGCCACTCATCGATTTTTGCTTTTAAAATGTGGTTTATTCACATTCCCTTAGACTTGATTACCAGCCACTTTTTGGGAAATGAGACTGCGCTCACCCACCTAAAGGACAGAAGAACCTTACTCTAGTGAGCGGCAGAAATCGAGCAGAATCCCTTGTTCAAATACCCCATCCAAGGCTCATATTAAGTGATCAAATACCCCTTACCGTGGGTAAACAGATAAGTTTGTACACCCCATTTTGATGTTTTATGGGTGTTTCTTGGTGTTGCTAATTAAAAGCCATTGTTGGTTAGCTTTTGTGTTGTGGTGTAGGTATTGCTCAGTGTCTTTTGAATCTTTTGTTTTACATCATTTGGTGATCACAACATCCGCAACACCAAGAAACCACCTGTTTTAAAAACAGATTCGGGCTGTGTTAGCGACTGACTGTTCTTGCTTAGCAGGATGTGCATATCTTTCCAGACCTTATATTTCTGATAATAGGGTACATTACAAAATTGGACAGACCTTTTACCTTCAAGAAACAATCAATTGGCATACTTTTATTTGTACATCATGATGTGCTAAGGGATTACAGTGCATTATAGGATGATTTAAAAATCACATAACCATTTCAGATAAGCAAGGTGGTTTCGTATAATTTTAAAATTTGAGTAGTAAATGATGGGCCGGTGGTTTGTGGTGGTTTAAGCCTGGTCTCTGCCGTCATGTTGTTTCCTTAGACAAGAAACTTTGCTCCATGTTGACACTCTCCACCCAGGTGTATAAATGGGTACCGGCGATGTAATGTTGGGGGGTAACCTTGCGATGGACTAGAATTCCATTCAGGGGGGAGTAGTAATACTCTCTGGTGCTTCATGCTACAGAAACTGGGTTAAGGTGGCTGAACACAGTTTTACTGTACCTATGCATCATTCATTGCATTTTAAAACCACTAACGTCTGGGAACCCAAAATTGGCGAGGCGTAAGATTAAGCAACAAGCTATATGTTTTGATATTTTTGTCGAGCTTTTAGGGTGTTGCCATGGCAACAAGGTGGATTGTAAATCAGCCTGCAATATTTGGTTTCGTTTTTTTTTTTTCAGAAAATCTAGTCGTTAGATTTTGTCCATCATTTGTCTCCAGTAAACTCGTAAAAATATTCGCATGTTAACACTGGTCTCATATAATTTTGACAGAGGGATCTTCCGTAATTTGTGGTTTAATATGTTTGCGTTTTGTAAAAATCTCCTCTGTTAGATTTCAAATTTTTGATGGCAGGTGAGTTCGGCATATTCGGAGCTATTATTGTGCCAAATTTCGTGAAATTCTAACGAGTGGTTCCATAGAAATCGGCACGTTTCCAAGGAATCTCGCTAAAACATCCAGTCACAATTTTTTGGTCCACTGTGCATGCATTGCGTTTGACTGGGTTCTCGATCCAAAGACAAAAACGACCAAAAAGGCAGTGTATTTCTTCAATGGTTCTATAAATTATCTATTGATTCAACAAGCATTTTTACGAATAGCAAATTGTTTGATTTTAAGACGAAAAACAACACTTTCGCAATCCACGCTGAGCAAAATAAAATGGTCGCTGAATAGGCACCACGTTTGTTTTTCTCAAAACACTGTACGTGCTGACTCACGTAAGCAGCTGAAATTGAAGAGCGCGCACAAACTGTGTTCAACCACCTTAAGCTCCAGCAGTTGTGAGTTAAGCTTATGGAGACTTACCTTGGCATGGTTATAGTACACATGAAACTTAGACAGTGACAAGCGAACTTTGCAAAATTGCAAAAAGGACAAGGTTTGAAATTCAGACTAGCAACATGCACCTCCACCTCCCCTCTCTTTAACAGGACTTCTTTATTACCAACTCTGAGTGCTTGAGCCATTGACAAATACCTCTTTGAAAAGGACACAGGAAAAGCCAGTGAATAAACCACTTTCATTTTCTTTGTCTTTCAGCTTGGTGATAGTGCTTGGAATTGTAATAGGAGGCATTATGAAGTGAGTAATAACTGGTACAAGGACAGATTTAGGGAGAGAGGGTGGATTGGTTGGTTTTAAAGGGGCTATGTCACGAGGTTTCGCCTAATTTTTGTAACTTTAATTTACACTTTTATCTGTCAAAATTCTTTTGTTCGCTGATACGAAACAGGACTCGAAACGGAACCAGTGGTCACGTACACAAGAGTTATTGCTTATTTTGATTTAAGTCCAACAATTCCATCACTCTTTTCTCAAGCGAAACAAAATCAGAAAAATGTTAGGTTTGTCTGTGGCGGTAAAGAAGTACAAAGCGAAGACTCTGGTACCATGTTAATGTGCTGAAGTGTACTATATTTAGTGAACAGAGAAGAACCTGTGGCGGCGGTAGCTGCGGCAGCGGCTGAGGCTGCTAATGCTGCTGCTGCTGCTGCTACTGCTATGGCTGCTGCTACTACTACTAACAGTACAGCTCTCTGAAAAGAGCCTCTAAAACTCAGTTTTCACTAATTATCTTTAAAATTAATCCAGTGACTGTCCTATATTTTTTTTCTCAATTTGGAAAGCACCACTAATTTTCTTTTCTTTTTGGCACTATGACAAAAATCTATTTAGTGGAAATCAAGTTATTTCCAAAAAGGGTGGTTTTAGATAAGCAGAAAATAATATTAGATAATTTCTTCTCAAACGCTTGTTTAATAATTATAGGAAATACCGAATACTGCTTGCATACAGAAAATCAGGATAGGTCACTGAACAAACTTTTGAGATAAAGAGGAATATTTTATGTACGAATTATTTCCGGTTCGTGCGATTTTACGCAGTATTTTCATTTCCAATGAGCTGCACGTGCTACTTTTTTTTATAGGAGAATCAGCTGATGCGTACATCAATGCATGATAAGTACATGTCGTGCGTGCACGCAGCTGAAAACCCTTTCTAGCCTCCTTAAGTCAATGCAGTGCTTGAATTGTCTGATTTATTGTGCTTGTTGTGTGATGAGCAAGTGTTTCTCCAGTCCTATGTGTATAGTTAATTTCTATTATATTGTATTGTTAGTATTATATTAGATTATTATTATTTGAGATGCAAAGATGTGGGAGCCAAGTCTTTGACACATAAAATAATCAAAGTGTTGTGATTTTGAAGTTTTTATGTTAATTTGTTTGCAGCCTTTACTACAGTTTGAAATAATATTTCTTCTTACTTAAATTCAGGGGCATAGGTGTCAGCATTCCCACCATCTCGTCTCGTACATTCTTTTTGTTTATGTTGCCACCGTAAGTACATTATAATTTGATTTAATACATGTAAATAATAACAGTTAGAATTACACAAACTAAAATTACAATATGTATTTGAACTGACAAAAAATAACATATTTATAACTGGAAAAATAAAATTGAATTTTTTTGTAAAAGTGTCAATTGAAATACCATAAATTTAAGTGCTGATGAAATTTATTTCAATTGACAATTTTACAAACAATTTCAATTTTATTTTTTCAATAATCCATGTGAATTAAATTTTTGAATTTATTTGTTTTGTATTCTGAATACAATTTGTCAACTTGAGTCACATTAATTTTATTATAGTTGTAATTCACATTGGCATAAGTTGGAAAATAGTTCAAGTTAGCTGATAGTAAATGACGGAAAAAAAGGGTCAAATCCAGGGAAATTGGATTTTGTTCCAGATAGCAGGGAATTTGAGTTAACCAAGTTCAAGTTAGCGGGGTTGTACTGTACTTGTATATATTGTAGTGCTTTCTAAGGGTGTAATGATACATTGAACTATTGAATATATACATGTACCATGATAGTTGAGTTGCAATAGAGAGCTATCAATAGTAAAATCAAGCATCGATAACAAATTTCGGGATAGTTTGGCCTGACTATCGATAGTTTTAATAGTGGGCATTTTGGCTGCATTATACTTATTGTATCCTTGATTGTAATATACTGAATAAAATAAAATTGTCTGTTTGTGTCGTGCATTGCTATTGGGGGTTTTCACTTACGTCATATCAAAATTCAGGAGCATTGAACAACGTATTTCAATTCCAAAGTGTTAATGGAATCGTAGAGAGTTTGAAACTACACATCTGAGCCAAATTTTGAAGGGCAAGAGCATTTCGTTGAAGAGTTGTAGACAAACGAGTATTAGACATTTTTAGTAAGAAATGTATGGAGCGGCCATATCTTGGTGCCCCACTCAGGGTATCATGAGATCACGTGGCATGCCAAAATAATCATGGCAGATGAAAATGTGAGTTTGGTGGAGAACTTTTTACTATTTGCAATACTTAATTGCAATACTGATTCAACTATAATTGCAATTATTGCAATAGTGCCCCATCTATCCCAATACTATTGTAATTATAGTAAAATTTTGCTCAATAGTCACCCCTAATGCTTTCCAACTGAATTTGCTCCATTCAGGATTGTTCTTGAGGCTGGCTATTTTCTTCAAGACAGAGCATTTTTTGACAATATAGGAACAATTTTGTTGTATGCTGTTGTGGTAAGTGTCATGACCCCATTGAGTTTTGAAAAGCCTTTAAACTGTTTTTGGACTGTTGTTTTGTTGTCAATAATAATGTTATTTTCTGGACCCATATTTGCCTTATAGGGAACACTTTTTAATACTTTTACAGTTGGTGAGTATTAATTTTTTTCTATCCTGTCTGTCATTTTATTTTGAAGTAATATATCAACAACGAGTGCGAGGGTTTCATCAGGGGTTCCAAACTCCGAGAAACAGATGAAAGCACGAGGCCACTTCGGCCGAGTGCTTTTATTGTTTCGAGGAGTTTGGAACCCCTGATGAAACCCGAAGCACGAGTTGTTGGTATAGCTTCTTAAACGAGTTGCCAACTATTATAATTGTTTGTAAACAATAGCTTTAGAATGTGATAAAAATGGTTTCGTTGGAATGTGCCATTTGGGAGTTAGCCAACTTATTACAGTTTATCAAATTCAGTTTTCTGTGCGAGTTCAAGGTTTCGGATTCCCAAAACTTGTGACGAGGAAAAGGCGTGTGTTATCAATTCTGTTCCGAAATCCACCGTTTACAAGAACAAATGGGCGATACAGATTTTTCGAGAATGGCAGGGCCAAAGAGCGAACAAGATTTGCACCATTGAGCCAGGCGGAGTGTTCAAAGGTAAAGACACAAGAGTTGACTGAAAGCATTGAAAACATGAATGCCAAAAGTCTAAACTACTGGCTATGCAAGTTCGTTCGTTCGTTCGTTCAGGGAGTAACTTTCGATAAATGTAATGTTAAAGTCGTCATAAATTCTACGAACTGCGATAACATGTGAAACACCCAACTATTCTGTTACATTCTTTGAAGGAAATAACATTTTGTTGTTTGCTTGAGATGTCATTTACTTCAAATTAATTTATTGATGTCATATGATTTTCCGAGAATCAGTGGACATTTGGATATTGTATCCAAATCTCTAAAGATTTGGATACAATATCCAAATCTTTAAAGATTTTCATCCAGTTTTTCATTGGGTATCCAAACGCATGCACGTGATGTGGTATACATGTAGTGATTTGTAGCTGACTTGATGAATTATTAATGAGTTTGAGAAGTCCATTTACCAACCAGTTTCAACCGACGAAATTAGAAATAGTGACACTCTTGAATTTGACTGATACATAATAGGTTTAATTATTTTAAATTTCCTGTCAAGCAGCTCTGCCACCTTTACAGCATATGAAGGGCTTGGTGCAAGAAGTGTGTATATCACAGTTTTGGCAAAAATATGGAAAAAAAGACCTCTGACTTGCCCATGGTTTGCATGCAGTACAGATTTTGTGTATTTAATGTTGCTCTAATATATTTTATTTTTTTGTCTGAAGGCTGAATTTAGTCTTTGGTTTTAGCCACGGCAAATGGGCGGTGCAAAAGTAATAATGAAATTTTAAGGAAATTAGCCTTCTGGCAACAAAGTAAACACGGATCAATGTAAATACACAAAATCTGCATAAAATGATGAAAACAATAGGCATGTTATGGATGGAGCCTAATGTATGCCATATTCATTGTCCAAACTGAGTATCAACTTACAGCTACAAGCCCTGCAAATGTGGTAGTCCCCGTCATGTCCTTATCGCGTATTGAAACCGATGCAAATGGATAGGCATAACATAAACAATTCTGAATCTAATCCGCCATGCTTTTAATGATCAATCCCCTGAACCTATGCACACCTAGTTCGAATTCAATGCCGTATAGGTACACATGGAAACCCTCACACGCCCAAACTTCCAGATACTTTTCAAACTCATTTGAAACAAACTGTGGTCCATTGTCACTAGTTACTGATAATGGTAAACCATGAATCGTGAAGATTCTTTCCAGACTCTCAATGCTTTTCTCAGATGTTGTGGAATCTGGACGGAGTTCTAGCTGATGATAACCCCATTTTAAATTGAGCTTACTATAATAAACAGTGCACTTCAGTTGAGGCTTTGAAGTACTCCATCCACGGCAGGTATGGGGTAGCTATAGCATTCTCTGATTATGGGTTCGTCCACACATAGCCAAATTCATCATTCTGTTTTGGTATCACCACTACTGGACTAACCCATGGTGTCAGGCCCTCTACTGGCTTGAAAATATCCATATCTACAAGTTCCTCAACCTTCTTCTTCACCTTGTCACAGAGGCTGAATGGAGTGTGCTTAACTGGCTGAGCCACTGGGGTAAATCGGGATTCACATGTAACTTGACCTGAAAGTCTTTAATTTCAACTTGCCCACACCATTGAATACTTCTTTGTAATCAGACATAATCACTTCTTTGCATGGACTGAACCGTGTAAACTGGAACACCTAACTTCAACACCCCTAGTTGCAACACAGTTTCTCTTCCAAGCAGTGCTTCTCCTTCACCATCAATGACAACAAATTCAGCTTGAACTCAGCTACTTTTGTCAATGCTGAAAACACACCCAGAACTTTCAACAGCTCCTTGCTTCCATTGGCATAATCACTTTTCTTGGATGCACGGGCAACCTTCTGCTGCTTCAGCTCACTCCATAAGCCGTTGTCCACAATGTTAGTGCTCACCCCTGAACCAGTCACCATTTTCACACTGCATCCACCCACAATTACCTCCACTTTTTCAGGCTGCAACACTGATTTTACGGTGAATGCATACTCATCTTCCTTGCCATCATCTCCTCCCTGAATGTATATCTCACCTTCCTCTCAGTTCTCTTTTAGCTTCTTATCACTTCTAGGTTTGCCTGCAGGCTTTGTTTTGCATTGTGAAGCAAAATGATCAGCACCACCACGTCTTGCAAGTTTTTCGTTTAGCAGGGCATTCAGGGTCTCGTCCAAAATGTCTTGTGTAGCCACACTTATAACATGTTTTGTTTCCAGCCTCACCCGATGTCTTCTTTTTTATGATGATGATGCTTGTTTTGGACCGAATCACAAATCCAATTCACATTAATATTTTTACTCTTCATACTCTCCAGTTGAGCTTGCACAGCTTCATATGATGCTGCCGTCTTGAATAGAACATCTGGGGTTAATGTGTCAACTTTTCTAACAATTTCCGCTTTAAATCGTGAGATGTACAACGCTGAACAACTTGATCTTGAATTTGATTATCCACCTCATCACCATAATCACAATCTTTCACAACCTCTCGTTATAATTTTATTCTTGTCACAAACTGAGCCACCATTTCACCCTCTCACTGTTCCATACTTTGGAAAACATGATTTTGGTTTGTTGAATTTACCTTCGGAATGAAATACTCGTTCAACGCATTCACGGCTTTTTCATTCTCATGTCATAACCGTGTCAGCCAAAGTCTCAAATATTTCTTGAATGTGTTCCCTGGCAAAATGCAGAAGTAGAGCTCTTCTTAGTTTGTAGTTTATTATCAGCTTTGTCAGCTTGGATGATGAGACCTTTACTATCAGCATATAATGAAAAACTTTTAAGCCATCGTTGCCATCGCCTGCCAATGCTTGATGGTTACACGTGTTAGTAGATCATCCACTTTGATTGAGGCCATAAATTATTTCAACTGTGTTGGCCCAAATGAATATCCTCGTCACCAGATGTTGTGTCCTTATTGCATATTGAAACCGATGCAAATGAATAGGCATAACACAAACAACTCCGAATGTAATCCGCCATGCTTTTAATAATCAATCCCCTGAACCTATGCACACCTAGATACATCATGTAAGCTATACTGAAAGTGCACTACAGTCCCTACTCCCCAGTCCCCTTGGAGGATGGGGCAGGGAGTTACTGTACAGTATAATACTATAGTTAAGACCAGCAGGGTGTAACGATTCATATTCCTTGCGATTCGATTCGGTTTCGATTTTCAATATTTCAATTTGATTATGCAAATGTTTCTTGCAGATAGTTTTAGACTTATCTGTTGTACTGTCTTTAGCCGGAAAACCATAATATTTCCACACAGCTGATCTAAAAGATGCAGGCGGATTCACGATTGCTTGGTCGTTCGTCGCCATGTTTGAGAACGTGACAATGAGTGTGTTGTGCATGGTTTGCCTTATTTGGAAATTCTCAAGGGGTGGTAGAAGGGCAGCAATTTTACCAGGCAACACCACAAAATGGTGCACAAATTGCAAATGAAAGAGTTTTTAAAGAGTTCTGAATTTTGAATTCACAATATAATAACTCATTGAGGGCACCCTGGAAAAGGTATGCAAAAATCGAACCAAAATCGAAATGTGGAAACAAAGAATCGTGAATCGAACGGAATGGTCATAATCGCGATTAATCGAGAATTCGATTAATCATTACACCACTAACCAGCATGTCTCTACAATGTTAAATTTGGTTTATATTTATACAGGACTATCCCTATTTGGAGTGTCAGGGAACATAGGAATCAACTTGAGTATAATGCATGCACTGACATTTTCAGCACTTATTGCTGCTGTGGATCCAGTTGCTGTAAGTAGACCCTTTATTTCCAACAATCGGACTATTTGTCATCAACAATTGTTGCTCTAAATATGAACTCCAAGTTACCCTGGCCAGATAAGCACTGCTCATGACTGTTCAGTTTATGTGCATAACAAATGTTTTCTTATTTCTCAGGGGCGTAGCTACCTGTGTACCTGAAAAAGTCAAACTGAAAAGAAAGATTTGGGACTTGAGGGTGGGGGTGGGGGAGGAGGGGGGGGGGAGGTAGGGGGTGTTTGAAAATTGATTGTGTGGACCTCTGAAAAAGTCCTGACTACCCCCCTGTTTCCATCTTACCCAATAAACGTTTCCCATTTGATACTAGGTGTTGGCTGTATTTGAAGAGATTCATGTTAATGTCATGCTCTATATCCTGGTGTTTGGTGAATCACTTTTGAATGGTAAGCAACAATTATTAGGAGCTGTATTAATATATAATGATATCTTTATGTAATATATCAAACACTATAGGAACAGTGTTTTATCAGATTTCCAAACACCGTGAAGTGGGTTGAAAAATGAGGCGCAGCCAAGTTTTTTTAACCCACTTCAAGGTGTTTGGAAATCTGATAAAACACTGTTTCGAGTATTTGATATAGCTTCTCAAACTGATTGTTAAATGCAGAGAAAACGAAGGAATAAAATGGCCAAAATCTATGCAAATTAAGAAACGATTTCAAAACCTCCTTCATGGTAGTGATTTCCTTGGTATTCTCGTTATGAATTATTAATGAGTTTGAGAATGAAAATGTAGTGAATTGAAGCTCTACAGAAAAGGGATTGGGTTTAGAACAACAAGAGAATAAAGCTAAGCTCCTGTGAGCCAACTTGTGAATACAAAACATTCTGTCCCAGTACCCTCTCCTAGATGTTTTGCTTCCAACTCCCCACCCTCTCCTCCCTCTAACACTGTCCCCATGGGTAAGGCAGGTGACCATTACATATCACAGGCTCAAGGTTCACTGACCCTACTCTCTCCTAGACATTTTGCTCCACTGGACCCCCCCCCCCCCCCACCCCTTGCATCAAACCCCCCACCTTCTCCTCCCTCCAGCGCCATGCCCATTGTTCCGTTGGACAAATAAGCGATGCCAATAAAGTAATGTCAAGAAAACTATGAAAATGACGATAAAACATACTTCTGTTTCTGCCTCTATATGAGGTAAATCCAAAATAATAGTAAAAAACAACAAACTGTTCTTGTTACAACAAAATGTACAATTTGCATATCTATAAGTTAGCTTTAAGTTTAGCATGACAGGTTAGCTGTGTCAAAATGTACAATTTGCATATCTATAAGTTAGCTTTAACTTTAGCATGACAGGTTAGCTGTGAGCAATTTTAGCAACTGACAACTTCTGAACTGATACGTGTGTACATGTGACATAAATTTAAACATAGCGTGCATGACAATTAACAAAAACAGCACATAAATATCAGACTCAATGTTAACAGTTCATCAAGCAATTGAGTGAAGTTTTGTCTCACTTACCCCCGAATCCCCCCCCCAATCCCCACCCCCCCCCCCCCCACCCCTTATTGATTCAACGCTTTCCCATATTAATACAAATTAAAAAGAACACTGCATCGTTACACGGTATGAATTTGTACTTTACAGGCATGGAGAGGACATGTTAGCAAAGCTTGCATTATCTTCAAATTATTTTGAGCCATTTGTGTGCAATGACTAGAAAAGAAACACTGTCTATATGGCAATAATAAATTATATTAAACAAACAACATGTAGTAAGTTTTATTGAAATTCTCTTCGACTTTGTTTCTACAGATGCAGTGACTGTAGTATTGTACAATCTTTTTAAAAATTTATCACTGTTTGATGAAATCACATATAAAGAGGTATGATTTGAGGTCACCTTATTTTCAACTGTTAATTTTAGTTTAATTAGTACTAAAATATGGCCCCCCCCAGAACTGGCACCCTACATTTAATTCACATGCAACGTACCTGCTATACAGGCTAAATAAATAACAAAAACTAGATAAATCAATCAATCAACATTGTTTAACAAGGGTGACACTTAACAGTCATTACAACTGACAAACCTGTGGTTAGGGTTAATTAATTAATTTTTAATTATAATTAATTATAATAATTAGCTAAGGGTTAATTAGGGTTAATTCTAGATTAAAATGCAATTTGGAAATGTTGATTTTTGAGGAAGGTGAAAAACCTGGAGAGCCTAAAGAGATATGACCCCTAAGAGCAAGGGTCCATGAGAACCAACAACAAACGTATTTCAGATTCAAACCCAGGCTGCATTGATGAAAGACATGCACTCTCACTGGTCGCTACACTGGTCAACTCTGCTACCATGAAACTAGGCTAGACTTGTACTGTAGTTTTGGGTGGTGAAAACCAGTATCACTGGTGTATTGCTCTTTGTCTATGGCAAGGTTTGACCAATATTAAGCATTTTCAGCCAAAATCATCACGTCTGTGCCCTTTTCCCACCTAGCCATGTAAATAATGGCTTCAACTGCACCTCAACATCACTATTTTGTCTTAGAACCCCCAAGGATTTCCATCAGCTGTGGATGTAATGTATTAAAACCTGTGCTTTATGCTTATTAGTTATTACTTTTCCCTTCAGATCCTCACGGGTTTAGCAACATTCTTTGTGGTCAGTCTTGGAGGTACATTCCTGGGTCTCCTGTGGGGCTTAGCCACAGCGTTTGTTACCAAGTACACTGACCACGTCAGAGGTGAGTCTGTTTAGTACGTCATCATACATGTAGTTGTGTGTGTTGATAGTAAAGTATGAATTCAAAATAACTCTGAAGAACATCCTGCAGTACTCAATATTTGAGTCAACGACGAGGAGGTAGATTGATAGAAAGGTTTAATTCAAGACCATTTTCAAACGATGGACAAATTTAAAAAAAGCAAGCGTAGCTTATATACATTGTAAGAATTACAAACATCACACGCATAATTTTGCAAGGAATGAAATAAATGGAAATCAACACTTGCCCACTCTCCCAGGCAAGTGTCAAATGTTCTTGGGCAAATAGAAATTGTACATTTCTTAGTGCAGTTCTGAAAGTCACTTGCCCTTCAACTATAGTGCCTAGAACTATATTGTACATGTATAGGTGCTATAAAAATAATCTATTATTATTATTAATCTATTATAGCGGAGCTCTCGCGGGCTGAAGGCCCGCTGCGGAGCCCCATACTCATAGAACCTATGCCCATCATTTTTCATGGTCATGGCTAGTGGAATGTTTCGCGGGTGCGCCTCCGTGACATGAGTGTCGGTGCGCCCATCAGTGCAACGCGCAAGGCCAACTCACGGGCGCGTATGACATCGCAAAACATGCACGTATGACGCCACACAACATCCGGGATCTTAGCAATTTTGAAAGCAAAGTGAGGCTTTGTTTTTTGCGTGACTACACAGCTGTCAGCTCGGTAAACACTTTTCCCACTTTTATAGTTGGATCTTTTGCTGTGTTTAACGGAGAATTAAAGTCATTATTTCCCTGCATTTTTTCGCGGTTTGCTACTCCAAGACAGGGATACTAATTAAGGGATACTCAGAAGCCGATTTAATGGAAAAAGAAGAGCTTTCAGGGATAAAATCTTGCTTCGAGGAACTTCATACGTTTTTATCAATGCGGGGAGATGTTTGTTTTTATTACGGATTTCAGAACCAAAGAAGCGGAGATTTAAAGAATTTCCAAGCAAGTGAGGGACTTAAAGGTAAAACAGATTACATTTTTCGATGAGAATTTATGTTGCTATCAATCTGTGATTGACTTTTTCTTTGTGTTCTTGTTAGTTTTGGAGAATTGTTGCGTCGACGAAGGAGACGCTTCCTAATCTTGTCGGCAAGGCGGAACGAATCGAGAAAAGTGTCGGTACCAAATCTGTGCCATCTTGAAATGTCACAATAGTATCCAGCATGCTTAGCGAGTCGTCTAGGCAGAACGAATCGAGAAAAGTGTCGGTACCAAATCTGCGCCATCTTGAAACGTCACAATAGTATCCAGTATTCGGATTTTGAAATCGTACGGCTCAATATGTCAATGCCTACTAAAAGTACGCAGTGGAAAAATTGGACGAAGGTTCTTCTCCGGACCAAGTAAGTTGTTGGGTCTCTTTGGAATCAAGCAAGAAGTTATTGGATTTTCCTCGCTACCGTTCTGGTATGTTTTGAATGTTCTATCTTGATTTTGCTGTGGTTCTCTGCCTGATTTGGGAAGCTTTCACCTAAATACCGACGTCGTTCTTCGCGATGTTCTACGGTACGGTGCAATTCGCTGTATGTCTTGTAGCAATAATTCACTGACCGGCCGTGCAGGCGAACGCAGATTATAAACTTTACAGTGCTCGAAACTGCACCTGTATTGGGCGCATTTGCGACTAAAGATTTCGCAGTTTTGTGACTAAAATTTGTCTAGCTAATAAAGGAATTATATTCAAAAGTCTTGTGTCTTACTTGCAACTGGTAGTTGTAATTTTATCCGAAAAATCCTGCGAAATTCACGTTGAATGTTGCATGACTTAATCGTCGATTTCATGCTCCATTAACGCGGTGTCCAAGAAGTTTATCACGGGAGCACTTTTTCAGGCTTTCTCAGAAATTTCTCATTTCCGGTTCCGGTATTAGTACATGTACTGAGGAGTATGATTTCAGAATCGGAGAAATAACCGAAATGAAATCAAGACAAATATACTATTTATACTATTTATATGTTGGGAAAATCTGAGACATTTCGGAGTACACAGCACGGCAGGATTTTGCCCGATCCCACAGCGATAGCATGAATTTGTTTGATGTCGGCCCCACGTTTTTGCCTGCGTGACATATCTCGCGACATAGCCCTTTTAAACAGTGGCTGAATTAATTCATGAAACTGGGAAGGAGATGCACTATAATCTATGATTACTACTAGTTTTTAAAATGTGCTTAAATTCAGTTGTATCGATTTCTTGAATTTCATCGAAGACAGCTCAAATTCGATTCACTATAAATGGTACGCATTTTGCTTTTAAACATAAACTTATGGAGATTTGAATAAAATTTTTCGAAAGAATATTGTGTTGTCCATTTTTATGTGTTTGTTCATTCATTACATAGATTGAAAAGTGATTTTATGTGAACAAAACAAGACTTGGATTTTATAGTTCTATCTTCACTCACGTCGCCTTATGCAAATATGTTTGGAGAAAAAGTTGTTTTTGTGAACTTTTGTACAGTCTAAATGTACTGTGCAGACGGTCACATAATACTGTTTTTGAGAATTGCTAAAATTGAAAAATAGCCCGGTCGTCAAACTTAATTCTTGTCCTTCTGACCTTTCACCTTAGTCAAGCTTATCATCGGCTTTCTGTTCAGAGAGCGATGCTGTTAGGCTCAGCCTATCTATATATACTATTATTATTATTGCCCAAATGTCGATTGTAGTCAAAATTAAGATTCCGACCCCAGTGTTGTGTGAAATATAATTATGACAAACATAAAGAAGATAGGTAAACAATTTTTCGTTTGTCTCACGATGGAGTCACTTTAAGATGTTGATCGCGACGTTTCGACTGCTATTACTGCTAGTCTTTATCAGGCGATGAGGTCGATTGGTTACGTGTCGCTTATGTAGCACGTTGGCTTGTTGCTATTGGTGCATTTCGATCCTCATTATTATTCCGAAAAGATGTTGTTCCCTCTCCGGTCCGATTTGATAAAGGTCGGCTGTTATGCTTCTTGATTGTAGGCATCCACGCTTCGGGAATTTCAATTCCACTATCTCTGTTGATGTTATTAGGATGAAGTCTTATGTGGATGGCCTCTTTAACTCTACGGGTGTACCAGTGTGGGTCACGGTCAATAAACTTAACCTCGTCCCAAATAGGAAAATGCCCGGTCTTGTTAGCATGTTCTGAAACCGCGGAGGTTTGAGTACGAGCAAGCCGTATGTCTCTATCGTGTTCTTTTATCCTTTCATGCATAGACGAAGCGTGGATACCTACAATCAAGAAGCATAACAGCTGACCGATATCAAATCGGACCGGAGAGGGAACAACATCTTTTCGGAATAATAATGAGGATCGAAATGTTCCAATAGCAACAAGCCAATGTGCTACATAAGCGACACGTAACCAATCGACCTCATCGCCTGATGAAGACTAGCAGTAATAGCAGTCGAAACGTCGCGATCAACATCTCAAAGTGACTCCATCGTGAGACAAACGAAAAATCGTTAACCTATCTTACACACCACGATGAACAACAACCACATTTTTAGTAATAAAGAACATGTACATTAAAATACTACTTTACCATTAAAACCTTGAATTGAAATGTTACTTGAATATTTTAATGTTCTCTCTTTCAGTGATTGAACCCATTTTCATTTTTGTCATGAGTTATCTTTCATACCTGACTGCAGAACTGTTCCACATTTCTGGAATTATGAGGTATGACAAAAATGACACCTTTTCTCCTTTTAACTCTGTCGTGTAATAATTTATTTCCATAAAGTATTATTTGCCAAATAATTTTTCAAAGAATCATGAATGAACGAATAACCAGTGTACTGACTACTGACTGCCTGTCTGACTGACCAACCGACCAACCAAATGCATGACTGGCAGACTGGCTATCTGACTGATTGACTGACTGTCTGTCTGACTGGCTGGCTGGGTGACTGTCTGACTGACTGACTGATTGGCTGGCTGGGTGACTGTCTGACTGACTGGCTAGCTGACCGACTATCAGACTGACTGACTGTCAGACTAACTGACTGACTGTCAGACTGACTAATTGACTGACTGTCAGACTGGCCGACTAACATAACATAACATAACATAAAACCTTTATATTTGACTGACTGTCTGATTGACTGGCTGACTGACTAACTGACTGGCTGACTGACTGACTGACTGACTGGATAACTGATTGACTGACTGACTGGCTGAATGACTGACATATATGTACTAACTGATTAATTAGTATACTAACTGTCTGTCTGACTGACTGACGTACTGACTGACTGAATGACTGACTAGGTTACTGACTGACTATTGTTTCCCGATACGGTCCTCCCTCCAACTTATAGGGTGACTGCCTGTCTGATGGACTGTCTGTCCAACAGGTAATGGATGCTATCCAGTGATATAATGACCTTCAACATCTTTCAAGATTCCTAAAAGATCCTTATCCTGAAGTACATGTATCTTTAGGTCTGTGAAAATCATGAGCAGTTCTTAAAGATCATAACATTGTCATACCATATGTCAGACCAAGGCAGCTCAACAATCAACAACAACAACAAAGCTTTATTGCACCCCAAAGATGTTTAAATAAATAAATTACAAGGATTAATTAAATATAAATATAGTAATTAAAGGGTACCAGCACCCTGAAATAACTAAAAAGTTAAAAATGTCAGGATGCCGGATTAAATACTCCCATCCCACACAATACTCTAGTCTAGTCATCAAGAGAACATGTCTATCAATAAAATTAATCATTAAGACAAGGGTTTTGTTTTTTCCTGCATACAGCATTGTGACCTGTGCTATTATCATGAAACCATATGTGGAACTAAACATCTCAAGAAAATCTCACACAACTATCAAGTACTTTCTTAAGATGATGAGGTAATTAATACCCTTGTGTTGTCTACTCACTGTCCTGTTCCAGGCTCTCAGTTAGTGGGAAAACATTACTGTAGGTACCAAGGTTTTTCCTACATGCTTTTGTTGAACAACTACTAAGAAAGCACGCTTAAAAAAGACGCTGACACCTAAGTTAGGAAGACATGAAAACGTGAAAAGAAAATGCGTCTTCCTTTTTTGGCATTCGTGTTCTCTTTTATCGCATTTTGCCGGCCGGGACCAGGAGAAGTGTCCGCCCTTAATAGAGGTTATAATTACAAAGATTATATTGAGCATTTTATCGGCCGGGTCCAGGAGAATTATCCTCTAAATAGAGGTGATAATAACAAAGATTATATGAGCGTTTTGCCGGCCGGGACCAGTAGAAGTGTCCCCTTAACAGAGGTGATAATTACAAAGATTATATGAGCGTTTTGCCGGCCAGCACCAGAAGAAGTGTCCCCGTAATAGAAGTGATAATTACAAAGATTATATGAGCGTTTCGCCGGTCAGCACCATGAGAAGTGTCCCCTTAACAAAGGTAATAATTACAAAGATTATATGAGCGTTTCGCCGGCCAGCACCATGAGAAGTGTCCCTTAACAGAGGTGATAATTACAAAGATTATATGAGCGTTTTGCCGGCCAGCACCAGGAGAAGTGTCCCCGTAATAGAAGTGATAATTACAAAGATTATACGAGCGTTTCGCCGGCCAGCACCAGGAGAAGTGTCCACGTAATAGAGGTGTTAATTACAAAGATTATATGAGCGTTTTGCGGCCGGGACCAGGAGAAGTGTCCTGGGAAAGGAAAGAGAGAGAGCAACTGTTACAATCATCTAATTGTTTTCTTTCCACAGTTCCAGCAGTGAAACTCTCATCTTCATTTTTCTTGGAGTCGCAGTAGTAACTGCACAACACGTGTGGAACACGCAGTTTGTGTTTGTGACGCTGTTTTTTATTTTAATCTTTAGAGCTTCAGGTAAGTTACCTGTACTGAAACAATAAAGGCCGATTTAGTCAATTGCCTAACTCTTGTTTGGCCTCGAAATCAAGATTAACGTGAAACCCAACAAAGTACCGTGACATGTTGAATTTTTGTAATCCCCAGCCAGCAACGTTTCATCTTTTTTTATCTTCTTCTAAATCTACGTTTTTGAAAGTGTTTTTCCGAGCGTGCGGTCAGAAGAGTAATATCGTGTCATATTTGCATTTGTTTTGGTGCTTATTTGCGCGCTAGAATGATGCTGATGTCAGTATAAATACACCTTATTCGATAGTTTGACAGATAATACGTACGGATATATTACGAGTTGCATAAAATGAGAGTAACGAGTAAAATATCCACGCGTATTATCTGTTAAACCATCAAATAGGGGATTTATTATTCGACTGCTTAATTTTCCAAATATACATAATTTTCCAAAATAGACATAATTTTTCATCCAGTATTTCACTTTCGTCCTGAGACCGCGCACTTACAATTCATTCCGCTCTGATCCAAACCTGTCAAACCGGTATGCTACAGTGTAATACGTTCGCATATTTTCCGCGTTCTCTTGCCCTTATACGGTTAAATGACGTCATAGACGAATAATAATAAAAGATATACACCTAGCATAGCCTTATTTCGCAGGTTCACTTTATTCTGAAGCATGTTCTGGTTTATTTCAGGTGTAATAATCCTGACCTACCTTGCCAACAAATTTGGTCGACTGAACAAACTCAGTGCTGTAGATCAGTTTATTATGGTATGTGACATCAGTTGTTAATATTCAGTTTTTAGAGCGGTTTGCAATTGAGTGTCTTAAAACCAAAACCAAAGTAATTACTCTGACCAATCACAGAACTCGCAGACAATCCGATGAACCAATCAGAACTCGAAGCAATTACATGCAGCCGGCACCAAGCGCGGGAAAACGCGTGCGAGCAAGTCACGATTGGTTTTGGTTTTACTTCTGATTGGTTGAGAAAGTGGCACGAGATATTTTAGCCAATCATAAAGCGGCGAACTCTGAAGTTCAAAGCCCAAATAAGTTTTACTTTTTACGCTGCCATCAACCATAATTATGATGACAAACGTTGGACCCCTGAAAACAAAAATTGACAGAATGAATCGATATCCACCAATCACAACCCACAAAAATGACCACGTGACTATTTTGCTTAAAGGCCCATGTTTACCCAACTGCTTTGCGCGCTTGTGTTTTTGTTTTGAAACGGTTTAATTGTTCAATGTAGCGTTATGATTGGCTGGCACGTCTCGACACGTCGATTTTCGATTTTCCGTCTGTGCGAAAATCAGCGCGGACGCGCAAAGCAGATTGGGTGAACATGGGCCTTTAGCATCGTTGCTTCGTTAGACGTCCGCTATGATTTTGCGGCAGCGAAAAACGAAACTGTTCGTTCACTGAGCTAACCGCCGCCCGGTTAGCTCAGTGATAGAGTTCCGGTCTGCTGAGCGGAAGGTCGTTGGTTCAAACCTCGACCGGACCAACACTCAGGGTCTTAAAATAACTGAGGAGAATGTACCGCCTTTGTAATGACTTCTGCAAATGGTATGACATTCTAGTCTTCTCGGATAAGGACGAAAAAACTGTAGGCCCCGTCTCACAGCACTCTCTGATTTGTTCTTGTGGGACGTTAAAGATCCCACATCACTATTCGAAAAGAGTAGGGGACGTAGACCCCGGTGGTGTGGTCAACCTTGCGGGTTGTGGGATTGGAAGGGATGGCACCTCGCATGGGACCTGATTCCCGTTCGTGCCTTTCCCTCTGGTCTGTATGAGTCCAGAAAAGTTGGATAGATAGATAGAACTTCAGAGTTCGCGTGTGGTTTTTGAAAAGTGCAATAAAATTTAGTGAAGGCGTGGTGGCGTTGTGGTTAACGTGTTTGACTACTGAGGTGGGAGGCAGGTCTGGTCTCAGCCATCGTGTTGACATTGTCTCTCTCCACCCAGGTGTATAAATGGTACCGACGACAAAGTGCTGGTGTAACCCTGTCTTTGAGTGGAACTTACACTGAACATAACGATGTTGTTACTAAACATGTTTTCATTTTATTGCAGAGCTATGGCGGCATCAGAGGAGCTGTGTCGTTTTCTCTCGCCATGTTGCTCACCGAAAAAAATTTTCCGCTCAAGAACATGTTCGTCACAACCACAATTGTCGTTGTCCTTTTTACAGTTTTCTTCCAGGTACGTTACAAAAATGAGAAAATTTGGTAGTTGTAGTTGTTTTAGTAACCTGAGAAAACAGACGACTTTTCGCGGTGGCGCCACTACGGCTTCCCTCAGTACGGTATTTTTGCGCTCTTTCGTCAAAAGTCGTCTGTTCGCCTCAGCTCAGGCTATTCTTTTAGTGGACTACTAAATGATTAAAATGGGAAAATCAGGGTCGAACTTAATTTTTTAGTCCACTAGCAAAGTTTTGCTAGTTTTGCTAGTTTTGCTAGCAAAGTTTTGCAAAGTTTTGCAGTCATTTTTGCGTTTGATGACTCTGGAAATAAGATAAAAATACTTAAATAGTATACTGTTAATTTTGTGGTCTTCTTTGCCGTTGCCCTTTTGTTTCTTTGGCGGCTCGGGGTTGTCGCGCAAGACGGTTGTCATCGTCGGTCACGTTACCGGTAGTCTTAAGAGGTCGAGGGCCTCTTGAAAAAAGCGGTTATTTTAGACATCTACAACAAAAGCAACTCACAAAGCGTGAAATTCATTCTCTTCTGTCACGTTTCTGATTCCAACAAAATGTGAATACACAGATAAAGTGTGCACAGCTTCCGTGTAAAGCCGTTGGCAAGTGGCTAACACAACACTTATGTCCAGAAATGCACGTATCTCGGACCTTGGGCACTTCATATTACACACAATTATTTGTTATTTCCATATGACTTCATGTTTGACAGAATTGCTTGTGTTTAGGTGAGAATTCGGTCTAGGGGACACTTCATGATGTCTCTCATAAAGAGCATGAAACTCATTAGCGTGCATTTACAAAACACCACAACATTCTCCAAGAACATTTACTCCAAATTTTATTAGAGAAATACTTACTCGCAAATGTTTGGTAGAGGATATTGTTTTGACTCTCATCTTCCAAAAACCACTCGCATTTTGCGAGTTTGCGAGTGTTGATTTCGAGCCCTGGCAAAACAACAATATTAATAATAAAAAAAAAATCAAAATAATTTTCGTTATCTATCAGTGATTATACAATACATCTTGGTTGGTCATTACCTATGATCTATTAGAGTACAGACGCACAGCCGACGTCATGGAGAATTTCTCTGTTTCGTCCAACATGGCGGACAGTTTTGAAAATGTGGACGAGAAAATGTTTATCAGAAGCTATTGACAATAGACCATTTTACAGTTGTGTGCTTAGTACCCTGGCCTTTGAGTGAAAGTAAGGCTGGAGTTGACTTTGTTTTGATACAAACCTTCCTGCTTTTCATATGTAAATCATGTTAGTTAGCATAAGAACAACATGATTTACATATGAAGAGAAGGAAGATTTCTATCAAAACAAGGTCAACTTCCGCCTCATTTCCACACAAAGACCAGGTTACTAAGTAGAAACTGCAAAATGGACAATAGACCATTTGCACGATGACGTCATTTAACTACTACCAGAATCCTTCAGTTTTTTGTTTTGTAGTGCAAATTAGGGCTATTGTTATTTAAACCGCACTGGGATTACAAAATTTAAATAAGAAACGAAAAACGAAATGAATTCTGGTAGTAGTAGTCAAATGACGTCATCGTGCAAATGGCCTATTGAGAAAAAGACGAAACCGAAGCAAAAGTAGTATTGTTGACGTGGAAAATGCCGAAATGTAAAAAAAAAACCTCGAACAGTCATGCTCACAATCGAGTGCTACGAGGTTAGTTTTTCTTCCCTTTATTGTTTGAAACAAATAGATTCCTTTTTGCCGTGCGCTGCTCAGTTATAGATCACTGGAGACATCAAAATGTGCTAAGAACATCAGTCAATCGGGGACCCGTATTAACAAAGCACCACAAATTGAATGCCTCCTGATTGTTTTTAGGGAATGACCATCAAACCTCTTGTTCGAATACTTCACGTCAAGCTCAGTGGCAAGGAACAGAAAAGTATGTACGCGGAACTCAATGAAAAGGTGAGCTTTATTTGTTATTAGTACTGCCAAAGTATTCCCCTCTCATTTCCCCGAAAGTAACGCCCCTACCCCCAAAAGAAACTACGCCCTCGAAAGTTGCGGCTCCTTCAAAATGTTACCACTCTAAAACAGTAAAGTGAACTGCATATGATGCAATGTTGCGGTAGATGCTTGCAAATACACCTTGGCAGTGAATACCAAACAATCAATTCCTGTGTTCATGAACGCCCTATAAAATAACTTGGATGAAAAGCGTTTGACCCTGCTACTGCAGCATATTCATTCCAAATAAGTTGTTCCCACACGAAATTACAATTAAATTGACTGGAACGCGAAAGATGTGTGTCCCCCATTTACAGTGAAATCCTTCACTGCTTTTTTTTAAACGTTTTCTAACCATCCGAAAGTAACGTCACCCGAAGGTTGGGAAAAAATTACAACCGACAGATCCCCTCAAGAAATATTAATACATTTTGTACACATAATATTGGAGTTTCTGTCCTGAGATTTATGACAGTTCATCTACCAGCGGAGATGAACTGTTTCACATAGATCTGCAATTAATACTGTCTGAAATGTTCGCTAAATTTTGCGCATTTTTTATTTATCCAGTCATATTTTGTTTAATCTTATTTGTTTTTGTTTTAGTTTTTAGACCACCTTGTAGCTGGAATTGAAGAAATCAGCGGCCACCGAGGTCACGGGTATTACTGGGTAAGATTCAAAACGAAATCTTCTATGAGTTTTTACGGAAGTTAGTTACTCCTTCAAGAACAAGGGTTGGTTCCAGAATAAAATAACGAAGAAATCACCAAAAATCAGTAGTTACTGAAATGCAAATAAACCACGAAGTATTGTTTTATAAGAAACATTTTGTAGATTTTACTCCGGGTTGGGATAGAAGAATGAGGTTGCAAAACGTAGTTGAACATGGTGTGGTATACAGATACTACGTAGCTCTTAACAACCTGTAATTTCATTGGACCTGGGTATCACGCAGCTCTATTGTTTTCAGGGCTAGGGTTCATTGTTGTGTTGTTTGTTCTATTGTTTTCTCGGCAAATCAGTGAAGACCTTGTAAGAGCTGCGTCCGTGGTGCAGGGTAGAGGTTCAGCACACCACCACACAAAAATACAGAGTAACCCTTCTCCCCTGAAATTTTGGGCAGTACGCAGCTCTTACAAAGTCTTCTTTGATTAGCTGGGAATAGAACAAACAACACAACAATGGACCCTAGCCCTGAAAACAATAGAGCTGCGTGATATACAGGTCCAATGAAATTAGAGGTTGTAAAGCGCTGCGTGGTATCTGCGAAATTTTACTGGTTTGAAAATTGGCAAAGAAAATTGGCAAGACTATGAACAGCTTATCAAATCTTCAATCTCCTAAAGCACATTTCCCTTTCAATTTTTCAAACAGTCTTTTGTTTATTTGTTTTGTCGTTCTATCACAAGCATTTTAGCATTTAAAAGTAGCATTAAAGACGCACCTTTTTAGGCATTTTTAACTACTTTTCGTTTATTCGATAGTAATTTGTTAATTTTCATCTTGTAACTTTTATCTTGTAGATTTTCATCTTGTCAATATAGATTTTTAGTTAGTTAAACAAAAACAATGTAATGAGCGTGTGAACATATTCAAATGTAACACGCGCAATATAAATTGATTATTATTAATAATTTATTGTTATTATTTATGTTTATGATTATTTTTTCAGGAAATGCTAGAGCATTTTCACACGAATTACCTTAGGAGATGGTTAATTCGCGACTGCAATAGATTCCTCCATGACGAGGATATTTTACTGGCCTACAGAAGACTGGCTTACAAGTAAGAAACGATATCTGATACCGATACGATACGATATACGAATACGATACGAAACGATACCCCGGAAAAACGAAAGCTTTGTACATTATGAAGTTCAAATCACGCAACGGACAGTGAGAATAAAATTCACTGATTTATTTCCGCGAGGTCTCATTGGACAAAACACATCACATGGTACGATTTCGGTTGATGGATATCACCAAGAGAAAATAATTGGCCAATTATAATCTCTTGATATCAGACAATACACCCCTGTCGACTCGTTATCCCTCTGCCGATTTCTTCGGAGAGAATAACTACACATTGTGACTGTGTTACAAACTGACAGTGTCAACAAAGTTGGATAAACAAATCAACACCAGCTATTTTTAACCCGTGAATACGCGCATTCGTAATGAACGGGTTATCGGTAACGGTGGCTTAAGGTGGCTCCCAACAGTTTCCAGCACTTTCTAAGACTTGGATTTTGATGGGTCATTAAAACCACTCTTTATCAGTTGATGCTACAATCATGATATCAAATGAATGCCCAATGATTAGTGAACACGTTGTTATCATTTTTGTGACACAATATGTCACTATAGCAACAGTATAACGTGCTAAAAACACCCTTAATTTTAGCTTTAAGTGTTTATAACTCAAAAATGACTAGGTGAACCCCATTTTTTATTGTTGAATTTTGATTAGTAGGATAAGATGCAACTTTTGGCAAAGTTTAAAAAATTCTGTAGGTGGGGTTCCGAGCCAACATAAATTAAACAAAACCAACCGTCCGTGACTTGCATGCACGTGTTTTTCCGCGCTTGGCACAAGCTACATGTTTTTCATTTGATTGCCTGCATCTGTTGTGATTGGTCAGGGTAATCAATTTGGTTTTGGTTTTACGACATTCAATAGGCCATTTCCGAGTTGCCTTTATCCTCTATCAAAGCGAGGCTAGGTGCGAAACCTTACATATGAAAATGAGTTTTCATTCACATGCAAATAAAAACTCATTTTCATATGAAAGGTTTCGCACCTAGCCTCGCTTTGATAGAGAGGCTAAAGGCAACTCGAAAATGGCCTATTGAAAACCTGATTGGCTTGGAGTGGTTGCTGTAGCTTTGGACAGCAGCCATTTGGATACCACAATGTCAAAGCAAGAAAAGCAGCTTGCGTGAGGACAGGAAACTGTTGAATTGTTTTTTTTATGATGTTTTATCGTCACTTATTTTTCAGGGATGCTCTGACTCGGTTAGAAAGAGAAGGCAGTGGAGTGGCGTTGTTTCAAAAATCGGGGTGAGAACAACAATATTTTGTTCAGTTTGTTGTCTTAAGGTACCTTTCTGTGGGAAGAAAACAAAATCACATTTCAAAAATTGGGGTGAGAACAACAACGATTTTGCTCAGTTTGTTGTCTAAGCGTACTTTTTGGGGGGGGGAGAAACCAAAATCGCATTTGTTATCCCAGATCACAGGGGCGGTACGCAGCTCTGACAAGGTCTTCTCTGATTGGCTGAGAACACAATAGAACAAACAAGAACAATGGACCCCAGCTCTGAAAACAATAGAGCTGCGTGATACATGCACCCAGGTCCAATGAAATTAGAGCTTCTAAAGAGCTGCGTGGCTACTGAGATCACATGGATTTTTCACGACATAAAGCAAACAAGCAGAAAACAGGGGGATTCCATGCACGAGGCCTCCATCATGTCTTGCACCCTCATCCCACGCTTTGTGCTCTTCCGGCCTTTATGTGGAGGCCGTTAGAGCTACGCTGTCTGTACTTACTATTTATTTTTCTACCTTATTCTCAGGCTTACCGAAATGTTGGCTCGCAGTGCATTTGAGGCTGCAGCGATCACGTCTGTGTGAGTGGCATAACACCGATCAGTATTTTAACTCTGTTAACCCTTTAAGCCCTAATGTCAAAATTTAAATTCTCATTTCTAGTCCTATATATTTCCTCTGGACGTAGTAGGGAGAAATTGTTTGGATATCAAGAGAACTCATCTTGTGTGATCATGTCCGTAATTCTTATGACCTTTTTAATTGATAAGGCATTGATCTTACAAGGAGAAAATTGATGCTGATCACTCCTGATCCACCCAAAAAACAAAGCCAAGGTGGTCGCTTATGGGAGATTAGACCACAGGGATCCCATATCTGAAACAAGTGTTCACCAAACCAAAAAAGTCGTTTTCACGTTACGTCACGGCGGCCATGTTGGTGCACACCTACAAAAGAATTTTTTAATGAGCTTCTTTTGTTATGTGCACCAACATGGCCGCCATGGCCTTTGTCATTTGAGTCCCACAGGACTGAAGGTCACGTAAGTGAAAACCATCTATAGCAATTTCAATGTAAAAAGCAACTACTTATAACGAAAGACTTTGTTAAACATTTTAGAATACAAATGAGCGATATTAAAACATGACGTTTCGACGACAGCATGTCGTCATTATCAAATGATAATTATGTACAAGATAGGTGGCGATATATATGTATATATAGAGATAAATGTGTGGAAATACAAATAGAATAAATTTAGACGTGAAAACGGAAACAAAAAGACAAAGAAAGTAAATGCATAATTAGGTGAAAAGTTTCGCTGGAATGGAGTCCGTTTGAGTGTTCAAAGTCGGTCTCTTTTTCTTTATGAGAAGCATCTCATAAATGAGGCACTCAAACTTTCTGCGGCATTTCTTTAAGATGGCAAATTGTTCCTGGAGATTGGTTGGCTTTTCATTGTGTTTCTCCTTGAGATGTTTCCCGATCACAGAGGCAACTATCAGCCAAAAATATTGTGTAGTATAGAAGTTTTGGTTCAAAGGACAAAATTTTTCGTTTTACTGGAGTTGTATTGTAACATTGTTTGAAAAGTGGTCGTTTAGGAGAAGAAATGGAGGTTCGACTGTCTTTACATTTTCAAAAGTTTAACCTGAGGGAATTGGGGAGAATTGGAAAAGTAAATACTATGTAAACGTCGGGTATCGGTCTGGGCGCAGGGGATTGTGGGAAGGGTATCGGTCTGGATGCCATGCGATTTCAGGGTTGTGCCAAAATCATACCGTCCAGAAGGACGTCGGACACCTTATTGAGACTTATATAACGTAATGTCGACACTTAGAATTTTATTTTCAACAAATTTTAAGTGTAAAAAAGAAAATCTAAAATCCCCACTCAGGATTGAACCTGTGACCTCAGCTAGGCTTAGGCTTAGGCTTACATAGCCTACCGTACCACTGATCCACCTAGCTTCTCGGGTTGTTTAGTCCTAAATTTAACTATATAAACTGCTACCCCCAACCTCAACTTACTCCGTTATATAAGTCTCAATAAGGTGTCCGACGTCCTTCTGGACGGTATGATTTGGGCTTGACCCGATTTCAGGGTTTGGGCGCCATCTTGAACTGGCTGAACACTCGTCTCGTTTTCATTTGGGGCCTCGAGCCCAGATCGAACGCACTTTACTAATGCCTGATTATTACTAGTATCATTTTAAACCTCCATTCACGTTTGCATCAGGTTGTGTAAGCACGAACGCAATTTTCAAAACGTTTTCAGTAAAACATGCAACTGCAAAAACTAACGATAAAAGGCAACGACGCTTGTGTTCTTGACACCATTATCAAGTTTAATAAATGGTTGAATTGTCCTTAGGCCGAAAATGCCAAAATAAAGAAATAAAGACAAATCATGCGAATAAAGGTGCTTCCAGCAACATTTCGCAAGTCCCTAGAAAAAATGACTGGAGTTCGCAGGTAAAAACAAATAATTCACTTTCTAATTTGCGGTTTGTTTTGTTTATCAGTGAACCGAGTGAAGAAGACGACGAATCCAAACCTATGTTAAGGTAAATAAATACAGTATTTCGGCTTTTGCTGAGACTTTCCTAGTTATCAGGGCGCATTACCTACTCGTCAACTTTCCTCGATCTCGTTTGGCCCGGGCTTAATAGTTGCTTTTGCGGTACGCGAGCGTGAAGCGCGAGCTACGAGCATGTTGATCGCGTCTTACTCTAACGGTGACACAATCTTTAGTTGAGACCAGTGATGACAGTGGCTGTAAAGTATAAAGATATCAAAAGGCAACTTGCAGCTGGGTCACGTGACTTACCTAGCGAGCTCAGAAGGTTTTATATGCATAGGACCAAACGATGCATAAAAGAGTTGTTTTTTACGGAAATGTTTTTTTGTAGAAATGTTCGTGTCAGATGTCAATGAAAGCGTAAATAAACCAAACTGAATACAAAGGTGGCACAAAAGGGCAGATTTCTTGGCCAATATTTCAACTACCAAGAATCTAGTTTTGCTGTTGTGCAATGCTGTTTTAAAAACTCACAATTTTACCAAGAATATATGGCTCATTAGCGCTTTTGTAACCCAGTTTTTGAAAGCTGATATTTCCTTAAAGGCCCACCGTCGCCCAAAAGACGTTGCGGTCGTTTGTTTTTGTTTTGAAATGCGCCATTGTTCATATTCATGATTTGATTGGTTGCACGCATTCAAGCATGAATTTCGTGTTACACGAAATTCAGCACAGAAAGAGCTCACGGCGCGCACAGCATTTTAGGTGAAGGTGGGCCTTTAAACATTACATAAAAAGAGTTCTAAATTGTATAGATTACTAAATTTAACAAGCTCTTTGAACTTTTAAATTTAGCACGGTGCCTTCTCTACGTAAATTCGTATGCTAACAAATAATAACAATGACGTCACCAAAGATTGGTCTCTATATTTTATATGCCAAGATTTGCTTTTGATTCACTCTTAAAGTTTTCCCGCACATGCACTCTTATTGACCGCCGCCCCACATTTGGTCCCCAGCGTACTTCTGATGTTTTGTTTTGTTTTTTTGTCCTTTTCTCAGAGCGGGTGACGATGTTCGTGTTCCTGATTCAGTTCAAAAAGACTGGAGAGCCAAGGGAGGTAATATTACCTGGAATGTGCGGAGGCATTTCTTAGTTATGATAGATTGCCGACACACACCCTCTTCTTCTCGATTCAGATGCGTGAGCTACGTTAAATAATGCCAACACAAAAACGATCACTACGCTAATCCAGGCAGTTCACATATACTTATTATTTTATTCATATATTCATTACCACAGGGCGACCCCGTAGCTGTCCAAACGATGTCTGTGATTGGCGAACGATACAATTCATATATCACTTGAACAATGCCCCTATCCCTAATCCCTATCGCAGCGGGACAAATCTATTGTTTTCTTAGCGGATCACAGACATCGTTTGGACAAGTGCGGGACTACCCTTACCACATATTACATCCATGTATTCTTCCCTACCTCGGGTGTTTATGGACTCAAAACTGTTCTACTCCCATTGAAAACTTATTATACTGCAGCGCAGTTGATAGAGCATCGATTAATATCGCATAGGTCATGGGTTCAGATCCCGTTTAAGGCTCAATTCCTAATAATTACATTAAGTGCGCTCATATTATTGCGATGGTCGTTTATTTCATGTTCATGTATATATTGGTTTCTGGCCATGACATTCACAAAAGACAAGGACAATCCAATGAACCAATCATAACTCGAATCAAATACATGTGGCATTCGCCACTTTGGAAACGAGAAGGAAACTGGGCCGAGTGAACTTTCGCAACGACTTCTGGGATCGTTACAGGGGACGCTTCTTTTGTCTCTGTCCCCAGTAACAGTCCCAGAAGTCGTTGCGAAAGTTCACTCGTCCCAGTTTCCCTTGCGTTTCTAAAGTGGCGAATTGGTCTTACTTCTGATTGGATAAGAGAGTGGCGTAAGTTTATTAGCCAATCACAAAGCGTTGCGATGCAAAACCAAAGTAAACGCGAATTTATTTCGACACTTAACTCACTATCACGGTAGTTGTTCCAAAAGTTGTCGCGTTAAAAACATCTCTTTCGTTTTCTTTTGTTTTCATTTCAGAACATGAACCCAGTGGTGGTGAACTTGAAATTCACGATTCAGCTCACAGCTTAAACAGCCTGTTAGCAAGAAACATGACAAGTTTTGTAAGTACTGATTGATGTATTTCCCTTACTTTTTTTTTACTTGCTTTTCTGACTTGACGTTTTTTATTTCTTAACAGAGGCACAGAAAAATGTTCAGAAATAATTTAATTGACGACGATGAAGAATTCTTCAGGGAAAGAAAATACCTTCTTCCAATGTAAGTTTACAAGTTTTGACTGGGAGCAGGTTCATTCTCGTCCCCAGATCTCCACTTTTTTTAAAATTTGCGTCGGGTGTTGCTCTGGTAACGGACAAAAATTTGAATTTTTTGATTGGCTGTTCAAAAATGAATGCGCAACAAGGATAAAAATGTTACACTTCTACGCATAAGATTTTACTTCCGTTTGAATTTCAAATGTTGGCCCGAGTTTATCAACCTGTGTTCCACCGGGAAATATGGCGACTACAGCGACAAAACCAACGTTTCAATTTCAACGCGATCAGTGTGTGGCTTGAAGCAAAATTATAAGCGACCAATGTCAACCAGTTTTGTTGTTTGGTTTAGCAGGTAGAGATACGGTTGCTAAATTTCAAAGTCGATCACCGGAATTGTCGCGATTTTCAGTATGTCTTGGAAGACGAAGCTGTGAGCGGCCACGAATGTTAAAGAAGTATGTCTTAATTCGCGAAAAGAACAACAAAGCTTGCTCGCTAGGGATGAGTAAAGAGAGGCAGCCCACTCTTGTGGCAAATGTGCAAAAAAAAAAAAATAATAATAATAATAAAAATGAACTACCACTTGGAGAACCATTTTCAATAATAACAGCACAACAACGCTATCAGCACTTTTGTAAGCCAGTTACATGTTATTTATTAGGTATTACTCTTTGCTAAAAGTTGAAATACAAATCTAGGGAAACGAAGGTTACTTCAAGCCCAGTTAAAATAACATGCAAACAAAAAACATTCCTAGATATTTCTTACCACTGTACGATAAAGTGAGCCTAATCAATGATCACAGCGTGTCCAAAAACAAACTTAGATGTCCCATCAACTGATTTGGTCGTCAGTGGCGAAACGATAACTTGAATACACAGCTGTACATACTCGATCTTAAACGAATGGAATCGGTTAAAACAACAAGGCTTTTCTAAGCGGCCAGTGGGCAAAATACAAAAACAATCTTTCTTCCGTAACAATAGCAGCACACAAAGCTTTATTTCTTGTTTCTTTTTTAGCTCGACGTTTTCCTCTGATTGTTAAGTCTTGTACAGTTCTTTTAACGGCCACCATTCCACAAACACGAAAGGCTTTATTTCAATCGGGTCTTCGCTCCTTACTGCACAAGCTTGACGAAGACACTGGGTACGAGGCTGGCTGGCAAGCACAATAGTACAATAATGCATTAGGCATGTGCTAACGGATTTCGTGGATTCCACGACATCCGGAAGGCTTTGGTCCCAGCAGAATGGGAGCAGTTTCATTTTTTTCTTTTAGTTAGTCGAGCGAGCGCATGATGTCCGAGCGGTAAGCCGCAAGCCGCGAGGAACGAGAGCGCAAGCAACTCATTGTATGTGTACGTAGCTATACATGTTTATACATAGGTGTTATGTGGCTATTCCTAACATCTCAATGAGATACTCTTATGATATACTTTAATGACACTACTTAAAGTTCCTACCAACCATTAGCAGGAAGATGGTAGCTTCCTTTTGGTTTTAATAGTTTTACTGTCATTCAGGCAACCAAGAGCAACAGCGTATCAAAATCAGATCATGGTGAATTCCAAGCCTGTCCACTATCATCATAAACGCAAACCAAGAAAGCACAAGCACCATGGACACAAACATCATAAACGGCACGACAAGCCACCCAAGAAAAAGCTGTCCGCCATTTTTGAAGAGACGGAAACAGGAGAAAAGGTACGAGCTACCCACCCTACCCCACCCGAATGGAACACTTGCAATTTTTAACTCGTGAAGGCGTGAAGCGTTGAACGGGTTATAGGATATGGGGAAATATGCAAATTTTCACTCTTTCCATCGGTCGATCGGCTGTAAACATTGAGCCTGCGATATTTAATGTTCACCTGCCTTACCCATGGGGACGCCGTTGGAGGGAGGGGAGGGTGGGAAGTTGAACGCAGGGGGTGGGGGTCGGCGGAGAAAAACACCTAAGAGAAGGGAGGGTGCAAAGGTTGTTTCGTTATCACGAGTTGGCTCACAGGATGGAGGGGAGGGTGGGGATTTGGACGCAGGGGGTCGGGGTCGGTGGAGAAAAACACCTAAGAGAAGGGAGGGTGCGATGGTTGTTTCGTTATCACGAGTTGGCTAATAGCAGGCATTGATTTTTGTTCAATGTACCACTTTGAAAAGCCGAAAAAAAAGGAAGGAGCCGATTATCGCCTCCTGAAAAACTTATTTGTATCATTAAAAACTAAAAATATTGCCCCAAGTTTGCAGATACCACGCAGCTCTTTACAACCTCAAATTTCATTGGACCTGGGTATCACACAGCTCTATTGTTTTCAGGGCTAGGGTCCATTGTTGTGTTGTTTGTTCTATTGTTATCTCAGCAAATCAGAGAAAACCTTGTAAGAGCTGCGTACTGCGTACTGTAGTAATGCACTGAAACTACTGCTCATGCACAAAACGGTGCAAGGTTGTTTTGCTGCGAATAATTGTTCTGCTCCTGTCCTCTATAATGACAGCCCGATTTCTGCTCTGTTTTAGCAGTTATGAATAAATATTAAATTGAAAAACAAACTCGGTGATTGCTGCGGAGCGAGCGCAGCGAGCGAGCAGCAACATAATCAGGATTTAAGAGAGATATATAAGGTGGGACGAATTCTCGAATTTATCACTTTTTACCAGAATGCATTGCATTTAACCACACTTTTTACCACAATGCATTGCATTTAACCACACTTTTTACCAGAGTTCTTCGCGGCATTATAGCTTGTGTAGCGAGAATCACAGTGACAGCTGTGTCGTGTAAACAAAAGATATAGAAGTTCTGAGTTCTTTCGACACGAAATAACGAGGACATTGTTTTTGTAATCAAAGTGCTTTTTGTAACGGCCGTGGGAATATTAACAATATTCTTCTTTGAATTAAACACTTTCATTATGCGAATCAGGTCCGTGTTATTTTTATGAGCTCTGTCGGCATGAAATATCAAGGACACTTTTCGTTACGCGAATCTGAAAGCGCTTTGTTCTCGGCCGTCTCGGTGTTGTGTGAATATCCACAGGAAATAACTCGGGAACTTATGATCAGGTTACCCGTGACTCTTGACACAAGGTCGACGAGAGCTTACAAGATTCCTACAAATTACACCTTATCTGAAAGGCACTATATTGTCTTCTTGTTTTAAAGTAAACTCAAATTAAGAAAAAGGTATGCTGACAAAATATCGATGAATAATAATCGCTTTTGGAGGTAACTTATTTCAAGTCAAAGCTTTTTGTAAGAGCTGGGTAAAACAGCCTAGCCGGTACAATTCTTAAGTTTTTAACTACAAGATGATCCATTTACGAATTCAAGTAGATTTGTTTTTGTGTGCGTGCATTTCTCGTTTAGCCAAAATAAATTTTTTGTTTGTTTTGGGAATTCAACACCATGAGTGTCTCACGCTACCGAGAGTATCAATTGAATATATCCTATTTGCCGCAGCATTCACTATCCATTGGATACGCTAGTCTAATGATAAAACAATTATTGAACTCGGCTGTCTCACAGATCAATTATTTGCCTCAGCAATTGATCTGCTCGCCACTGACAAATCACGATATTTTGCTTAACTTCGTCCAATAATTGATAATTGGCTTCGGATGGCCCGGATGGAAATGGATTGCAACTTGAAGAAAAGGCTAGACTGTGAGTAGTCCCTCATTTTTCCTCAGGGATTGTAGAGCGAGCGAAACGCGAGCGCGCGTGAAAGGCGAGACGCGTGGGGTAATTTTCACGCGCGCTCGCTCGCTCTACTTTCCTGAGGAAAAATGAGGGACCACTCGCAGTCTACAAAAAGGCCAATACTTTGAAGTTATTCCCTTGTGTTTTGGAAAAATCGCTTAAATCTGATTCTATCTGACCCACCAGCAACCACAACTTGTGGTTTGTTTTCCTTTTGATGAATTACTTGATATTTTCCCAGGGCATTATGTGGAAGAGCAAAAGTACTCAGTGAATTATTTCATTCAGTTTTTTGTTACATTTCCCGAACGGTTTCCTGGAACTCTTGGGTGGAGAAAGATAATTTGGAACAAAGTGTTTTGAAAGAACTTAATACTCTCCTCAGTGGTTTATTAATGTAATCGATTTTAATTGTTATTTTTGTTGTTGTTTCAGAATGGAAAGAGTTCTCCCACATTCGAACACCATGTGGGGCCCGTTCCCAGCAGTGAAGACGATGAACCCGGTATAACTTTTCAGGCGTCATCCAGTCATGGAAAACTGGGCCGGTATCCATCCTTTGAAGACAAAGATGGAGGAGATAAATCAAGGTGAGTCTGCAACACACAGCGGACAAACGAGCGACGCATGAGCGGCTCCAGTCAATATATGGATTCTTTAACGGGACACTGTCCCGGCTGAAATAACGTGTTTTTCATGAACTGTAATCCACTTCAATCCTTGCAATCCGGCACTTTAGCTCCAAACTACTGCTTTTGTTTTGCTCTACGGAATATGTTTATCCAATTGAGTTGTATATTTGGTGGTATCTGGCGTTATAACGTGGAAACAATTTAAGATAAATTTTGCTATTTCGGCGGCGGGACAATGTCCCTTTAAATAGATTCTTCAACTTTTATCTCAAAGCTTGATGACATTTTTTCTAAAGCTTGAGCATTTTGCGTTGACTATCCATGCTGGGGTAGTTAGTTACACAGAAATTCTGCTTGCCAGTCTTTCTTGTAGCGTTATCTATTTATTTTTCAAACTTCTGGCACGTATAATGCTTTGTACATGTTTGTACTCTTATAAATAATATACGGCAAAGCAAACAAGAGTTGCGTTTGACCGTTGTGTTGGCCATACAATAAATAAATGTAGTTAACGCATACAAACTGAACAAAGTGGCCGTTTGATGCAGGTGAAAACAATAAAAATAACTCGTTGGGACATAGGAATAGATGACCGCGACCGCTTATTGGAGATGACTGCTAAACAGAGCTCAGATTAAAAAGGGAGAATTTCCGGTACTTTTTCAAGTAACCACTTAATCCTTTCACCTGTTCACTCCCAGAGTCAATTATGGAGACGCGTAGTGTAGTCCTAACTTTTGAGTCTGGCGGCGAAATCCTATGGTGTAACCATTCAATAAACCCTCTTCGGCAGTACTTTTGCATGGTACCATTTGTTCTAACTTTTGAGTCTGTGGATGAAATCCTATGGTGTGACCATTCAAATGAAACCTCTTCGGCAGTACTTTTGCATGGTACCATTTGTTCTAACTTTTGAGTCTGTGGATGAAATCCTATGGTGTGACCATTCAAATGAAACCTCTTCGGCAGTACTTTTGCATGGTACCATTTGTTCTAACTTTTGAGTCTGTTGATGAAATCCTATGGTGTGACCATTCAAATGAAACCTCTTCAGCAGTACTTTTGCATGGTGCCATTTGTTCTAACTTTTGAGTCTGTTGATGAAATCCTATGGTGTGACCATTCAAATGAAACCTCTTCAGCAGTACTTTTGTATGGTACCATTTGTTCTAACTTTTGAGTCTGTTGATGAAATCCTATGGTGTGACCATTCAAATGAAACCTCTTCAGCAGTACTTTTGCATGGTGCCATTTGTTCTAACTTTTGAGTCTGTTGATGAAATCCTATGGTGTGACCATTCAAATGAAACCTCTTCAGCAGTACTTTTGCATGGTGCCATTTGTTCTAACTTTTGAGTCTGTTGATGAAATCCTATGGTGTGACCATTCAAATGAAACCTCTTCAGCAGTACTTTTGCATGGTGCCATTTGTTCTAACTTTTGAGTCTGTTGATGAAATCCTATGGTGTAACCGTTCAAATAAACCCTCTTCGGCAGTACTTTTGCATAGTTCCATTTGTTTCTCATCATTTTACGAAATGAAAGTTGTAATTTTTCTTGAATTTTGATTTTGGCAGTTTTAAGAGTCCAGTGAAAGGGTTAATAGAGGGTGATCGCTTAATATATCTTTGACTGTACTCCAAAACCCAGCTATATGTCCAAGGTCAGACGAGACCAAGAGTTGACGCGAATTCTGACTTTTTGAAAGTGCACAAGTTTGGGCTGCTTTTCATACGTTAAAATCCCGCATGCTTGCGATCGGATCATATGAAAACAAGCCTGATGGTTTCTGTCTCCTGCTTTCGACCGCTGACGAATGCGGCAATCGGCAACGATCGTTAATGTTTGCATATGATCTCAAACATATGGTAACCCTGGGGGAAAGTTGATGCAAAACTCCTTTTGAGTTTCAATTCCCGTCACATGTATATGTTCTCAGTTGGAGCGCACGGGAGTCAACGAGACCGAGATTCTAAATTATCGTCGATCGACTCTCGTTGATTCGCTTTTGATTCCGATGTTACACCCCTTCTGCCTTTTGTATATTCCATCACTTTTCTGCCTTTAAAAAACCTTTACTTCCAACGTAAGCTCTGACGAAGGGCTGGCGCCCGAAACGTCAGCTTTTGAATTGCTTTTCGGTGGCCAATTTACCTAATCAACTCATTTCATAACACTAAATTTTACTGGCTTTTACTTCGTGTACCGGACACACATGACGTAAAACAAAAGGAACGCTTCAAAATTCTCATGACCCGAAAACAATGTTTTCGATTGCATCTCCATTACCCGAAGTACAAACCGTTTAACGGAGTCGAAGCTCCCGTAAGCGAACACCCTCGGGAAGCAGAAAAAGTGTCCGAGACTAGAGCTGGCCGCTTACGGGAATGATTCTTGTTAAGAGGAGAATTCAAACGAGGTTTTGTTAAGGCGGCCATAAGTAGAGCTGTCCGCTTACGAGTCTCCGCTCGGAGAGAGCTTTGACAGTTTTAGTCTAGTGATTTTCTTTTTTTTCTTTCTGTCAACAGAGACGCACCTCCTAGCGAATCGTCTTCTAGCGAGTCATCGTCTGATGAAGACGAAAACAAACCAGCAGACGATAAGCCAAAGAAGGACGATATACCCTTGGCTTCTTTTGTGGTCAATATTGACGACGAGAAAAAGGAAGCAAAAGATGCGGAAAGCGTTATGTAATTAACAAAACTACGACTAGTTGCGATAAGCGTGTAATTTTTAGTTTAATAAACCAATCAGAATTCAAGTAAAGAGAAACGAGCGTTAGTCATGTTATCATTTCATTTGTCCTTCCGATTGGTTAAAAAATATTTTAAAGGCTTTTCCTTACAGGACTGTAAAAGTCTGTTAATTTAAATCAGACTAATTCTGTAATTCTGCAGTTCACAAAACAGTGTGACGTACTGAACTCGTGGCTGTTTTTCTGACGCAAGCGCTGGGTAACCATGCCGCTATTTCACAATATCGTTACAAGAACGAAGACACGGAAACTTCTCCTTGGCAAAATCATCGTCTTTTTTCAACCATTTTGGCGGTTTAGCCAAGCAGTCCTTTATGATCAACTTAAGAATGGACAGTCTATTAGACAAAACGACTACGTGGAACATTTAAATGCCTTAAAGATATATGTAGCTGACGCACCAACATTTTTTGTAATTGCCTCAAGCAGCTAGAGAATGTAAACAACGTTCTGACAATAGAATGAATCCAAACTTTCTTTGCTTTATATAAAATAGGTCCGCAGTGCGTTCATGTGTCTACCCGAAGGTTATGCGTGTTTATTTGTTTGGTTTATTCTGGGCAGTTATCAAGCGTGATGCAGTCTGTGGACCTTTTTTACAGATTTGAACTTAGAGCATTGCGTGAAAAATTAACAATATTCAATCGTAACGTCAAGCATACGTCACTAAATAATTGTTATTTAATTTTGCAACGTGCGATTGATAATTGACATTCGTGACAGAGCCCTAAAGTCACTATTTCAACAATACGCTTAACATCCATGATATACCTCGTGTAGTGCAATGTTATGTAATAATTGCAAAAATTTGGAATTTAATTTTTTTAGTCTTCTTGATTTGTAATCAACTTTGAAAATGTCTTGATAATGAGAATGATACTGCTTTATTTTTTAATTAATGAACTATGTGATCAACCTTTTAGAAGAGTTTTTGTATTGTGGTACATAAGCTGAATAAAGCACAAAAATATTGGCTACAAAATAGCTTGTAGTGAATGTGAATATTGTTGACAAAAATAACTAAACTTAATTTGCGAGTATCTTTTTTAGGAAAAATTAAAGTTAAGCTATTAATTATCTGGAAGAACGTAGGGTAGTAAGCTGTTGTAATTTTGTTTTCAGATAGGCATGTACATAATTATCTGCCATCTTTGAACTTTCAAACGTAAAATGTATTTATTGTGATGTGTATTTTATTAACAAAGCCAGCTTAAAATGTTAAAATTTAAAGTTACACTAGTGCAATGATGCTTTCAAAATTTCAGGTGATTCAGATAAATTACTACATGTGGGAGTTTTAGATATAAAATGCAAAGTAAAGCATGTGCACGATTTTAGGCTAGATTTTCAATTTTCACCTAATTCGAACAAAACTGCAACAGAACATTTACCTTTGATGTCCTTAACTAAACAAGAACCTGGGTTTTTTTAAATGCTAAATTTGACCACTGTCCTGACTTGTCATGTCTTGAACCTAACCTGTGAACAGGCTATTTTTAAGCTGTATGGGGTTAAAAGAGATCGGAGAGCAGAGCAAACCAACCTGTTTGTTGTTATAAGGGAATCCAAGTTCGTTGATACAGTCAAATTTAAGCATTTTTGTGTGCAAGTTACTGAAAAGACAAAAGATTCATGTTGTCAATGTTACCAATTAAACTATATGTTTTGTTCCATCTGTTCCTCAAAGGTAAAAATTGCTCAACTAACCTAAAATTGCACTTGGGTTATCTGATGAAGTTGTATTCAAAGCATAGAAAACATGTTAAAATAGTTACATAATATAATTCAGTGGACATGAGTGAGAGTGAAAGTGGTCTCTTTTAACAGTACTCGCATTAGATTATAGTAGTTTTCTAAACCATGAATATTGATTCAACATAAGAAAAATAAATCACGTTAAAACCATGTTTTCGTAGACTCTAAGGCCCGGTTCAAACGTCGAACTTCACATGTGCCGAATCTAATGCAAATGAGCAAGAACAATAGATTTTGCTCATTTGCATTAGATTCGGCACATGTGAAGTTCGACGTTTGAACTGGGCCTAAGACCACTGACTTATTGCCATACAATCAACGATACATCTGAAATAAAAATTGTTTTAGAAAAGTAATTGGTGTCTATTGTTTGCTTCCATCTGGAGCTTATTCATGAATAATCAGAATCCTTTTCGAAACTCAAGTAATTCTCGCAGCTTGGCATGATCATAACCAAGTTCATCTCTTAACTAGCAGTTTCTTGGTGTTATGGATGTTGTGATAACCAACCGAGTGACATAAAAACAAGATTCAACAGACAACAAACAATACCCACACCATAACACAACTATAGCTAACAAACAATGGCATCTGCTATGCCCTTTGAAGACGTAAGAAATACCCCTTTGAAGACGTAAGAAGTACCCTTTTGAAGACGTAAGAAATACCCCGTTGAAGATATACGTAATACCCTTTTGAAGACGTAAGAAATACCCCTTTGAAGATGTACGAAATATCCCTTTGAAGACGTAAGAAATATCCCTTTGAAGACGTAAGAAATACCCGTTTGAAGATAATTATGCGTAACACCCTTTTGAAGACGTAAAAAATACCCTTTCAGACGTAAGAAGTACCCCTTTGAAGATGTAAGAAATACCCTTTGAGACGTAAGAAATTCCCCTTTGAAGACGTAAGATACACCTCATTTAACACGAAAGAAATACCCCTTTGAAGACGTAAGATATACCCTTTTGAAGACGCAAGAAGTACCCCTTTGAAGACGCAAGAAGTACCCCTTTGAAGATGTAAGAAATATCCCTTTGAAGACGTAAGAAATACCCCTTTGAAGACGTAAGAAATATCCCTTTGAAGACGTAAGAAATACCCCTTTGAAGACGTAAGAAATACCCCTTTGAAGACGTAAGAAATACCCCTTTGAAGACGTAAGAAATACCCCTTTGAAGACGTAAGAAATACCCCTTTGAAGACGTAAGAAATACCCCTTTGAAGACGTAAGAAATACCCCTTTGAAGACGTAAGAAATACCCCTTTGAAGACGTAAGAAATACCCCTTTGAATACGTAAGAAATATCCCTTTGAATACGTAAGAAATACCCCTTTGAAGACGTAAGAAATACCCCTTTGAATACGTAAGAAATACCCCTTTGAATACGTAAGAAATATCCCTTTGAAGACGTAAGAAATACCCCTTTGAAGACGTAAGAAATACCCCTTTGAAGACGTAATATATACCCCTTTGAAGACGTAATATATACCCCTTTGAAGACGAAGTAATTGCTTTTCAGTACTGCAGTATAGTGAACACGTCATATAGGAGAAAAGTTCAAAGGAATATCTAATTTACAATTTTCAGTGTGTATTACTAGATTATTTGTGGAAATGTACTTGATTTCTACCACTACAGTTGGAAGAGATTCTGCAATCACCAGTATTCACCGCCATGTTGCCTCACGATAGTTTGAGAAAGCTCAGTCGCAGCTGCACCGCTGTTCAACTAAAACGCTGACACGCAAGGGCAGAAAAACTCTCTGAGGACTACGAGCGAGATGTCAATGCACCGCGCTGGTTTCGTTTATAAAGACTTTACTTAATCAAAATTATTTAATATTTAGCCGTTGTATAGTTTAGGAATGTTATTGAGCGTTAGCTATATATGCTATGTAAGTAGTGAACATATGCTTTATAGCACTGTAATAAAGAGAATTTGATCTGAGCAATCATACTGTCAATATTTCTTTGAACATGTTATAATAATGCTGTAAAAGGTGGTTCTACAAGCAGTTGCAAAAGGGTTGAGACACTTTCCAAAAAAATGTTCATTCCGTATAAAAGCGACCGCGTAACACAAATCAAACCAATGCCATGTGCTACTGACCCCCCCTCCCCCCTTCAATGTTGATGACTGTCAGTTTGAATGGCATTTTTGATCTGGTACAACATTGATAAGGGGGGAGGGGGTGTGGACTTGCTGAAAAGCACGTTGGCCTCGAAATATGCACTACAGTACACAATGTCTCAACTCTTTTTGCAATTGCTTGTAGCTTTTGAGTGTTTTAAGTATGCTCAATTGATCTAGATAGTTTAACTGGTCACGTATATAAAAACGAGCACCTCCAAGCAACAGAGGATAATTATATCCAAAACAATTGCCGGGGCGGTACGCAGCTCTTACAAGGTCTTCTCTGATTAGCTGAGAAAACAACAGAACAAACAACACAACAATAGCTAACAATAGACCCTAGACCTAAAAACAATAGAGCTGCATGGTATACAGGTCCAATGAAATTAAAGGTTCTAAAGAGCTGCGTGGCTACTGGGGGCAATTGCCTGGCAATTGTGGAATGAAATCAGGAGGGTCTGAATGCATTACAATTATATTCTAATTTCTGTTTCTGTTTCTTAAAAACGTTTGTTGTTGTTGTTGTTGTTTTGAATCTATGGACGAAATTCTTAAGTGTAACCATTCAAATGAAAGATCGTGGTGTTGTTGCTTTTTTTAATTTCTTCCAAGTGTCAAATTAGCCCTTTGCAGTTGTCTTGGGCTGAGCACTATCCATTTTTCACTGGAAATTGTCTTTTCACTTGCCTGTCGAAGAAAAAAAAATCCAAAAGGCAAATTAAGCATTTCGCTAGACAGGTTTAAACGTTTCAATAAAAAAAACATTGATGGTGTTCTTCTGTGTGCCTATTAAAAACTATCATTAATAGAACCGGAAATTTACTAAACTGGTAAACATACAGTTTTGCCAGGTGAGCTGCTAATGTTAGAATCTCTTCACTCCTACTGTCTTGTCAAACAAAGTGGGCTGAAGAAACTCTCCTTCTTTGTCCACAAGAAAGAAAAACTTATGACCTTTCAGCTTCAATGTCACTTGAGGCTTTGTACCTTTTAAGGTAAAAAAAAAACATGGTATTGTGTAAAACATTAGATTGGATTGAAGGTAAAGTTTGTTCCATTGTTGAACAACAGAGCAAAGTGTCCACTTAGTACAGTTGACACTTGTCTCTAGTTTGTAAAGCATAAGGCAACTCTAGAATTACTACTACAGTTGAACCTCCTTAATACGGACACCAAAGGGACAGACCGAACTGTCCGTATTATAGAGGTGTACGTATTATAGTGGTGTCCATATTATAGAGGTGTCCGTATTATAGAGGTAGGGATTGTATGAAGTTTGGTATCTTCGGGACCAAGAGAACTGTCTGTAATAGAGAGGTGTCCGTATTACGGAGGTGTCCATAAGGAGAGGTTCGACAGTAGCAATAATCAAAGATTATTTAAGTGTGTTTGATTCATCTTTTCTTCTCATTCAGTCATTCCTAAATCCTCTATTAAGGTCCCCTCTCAATTAAGCTCTCCCCCCCCCCACACCCCCCCCCCCCCCTCCTTTAAGAGGAAAAGAGAAAAATTGAGAAAAAGCACATGGAATATGAGCTCTGAGCCTGCAATCTTTTCACTGTTCAAGTATTTTCACTCCACCTGTTTTTTTGTGTAAACGAGGCCAAGAAATATTATCACATGAGATCAAAGCCATCTGTGCCAGTCCAAGATGGCGTCCAAACCCTGAAATCGAATGGCATCGTGATCGATACCCATGGGACATAAAAAAAAAACACAGGGAAAAAACGCCACAAATAGTATGTGTTTTACTACAGTGCGACTACTCGAACTGGGCCATTTGGAAGAAAATTGACCAATCACAATGTAAATCCAGAACAAAGGATGGCAAACTTATTAATTTGAAACCAAACATTTTGATTGGTGACATTTGATCACTTTGAAAAGGTTGACTAATTTCCGACGATTTCCGACTAATTTCCGACGATTCTTAATTAATTTCGACATGGCATTCATGTAAAACAGGCTTTATTTTAGTTTACTTTTCTTTAATAGTTAGTTATATTTTTAAATTATAGAAGATTAATTTACATACATAGTTTTTTATTAAGTTGTAGTTTATATGAAATTGTTAACGCCTGATGTATTTACCGTGTTTTTTAAATAAAGATGATGATGATGATGATGATGATGAAATGCCATGCAATTTCGGCATTAAGGGTTCCTTTATTGACTGTTTTCGATTGAAAGTAAAAGTTCCTTGGCTTGTTAGCCATGTGTGACCTTGTTACACCATACAATATTGAGAACCCTACTACTTACCAATTCTGGAACCGGAGCAGGACACATCAGAGACAGGAACTGTAACAGACCGTGTTCCACCAAGAGGTGTGTGTGTCACCACACGTATACTGTTTCCCTGAAGCACCAGCCGGTTTACGCTCCTATAAAATGACACAAAATTGAATAATTGTTTTGGATTGGATTTGGATCCTGGCACTCTTAAGAAGTTAAGGGTTACATAAACCACCCCCCCTCCCCACCCCCCTAAGAAAAAACAAACAAACAAAGTAAGCTACCTGAGACTGTAAATCCATCCTGATGTAGTGAAAAACAACCCCACAGTGAGAGCCACACAGGCCAGTAAAACAGGTCGCTCCTGTGGATTAATTAATGTTATTCTTAAGCATGATCATGAGCTAATACCATGTTCCCACAGGAGAATACAAGTACATTTGAACCTTCAACAGTCTTTTTAATATTTCCTTTCCATTAGGGGAGGGGATACTCCTTATTTTTTAAATGTGAGACAGCTTCATGAAAAAAATTGAGACTCTGAGACATAGAGAACTGCCCAATAAACACAAGTGCGAGGTCCGTGAAATTCTACTAAAATCTTGTGACACCCATAAATTAACCACTCCTAATTTTTGGTGGGGAGTGCAGCCTGCCTCTTGAACCCCCTATCCATTTTCAGACCAAAATATGTAATTGTTCCTACTCATTTTCAGAAGTGACCCTTTAATCCATACCCACTTTCAGATCTGAACCCTAAATTAATAGCCATTTTTGGCTCAAATACCATATCCACTGGGGCCGGATATACCCATATAGCTTTAAATATAAGAGAGTCCCTCCCCCCACCCCGAGTTTCTTACTTACCTCAACAAATCTGACAATTTTCCACGTGAAACCAGGCTTTGATGAGACATCAAGAATTTTACCTTTACTCTTCTCACTTTCAAGATTAAGCAGGTCTGCAAATTGCACCCTGCTTAACTGAAAATAGGCCATCCATGCCCAGAACACAAACTGACTGGCACAAGCAAGGCCTACCAGACGGAAGAATTTCTGGCGATTGTAATAGTACAGTGTTACATCTTTCACGGGAGTGTCCTTTCTCTTGGCATGTGATGAGAGCCTTGCTTTCTGTGAGCAATGAAAATACAGTCAACAACACATAAGCTTTAATATACAATCAACCCTCTTCAATACAGACACCCCAAAGAGACCATAGAAACTGTCCACATTAACGGGTTCACATAAATGATGTAATTTTAGCCTTATATTAGGTGCAGTTACATGGGACACTTTCACCTTTTCACCACGGAAAACTGCATTTAATGAGTGTGACATTTCCCAAGGTAAATTTCCCGTGGTAAATATCTATGGATACATAAAAAAGATCACACAAAGTACCCGTGACATTTAACGTGGTAAGTTGCAATGGTGTTTTGATGTCCAAGGTACACGAGCCAATCACAATGCTCTGTTTGACATCAACACGTAACTGCAAAGGAAAAGTGATTCACTGAATTGCGTGACATTTCTTTACTTTGGTAAATCACAAATTGTGTGTAACTGCTGGTTAACACGGTATACTAAACCCAAGTGTGATGCACCGCAGGATTATCTACCATGGGAAATGCCATAATTTTACTGTGGTGTGTGTAACCTCACCTATTGTTTTAAAGAAAATCTGCAGCTTAATTATTATATCTAATCGCCCTAAGATACTAAATAATATATTACGATTGGACAAAAGTTTGAAGTTTTTGTTGCATGGTTTGGCTTGGCACGGCTCCCAGTTGTGTGTGAGAATACATGTATAGTATGATAAGACAAAAGTTTGTTAGTAGTTCTTCTTTCAATCAAATTTACAGTGTATGTTTTGCTGCCTGACAAAGCGCATTTGAGAAAATTTTAACTCTTTGAATTAGCCAAATGGTCCGTATTAACGAGGTTGACTTTGTGTCAGATTGTTTGAGTCTGTTGTAAAGCGGGGGAAAGGTTCGACTGTTTAGCCAAGTTACGGGCCTGGGTAGGCGAAGAAATTGGAGACCTGGAAATGCCAACTTCAGAGATAAATGCCGCAAAAAATACCTTTAAACACCTCACGCGGCCTAAAAGTGATAAAACTATCTTCCTTTGATGGTTATAAATTGAGGAGAAAAACATAATTGCAGCAAATTCCAGATTATGTTAGCTTGCTCCATCCGTCTTCCGCCATCTTGTTTCGTCTCGTGCCAGCCTCCACGCGGCTATCTGCGTCGGTGCTTTCGACTGCCACTCGATTTCAAACTCAAAAGTCTTGGAGTTTCCTTATAAAATTTGCCATTGATGTTTAATACTAAATACTAAAACCCAAGTAAATTAGATACAGTGAAAAAAGTATAAAGTGGACACCCTCGGGACTCCGGTCCGCTGAATACAAGTTCCGGCGTTTTACAGTAAATATGGGAGGAAAATTTAGGGACCCAAGCAGCTGGTTTCCGCTTAATAGATGATGTCCGCTTAATATGGGGTCCACTTAATACAGGTTGGGCAAAAAGATACATATACTGTGCAGTGGGGTATATGGGGTAAATAAGAGGGGGTGGGTGGGATTAAAATGATAGAGATTGAAATCACTCGGAAAGGCAAAGGTGCTCCCCTAAGATCTCGCACACTGCTGCGAGCAGAGATTTCTTGGTTTCCTAGCACTAGCGGTACACTTGCACCTCGCGCGGGCAGGGTTGATATAAGAATTCATCGAAAAATCTTTTGGCGTCCTTGCATTCAGTTTGATGGAGAACAGTGAATGGGGTTATAATTTCGTTATACGAGGATATTTTGTGCCTTTTAAAGTGTGGGACTGAGGATTTTGCTTCTAGAATTTACAAATAACATGCAGATAAGGACTGATTTTGTAGCCTGAAAAGTCAGGGGGATTTATTTCCGGCATTTTAAGGTATCAGTGTTTTCAGGACTGGTTTTCGAGTTCCAAAAGAACACTGAGGTAAATTCATTTCAAAACCATCTTGTCAGTGGCTACTTCATATAACTCTCGTTGGCGGTTTTTCTACTTTTATCAGTGCCAAATACAGAAGATTATTATCAACTTTATTTGTATTCAAACTGCACACGAAAAGGCTTTTTACGAAATTGTACTGAACCAACAACGCGGACACTTGATTTAAATTATTTTACTGTGGATGGCACGAAAGCTGTTACTAAAAAGGCACACGTTTACACATGGTTTATTCCTAAGCTCCCCTTTTAAAAAACTTTTAAGAAGGCCAAATATTTGTTTCGTGTCTCAAAATCCCTTGAATACTGAAGTATCACAATAATTGATTTGCATGCTGAATATGTGATTTGAAAATGTGACATGAATCGCTCTCTTGTATTACGTCCACCACGGAAAATGTTAAATTTCTAATTAACGCCGAAACAATTGCCGTTGAAAATGATTCCGAATTTTCTAGATCGCAACAGATATAGTTATTTTTTTCGGGGAGTTTTTAGACATCGTATATGTTACGTAGAATTTAATCTCTTTTTCTATGAAACGTTTGTACAAGGCGGACATTGAAATGATTTTTCTTTAATTATTTTCTATCGAAGGAGATAAGTTGACGTTGCAATCTACGTGTATTTGTTCTAGAAAAAAAATCTTTCTGTCTTTCTAGGGTACATCTTTTATCTTACTATAAAAGCTATCCCGTGTTATTATGCTATCCGCTTCCTTTTGTCTTTTCAATTCTTTTATAAAATGTTGAGTTACAAATTTGACCGAATGATTTCCTTCATAAAACTTTTTGAAATTGTCTTTTAATTTCAGAGTAACTCGATTACATCGGTTGACACATTTTTTTTATGAAAGCTGATGGAACCCCAAGATCGCAAAACTGCTAAGTTTTCGAACTTTTCATTTAGGCAATTAACTGAACCATAGCGAGAGATCGTTGTTTAGTTTAGTATTATTGTTAAAGTATATTTAGAAACTTCATGTGAGGTACTCTGTTATTTTCGCACTGCCGGGAGAGATATATTTCATCCCCTTATGTTTGTCTTTGGCATTAGCAAAATTTCATAAGTGTCTCGTTTTCAACGCTAATAAATTCATCTTACAATAGCGGGCCTGGAGTCTTAACCGGCATCAGCGCTTTATGTTTGTAATAACACTCGCATTTGTAAGGTTTTGAATGTGACAATTTCCTTATAACCGCAGTTTATTGCGTCCGGACGTGGGAGGGGAAATCAGACATTGCTATCAATAACTTACCGGAGTGTATAAATAAAACTTGCGGTAAATCGTTTCGCGTTTAGCGTCGATTCTATTTCACAAGGTAACATCTGGTCCAGATATTTTCTTTTGCCCTCCAGGAAATCTCCTTTTCATGAAGACACTTCGAAACATTTCAAGTTTTAAACTCGGAAAATTTGTAATTACAGATCACTTAACTCAAGTTTTTTTCCGGTCGGAACCGAAGTTTTTTGTCCATACGTTAAATTGGTTTTCAACCTTTCGGTAAAGCAACAAAACTGTGGGTTTCCATAGCTTGTGGATCGGTGCTCGACTTATGTTTTCTAAGATAAGATAAATTCTCCTTTAATATCGGCGGATCTTCAGAATTAGAAACAAACTTATTTACTTTGGCTTTCAAAGTTAGCCGTTCGAAGCAAAGACCCGTAAAGCCTACCAGCGTAGCGGAGCCGATATCAATATTGACAGCTACAAAGAGGCAAAGCCTTGCACCGTTTTCCTCAGAAACAAAGAACTGACAGGATATTTATTGAAAACACAAGGTTTTTGTTTTCAAATAAGGACCATATCAGCAGAAACATCAAGAAGTGGGTCATGAATGTTAACAACAGCAGCGTGGGGACCACCGTCACAAACTTTAACACAGATGGCGGCCCAGCAGCACCTTCACACGTTTTTCTCGTTGTTACAGCAAGTATACTGATAATCATCATCGTCGTCGCAATTATTGGAAATTCATTGGTATGTATCGCAATTCTTGTTAACAGCCAGCTCCGTTCCTCGCCGACTATGTTGTTTATTTTCTCGTTGGCAATCAGCGATCTGTTGACTGCTACTCTCTCGATGCCTTTTGATGTGGATCAACAACTTGTGGACTCCAAATGGACTCATAGCGAGGCGCTCTGTGATGCATGGACCACTACGTATCTCATCACCGTGCCCTCGTCTATTTGGAACCTCCTTGTGGTTAGCGCAGATCGGTATAAGACCCTTAAAGATCCCATGAGCCGTTACCGACGAAGTCCGTTCATGACGCGCAAAAGAGCAGTTCTGGTAATAGTGCTCGTCTGGGTGTACTCGATAGTCTTTGCTCTAATTCCGGTTATGGGATGGAAGTATCGACCCAACAGCGTGGAAGATAACAGTTGCCATTTCAACATAACAAGGAATTACTCCATACTTAGCTCGTTTGTGAACTTTATTTTCCCGCTTCTGGTAATGTGCGGTCTTTACCTCAAGATCTTCGTGATTGCGCGAAACGTCAACAATGGAAAGTTTGAGCAGCGAAATGGGGGAACATCCGAACTGTTGTCTGGCGAAGGCAATACGGAAAGCGCCATGAAAATATTGAAACGCGCAAAAAGATGCCAGAAAAGATTTAACCGTAACATGAAGGCTGCTAAGAACATTTTGATCATTGTTTGCGCTTTCTTCTTTTGCTGGATGCCCCATACTATTCTTAGTCTGGTGGGCATTTTTCTTGGAGAAGAACAATCAAGTAAAATCCCTTTTGAGTTATCTTCCATGCTCCTACTCCTGGGATACCTTAACTCCGCGCTAAATCCACCGCTATACACGTTCCACAACAAACGCTTCAAAGAAACTTACGTCAAATGCTTTGGGTTCAGACACAGGAAATCGCAACCGAAACGAAGTACGAACAACACGGCTATGAGCCACTTGGAGCCGGGATCTACAGTGAGACATACAACAAATACCGACTAACCGAAAAGTTAAAATAATTGGTGAGATATGAATGAAAGAACAGGTGTAAAGTTTTACAGTAGCGCGAGTCAGTATTTATTATTAACAGAAACGTCTTGTGTATAGCTTCCCGTAACACGAGCGATTCTTCTTCGTCAACGAAAATAATCGAGCGACAAACACATTAAACTTGTAAGCGGGAGTGTAAAAAAAAATAATAATAATAACGTGCAGTGCGCGTTCCCCTTTTATCAATTTCGGCTGGCACCATTGCAGTGAGTAGTAGTTTCTCCGAAGTATGAGTTTAGATTACTCAATTAATTACTGGAAGAGGTTTTCGTGACACGTCATATTATTTCACGTTTTGCGATTTGAACAAAAGCCTAAACATTTGGCGGCCTAGATGCTTATTTATTTCTAATTAATACTGCGAAAATTAGTTGTTACAGAATTGTCGCCCTTGAATTAATATCGCGACAATTTTTATGTACAATAAAGTAGAAATTCGTAATAGTCCTTTTTCGAAACAACGTCACGATCAAATATCTGAAAAATATTGAATAAATTGGAAAACTGGATCCATAAATACATTCCCAAGCCTGAATTGAACAAAAATGCGAGGTTTCGTAGACATCGGCTTCAAACCTGAAGAAATATAAAAAGGTCACAAATTGCGAATTTTACAAAGAAAAATGTGACAGGCGGGCTCACACACTCCCATACATTTGCTTGTAAAAATCGTGAATTTAAAATTTGTGTATTTCCTTCAGTTTTCAGCAGATCTCTTCATAACTTCACATTTTTCACTAAATTCAACATTGGGGATATATTCATTTACCCTGTTTTCATTTAATTCAATATTTAAAGATGTCGGGCTGAAAAAGGGATATTCAGACACTCGCGAATTGGAAAGGTTTTCTCAAATATTGCCCCATCCGTTGTGCAAATATATTATTCCGTTATGTATATATAATCATATTCAGCAAGGCTAGTTTTTAACTTGGGTGCCAGGGGTTTTATTTGTTTTAGTGAAAACTGGCGTTTGAGACGCGAAGCCGCGACAACGAGACGCAACGAAACCGTATTTGCGGTTTATTTCAAAGAGGGCGCACCTCTGGAGCTAAGGTAGGCTACTTTTGAAGCGTTAGTCGCAATTATTGATAATTGAAGCATATAGGAAGTACGAGACGTCTGTACGAAAGCTAGAATCCCATTGCAGACTGAACATGAAGAAATGTAAAATTTCGATTACGTATCGCATTAATCAGCCATTAAGCGGCACAAATAAAATAATAACAATTTAGAGCATGAAATATTGTACAGGAAAGAGGAACTGGTATAAAAACGGCCAAGATAAAATCTCAGTTTCATTCATTTTGTTTCAAAGGAACATTTTATTTGTTCCGACCCCCCGGGCTACCATTAGTAAGAAACAAAGGGCAAAACTGAAATCCCATACGATCCTCGCATTTTTCACGCAATCTTGATGCAGTATTTCAAATTGAGTTTTGGTTGGGTAAAAACTTTGGCGTTTTAGGTGTATCATTTCGGATTTGTTACATATCCCGCGAACTCTGTTAAGTCATATATCTGATAGTCCGGGTGGGAATAGACCGAGAGAATACGGTGGAAAATCATGGAAAAGGTTTGTATAGAAATAGTCAGCTAAAAATCTGTACTTGGATGTATATTTTTCTGACTTTCTCCATATTCAAAACTTAACAGATGTGTTAAAAGAAGCAAGAGAATAAATTTCGAGACAAAAATCCATTGTTTGCATTTTATTCCTAAACGTGTTTTTCCCATACATATTCTCAAATTTTAATTTTCCTTGTACTTTCCGGTGGTACTGTTTGTTATGCTGTACAAGGTGGCTTTAACATTTAAGGTCGTGAATGAAATCCTAAAGTGCGACCTGATTAAAATAAAAGCTACTGAGCAGTACTTCCTATGGTACTGTTTATTATGCTGTACAAAGTGGCTCTAACATTTAAGGTCGTGGATTAAATCCTGGGGTGTGACCACTCAAATGAAAGCTATTGAGCAGTACTTTCCTGTGGTGCTGTTTATTATGCTATACAAGGTGGCTTTAACATTTAAGATCGTGGATTAAATCCTAGGGTTTGACCATTCAAATGAAAGCTATTGAACAGCACCTTCCACAGGTGCTGTTCATAATTCTGTACAAGGTGGCTGTAATATTTAAGTTCTTTGGGTGAAATCCCAAAGTGTGACCATTCAAATAAAAGCTATTGAGCAGTTCTTTCCTGTGGTACTGTTTATTATGCTGTACAAGGTGGTTCTAACATCCGTGGATGAAATCCTAAAGTGCTAAATGAAAGCAACCGAGCTGTCCATTCTTAAAGTATTACTATTACTTAATAAAATGAAAATGACTTGTAATTTTTCTAGAAGTTTGATTTTGATTATTCGTGTGAGGAAAATGTTATAAATCGTGAAGAATAACACATAATATCACAGGTTATTTAATCCAATATTTAATAAAATAAAACTTGCTGAATTTTAATTTAGACCACACTTTGGAGTGAAATAGTTAATAAAAAAGATGCAAAGTGACATTTTTATACCATGTTATTAAGCATGTATTAATGGCTATTTACAATTATAGAATACCTCCCTATATTTAGCCCGAATTCGCATGACTCCTTGCAGGGGCGTATCTGCCTTTACGCGAAGTACGCAAGTTCGTACCAGAATTTCCCCGAGTTTTTTATTTTTTGCATTCTATAAGAAGAAAAAATAGGTAAAGTCGTGTAATTTTTCTACGCGTTTTGATGTTTTTCTATCGTGTTCACTGAAGAATGCGCTAGTCATGCGGAGGATTACAATCTCATACATACATTGCTTTACTCAAAACATTTACCAAATGTTATGTCTATAAAAGTGAAGAAATAAACGAAAAGTTTTCTGAAAAACACGTGATCCAATGTAATGAATAATGCAATATAGATTGAAAATTTTGGTTTTCTGGTTCAGAAGGTAAACTCCAGAGTTTATATCTCGACTGTACAAATGCTTTTCAGTCTCGGGAATGCGGGAAATGGCGTTTTAGGGGTAACATAAAAAGAACCCTAGAAGCTCGCGCCTTCGGCCTGAAACTTACCTTCTAACTGAGTTTGTGCGTACTGCTAAATATTGTTTAGGTACGCCCCTGCCTTTTAACTTATTTACTGACTCTTCTTTGTGGAGGACGCCGAGGATATAGTCAATCAGAAGCTTATCTGTTATGAGCTTCTGAGTCAATATATTGTTTCCTCGGCTTTTGAATTAAAATGAGAAAACATTGTAATATAGCTTTATCATCTGTTTAACAAATAAATGTGCATAGAAAATGTAGATGTTATTCTCGGACACTACTTTCTTATTTCAATGGACAGTGTTCTCCGAAATATCGAAATTTAGCTTGCCCAATGAAAGGTAAATTCGTACACGAGCCACAGGGTACCCACTCGGCCGGAGCTTAACCCAGTTTCTGTAGCATGAAGCAACTAGGAGTATTGCCACTCCCCCTGGATGGGATGCAGTCCACTGCAGGGTTACCTCCAGCATGCAGCATGTACAGACATATCAGTCACTGGCACCCAACTATACACCTGGGTGGAGGGAGACAATGTGGAGTAAAGTTTCTTGTCTGAGGGAACAACACACTGGCAATGTACCCATTTAAACACCTGGGTGGAGAGAGACAATGTGGAGTAAAGTTTCTTGTCTAAGGAAACATAACGACGGCAGAAACCAGGCCTTAAACCACAGACCGTCAGGTTGAAAGTCCGACGCGCTGACCACTAGACCACCGCGCCTCCGCAGCTTGCCTAATATCCGTGTTAAATTTGCAATTACCACCAAATATACTACAAAATTGGATAAATGATTTCCCAGAGCAAAAGAGAACGAGTAGTTTGGAGATAAAATGCAGGGTTACAAGGATGACAATTAATCAAATTTGATTTCGTCCAAAATTGCAATTCTGATGAAGCTTTGAGATTTGCATCCTTCCTTTTGGTCCTTATTTTGTCTATAACTCTTTCGTTCATCACTTTCGGAAATTATTTCCTCCTATTTCAAGATTTCAAAGCAAGCTCCTGGCCATCACATTCATTAAAACACGATATATCAGCCGGTATACGGTCCCTTCAGATACAGCTGTTAATAACTCCAACGCCAGTTTACTTGATCTTTCCGCAACTGAAAAGCAACTGATTCCGCTGTTTCTCTCCATTACATACATCTTATTTGCTGATTTGAAAGATAATAAGCGCGGATATTGTACGAGTTGCACGTTATCTGTCAAACCATCAAATAAGGGATTTATTATTCGACTGCTTAATTTTCCAATTTTTAAGAACTTTTCCTTAGTAACTCCCAAGTTGGCCAGCATTTTTCGTCCAATGTTTCACTGCCGTCCTGCGCGCGCGCATTTACAATTTTAGTTAATTTGACTACAGCGTTATACGCTCGCATATTTTACGTGTTTTCTTGCTTTTACGGTAAAATGTTGTCAAAGTCGAATAAGAGGTTTAACGCCTTGTTTAAGCCAGGGCAATTAGGGATAGAAAAGAGCATTTGCAAATATTGATTAGGGAAAATGTAACAGGGACTTTGGAGAGTTTAGCTCCATGGCTGAGCGAGAGCTAGGTACCCTGCTACTTACCGAGGCATGTCTTTTACATCAAGTGGATTAGGACTGTATTCATGAATATGTTGTTTTATTGTTGATGTTGACTCATTCGGTTACAAGCAGAACTAAAAGCTTTCACTGAAAGAGTTATCTTCATAAACGAGTTGTAGCCAATAGTATTTAGACAACTCAATTTTGCTTGCGTAAGTTTACCAATGAGAAGAATTTCTTTTCACTCCTTGGTAACACCAAAGACGTTCCAATCGGCGGGTGAAAAATACCTGACTTGCTTTACGGTCACAAAGGTTAAGATATTTTCCAGAAGGAGAAAAATATAGCGTTTCACTGCGGAAAAATGAGCCTTAATATTAGGGGCACCCAGTGAGGAATGTTTAGGAAAACGCTTGCAATGGCGTTTTACTGTTTTTTTTTTCATATAATTTATAATGGTAATAGGACTGAGTGGAGTCCAATTCGGTCTGTAATCATACGACTGATTAACAAAATCGGACGATCGACTGCAAAGCGGGAGTCCAATTTGTTTAATCACGAGTATGATTACAGACAGAATTGGACGACACGAAGCCCTGTTACCAATTAATCATAACTATAACAAAATTTGAGGATAAAACGTTAAATTGTTACACGTTTTGGTGATTAAAAACATAACAATTGAGTGTGTTTTTGACCGAGATGCACGCACGGAAAAAGGATAGCGCGCGCAAAAGCGCGTACTGTCCAATTACATCGTCTAATTACAAGCATGACGCATAAACTATCCTATTAATGTTCTAACCGGGCCTCCTGATAACCAATCAGATTCGAGAATTTTGTTATAGTTTTGATTAAGTAATGTAGTGTTTTAGAGCAGTTTTCAATTGAGTATCGAAAGTAATTACACAACTGCTTTGGTTTTGCATTGCTACGCTTTGCGATTGGCTAAAAAATCTCGCGCCACTTTCTCGACCAATCAGAAGTAAAACCAAAACCAATCGTGACTTGCTCGCACGCGTTTTCCCGCGCTTGGCGCCGCCGACATGTAATTGCTTCGAGCTCTGATTGGTTCATTGGATTGTTTACGACCGCTGTGATTGGTCAGAGTAATTACTTTGGTTTTGGTTTTACCACACTCAATTGAAAACTGCTCTAAAGGAGAACATGTGAACATGATCTAATACAGTTTAATATTTTCGGTTCTTTTAGTCGAATATTTCAACGGCAGGAAAATTTAGGGAAAAGAATCTTATCCCAGCTGACCTTATTTCGTACCCAAAACGACATTTTTTATCCCTCCGAAAATAATAGGCGTTTAATTTTCCGATGCTACAAAAGTTCGAGGTTTCATTTTATTAAAGAAAATTAACTCTAGTTTTCAGCCAATTTAAAGGGACACTGTCCCGGTTTTCATGATTATGATGGCCAGGAGCTTGCTTTAAGCTTACTTTATTATCTTAAAGGGACAATGCCTCGGCTGATATATCGTGTATTCATGATTATGATGGCCAGGAGCTTGCTTTAAGCTTACTTTATTATCTTAAAGGGACACTGTCTCGGCTGATATATCGTGTTTTCATGATTATAGCCAAGAGCTTGCTTTAAGTTTGCTTTATTTCCTTGAAATTGGAAGACACCATCGGCAAAAGTGATAGAAACAAAGAAATATGAACTAAACAGACAAAATAAGGGCTAGAAAAGTGAAAATTTCACAAGAATGGTAAGTTTGATTTCTTGACCGCCTGTCAATAAATCAAATTTCATGAACTTTAATCCACTTCAATCCTTGCAATCCTGCACTTTTTCTCCAAACTACTGCTTTTGTTTTCCTTTGTAAAGTCTTTTTATCCAGCTAAGTTGTATATTTTTGTTGCCATTTGGCGATAAAACATAGAAATAAGCTAAGCGACATTTTGTCATTTCGGCGGGACGTGTCTCTTTAAGGAGGGACAGTGTTCCTTTAAGGCGGGACAGAGTCTCTTTAAGGCAGGACAGTGTCCCTTTAAGGCGGGACAGTGTTCCTTTAAGGCGGGACAGAGTCTCTTTAAGGCAGGACAGTGTCCCTTTAAGGCGGGACAGTGTTCCTTTAAGGCAGGACAGTGTCCATTTAAGGCAGGACAGTGTCCCTTTAAGGCAGGGCAGTGTCCCTTTAAGGCGGGACAGTGTCCCTTTAAGGCGGGACAGAGTCCCTTTAAGGCAGGACAGTGACCCTTTAAGGCGGGACAGTGTCCCTTTTAAGGCAGGACAGTGTTCCTTTAAGGCAGGACAGTGTCCATTTAAGGCAGGACAGTGTCCCTTTAAGGCAGGACAGTGTTCCTTTAAGGCGGGACAGTGTTCCTTTAAGGCAGGACAGTGTTCTTTTAAGGCAGGACAGTGTCCCTTTAAGGCGGGACAGTGTCCCTTTAAGGCGGGACAGTGTTCCTTTAAGGCAGGACAGTGTTCTTTTAAGGCAGGACAGTGTCCCTTTAAGGCGGGACAGTGTCCCTTTAAGGCGGGACAGTGTCCCTTTAAGGCAGGACAGTGTTCCTTTAAGGCGGGACAGTGTCCTTTTAAGGCAGGAGAGTGTCCCTTTAAGGCGGGACAGTGTCCCTTTAAGGCAGGACAGTGTCCCTTTAAGGCAGGACAGTGTTCCTTTGAGGCAGGACAGTGTCCCTTTAAGGCGGGACAGAGTCCCTTTAAGGCAGGACAGTGTCCCTTTAAGGCGGGACAGTGTCCCTTTTAAGGCAGGACAGTGTTCCTTTAAGGCAGGACAGTGTCCATTTAAGGCGGGACAGTGTCCCTTTAAGGCAGGGCAGTGTCCCTTTAAGGAGGGACAGTGTCCCTTTAAGGCAGGACAGTGTTCCTTTAAGGCAGGACAGTGTCCCTTTAAGGCGGGACAGTGTCCCTTTAAGGCGGGACAGTGCTGCTTTAAGGCGGGACAGTGTCCCTTTAAGGTGGGACAGTGTTCCTTTAAAGCGGGACAGTGTTCCTTTAAGGCGGGAAAGTGTTCCTTTAAGGCAGGACAGTGTCCCTTTAAGGCAGGACAGTGTCCCTTTAAGGCGGGACAGTGTCCCTTTTAAGGCAGGACAGTGTTCCTTTAAGGCAGGACAGTGTCCATTTAAGGCGGGACAGTGTCCCTTTAAGGCAGGGCAGTGTCCCTTTAAGGCGGGACAGTGTCCCTTTAAGGCAGGACAGTGTTCCTTTAAGGCAGGACAGTGTCCCTTTAAGGCGGGACAGTGTCCCTTTAAGGCGGGACAGTGCTGCTTTAAGGCGGGACAGTGTCCCTTTAAGGTGGGACAGTGTTCCTTTAAAGCGGGACAGTGTTCCTTTAAGGCGGGACAGTGTTCCTTTAAGGCAGGACAGTGTCCCTTTAAGGCAGGACAGTGTCCCTTTAAGGCAGGACAGTGTCCCTTTAAGGCAGGACAGTGTCCCTTTAAGGCGGGACAGTGTTCCTTTAAGGCAGGACAGTGTCCCTTTAAGGCGGGACAGTGTTCCTTTAAGGCGAGACAGTGTCCCTTTAAGGCGGGACAGTGTCCCTTTGAGGCGGGACAGTGTCCCTTTGAGGCGGGCAGTGTTCCTTTAAGGCGGGACAGTGTCCCTTTTAAGGCAGGACAGTGTTCCTTTAAGGCAGGACAGTGTCACTTTAGGGCGGGACAGTGTCCCTTTAAGGCAGGACAGTGTTGCTTTAAAGCAGGATAGTGTTCCTTTAAAGCGGGACAGTGTTCCTTTAAGGCGGGACAGTGTTCCTTTAAGGCGGGACAGTGTTCCTTTAAGGCAGGACAGTGTCCCTTTAAGGCAGGACAGTGTCCCTTTAAGGCGGGACAGTGTTCCTTTAAGGCGGGACAGTGTTCCTTTAAGGCAGGACAGTGTCCCTTTAAGGCGGGACAGTGTTCCTTTAAGGCGGGACAGAGTCCTTTTAAGGCAGGACAGTGACCCTTTAAGGCGGGACAGTGTCCCTTTTAAGGCAGGACAGTGTTCCTTTAAGGCAGGACAGTGTCCCTTTAAGGCAGGACAGTGTCCCTTTAAGGCGGGACAGTGTCCCTTTAAGGCAGGACAGTGTTCCTTTAAGGCAGGACAGTGTCACTTTAGGGCGGGACAGTGTCCCTTTAAGGCAGGACAGTGTTGCTTTAAGGCAGGATAGTGTTCCTTTAAAGCGGGACAGTGTTCCTTTAAGGCGGGACAGTGTTCCTTTAAGGCGGGACAGTGTTCCTTTAAGGCAGGACAGTGTCCCTTTAAGGCAGGACAGTGTCCCTTTAAGGCGGGACAGTGTTCCTTTAAGGCGGGACAGTGTTCCTTTAAGGCAGGACAGTGTCCCTTTAAGGCGGGACAGTGTTCCTTTAAGGCGGGACAGAGTCCCTTTAAGGCGGGACAGAGTCCTTTTAAGGCAGGATAGTGACCCTTTAAGGCGGGACAGTGTCCCTTTTAAGGCAGGACAGTGTTCCTTTAAGGCAGGACAGTGTCCCTTTAAGGCAGGACAGTGTCCCTTTAAGGCGGGACAGTGTCCCTTTAAGGCAGGACAGTGTTCCTTTAAGGCAGGACAGTGTCACTTTAGGGCGGGACAGTGTCCCTTTAAGGCAGGACAGTGTCCCTTTAAGGCAGGATAGTGTTCCTTTAAAGCGGGACAGTGTTCCTTTAAGGCGGGACAGTGTTCCTTTAAGGCGGGACAGTGTCCCTTTAAGGCGGGACAGTGACCCTTTAAGGCGGGACAGAGTCCCTTTAAGGCGGGACAGTGACCCTTTAAGGCGGGACAGTGTCCCTTTAAGGCGGGACAGAGTCTCTTTAAGGCGGGACAGTGACCCTTTAAGGCGGGACAGTGTCCTTTTAAGGCAGGACAGTGTTCCTTTAAGGCAGGACAGTGTCCCTTTAAGGCGGGACAGTGACCCTTTAAGGCGGGACAGAGTCCCTTTAAGGCGGGACAGTGACCCTTTAAGGCGGGACAGTGTCCCTTTAAGGGGGGACAGAGTCTCTTTAAGGCAGGACAGTGACCCTTTAAGGCGGGACAGTGTCCATTCTGACTCCACTAAGACGAGACATTTAATGTGAATTGAGTTTATTTAGGATGAGCCAGTCAGTCATCTGACGGATGTATCCTGCTAATATATTCTTTACATTCTCCTGACTTTGTAAATTAGATTTTAATTTACATTAAATTACAGAAAATTGTGCCACGCCAGATACGAAAAACCACCAAAAACCACCCTTTAGAAGTGGCCAAAAATTGTGGAAACGTATAACCCCCTATAAAAATGCAGTGGCACTAGACCTCGGAGGCAAAGGTACAACTGGCAGATGATATTAACATTTTCAAATACTTTTGCTATAATACAGTATCAAACCTATTTGAAAGACTGAAACTTAATCGAAAACTAAAAAGAAACGAGCTAACGTTGCAGAAGACTGACCGACGTAGAATGACACATATCTCCCGCCAAAACCTTAAATAGTCCTGTACTGTCCCACGAGGACAAGCGAACCTCTATGCCGTGCCGTCATAATAATAATTTCTGCCTAATTCGTTCCTACGTCACTCAGTCGTCAGAAATTACATATTTAAGGCAGGACAGTGTCCCTTTAAGGCAGGGCAGTGTCCCTTTAAGGCGGGACAGTGTCCCTTTAAGGCGGGACAGTGTCCCTTTAAGGCGGGACAGTGTCCCTTTAAGGCGGGACAGTGTTCCTTTAAGGCAGGGCAGTGTCCCTTTAAGGCGGGACAGTGTCCCTTTAAGGCGGGACAGTGTTCCTTTAAGGCGGGACAGTGTTCCTTTAAGGCAGGACAGTGTCCCTTTAGGGCGGGATAGTGTCCCTTTAGGGCGGGAAAGTGTCCCTTTAAGGCAGGACAGTGTCCCTTTAAGGCGGGACAGTGTTCCTTTAAGGCGGGACAGTGTCCCTTTAAGGCAGGACAGTGTCCCTTTAGGGCGGGACAGTGTTGCTTTAAGGCAGGACAGTGTTGCTTTAAGGCAGGACAGTGTCCCTTTAGGGCGGGACAGTGACCCTTTAAGGCGGGACAGTGTCCCTTTAAGGCAGGACAGTGTTCCTTTAAGGCAGGACAGTGTTCCTTTAAGGCGGGACAGTGTCCCTTTAAGGCGGGACAGTGTCCCTTTAAGGCGGGGCAGTGTTGCTTTAAGGCAGGACAGTGTTCCTTTAAAGCGGGACAGTGTCCCTTTAAGGCAGGACAGTGTTCCTTTAAGGCAGGACAGTGTTCCTTTAAGGCGGGACAGTGTTCCTTTAAGGCGGGACAGTGTTCCTTTAAGGCGGGACAGTGTCCCTTTAAGGCGGGACAGAGTCCATTTAAGGCAGGACAGTGTCCCTTTAGGGCGGGACAGTGTCCCTTTAAGGCAGGACAGTGTTCCTTTAAGGCAGGACAGTGACCCTTTAAGGCAGGACAGTGTTGCTTTAAGGCAGGACAGTGTTCCTTTAAGGTAGGATTGTGTCCCTTTAAGGTAGGACAGTGTCTTTTTAGGGCGGGACAGTGTCCCTTTAAGGCGGGACAGTGTTCCTTTAAGGCGGGACAGTGTTCCTTTAAGGCGGGACAGTGACCCTTTAAGGCGGGACAGTGTCCCTTTAAGGTGGGACAGTGTTCCTTTAAGGCAGGACAGTGTTCTACTAACCCCTAGCAATTAAGTTCCCCTGCATGGGTGCTAACCCCTAGCAAATGGGTTTTCCTCCCTCTACAAATATTAACCCCTAGCAAGTGTTCCCCCCCCATAAATACTAACCCATAGCAATTAAGTTCCCCCCCCATAGGTGCTAACCCCTAGCAAATGGGTTTTCCCCCCTCTATAAATGCTAACCCCTAGCAAGTGAGTTCCCCCCCATAAATACTAACCCCTAGCAATTAAGTTCACCCCTATGGATGCTAACCCCTAGCGAATGGGTTTTTATTCCCCTCTCTTAATACTAACCCCTAGCAAGTGAGTCCCCCCCCCGCCCTCCATGGGTGCTAACCCCTAGCAAATGGTTTTTTCCCCTCTACAAATACTAACCCCTAGCACGTGTTTTCCCCCTCTTAAATACTAACCCCTAGCAATTACGTTTCCACCCCCCCTCCATGGGTGCTCACCCCTAGCAAATGGGTTTTCCCCTCTCTATAAATACTAACCCCTATAAAATGAGCCCCCATAAACACTAAAACACTGACTGTTTATAACACTTTTTGCAATAAATATTTTACTAATTTTTATTTTAAATTTTATTCTTTTATCACATTGAGGTTGTAGTGTGCTGCGTTGCAGAAGTCGCTCCCTCAATTAACAATTAATTTAACGGACTAATATTTGTTTTTATTTGCACTACTCACAACAACTCCCGCCCATACACCTTTTATCAACCTCCTTATATTCCATTGATGCAAATCAATGTTCATGTTGGGAACCCCTCTTTAAGGGGATCCCATTCTATAACACCTAAAAATGCCACAAAGGTTGCTAGATAACTACCAATTTTTTATGTATATTTTTTTTTAAAAAAACAATTTTAAAGCGGGACAGTGTTCCTTTAGGGCGGAACAGTGTCCCTTTAGGGCGGGACAGTGTCCCTTTAAAGCGGGACAGTGTCCCTTTACGGCAGGACAATGTTTTTTTAAGGCGGGACAGTGTTCCTTTAAGGCGGGACAGTGTCCCTTTAAGGCGAGACAGTGTTCCTTTAAGGCGAGACAGTGTCCCTTTAAGGCGGGACAGTGTTCCTTTAAGGCAGGACAGTGTTCCTTTAAGGCGAGACAGTGTCCCTTTAAGGCGGGACAGTGTTCCTTTAAGGCGGAACAGTGTCCCTTTAAAGCGGGACAGTGTCCCTTTAAGGCAGGACAATGTTTCTTTAAGGCGGGACAGTGTTCCTTTAGGGCGGGACAGTGTCCCTTTAAGGCAGGACAGTGTTCCTTTAAGGCAGGACAGTGTCCCTTTAAGGCGGGACAGTGTCCCTTTAAGGCGGGACAGTGTTCCTTTAAGGCGGGACAGTGTTCCTTTAAGGCGGGACAGTGTTCCTTTAAGGCGGGACAGTGTTCCTTTAAGGCGGGACAGTGTTCCTTTAAGGCGAGACAGTGTCCCTTTAAGGCGGGACAGTGTTCCTTTAAAGCGGGACAGTGTCCCTTTAAGGCGGGACAGTGTCCCTTTAAGGCGAGACAGTGTCCCTTTAAGGCGGGACAGTGTCCCTTTAAGGCGGGACAGTGTTCCTTTAAGGCGACACAGTGTCCCTTTAAGGCGGGACAGTGTTCCTTTAAGGCGAGACAGTGTCCCTTTAAGGCGGGACAGTGTCCCTTTGAGGCGGGACAGTGTCCCTTTGAGGCGGGCAGTGTTCCTTTAAGGCGGGACAGTGTTCCTTTAAGGCGGGACAGTGTCCCTTTGAGGCGGGACAGTGTCCCTTTGAGGCGGGCAGTGTTCCTTTAAGGCGGGACAGTGTTCCTTTAAGGCGGGACAGTGTCCCTTTGAGGTGGGCAGTGTCCCTTTAAGGCAGGACAGTCCGCGTCTTTGCCACGAATGCACGGTGGTGTACGCTTCCCAGGTAGCATTTTCATTCACATATCAGGTCAGACGCGTTAAAATATGGTGGCTGTCACAGATTTTTCCGAATCGGGCCGATTTATTGGATTGGAGTTGTGGGCCCGCTGGATCGCCATTCACACGCGCCGATCATGCGCTTACCGATTTATCGCGGGCGACAAATCGAGCCAAAAAATCGGTACATATAAATTAGCCTTTGGACAAGAAACTTTGTCTCTGACTCCACCCAGGTTTATAAATGATTACTAGTGACATAACAAAAGATAATACAATACTGGGGTAGCCCTACGATGGACTAGCATCCTATCCAACCGGGAGTAGTAATACTCATTCTGCCAAGGAACACCCCACCGCCCTCGGTCGACTATGTGCCACTTATGATTCATATGCAACTTCACCTACCAGTCTATTACTAGAAATACCTGTCTCGCAGAACCTCGCCAAGCTCAGCGTAGGGTGCACCGCCCGTCGAAACTTTGGTGGCGTCTCGATTTGCGTATGAGGCTTTTCATCGTTCCACTTCGCTTCTTTGAAACAAAAACGCTGGTAGAAGGACCTTTCGATGGTTCGCCATGCTCCTATAGGCTTACATGAAGTAACAGATCAGCCTTGCAGTTTGTCTTTATTTCAGTGTTGGCTGATTAGGTCTTTCGTAGATCCTACGTATCGTTTACAGCATTATCGTTTGCGGTCCTTTGCAGTTTTGACTTCTATTTACATGAAGTAGTTCGTCAATCATGCTTTGTTGCGCTGTTGGTAGGCAACTGCACGACATCTTAATCTATATATGTATATATAAATATAATTTTCGCTCGAATTCGCGCGGCTTAGTTTTCGAGGCAAGACAAATTTATTAACCTCGCAAACCTCGAGCCGAAGACCCGAGCTTCGCTTGGAATAATTCATTAATTAATTCACCATTTGCTCTAGTATTCACTTGTTTAAGGTGGCTCCCAACTGTTTCCATGCGCCATGACCGAGAGCCAAATATTTTCCCGTCCGGCCCGACCTAACTCAGTCAATAAGTATTTTATAATACGACTAGAAAGTACAAGAATAGTCGTGCGGTGCGAGGTCACTTGAACTCGAGCGGCTCACGTCACCTTGCGATTCTATTTTATGTAGGAATGCGTCAGCGGGGCCGTACGATCATATTATAAAAAGGAATCAGAGGCAATCTATCCTTTTTAATCGTATTTATGCCAAATTTATTACACTGCGGCATAATCAGAACATAATCTAAACGCTTGGGTTTGCTCTCGAATACAAATTCATGCTATGCCTTCCGTGTTTTTACTAAGATGGCAGCACGTGTGGGAGTTGCATGGGGAAAAGAGTTTTAATTTGAAGTCTATGTTTGATGTGTTTAATTATTGTTATTTTTTTTTATTTTTTTTAGTTGAGTTCTTACGCCATAACGTTTTAAAAGTATTGAAATATACAGAAAAGATAGACGAGGGTGGGCGCAAAGCGCCGACACTCGCACTCACTCCAGTACCTTTTCCGCCGCTTTTTTCGGTGGACTCGCAAAAAAATACGGACTGTTTTGCTGTCTACAGGAAATTGAGAAAAGTTTTCCACTTTTTACAAGAGTTATTATGGTAAAGGGGGTTTTCAACCAATCAGCGGAACAAGCACCCTGGATCCAGAGGTCCGTTCTCTGAATATCATGAGTGAAATTAACCGCATAAACGGTTAGAAGAAGCTCGCGAGACGGACCTCTGGTCACTCGAATATACAACCTCATTTCCATGCGAGGATCTAGTTCAGAATCTGAACTAGGTCGCTGATTGGTTCTCCTACTTGTTTCCAGACTCTACCGGGAGTTAACGATGCAACAGCAACTTCGATTGGCTGGACCAAAACAATTCGCAACGGGCGCGTGAAAAACCGGTTTCCCAAAGTGAAGCCACACAAACAACAATGGTGGACGTAGATAGAGATCGCGGCTTTTTGCGATCTTTAAGAAACGCTGTGGATTACTCTTTAGTATCCAAATTTTCAAAATATCAGAGAACTAATTTATTCAGCGCAAGGATGTCTTGAAAAGAGGTGTTGACAGGCCAGACACGACTTATTAATTCGTGTTATCGTGGAGTGTGACCTTTAGAGTTTTGTTTGAACGAGGAAAATTTTTATCTCTAGCACGGAGGCGTGCTTTGGAGTTGCAGGTATTCTCGCTGAACGATTTCGCTGACCACTGGTAGGTGACAGGAAGAGAAATAGGTGTACTGGATTAATTGCGTGCGGATATCAAGGATTCTTTGTTTGTTAAATCTCTCGCCTTTGAAAACGGTTGTATCCAGAAAGTTTACTTCTTTGTCTGAGATTAATGTTTGTTTGCAAGGACAATAAAATCTTCTATCTCCTTTTTCTCGACACTCTACAGTGAAAAAATGTCATCGATGTATCTTTTTTGATTTAATATTTCTGTCTCGACCGCGTTTTAAACATGTCAGCTGTTAGATTTAATGTAAACAAACAGACACGCTTTGGTCCCCAAGGTTTAAAACCGGTTTGGTGAGATATCCGATCCACAAATCGCATGGAAATGAGGTTGTGTACTCGAGTGCCCAGAGGTTTTTATTTTTTCTCGGCGCGTTGCGCCTCGTTGTCGCGGCTTCGCCGCTCAAATTCGCCGTTTTCACTAAAAAATAAAAACCTCTGGCACCCAGGGTACGGAACAAGCGGGCGCCGTAGTTTGTTTATTTTATAAAGGGTTTTTCATATGACGATCCCCAGTCACTGAAAAGCGACGCAGGCACTAACTTCTGTAGCAGGCACTGAGAACAAATCAGGCTAACACAAGCAGGGAGCTTCGCCTTGTGTCAAGCGAAAACGAACTTTTAAACGCAGGCAAAGAACACGAGGACAATAAACTAATTAAGGTTTATTTGCTTCAGCACTTCGAGCTTGTTTTGTACGGTGACGTAAGAGTTGTTGTGCTTTCGTCAATGATAACAGACATGTTTTCAAAGGGTGGCGCCGCGCAAAAATGATATTTTTCTTTCAATCTATAGAATCTAAGCTTGTTTTGTTATGTTGATAATGCCATTTTGTCGCTGTAAGTAAGGATGGCTGTACATTTTGTCGATCTGAAAGCTATCGTAGAGTTCTGAAAGCAGCGGCTCCCCGAAAGTAACGTTAATTTTCGGACCATTCTAGCAATTCTCGAAAGTAACGGTCCACCCGAAAGCAACTGTCCATCGCAAATATCATCGCCGGACATTTCCATGCAAACGGAATAGTTTCCATGCAAACGGAATAGTTTGTTGTACGTGAATGCCGAGGAATACCGAAGAATCAACAAGGAAGAGAGAGTTAAGATGATGATGATGTCCGATATATCCTTATATATCTTCTTTTTAACGATATCGGATGCGAGCCATATTTATTCTGCCCCTCGGGAATTTAACAATGATCATTGAAATTATTTTTTTTATCTACGTACTGCTGTTGATAATGTTGGACATAAAGCATTGTTAATGACCATCATGGGATGGACACAGGGCAGGGTTTCCAATGTTGTTTGCTGAATATAAAGGAATCAGAAGCAATCTATCCTTTTTAATCGTATTTTATGCCAAATTTTTTACACCGTAGCATAATCAGAACATAATCTAAACGCTTGGGTTTGCTCTCGAATACAAATTCATGCTATGCCTTCCGTGTTTTCACTAAGATGGCAGCACGTGTGGGAGTTGCATGGGGAAAAGAGTTTTAATTTGTAGTATATGTTTGATGTGTTAAATTATTGTTATTGTTTTTTTTTTTTTTATTCTTTTAGTTGAGTTCTTACGCCATAACGTTTAAAAAATATTGAAATATACAGAAAAGATAGACGAGGGTAGGCGTAAAGCGCCGACACTCGCCACTCACTCCAGTACCTTTTCCGCCGCTTTTCTCGGTGGACTCGCAAAAAAAAAAAATACGGACTGTTTTGCTGTCTACAGGAAATTGAGAAAAGTCTTCCACTTTTTACTAGAGTTATTATGGTAAAGGGGGTTTTCCACCAATCAGCGGAACAAGCGGGCGCCGTAGTTTGTTTATTTTATAAAGGGTTTTTCATATGACGATCCCCAGTCACTGAAAAGCGACGCAGGCACTAACTTCTGTAGCAGGCACTGAGAACAAATCAGGCTAACACAAGCAGGGAGCTTCGCCTTGTGTCAAGCGAAAACGAACTTTTAAACGCAGACAAAGAGCACGAGGACAATAAACTAATTAAGGTTTATTTGCTTCAGCACTTCGAGCTTGTTTTGTACGGTGACGTAAGAGTTGTTGTGCTTTCGTCAATGATAACAGACATGTTTTCAAAGGGTGGCGCCGCGCAAAAATGATATTTTTCTTTCAATCTATAGAATCTTAGCCTGTTTTGTTATGTTGATAATGCCATTTTGTCGCTGTAAGTAAGGATGGCTGTACATTTTGTCGATCTGAAAGCTATCATAGAGTTCTGAAAGCAGCGGCTCCCCGAAAGTAACGTTAATTTTCGGACCATTCTAGCAATTCTCGAAAGTAACGGTCCACCCGAAAGCAACGGTCCAATCGAAAATATCATCACCGGACATTTTCCATGCAGACGGAATAGTTTATTGTTTTACCTGCTGTACGTGAATGCCGAGGAATACCGAAGAATCAACAAGGAAGAGAGAATTAGAGTGACATTATGGTTATTCCGCGGTTGTGTTTACCACCCCTTTTATTTAATTACTCACGCATTTTAGGTGCCCAAAAGTAGCGGCTACCCGAAAGTTGCAGTCCCTTAGGCCTGCTAATTCCGAAAGTAACGGGACTACCCGAAAGTTGCAGTCCCTTAGGCCTGCTAATCCCGAAAGTAACGGGACTACCCGAAAGTTGCAGTCCCTTTGGCCTGCAAATTCCGAAAGTAACGGGACTACCCGAAAGTTGCAGTCCCTTAGGCCTGCTAATTCCGAAAGTAACGGGACTACCCGAAAGTTGCAGTCCCTTTGGCCTGCAAATTCCGAAAGTAACGGGGTCGCAACTTTCGGCGCTCTACGGTATCAGTAGTAGTTATGTTACAAAGCGTAATTCTGTCAGTTGGCCAAAAGGAAAATTCTAAAAGTAATACCGTAAATGCGGGTTTTACGCCCCCTCCCTCCTCCCCCCCGGTTATAGACCCATCAGTTTGATAACAAAAAAACATTCCGGTTGTATTTCCTCCTATATAAAAGCATACCGCAGCTCCTCAACGGCAATTTTTTACAAAATGGTATAATAAAATGACGGTTTATTAAAAAACATAATTTTTTTTGCTTGCCAGCCCAAAAACAACTTACGAAGTTGTATCAGCCCAGGGCTCATAACCGATATTTTACGGTAGTCGAGTGACGTTGGTAGGATAAAAACAAGACGTCATAGTTGAATGACGTTTGATAGAATAAAAACAAGACGTCACAGTTGCAAGACGTCATATTTTCTCAAAATGTCAGTGAAAGTGGGGGTTATGATATTTTTGTTACTAGATATCCTGTATGCAGACCATCAACTGTGCCTGTCATGGGTGCAATAAGTATTAGAAAAGATTGCAATTTCTTTTTGAAAATAGAAGATAATAAATCAGTTAACCATTATTTGGGACTGAAAAGAAAAATCGTAAAATCACTCTAGGAAGTCTACGATAAGCATAACAATCACTGAGACGCCAACGCGTTGAAACTGTGGTGAGACAAACCGTCAAATTCACCTCGGCGTATCCAACTAGATGAAGAGTAACTTTAATTCTTCGGCTGTAACTTTTGAATCTGTCGGTGTGAATTCCTAAAACTGATGTTACTGTAAAATAAGCATGAAGTACTCGCTGACTTTCCTGCTATAGAGATTGCTTTTCGAAATAAAATAAACACGTTCACATGTAATATTAATAATAATATTAATGTTTATATAGCGCAAATTACATGTCAATATCAACAAATGCGCTTTACGAACTAAAAAAAAGGCTTAAAAATAGGATTTCAACCACAGACTAGACCTAAGGTTAGTTCTGATAATGTATGCATATCTAGAAAAGAAAATCTCTTGGCGATGAATTTTTTTTGCTCTCGAGACTTATCAACTTGACAACGCATTGGCACGATAAGGAGAAAATAAACATGGAATCAGTAACTAAACGTGAGATATCTCACATATTTGCGAGAGTTGTATCAAATCGAATGCAGAAAATTTAGTTTCGGAGAGAATTTTAGATCAAAAATAAAAACAAAACTTGCACAAAAAGTGAAACAGTAAGAAAAACAAAAGCAAACAGTAACAAGTTGTTCATTGCCTAAAAAATGCAGACAATTCAAGATAGATTAATTTTTGATTGTCGCCACGGCAAACCCGCACATTTTCAATTTTCCACAGCGGGATTAAATAATCATTTGCTTGGTTCGATTGTGTTTTAAAATTATTCTGTCGGCAAGTGTTGAAATTAAAAAAAAAGTTATTGTTCGTAAAGTGGCTGAAATTAAATTCGCCTGAGGTTATTTCACCGGCGTTTTTAGTACAAAGTGTGTTTCTCGGTTCACCTTGTTATAACTGATTGATTTCTTAATTAATCGGTAAAAGACTGCAGGAAAGCTGGTTTATTTACTCAGCTTTATAAGAGATGCTGGAACTTCAAAGTGAGCACAACTTTGAAAAGGGTGGAACTTAACGGTTTGGTGTGAAAATAAGTCGCTGAGTGTATCGTGAGTGTTGCCAACGTATTGCCTTAAGGTAATGTAAAGAGCGATCGTATCGCGAAAATAGCATCATTTGTGATGCTTTATTGCTGCCTGTAGTTTGATAATTTTCGCTCTTCAAGCGTCAATTTGAGATTTTTAATGCATTATACTGACAGCGATCAGCTCGTGTACCTAGCTCACTGCCATTTGATTCGCCGATTGTCAGTTAGTCTGTTGAAAATGATTAATCGAACAACTAATCAATACCAATAAATTGATCATATCTTCGATTCCTTCCTCTCGCCAGATCATCCATCGAGATTTGATTTGAGCGACTGCATGAATTGACAAGTGCAAGGCGACCATTTTTAGCGGCGTTTGATAGCCACAAAAGACGCACTAAAACTTTCGCTTCCACAGTATATGTGCCGGGGCTTTTTTTCAGAGTGGAAAGGAATTCAAAATCATTGAGCTTCAGTAGTCTATTGCAATACTGGGAGAAGCTGAGGAGCAGAGGATCTTATCATTCTGTACAACCAGGAAGTAGTTTTCAACTTACAGCCACCTAGAATCATTGATTCTTATGCTCCTATATGTTGAACAAAAAGACTTTATAGCATTCATGTTTAGTTTTCATTGTGGCAAAAGTTACGGATCTACGACCTGGGCGGCCTCGACAAGCTTGTAATTTCTTATACATTAAACATTGGAAGACGCTTTTAAGATAAAACTGCAACAGTTTCCCAGGCTTATCATCAGAAGTTTTTTGAGGCCGTTTTCTGCACCATCGAAACTGATCAACAACAAGCGTTCGCTCGAAAACCTTCGGCAAATTTCGGAAGATTTTCGATTGGTCGGACGATCTCGGTATGAATCTCTCGAATCTTTCCGCTTCACCCGATGTGACGTCACCGAACCTCGGTTTCAAATATCTGAGCGTGACAATTTATGCTGTCATAATTATTGTGGCCCTGATTGGAAATCTGTTGGCCTGTACAGCGTTTATTGTGAGCCCGATCCTTCGCCGTTCACCAACAAATCATTTCATTTTTTCATTGGCCATTAGCGACTTGCTAACCACCTGTATCACGGTGCCATTTGATTTGGAGCAACTGTTAACCAACCAGTTTTGGCCCCACGGGGAAGCTCTCTGTCTTATATGGACAACATCGTATCTCATCACTGTGCCCTCGTCCATTTGGAACCTATTGGCGGTGAGTGTGGACAGGTACAAGGGACTTAAGGACCCACTCAACCGCTTTCGCCAAACGCCATTTATGACCCGTAAGCGAGCAGGGCTGGTTATTTTGACGCTGTGGATCTACTCGGGGCTTTTTGCTCTAATGCCTGTCATGGGATGGAAGCGAGTGCCTCGCAGCGTCGAAAACAACTTCTGTCAGTTCAACATCACTTCAGCATACTCCTTGTTAAGCAACTTCATCAACTTCGTCTTGCCAACGCTCTTAATGTGCGTACTGTACTGGAGAATTTACAAAATTGCCAGCGGCATGACACGGAATGAAGCATTGAGTCAGCTGGAGAGTTGTCCCATTACGGACGAAAAAGCCGCAAAAAGGTTAAGAAAGCGAATCAAAACAACGAAGAATATCCTGGTGGTAGCGTGCGCGTTCTTTTTCTGCTGGATGCCCCACACTCTTATTAGCATTGTGAGCGCATTCTTATACAATTCTTGTCCGAAATGTTTATCTGCAATTCCCGGTGAGATTTTCACTATACTGCTCATGCTAGGATACACCAGTTCAGCATTAAATCCTTACTTATACGCGCTCAGGAACAGGCAATTCAGAAACGCCTTAACTGATATTGTGTCCTCACTTAGAGGCAAGATCGTCAAGCGGCGTTCTGCTTCACGACGCTTATATACGAGTAGCTCATCCGGGAATCGACAATCCAGTAGGTTGATGCAAAGTGAAAGGTGCACAGACGTGTAAGCCGCGAGCGTGTTGTAAGATGGAGTGCCTGTGACATTTATTCTCGCGTTTGCAGTAGTCTTTGCTTTAAAGTGTATACATAACGTAGCGTGCGCCGATTTTCGGCCGCGCGCCATCTTGGGGAAGCTTGGCAGCGCCTAGAGCCTGGTCGCACGGGTACCCAAGCTTTCTCGCCAAAGCAAAGCACCGAACCAGAAGAGTGTATAAATCAGGGACGTGGATTATAGTAACTGAAGTAGCATTTTTTGGTTAACGGTCCAGTACCTTAATATATCAGGATTTTACACTATACATTTTTGTTATTATTAATAGTAAAAGAAAAGAGGGGATGATAACTTTACTAAGGAGTAACTTCCTAACTCTTGAAAATTAACAACTTATATGTTAAACTCCACAAAGGCAGGTAATCATTACCTGTTTAGGATTCGTGTAGGAGTTTCATTTTGCGGGAGTTAATTTTTGCGGATATCCTTCGATCCGCAAAAAAAACTCCTGCAGAAAAAAACTCCCGCAAAATATTCCGCCGCAGAAATATACTCCCAAAGAAAAATTAGTACATCTTGTTTTAATGGTGTATATCGGCTTAACAGGAACTTTTTAATAGTGAACATATTGCCCTCATAACTCCGAGGCGACCGGCACAACAGTCATCTGTATTCCCGATTCAAGAACCACAGACTGTTATCATAATCGACTAATACGTTTTTACAAGAACGTACAATAATTCACTCAGGTTTTTTCATTGTTTATGTTCATGTTGGCGCTAGAACAGCAACCATAACAATGGGAACTATAGAAACCTCCGGTCAGGAAGTAAAATTGCAATTTAATACCGATACTGCCTTGAATTTTATTAATACTTGACCAGAAATCCGGAAACATTTACTCCAAGCAGGAATTTTAGCTGTCTCAATCCGCAAACATTTCCACGGTACATAAATTTACTCGGTACATAACAATATCCAGCTTACAATACCCTAATTTCAATAAGCTCAGTTGGTAGCGCGCCAGTCTGCAGAGCGAAAGGTCGCGGGTTCGAAACCCCGGGACCAAGGTACTGCCTTTGCTATGATATCTGCAAATGCTTAGTACTTTACGTGGCTCAGCGGACCACGTAGAAATAGTGGTCCTGTCTCTAATGGGGAGGACGTAACCAAACCATGGCAGTGACTACTTTCAGTGTTATACATACGTTCATGGGTGGGTTCATAGAGACGAGATCAACCATGGACCGATAGTGGTGCAGTGCCTGATCTCATTCTCGTAAGTCTGTTAAGTGCCATGAGACGCATGTGATATGAGCGCTGTATATTCAATCATTATTATTATTATTATTATTATTATTATTATTATTATTATTATTATTATTATTATTATTATTATTATCATTATTATATAATAACGATAACATGCATGAACAATGTTTTATTCCACTTTATTTACATTAAGTAACAAAGGGAAGTATCGTATGAGGAACACTATGCGTCAATCCTTTCAAAAAAAAGCCGTATCTAGAAGTGCTTTTATTTGGAGCTTTAACGAGGTGCTGTTTGCCTTGGAATATTTTGTGTCGAGGCTTGGAATCGACCCCAGAGCCCTCAAGTTTCTTGACCGCGCAAGACCGAGAGCTCTTGGAAACTCTTTTTACAAGAGAAGGGATCTGGTGTATAAGATAAAAATGGTCATTTCTAATCACTCAAAATTAAAGACAATATTATATATGAAGACTAAAAATAGGTTTACTTGCGTACGATCATGGCTAAGGTGGTAACTATATTGTATTAAAGCTCCTTTAAAGCCGTCGATAATTAAAGTGACGTTTTGCTTACTCGCCCTAAACAATGCCAAAGTCCATTTACTTGGCTGTTGAAAAGGCGATCAAAGTTCTGGTTTTAGAAGGTAAAATTAGACCTGATCGCAGGTAAAAACGAAAAAAGCACAAACGTAAACGAACGAGGGATACATTCAGTTTACTTTTCATACCAGCGCTTGTTCCTGCGTTTGCTACCTCCATATTTACACGCTTTCAATTGTTTCATGCTTGGAAAATCGCTTCTTCGCTTTTATACCCAGCATCAAACCTCAGCAAAGCAGTATGGTTCTCAGAAACTACATTCGTTTGAGTTTGTGAATACCCGTCTCGGCCACTGAAAACAGTGAAAGGTCTTGGGCAGCATAATTTCTTTTCTGATAGCAGTACGGTTATCAGAAACCACATTCTAACGTTTGAGTTTGTGAATACCCAACTACAACCATGCATTCAAATAAAAGCTGTTGAGCAGCATAATTTCTAGATATTTTACAAAATCAAGTTTTTTTTTCCTTTTAATCATCTTGGCTCCTTCAGGGAGTATAAAAGCTGATTAAACCGAACAATGACGGACAACCGAAGAAAATGCATCGCGTAAGGGCAATAAATCTGAATAATTATCGTGATTGAAGAAATATTGGCATGTTTGCCATAGCTACAAGCAACAAACAAAAGTCGATATCTGCTTCAATTATGTCGCACAATTTTTCAATACTTCCAATTCACATGTAGTCCAGTTGCTTCCAAAAGGGCTTGAATCATCCTCATACTGCTGAACCTCGGTCAATAAGCCATCATCAAAAATGTTGATCTTACCGACGGCTTCGTTTTGTTAATTTCGAGAAATATGGCCGTGATAAATTCGGATTGATCTTGTGGTATACCAAACGAGAATTGTTTTGGAAAATCAACTGAAAATATAAACGTTTTAATCGTTGAACACCGAACAACTTTTAGCTTATTATTCCTAATTCGGAATATTTACTTTCAAAGAATTTCTTTTATCGATGTATGCTATATTGATAAAATAGTTTATGTTATATTGGTGAAAGAATAACATGAGACCAATATTACCCACACCCTCTGGAGTGAGTAACTGCGTGGGAAACCGTCCGAAATTTGAATTCAGTTAACTTCTTCACCTTTTGAGAGGTATTTCAAGAAAGACGAAAAATGCGTTAGAGTTCGGTTGTATTTAGAATCTTTAAAATCGGTTTAATAAATTGTCGATAATGTCGGGAAAGAAATGGTTTTAATTATTGACTAAATCAGATATTGCTTTGGCAGAAAAGTGGGTACAACGTGGTTTAATTCAGAGGTCAGGGGCTGCACGATAGTTTGAAATCTTCAAAAAATAACTGCAACTGTAGGCTGGGAATAGAAATATGTGACCCGAATATATTTCAAGATACTTTCAAGCTTTGTATGTATGCAAACCACTTTGCAAAGCAGACAGAAAAGGTAATCGGAAGTCGTGAAATTTACGCTGACCACCCATAAAGCGGCTCTTAAGTAAACCACTAACGTAATCGGCAATTTACGGTAAATGGCCATTGTGAGTGCGTGAATAAGCGTGCGTGCATGTGATATGGGCATTCAGTCACATATTACTGTGGAGTGTTCGTTTTGGGTGCAACACACACTCCTAGCTGCGGTCCGTTTCTAAGTTAGATTCATTCAACATGAGCAATTTCAGTGCAAACTCTTCGGAGGACAACCATCATAGTAACGATACGCAGCCCTTTGAAAATCGGGGATATTTATTCTTTTCTCCGGCGTTCACTGTGTTTATTACAACAGCTTTAATAGCCGTCATAATAGCCGCGATCATAGGAAACATCTTGGTTTGCATTGCAACTAGCTTGAACCCCAACCTACGCAAGGCGACCACCAGCCTTTTTATCGTGTCTTTGGCGGTTTCTGATCTTCTCACAGCGAGTTTGGTGATCCCATTTGACTTGTACATCCTTCAGTTGGATGGCCTCTGGTTTCACGGAGAAGTTGCGTGTAACATTTGGACCACTGCCTACCTCCTTACCGTTCCCACTTCCAATCTAACGCTGTTGATTTTGAGCATCGATCGCTATCTAACACTGCGCGAGCCCCTGAGCCAATTTCGCGGGGGCCAATTCATGACCAGAAAGCGCATACTTGTTTACATCGCAGCGCTATGGATCTATTCCTTGGTGTGTGCGCTGCTGCCACTCACAGGGTGGGAGTTATGGCGTTTGTTACCGAAGAGCGTCAACAGTGGCATTTGCATTTTCAATGTCTCGCGTCTTTACAGTATCTTAGTCTCTGTGCTGCATTTCATCGTTCCAGCTTTGGCCATGTGCGTGATTTACATCATGATCTACTGGCAGATTCGGCGGCACTCCCGCGCTGTTCACCCCATTGACACCCCAGTACCCACCCAAAGCACGCAAGCAACCCTTGTGCTGCAGCGGAACATCAGAGCGGCCAAGAGGATTGCAGTGATTGTCAGCGTGTTTCTTCTCTGTTGGGTACCCTACAGTATTCTAAGCATCACATCCAACTTGTGTTTCGACTGCTTCCTGAAAATCCCACAAGAACTATTCTATGTTACTCTAATGATGGGTTATTCCAACTCAGCTCTCAACCCGATACTCTACTCATTCAATAACAGGAATTTCATAGACTCATACAAAAGACTCTATCGAGTAACCAGGCGGGCATTTACTGGACGACTGGGATGTGTGAAGTAAGTAAAGGATCTTCGCGTGTCATCCAGAAATTCAAGTTCGAGTTCTGCGAGTCCAGTCCACGTATTAACGATTCCTCTATATTAGAGCAACGGAAATTTCTGTGAGGGTCTATTATACTCTGGCGGGCTGGCGGTTTAAGCCATTTTTTAGTGTCGGTTTGCGGGTACATTCGTATTTATCTGGCGGTTTACGGTCCAGAAATATCGGCGGTTTCGGTCTTGAGTAAAAAACCAAAGCGGTTTGCGGTCTAGGAAGAACAAACTATGGCGGTCTGCGGACTGTGCGACCCCCTATAATAGACCCTCTTCTGTGGCATGTAGAGCAGAGACTATCTTAAACTGAATTACATGCACCATGCAAGCACGAATTTATGAGTTTATTTAATACCACCAAGGGTGTGTAGTGCAGCCCTGATATATGATAACAAACTCAGACTTAACGTAACGAACAAAATAAGAAAATGAGACAGAAAACAAGAAAGAAGAAGTCACGAATTCTTAATTGTCTTTATATAAAGAGTAAGAAATGAAAGATGCTGTTTTTGGCCAACCTCGCCTAAAATATGACGTTTTTACAATAGTTGCTCTTTGGGGGTCGAATAAATGGCAATTAAGCGGAACTGATCATTTCTTTAAGTGATTTCTACTTAGTTTGATGGAAAACCCATTAGCCCATCCAACAACGAGCCGGACTCTACACCGAGAGAAAAAAATCAAAATAGACCACTCAAAAATAGACTAAATTGAGCACTCTAAACAAATTCTTACACGATGAATTGCTTTAAAACTAGTTGTATTCAGTCAAGAGACAAGTGTCGGCGAGATGTAAGCTACTTAAATCTTGCCCGATTTTGATCATGTGCCTTGCCAATATTTTCTTCCGACTTCTTTTTTCGAAACTTTTTCAAACTTAATACTATGTACGCATCTCAGAAAAGATTAGCAAAAGCAACTTGACTCCTTGAAAAGGTCTTTCGCTTTCTTTGCTGTAAAAACATTATAAAGTGAATAGATTAGTTTTTTATTCTACTTTTGTCCAACTATATACGAAATAGTTATTGCACAAAATGTGCCTTATATTTTGTACAGTGCGCAATCATTATATAAAATGGAACATCTTAGGCGTTTTGCTTCTTTCATAAAGCGGCAAAAAAAAAAACAACAACAGTAAACTAACGTATAACACTCAAGCAAAAAGTTTTCGCAAATATAATATACAGTGCTGAAGCCTGATATGGATATATCGGACCCAACATCCTAGCATAATTGTGATGGGCAACTTAACGTGAAAAAAATGATGTTATTTTCCGCATTTTACGCTGTGTATTAAGCGTTTCGTGACTTGTGTACGACTGATCACGCTGACATTGCACTATTTAATGAAATATAAATATGGATATATTGGGCTCACATTTATTTTTTTTTTTATTTAACATCCCGGCATATTTGCGAAGGGCGATTTCACGTGAAATAAATGATTATTTGCCACATTTAAAACTATGTTTAAAGACTTCACACTCGTTGCGACTGATCACACTGCCCTAAGCACTAACTAACTTCTTGAAATATAAAATAATATTCACAGAGGTTTGAAGAATTAAATGAAGATAAAAAAACTGGCATCCCAATTATATTGTCGGGTTGACTCATAGCGATAGCCACGACAAGTAATATCAGGTAAGAATTGGTTCGCCATTAGGGTAAAGAATTTGCGAACTGATTAGGGCTTGAGGCTTGGGCTAATGTCTAACATAGAGAACTGATAGCGGCATTTATTCAAAAGTTCTAACCCTTTCACTCAGACTTAATTATGAAGACATGTAATGTAGTTCTAACTTTTGAGTCATTTGACGAAATCCTATGGTGTGACCATTCAAATGAAACCTTTTCGGCAGTACTGCATGGTATCATTTGTTTTTCACTATTTTACAAAATGAATTTTGGCGTTTTTCTTGAAATTTGTCTCTTTTGGAAGAAATGCGGAACATTTCACTATGGCTAATGTCTGTTTGGAAGCACTAAACGGCATTCCGTCCATTCCAAACACTGCATAGGTCCAAATAATAAAACACGAGTTAATCTTTCTGTACTTGTGTATCTACTAAGTAACAACAGAATGTACCTCAAGTACGAATTAAAGCATTTTCATTAAAAGACTGACTGCACTCTTTAATTGTTTGTTGTCAAAAACTTAAAGATTTAGAACTTAACACGTAAAATAAAAGAGCATTTAGTATTTTTCGTCAAAACCTTTTACAACTAGTCTAAAATGGACAGTCACTTCAAACACTAAACCGCCGGAGAACGAGCAGTTCATTGAAAAGAGACAAGCTTCTTTGTGTTGTGCCAGACTTTTATTTAACTGGAGGCGTCTTTTGCAATAAACTAAATCATGATTGTTTTGAAATTTAAAAGCCCTCTCTTTTGTTCACCGAAACAAAGACCCCTACTCTTAATAGCAATATCACTCAAGGCAAATGACGAACGTATAACACATTGTGCAAAAAACTTGAAAACGAAAAGTGCACACTCTTTCGAGTCTCTCTAACCACTAAGGCGCGCACTGTTAGAGGTAAAAACGCAAATTTTGTATCCTTCTAACTCCATCTTTAATCTTAATTATCTCGCTAAGAATGTTGTTCGGAAAAAGCTTAATATCTTCAATGGATCATCGATCATTTTAAAACTAATGGGAGGGATATTTATAGTAGGTAATTCTTATCGTTTAACCATTTTGAGGCGTGGAAAGTAAGTTTTTTTTTTTAAAAATGGATGCTTGGGTTCAACCCAACTTTTAAAACTAATTAGGGTATATGGTTATTTAAAGCAACGGAAATACCTTGAACGACCAAGCATATCTTGTCGTGACTTTATTAAAAATAAAGATTATTGTTTACTTTCAAGGCATTATTTGCATTGTTAGCAGTCTTTTCTGGTTGAGTGGCGGTGAAATAATTCAGATTTAATTTTAGGAAAGACATGATAGAATTGAAAAAAGAAAAGATTTGCTATCAAACTCCTATGAAGCTCAATGAATTATTTCGTCTTGAGGTGTTTTTCCACGGAAGAAACGCCATCGAAAAGTGAACAGTTTTTCGGCACTTTTAATATCAGGTTATAGATAACGGTGTGGTCGGAAATGAACAATATCAAATAAACCCTATTACCACCAAATGAAAAGAACAAATCAAACCGCATACGAAACGGAACTCGTTTCCTTTGTTACCATTGGCGTGGAATTTTTTCCAGTCTTTGGATGTTTTTACTAATGTTCTGCTACAAAATATAACTTTGACTTTGTTGTCTGTCTGAGAATGTATATAAAAAATTTGCTGAGAAGTGCTTAAAAGGGGCTATGTTATCATTTTATGTGTTATCTCGAAGATCAGTGGAAACCGAAATATAATGGTCCGTTTTGATTAAACTAAGTCCAGTGGTGCTCTAAGAATAAAAATAAGTGTCTTGGGTTGCATGATTGAAATAGTTTGCAACTTGAAAAAAATTTAGCCACTTGTGTCTTCGGAACTCGTAAAAATTCAGATTACAGCTGATTCTCTCTTCGAAAATTCATTAAAGGTGGCTCCATCTAGTTATTGGCCAGTCTTCCAAATAAAATATACATGATCTTATTGCTTTCTTTCGAGAGTTTTGTTTTGCGATACTAGGCATAATATACACATACACGTAGCTTAGGCTTTCTCCTTTACATAGACGTCTAATTTGGCAGTCTTGTCTCGTTACCATGGCAACCACTGATCGAATTGTTTGGCTCGTTGTTCAGGGCTTGCAAACCTCTCGACGGCTTTTCTCGGTTTTTACACGGTAAATATTCACGAGTTTTGGCGAAACAGAAAAAAAACATTCAATAAGTCCCATCTGACAAAGCCATAAAAAAAAATCGGTACATAATTTTGGGTAATTTACTCACTTTTCGTTTTTTACGTTTATTGGGTTTGTGTATTTACAAAAATTGTCATTTTCTTGTGCTCACGAACCAAGAAAATCCTACCAATTTGCCAGTTTTTATAAACTGTAAAAACCTCTTTATTTTGGTGACGTCATCAACACTCGCTCCATTTTCGTGCTCATGCCTCGCGCGCCAAAAAATTATATGGAGCCACCTTAATATCTTCCTGTTAGTGTTCTGTAAACATTTCGCGTACGACAAAGCTACTTAGTTTTAATTTGGACAGCTGTGACCAAAAACATCCCCATGACTTAATTCCTTTAAATGTTTTTCTTTGTGTGTATGTGCATATTCGACAGTGTCGTCATTTGACCTTATAAGGAAAAGAGAACATGCAAAATATCTGAGCGTATTACACATTAGATTGCCGTATTACACCTTAGTATCCCGGTATAAAAGGAATTTCAGTCGAATAATAAATCCCTTATTCGATGGTTTAACAGATAATACGTGCGGACATTTTACTCATTGCTCGCGACTCGTAAAATATCCGCGCGTATTATCTGTTAAACCATCGAATAAGGTGCATGTATATTGCTATCTAAATACAAATATACACATATTTTTGTACAAATAAAATAGTTTGAAAACACGAGAGTCCGTTTTCTCAAAGACTGCATAACGTTATCCAGCTTATAACGTTATGCAGACTTGAACCAAATCTTTAACCGTTTGATTTTAGGCGAGAAGAGAGTGGATGACCGTGAAGCAAGGCCCGACACTGCCCATGTCAACACTCGTTTAAATATCTCAAACTGACTTTTCTCTTTAACTTGAAATTACATTAAGTAAAACTTATTTCACACTTTAGAGTTAAAGAAGGAAAAAGATCAGAACAATGTTTGCCTCGATATAACTAATATCTCATGCATATCTACCTGTTACGGCAAAGTTTTCAGTAAAAAGTACATTTTTCTCCTCCTGGAAAATATGTTAACCTTTGTGATCGTAAAGCAAGTCTTATAGCTGTTTTTCGCCTGCTAGCGCTGTTGGAACAAAGCCTTTCAATTGGATATGAAATGAGCTTTTGGTTGTGAAGGTGTGAAAATTAATATCTTTAGAATTTCTTTTTTTTTTTTTTGGCTACAACTCGTTTATGACAATTAGTCTTTGAGTAAGAGCTTTGTGTTCTGCTTGTAACCGAATGAGTCAACATCAGCAATAAAACAACATGTTTCTGAATGAAGTTCTGATCCACTTGATGTAGAAGATCTCGGTTAGCAGTAGAGCACCACTTGCTCAGCCATGGACCTAACTCCCCAAAGGTCCCTGTTACACATCTACACCAATGCGGGTTAGCTGCCGGAAGCTGTAATTTTTAACATATTTCTAGAGTAACCCATAACAATAAATGAATGCTAACTGTTTTCAAATCAGTGCTTAACCCTAAACACGTTTGATCAGTGCTAAACTCCAAAGCGCTATTCTTTGCTTAACCGGAGCTCTATTCTCTTAGTTTTCTGCCTAATACACGGGGTTTTGTTCTCGTGTACGTCACAAATATAACGATAAAGAATACTACATTGTGTAAACCTCATAAAGTGTCCAACGTCAGTTTGAGAGATGGAAACGAGTGTTAACCAACCTGGGGCCAGTTGCATAAAACTTAACGTCGGACGTAACTGCTAACGTCTGACGTTAAAATGGTAACTTTGACTGGGCTGAACGTCTGACGTTAGCTGTTACGTCTGGCGTTAAGTTTTATGCAACTGGCCCCTGGTTCCAACTTCCTCTCGCTCTAAAATCAAAATAGTTAGCGATTGGGTACGAGTCTGGATAAAATGTATCCATTAGCAACAGGGCTCGGTTGTTCGAACGCCGATTAACGCTAACCTAGGATTTAAACTTTACCAAGGATTTCCTTTATTTTGTTTAAAAGCTACACGTGAAGACAAATCAAAGCTGAAACTAAATGGCAAAAATACCATGGAAAAATATCCATTGATTAACTGGAATCAAAATTGATGATAACTTTGGGTTAGCTTAATCGCGCTTTGAACAACCTGGCCCAGCAGTTTTTCAGGAAACAAACATAAAAGCCGTGTTTAGGGATCATCTTTTCCTGCGACTCCTGTTGGCATTCATTGCAGAGTCAGAGCCAGTGACGCTGACTGGAAGTGAAAACAGGTGATCTCCAAAGTACTTGGTTGCCAGATCACGTCTTTGCAGATTTGGTTCAATGCCGCTAGACTTGGTGCCAGATCTTTTTGCAGAATGGGATGAACGAACATGCTGCACTCTGGGGATGCTGAAAAGAGATCACTGTTTTGTTAACTTTAGTTGTAGTTAAACTCATCATCAATAGATGAGCTTGGGAGCTGGTGCCTAGAAAGCTGGTGGGGGGCTTTATGCGATTTCAAGGCAAGCAGGGAGGTATCCATGGCAACCCTGAGAGCGGGAACCACCCCTACGTGCAGCCCCACCAGGGCACCGTCACACTGATAAATCAGTGGAAACTTACCTAACCTGATACTTACCCAAGTCTACCGGCTGACAATGGGCGGGGCGGGGCGGGGCAAGACTCCGCGATGATTCGCTTAACAGCAAGGCAAATGGTTCTAACAGGAGCAAAGATCCGCAAAGATCGCTAAGACTCGTCAAGGATCCGCAAAGATCGCAAACGCTTGTATGTGATCCGCAAAGGTCAGCAAACGCCACGCAGGACATGTACTGTCACGAAGCAAACCACTGACTGCATAGACTCGAGTTTAACTTTGCCTAAATTGCATTTAGCCACATTTAAACTCATCATCAATAGATGAGCTTGGGAGCTGGTGCATAGAAAGCTGTTGGGGGGGGGGGGGGGGGGCCTTATGCGATTTCAAGGCAAGCAAAGAGGTATCCATGGCAACCCTGAGAGCGGGAACCACCCAAGACCACCATTCTCCACGTGCGTGGAGAAGGAGGGACACGTGAACAGGGTGACATGGGACCTCCGACCCCAAACCTCTCCAAGCACCAACCTCTCACTCTTGTGTGAGCACGTACCGCAACGGTTGCAACATCAGAAATCCCGATACGTGGACCATTGGGGCCAGATGAAGAAAGCCAACGTTGTGCTACTGGAACAACAGGAAGCCTGGACAGATGTGAATGAAACCACCCTTGACAAAGCCTTGATTTTAGCGTGTTGACAGGAAGAAGAATAAGCATACACATGTCGCCCAAAGCCAATGTCGTTAAACAGCCAGATGAGCATGCATCAATAAGTGAAGGATCGTGATGATGCGGTCTGTTAAGGGTAACCAGGTAGTGGAACGGGAGCCGTGACAATGCATGAACCCCAAATCGCATGTTGCAAACTAGAGAAGTGCTGTAATTCGACAGCCTGGCCTCTGCATTTTTTACACTGTTTCCTCGCCAACTTCAGATCCATGGCTTCGTAGGCGCTGCCTGTTTTGAAAACTGAGGCAGTGTAAAATGGATGTGCGTCAACTTTTGTGTTAACTCACGGAGTGTTCCGGTGATTGAAACTAAAAGCAACATGTGCAGGGCGATACATTACATGACCTTAAGCAGGTTACTCTCACAGTGAAGCCCTTTGCAAATAAGCAGGGAGAGTCTGCAATGATTTACCGTCTTTACCGGAACACACAAAACATAAGCAAGATCTGCAAAAACCAATGAAAACCAATCAGCAATGAGTCGCAAGACATCGGTGTACCAAAGAGGTCGGCCCTTCTTCTTTGCTCATTCGTTGAAACATTTGTTTGTGTTGCAATTTTTTCGTGTGGCTCATGTACCTCTTCCATGAGACTCGATACGGACATGGGCCCAAACCGCCAAATGCTTGAAATCCTTGAAACCCTTTGGTAACATTGCAACCAGTTTGCGACTCCGCGACGATTCGCTTAACAGCAAGGCAATGGTTCTAACAGGAGCAAAGATCCGCAAAGATCGCTAAGACTCGTCAAAGATCCGCAAAGATCGCAAACGCTTGTCTGTGATCCGCAAAGGTCAGCAAACGCCGCGCAGGACATGTACTGTCACGAAGCAAACCGCTGACTGCATAGACTCGAGTTTAACTTTGCCTAAATTGCATTTAGTCACATAAAAAAATTAAGCAGAGCAGTTTCTATTGGAGCGCTGGCATTTTCACGTTTAATAATAATAATAGTTTATTCAAGCACTTGATTGGCAGTTTTTGCAACAGTTTAGAAAAATTGAAAAACTCAAGTTACAATATGCTTAGAAAAAGTAAAAATAAATAAGTGTTATTTTTTTTTTTAAATATGACTAAAACTAGAGATTTATACATTAAACTATGAACCAGAATATATAAAATGTGAACAGCGAAAAAGTTTGATGCTCTGTAATAATTTTATTCTTGGTAAACATTAGATATCAGCACCCTTGAAAGGGCAGGAAGGCTACATCAGAGAGTCAACCTGAGGGCAGATACAGGGAGGAAAGAAAGAGAGAGCCTGGCCCATTCTAGTTACCTGTCTTCAGAGTTCTCTGGAGTGACAAATATCTCAGCCTCCTGATTTATGATGTTTCTTTCCACTGGTGTTGGCTGGTGGGCCAAGTCATATTCAATCTTCCGCTGTTTGGAGATGCAGAATTTACATGAAACCTCGCCATTTACTGAAACGGGAATGTAAGTAATACAAACTCAACACAGAATTCCAAAGTTGTCCCGATAAAACCCTGAGAAAGGGTCAGACAGTATCCCAGGCACAGTGCGGGTGGCCTCATAACACCTACTTTTTTAAAACAATAATATATGAAAACATGTACCAAGGGTATGCTTTTGAACTGTGATCTACACTGCCTTTCGATTCTACTCACATGTCAGACCATCTTGCATAGGCATTTGTTAAGACCCAAGCAATAATGAACACCAAGAGATGAGGCAGTTAAAATTACATTCTGTGCTGTGCTTGAGACAACTCTTCTTTCTATCAGGTAGTTTGCAATTTGTGCTCTCACCACTTAACATGCAATCAAGAGTTGGGGAGGGGGGGGGGGTCCATACAAGTGACAGGGGTGATCATAGTATCTTTTAGGGGTTAAAATTTGTGGTTTGGTACCACCAAGGATGTTTGAATAAACAGTGACCACTGTCAGAGTTATTCTCAAATACCTTTTAGGGTGTTAGACTAGAAAAATATGATGGCAGGCAAGACTTTTCAGAAAGGATTGCTACCTCTTAGGGGTAAAAAATAATGTGAGCAATACCCACAAAACTGGTTTCTGGTACCTTCTAGGGGTTTCTTTCAAAATTTCCAATGATCATCCCCATCAATTTTATATGGGAGTTCCCAAACTCCCCCCCCCTCCCCCCCCCCCCCCGCCTTCTCTCCTGAGTATGCATTGCCCAGCCCATGAGATGAGTTCCTGTTAATAATGATATGTTTATACTCAAAATGAGAAAAAGCATTCTACCTGCTCTCAGAAATGAATTAGGATTGCCAGTGTGCTTGGCAAAATCCAGTGGTAAATCACCACCAGTTGCCTGTGCATCAACATCAGCGCCATGTTTAATGAGGCAGCTCACACTCTGTAGGTGTGCTCCTGCAGCTGCCAGGTGGAGTGGGGTTGCACCAGAACCTAAAAAACATAATCAACAATGGTGCGTAAAGCCCACTGCCTTCTGCACAGCAGGCCCTGGTTGTTCAAAAGGCAAATAGGTGAATAAGTCTTAACAAAAACCCTTTTTGTTGTCCCCTGGATAGTGATTTATCCAGTGGATAGCGATATCCACCTTTTGAACAACTGAGGCCAAATGTATATGTTGTGGTTTCAATTTTGTGTTTGGTTGGAAAATTCCGAGCAGTTCAATTTTTATTTTCCTTTGTCTCAGCTTCATTACCATCATAATTTATTATAACTGGTTTGAAATTTTGGTTGGACATAATATCTAAAGGTGTGTGGCCACATACACCTGGTGTGTGGAAGGTCAGCTGTTTACATGTAGCTAGACCATCCTCCATAGAGCTAAGGAACCTGCTGAAGCAGCTTACCCTCTCTGATGTTTGGACTGGCACGATGTTCAAGGAGCCAGTGAACACATTCTGTTGCACCAAGTTGTGCAGCCTAGAATAATAGTGCAAAAATTTATAGTTATCATGATCAGAGGAAATAAACATCTTATAATAACAAAAAATCTGATTCCCGCTTCATGTTCCCAACATTTCCACTTCCCACACCCTTTTCCCTGGGGTTCCCCCTCCTATCCCAACCTCCCAACCTTCCCACTTCCCATACACTTCCCGTTCCCTTTCCTCCGAGGTTCACCCCTCCTGCCCCACCTCACTAGGGATTCCTGCTTCTCATTCTCAATCCTCCCACTTCCCATACACTTCCCACCCTCTTTTCATTGGGTTTCGCTCTTCCAGTCCCACCTCTCTAGGAATTCCCTCTTGAATGTTCCTTACCTTCTCACTTCCCATACACTTCCCGCGTCCTTTTCTCCAAATTCCTCCTTCCTGTCCCACCCCACTAGGGATTCCTGCTTCTCATTTTCAATCTTCCCACTTCTTTTACGATTTCAGGCCCTTTTTCTCCTGGGTTCTCCCTTGTCCTGCCCCACTAGGCTGACCACCCAAAAACAATTGAAGAGTCTAACTGTCAATGTAGTTATTTTCAGGCAGAGGGAAGTTGACAGGTTAGCAGCCTCACCATGTGGAGTAATGATCTTCCAGTCCTGTCCCTCACATCCATTTTAGCCAGACCAGAACCTATCAGAAAGCCTAGACAAGAGCAGTGATTGTGTGCTGCAGCATAATGAGCTGGAACACACCCAGCAGTGTCTCTAGAGTTCACATCAATGTCATTGTGAGCGAGCACCTTTAAAGCTTCTAAACTACCAGCAGTAGCTGCATAGTGAGCAGGTGTGCGACCTTGATCATCAACACAGTTAAGCTCCACATCACTTTTAATAAGGCACCTGAAATGAGAAAAAAATGCTAGTGTTCAGTTGTAGTGTTAGGTCTTCAAGCATTATTGTTCAAAGGGCCATTTTCTTGATATTGATTTTTCTTCTTCGTGATTTAGTTATCTAAAAAACATCAAATTTCCCATCAGGTGGCAGCACAATACCATACAATAAGAAAGAGTAGGGATAGTCAGCTGTGACGTCAATACCAGTTTCAAGTTTTCTCGGTTTCTCCTTTTTTGTGCTACAACCATAGACAACACTCTTCCTCACAGCATACCAAAAACTGAGGAACCGAGAAACTGCAAAACTGGCATTCTGGTATTGATGTCACAGTCTTCTTGCACGGTATTGTACCCCACCAGAAATGAAATTTTATGTTTTAAGATGGCTAAAAACACAGAAAAGAAAAATTGAGGCTGGTATACATTTATACGCCTGGGTAGAGAGAGGGACAATGTGGAACGATGTTTCTTGTCTATTCATTCAAAGTAGTCAGGGCACAGAATTGTAGAAGTTATGGGCCCCAGCTCTAATTACAGTGTACTGATAAACCTACATAAACTTTTGATGTGAGCAGTGTTGTTTCAACACTATTTCAACACCAAGATATTTATATGTCTTATCCCTTACAAGGGGTTTGTGATCAACATGAATATTAAACTGGTGCTGAAGGTGTTTTATCCTATATTGACTAGCTACAATCATATATTTTGTCTTTACCACATTTAGGCTATTTTCACTGTAGGTATGCAGGGTTTTCATTAAGAATTTGAGAAGCAGGAGAATAGTGTAAAGTAACAGGAGAATATTATGAAGGAGCGAAGATAGCTACATATTGCCATCAAAATTCAGCCGGAGAATTGTTCGTAGTAGGCGGAGAATTCTCCGATCTCCGATGCCTAATGAACACCATGGGTATGTGCAACAGGATAGGATATGGTTTTGGAGGTGCTTAGACCTTAAATAGGGTATCCTTTAGATTGGTATTGTGATCCTTGGGGTTAGGGCTTCCTTTAAATTGTATTAGCTAAATTACGTGTCCATGTACAGGACCTAAACACCCAGCTACTGTAAATGCAAAAGATATGTTTATAATGGTTATCAATGGAACTACATGTAGGCTCAGTCTAACACTCTATGCCTGATGCTTAAAGTTCCATGACTGTACAGAAAATAAATAAAAACAACCTGTTCACACAATGCTGAGTTATTGTTTTTCCCTTAAATAGGGTGTCAATTTTCTATTTTCTACCCTGGCTTATTACCCCAGTGGTGTGGTCAACCTTGCAGACCGTTGTAGGATTGGGAAGGGATGGCACCTTGCATGGGACCTATGAGTCCTGTTTGTGCCATTCCCTCTGGATTGTAGGAGTCCAGAAAGAAAAAAAAAGTTAAAAGAGTTTAAAGTTAAAAGGGTCAGGGTTTAAGATCCTTCACAGCACACCCCTACATTTGTATCCTTAATTGACGGTAGTACCTACCCCAGGCATGACCTCTACTCCTTAGATTTTTCATTCTCACCTTAACACGGCAGGGTGATTTTTTGTAGCTGCCAAGTGTGCTGGAAATCGTCCCAGTTTGTCTTCAAGTGTGACGTTTCTACCACTTGATATCAAAGCCTTCAAGCAATCACTCTCACCATGATATGCAGCTAGATGAGCTGCTGTTTGTCCGTTAGAATCTACAATATCTATATCTGTGATGTGCTGTATTAGTTCTTCCACCACATGTGTGTGTCCACCAGTACATGCCTCATGGAGTGGTGTCCTGTGCGCACTACTGAACTTCACAGGATCAGCACCAGCCTAGAGAGAAACTTGATTTTGATCTTTTTTTTTCTCACAATTTTGATCTTTTTTTTCTTACAATTTGATAAACTGCAAGGACAGGACAAGGACAACGAGAGGTGCTTGATCAATCACTACAATCAATCACTAAAGCATTTGTGACCTAAAACGGCCTGCAAATGACCATAGCCATGCTCACCTTAAGAAGCATTTTAACAACCGCTAGGTGGCCATACCCAGCCGCTCTGTGTAGAGCAGTTCTGTACGCACGATGACCACCGGCTTTCTCATTTACATCCACACTTTTATCCAAAAGCAGCCTTGTAACAGCACTTGAATCACCTCGTTCAGCTGCTTCGTGCAACGGAGGCAAGTTAAAGGTGGCAAAACTTGACGAATTTGGCGGGTTTAGATCCTCACTTTTGACGCTGCTTTCTGGCAGATCTTCTTCCCCAAGTTCGAAGTCGTTACCCCTGCTTGCTGTAAGCGATGTACATAAACTTAGATTCCCAGTTCGTGTGCTGTCTGCTTCCCTGAATGACATTTTTTCCTCTTGGAATAGCCTAAATGTCGAAGAAGTCCTTAGTAATTGCAGAAACTCTGGACGCCATTTTGTTTTGTATACATCGTTACCTAGGACCTAGTCTCTCCTCGATCACTTTTCCATGCTGAGTTATTTCTCTCTGGAGAGGGGGGAAGGGACTAAAAAATTTCGAATAGGCCATTTGCACGATGGCGTCATTTGACTACAACTACCAGAATTCATTTCGTTTTTCCTTTCTTATTTAAATTTTGTAATCCCAGTACGGTTTAAATAACATTAGCCCTAATTTGCACTACAAAACAAAAAAACTGAAGGATTCTGGTAGTTGTAGTCATATGACGTCATCGTGCAAATGGCCTATTCCCCAATATTTCTGAAACTTTCACCTCTCATTCTTTTTATACGTGGTGTATGCAACAGCTTGTGTATACAGAGAAATGTATGGGAAAATCACGGATTCCCTAAAATTGGGTAAATAACTATCTATTTTGAAATAAAGTTTACCTACCTCAAATGTGTCGTTTACTTGTGTCTTGTACCGAATTTGAAGCCTTTCCGACGCCATTTAGCGAAGTTATTCGAAGTCGTTGTCTCCCCTTCTAACTTCGCTAAATGGCGTCGGAAAGGTTTCAAATTCGGTACAAGACACAAGTAAACGACACATTTGAGGTAGGTAAACTTTATTTCAAAATAGATAGTTATTTACCCAATTTTAAGAAATTCGTGATTTTCCCATACATTTCTCTGTATACAAAAGCTGTCGCATACACCACGTATGTAGCTTGGGAAGCCTGTGAGTCACGAAACACAGAACGGAAACCATAGATCGCTATGGATCGATCTTATTTTTCGGAATTATCTGCTCTCACAATGGCTACCGCCTTCTTGCATTGAAAAGTGGAATGAATCAACAGCCGCGAACATATTTGCAAATCCCCTCAACCAATGACATTTAGAGCTATGTGAGGGACGTACGGATCATTAGAGATCATTAGAAAAGTTATGGGGATGGGGAAAACAAACGTTCGGGCAAGGGAAAATTAAAAAAAAAAAACATTCCTACATCAACTTTCCCAACTATTTCAGGTTTTTTTTCAACAATTTATGAATTTATTATTATTATTATTATTATTATTATTATTATTATTATTATTATTATATCTCCTTTAACTTTATGCCACATTACAACATAGTAGCCGAGCCCATTCCTTGGGCCTAGGGCTAAAATGAGGTAGAAGTCTACTTGATGGAGAGTGCCTTTCTTAGGATGTGTGATGTTCCTAGTAGTGTAAGGTATCCAGTCACCTCGCCACCAGGGAGTTTCGCCACCAAGGAACTCGCCACCAAGAGAAAAGTCACCTCGCCACCATGTTTTAACACTGAACAACAAACAGAAGAATCGAATCATGTCCTTATAAACCAAAACTTATTAAACTATCTTGCATACTATCGGACCGTGCTGTTGACTATGCATCGTACGACAAAACATCAGGTTACTTTGTCAGTTGCGTATCTCAAGAAACATACTTTACAGGGGCGGATCCAGGAAATCTATAAAGAGGGGGCCGGAGCAATTTTTATAGTGACAATATGGGCGCGCCAGCGCCCATCAGGAGCGCCGAAGGCGTGACAATCTAGGGGCAAATGGCAAAAGGCAAAAAGGGGGGCCGCGGCCCCCTCGGCCCACCCCTAAATCCGCCCCTGCTTTATAGATTGAAACGTTCGCATGACGGCGGGTGAAACGAGAAGAAACAAACACTCACGTACGTTGTAAATTCTTAATCCAGAAGTTTGCTATCCCGTCTTTACCAGGGGCTTTCCAGTTACTGGCTTTCTTAATTGCTGATTTCGTTTTTTCTAGGGTTATTTGTGGCCATACCTGAGAATTGACTTCACTGTTCTCAGTTTCTATTTGGCTGAGCCAGGTATCGTTTTTGTTGTAGCTCTTTTGTTTTTCCCAGATGTTGCTCCAAAAGCTCTGTATTTCATCAATTTTTGGTGGTTCATTGATTTCAATGGATTTTTTCCCTAGCTGTCTATAAAATTTCTTAGCATTTTCTTTGTAAAGTTTGTTCTGGTGGAAAAATTTCCGTCTCTTTTCAAATCTCCTGAGCTTGAGCTTTAGCTTGTAGTTGTTGTATGAGTTTTTCAATGATTGTTGGTATTTGCTTTTCTAGCTTGATGTTATGCCTGCTAAATAGTGCCTTCTTCCGATTTTCTTTAACTGTGTTTTTGTTATTTATCTCATTCAACGTAGGTATGTCACCCCTGATTTTACGTATTGCACATTCAATTTTCTTTTTCCATTTTGGTTGGTTGGGTTTTCGTAGTCCATTTCTTTTTCTTGTTTTTATGCCCAGTGATTCTGTAACGGCAGAGGCAGTTGCATACATAAGATGGTTGATGTCCGTGAGAGAGAGTTTATCAAACTCCTCTTTTATCTGGTTAATGGCTTTGTTTGCCGTTTCAATTGTTGATTTTGCACTATGCACATTTTTGATTTTTGGAATTGGTGGTCTCTCATTTATTGGGGTTTCCATGGCTGTTTCATATCTTTGAAGGATACTTTCTTTCATGACGCTCACTGTCTCATCCTGTGCATCTATGTTCAGTTGTTCTTGCATATGCGATTCAATTTGCTTGTCGTTTTCTTGGTTCTTATCTGCATGTTGCTCCTCTGGTGTAAAATTCGCATTTCTCTCACAGGGTGTGGTATTTTCATCTCTTTGCTTCACCTTCAGCTGGATGGCCTGTAACTCCACTTTAGTGAGTCGTTCTTTATTGACTATGTCACGACGGACATTTGCTAATCTGTTGGCGTTCAAGTTGAGCCTCTTAGTGGGATTATTAGCACGCCATATATCATAGGTACCTTGAGTAATAGATGTTTTAGGATTAAGGGAAGCTGCATAGAAAGCTTCCATGACTTCTTTGTACTCTCCCCTAGACCATTTTTGTCGACTGGCTTTACAGGGACTATGAGATGGTGTCTCATGAGGGCCACTTTGAGGGTTGCTCTCGGTGTGGAAATCCTGAGAAGCATGATGTGGAGAGTTTGTTCCAGTAGCAAATTTTTCGACCTCAGCCTGGTTCCCTGCTGAGGGACGCGGCCCTTGTTTACCCGCGCGACGACCGATGCGGTATGAAAGTTTCTGTCCATGACTTGTCTAGCCTGCGAGCAGGCTCTACTATTTGGGTTTCACGAGCGAGTGCCATGCGGAAGCCACGAATTACGAGCGAGAAAAGTAGAGCTTGCACTCAAGGCCCCGATTCACGAATTCCGCCCCCAATGGAAAAAATAGCTACGCAATGCGTACAGAAGCGATGACGAGTTTCAACTTGGCGTTAAATCAATAGGTTTGGGGTGCTCTGATAAAATCAGTGAATCACTCGATTTCAATGCGAAGTTCCACTAGAAAAGGGTCGGTGTGAAATGCAAATTTCGGCGTCTTTCAGTCGGTGTATGCTGTTGATCAGAGCGTCCTATAAATGAATTATCGCTCTAGCAAATAATATAATACCAGAAGTAGCCAAGGACTTGTGATAGAGCTTTCAATTTTTGAACTTATGGTCGAAGGAATAACGTATGTTTGTCAGTTATTGTTTCTTATGTGTTTGATTGGAAACCGAAGGTGAGAATGGCCAGGTCAGGCCCTGGGCTAAGCCCTTTTTGTACCAGAACTTCCTTTTGAAGACCCAGTAGTGACCATTATGCATCGCGTGATAAAAACAATGTACGTGTTCAAATAAATAACAATAACAGAGGCGCGCGGAGCGTAATGATATGCATGAGAAGATATATTACATAACCGTGGTTGCTGCATTGGCCGAATTGTACATTTTATTTAAACCATGTTGCACAAAGTCGTGCGCAAAATGAAAACAATTCATCGTTTTCCTTCATATTTGAAAACAAATGTGACAAATATGGATTGGAATTTATTTTGGTATAATTTTATGCTGATCAGGCTTAATATATGTCACACATTCATTAAGCACAGGTAACATTTTCATTTTTTCATTTTTGTAATCCGGACACCAAAGCACTTTCACTTTCGTCATATCAAAATTCACCCTGGATCCAGAGGTCCGTTCTCTGAATATCATGAGTGAAATTAACCGCATAAACGGTTAGAAGAAGCTCGCGAGACGGACCTCTGGTCACTCGAATATACAACCTCATTTCCATGCGAGGATCTAGTTCAGAATCTGAACTAGGTCGCTGATTGGTTACTCCTACTTGTTTCCAGACTCTACCGGGAGTTAACGATGCAACAGCAACTTCGATTGGCTGGACCAAAACAATTCGCAACGGGCGCGTGAAAAACCGGTTTCCCAAAGTGAAGCCACACAAACAACAATGGCGGACGTAGATAGAGATCGCGGCTTTTTGCGATCTTTAAGAAACGCTGTGGATTACTCTTTAGTATCCAAATTTTCAAAATATCAGAGAACTAATTTATTCAGCGCAAGGATGTCTTGAAAAGAGGTGTTGACAGGCCAGACACGACTTATTAATTCGTGTTATCGTGGAGTGTGACCTTTAGAGTTTTGTTTGAACGAGGAAAATTTTTATCTCTAGCACGGAGGCGTGCTTTGGAGTTGCAGGTATTCTCGCTGAAAGATTTCGCTGACCACTGGTAGATGACAGGAAGAGAAATAGGTGTACTGGATTAATTGCGTGCGGATATCAAGGATTCTTTGTTTGTTAACTCTCTCGCCTTTGAAAACGGTTGTATCCAGAAAGTTTACTTCTTTGTCTGAGATTAATGTTTGTTTGCAAGGACAATAAAATCTTCTATCTCCTTTTTCTCGACACTCTACAGTGAAAAAATGTCATCGATGTATCTTTTTTGATTTAATATTTCTGTCTCGACCGCGTTTTAAACATGTCAGCTGTTAGATTTAAATGTAAACAAACAGACACGCGTTGGTCCCCAAGGTTTAAAACCGGTTTGGTGAGATATCCTATCCACAAATCGCATTGAAATGAGGTTGTGTACTCGAGTGCCCAGAGGTTTTTATTTTTTCTCGGCGCGTTGCGCCTCGTTGTCGCGGCTTCGCCGCTCAAACTCGCCGTTTTCACTAAAAAATAAAAACCTCTGGCACCCAGGGTAATCAAAATTCAGAAGCGTTAAAAAAATAGATTTCGAATCCAAAATGTTTATGGAATTGTAAAGAGTTTAAAACTACACATCTTGGCCAAATTTTGAAGCGCAAAAGCATTTCGTTCAAGAGTTATAGGCGAACGAGTATTAGATATTTTTAGTAAGAAATGTATGGAGCGGCCATCTTTGTGCCCCACTCAAGCTCAATTAACTCGGCTTATAAGCACTTATAATGCAAAAAATAACTTTCAGCTGATTCAATTGCGTGACACATTTAAAACCTTTGTAAATCGGAAGCAAAACATCGTTAAAACCTGAAACTTTTTCTGAAAGATTATAACACTTGTATTCACATACCATGTTAGAAACAGCTTTGTGGGATGTTTTCTTTAGATTTTTTAATTTTTATGACGTCATATGAAAGCCAAGAATAATGCGATGACTTCGTCATTTACAGATTTAAATTGCTAACGTAATTGGCTTACTGCGCTTTTCAATAACATACGGAATTTAAAATTCAAATCTCCACCAACGGTTGCGTTATTCCCTGCCGTCAATCATAATTAATACGAAAGCCAACGGACCATGTAAAAACGAAACAAACAAAATGGATCGAAATCTACCAATCATAATGCACGGACGTGACCTTTTGAACTCATTGAAATGAAGATCTGTTTCCCGAGAGGTATAAAGCTAAGATGATTGACGGCAGTGTAAAACGCAACCGTTGGTGGAAATTTGCATTTCAAATTCCACATGTTATTGAAAAGCGCAGTAAGTATAGTTGAAACCGCAAGGGAAAACACTCAATAAAAGTTCAAACATTTTATACTATTAAATAGGTTATCTTCAAGATCTTCAATTAAAAAAAAGATCGACCAGTAAACGAAAGAAAAGTGGATCTATTCGGCAATTAATTTAAGGTGTCCCGCGAGTGTTGAAAATTTTGAAAAAATTTTCCGCAGAAAAGGTCATTAGGGAGCTTACGAATCGACCACTTTTGCACGACGACGCCGTTGGGTCACGTCATAGTCCCGCGTCGCCGTCCTGCAGAAATTTGAATTTACGATTCCAAATGAAGACGACGACGTTGGTGGGCGCGCACAAACCGTTGGGCGGTGTTGGATCTCTTGGACAGCTGGATAAGTGAATTGTTTAAAATGCGAAATATCTACGGCAGACTTATCCTAACAGCCGAAGCGACCAAAAATAGACAAAGCTTAGAAAACGAAAATTGCCCGACATTTACGCATTTACAAGCCTATGTAAGATGTCCCTATTAATAAATCAATCTGCTCGCTCGCATAGCAGCCGAGACAAGTTTGTGTTTCTACAACTTCAGGCTGGCTAAAAGACGACTCAGGACAAGAATAAAAAACCTCATCGAATTACAAGCTTAACTTTTTGAAATCTAGCAGCGTGTATTGCTTCCAGTCCCGGCTTCCAGTAAAATATTTTCCTATTTTTTAATTATAGACCCGACTATAAAATATACACCCCTTTTAATTTCTTTGAATATTCGTTAAACAAAAGCGAATGTCTTATCCTTCAATAAGGTGTGGTTAACATAAACGAGTTTTCATTCAGCAATCTCATCTATTAGTGTCACTTGGCGTTTCACTTGCCATATTTCTACTTGATATTTTGGGGCGTTACTTGAATGAAAACAGACAAAAAGTCAGAAACATTTATGTCAAGGACATCTCCCTGATGTGATTCTTGAATTATCTGGCAGAATCTCCTGAATTAACGAGAGAAACTTCGAAAACTGACCTCACGTTCTGCTGTTTTGGCGACGCCGTCAATTTGCTCAAAACAACGTCGTCGACTTTGGCTCGACGCCGGCAACTTCCCACAAAATCATGCGCAGTATGCATGTCACACAATCCAACGGCGTCGTCGTGCGAAAGTCGTCGATTCGTAAGCTCTCTATTGTCACTGCGCGACTTCCGGTCACGTACAAGGAGCAATTGCAAAACAGTCACTGAATATGTTTTGTTGATAAGTCGTTTTAAGACAAGCTCAATAAATTTCAGTGCTTTTAAAAATAATAGAAAAACCATCGTCCACTACAAAAAGCGATACACATCTCTATGAAGGTGGAAACCGCCTGATTCTCACTTGACAAACCGTTGACCTGGAAATGATAGCAACGCTTTTTTTGTTTTCTTTTAAAAGCTATGGCACCTGTCATAATTTTCACCAATCAGATTGCTGCGTTCGTCGGCGAACGCGGGGAATTAAAAAATCAATAGCCCGCGTGCAGGCTCACTTTTCCACGCCCCATTCTTCTCGCTGGCTTCGCCGGCTCAACCTATCTTGGGGTATCTTGGCGGCGAATCCGCCACTCGCGCGATACCCCAAACAAGTGAGCCTGCTCGCAGGCTATGACTTGTCATATTTTATCATTTTGCTGTAACCCTAGCGGTGGTGGCCTTGGGGCTGCTGACACTTGCCAAGGGTGTCACCCCAGACTCTGGTGGGCGGGAGCGTCCATATTCCCGTGGTAGGCTGAGGCGCCAACCTGTCCTACCCCAGTGCCCATTATTATTATTATTATTATTATTATTATTATTATTATTATTATCATCATCATCATCATCATCATTATTATTATTATTATTATTATTATTATTATTATTATCATGTGTTCTCTATATAATTATGTGTTCTCCATGGGGGCCGGGTCCAAACCATGGACCTAGGGCACCCATGAGGCGCTGTGTGGAGGCCACACTACTTATTATTATTATTATTATTATTAGGCCACACTACTTATTATTATTATTATTGTAATTATGAATATTTTTAGCATTTTAGTAGGTTAATAATTGTAAACGAGAAATTATTTGAGAATTTTTTTAATTAATTGTAAACGTAAGATTGTTGGAAATTTTTAATAAACGTTTTGAATTATTATTATTATTATTATTATTATTATTATTATTATTATTATTATAACGATAAAACCTTTATTAAAAAAATTCTCAAACAATCTTACGTTTACAATAAATTAAAAAAAAATTCTCAAAAAATTTCACGTTTACAATTATTAACCTACTGAAATGCTAAAAATATTCATAATTACAATCCATAAAATATCGTAAAAGTGTTACTAAAAAAATTTCAATAAAAATTATTATTATTAAAAAAAAATTATTATTATTATTATTATTATTATCATTATCATTATTATTAATGTTTTTTTTTGGGGGGGGGAGGGGGGGAGTCTTCTGCAGGAATGTTTTTTTCTTTTGATGGTAAGAAATAGTTGGGAAGGTTGATGCAGGTTTTCCCCCACCCCCACCCCCATAACTTTTCTAATGATCCGTCCCTCACATAGCTCTAAATGTCATTGGTTGAGGGGATTTGCAAATATGTTCGCGGCTGTTGATTGATTCCACTTTTCAATGCAAGAAGGCGGTAGCCATTGTGAGAGAAGACAACTCCGAAAATTTTGATCGATCCATAGCGATCTATGGTTTCCATTCTGTGTTTCGTGACTTGATACGGTATGCAAAATAGATTGCATTGACTTCGGCTTTAATTTAAATTTTTCATTGTTTATAATTTATGAACTTGAAATCGACCGAAAACTAGCCTGCGAGCAGGCTTTACCATTATTTGGGTTTCACACGCGAGTGCCATGGAGATTTGGGTGCTAATTTTACTGGTTTTTGCAAAAAATGCCAACTGTGTCGAAAATTCTAACGACAAGATGAGTTTCGCGCCTTTACCGGAGGGAAAACCTTACAGCTTGACTAACGAAGAGGGTCCATGGAGTTTACACGGGCTTTCAAACATCGCTAATGGAATAGCGCTGACATTAAGGGATCACCCTCCATACGGTAAGATTTTGTGTATTTTAATTCAACACAAAACAAATAAATTTCAAATGTTTGTCTGATATAAATTCTTATACCAGTACAGGAGTCGTGCGGTCCATTACGAGTTTGTAAACATAGCGATGCGTGTATTTCCTCACTTGAGATTCTCGTTTCGCTGCAAAAGCACCTGCATGTACTTACACCTCTATTAAACTTATATAAACTTAAACACGGAATGGTCCGGTATGGCCTTTCAATTCATACATTTCCCTCCATAAATGATAATCGATCGTACTTCTATCTCGTGAAACTGCATGGCCGTGGTAAATATTTACATGCGTGTGATCCATCTCAGAAGAACAGAAGATATGCATGTAAATGCGGTGTGGAGTTTTCATAGAGCAGTATCCAATTGGTAGCCTTTTGTAAGTGGCAGACTCTGGTCCATATGCTGAAGATCAGCAGCATAACTTACATGGAATGCATCCAGTACAGATTCCTTTAACACTCAGCCGGTTTTTCTCCGATATTTTCAAGACCATTTAAGATTAGCACATGACGTTTACAGTTGCTGTTCATTTATCCTTTAATTGAGACACATTTTGGTAAAGTTCGTCGACAACCGGTTGCTATGGTAACGAGATATGATGTCTTGTGGTGAACCCATTTTTGAAGGAAAAAGCATGTTTTTCACCTTTTTTCAGCGAAAAAACATAAAATGCTACCAAAAGCATAAAAATGTTTGATTGTTTGTTATTTTGCAACTCTAGCAGACAATATTTGCAATTTCCGCATTTTTCTGATAAATGTGAATTTTTAGTAAAATCCAAGATGGCGGCCACCTTGATGGCCATTTTGGATGATGTCACAGACCCCCAGCAGCGCCCCAACCCATAATATTAACCTTATCTTGTAGAGCACATCGCGGGCTATCTATTACATGTAAAATATTCCCGAAATTTTGCAACATCGCAAAAACCCTGTAGGGGGGAGGGGGTTGCAACAACCCCCCCTTGTACCACAGTTGGGGTATACGTTTGTGTGGTGGGTGGTGGTGGGGGGGGGGGGGGGTTGACTCCTATACAAAAATGACAGGGGTGCTCGTCATACCGTTCAGGGGCCAAAATTTGTAGATTGGTAACATCTAGGATGCTAAAATCTAAAATGACCACCATTAGAATTATCATGGTACCTTTTCGGGTATTGAGTTGAAAAAATATGACAGAATATGACACATGTTGTTTATATCCAGTTGAGCCATGCCCTTCAAATGAGATTCTGCTACCATTTTACTCATGCAGGAAGCGGCATGAGTTAAAATTCGCCCTTCGTTTTTCTTTGTGTCATGATTTTGCATGCAAATTTATGCACGCATATTTTAAATAGTGCTCTTCCGGTTCATAGCTTTGTCATTTACACTTCCTGTTTTGGTGACTTCCGGCTACCCTCACTTCCGGTAAAACAGCGTAACTGAAGTGTCACGACAGCGTCTCCTACAACCCTACTTACATAACTATTGTTCACGTTAGGTATATATAACAGTCAGAAGAATTACTGGCTTCATTGTGGTACAGCCTTCATTTACAAGACATTCAATAGTAAACAATGTGGTTTGCAGGAACGATGACTGAATGAAAGGAGTAACTTTCCGGCCATGTCGTACATCTTCTTATAGATATCATAAAATGTTCTTACACATGCGCATGAGTACAGGCTACTTGAAGCCTCTTGTTTCAAACAAATTTTCGATAAGCATTTTTGGGAGTCCCCCTGGAACCTCAAGTTGGGTGCGACTATACATGGAGCAAGTCAGTTGATTCAAATGACATATATATAAGACTTGTTTTAATCCTAATTGGTTTGTTTGGGTTGTCGTTTTAACGCTATAATTAATTTGTGTTTGCTTTGGTCCAATAAGAGTAACAGTACTTATAAAATTCATTAATAATTCATAAGGAAAATACAAAAATGAATGTTTAATGAAGGTTTGTAAACCCCAATACAGATCAACTGAGTTGATGAATTATTAAACAGTAGCATTAACTTTTGATACAGATCTCTGCTGAGCTAATTAGTATGCATTAACTTTTGATACAGATCTCTGCTGAGCTAATTAGTATGCATTAACTTTTCATACAGATCTCTACTCATTGTTTCATTAAACGCCCATACAGATCGGACGCAAATATTTTATCTATCACATATAAATCTGTGTCACTCCAATGTCAAAATTATCAATTAAATCTGCAAAATTGATTCTCTTGCTGTACCACAATAATAATTATTACAAATGCAAATACAGTGGAATCCCGATTTCTTGAACCTCCGGGGGAAACGCAAATTGGTTTGAGAAGTCGGGAGTTCGAGAAATCGAAGGTGGCATAAAATTACGCATATTGGTCGGGTATTGTTTGATTATGACTAAGTGTTCAAATTTTAACAAAAATACATCCTTTTTAATGTAGATCTTGACCTTTATTTACAAACAAAACGTACTTAAAAACAAAAATGGAACATAACAGAACACATGTCATGTAGATCTGTATATAGCGCTCACTCAATTTAGCTGAAAAAAAGGATACAGAGAAATCTGGACACCTACAATGGAACAGGCGCTCAAAGCCATTCCGGAACCAAAAAATGTGGTGGACAAATGTGCAGTTTGCATAATGCTTGGTGATGAAATTGTTGGACATTAGAAGAAGGGTAGAACTGGATGCTTTGCAAAGACAGTCTTTTACTTTTTGAGGGCCGATGAGAAAGGTTCATGTACTGCTATAGTGAAAGGCAAAGCTGTTAACCTTGGGGATGGCGAAGACATGCAAGTACCATGCATGCACTCTTCATTTCAAGGGGACAACAAAATTTATTGATGTATTGCAACAACAGCTTCAGAAAAACAATTAAATAAGGGAACTTTTGTTCTGTAATCCGAAGCAGTCATTGTACTGTTCAGACTGATGACAGAGTTAAAATTTTTGTGGCTTGCTTGTTGTGTGATTATGGAGAAAACAGGATATATCCGGAAGTGTCAATTTGTTTAAAGGTGTGAATGTAATTGACATTCGCACTAAGTTAGTGGTTTCGAAATTTTCGCAGGTTCGAGTTATCGAGGGTCAATTTGTCCCATGGGAGCCAAATTGGTTCGAGTTATTGGGAGTTTCGAGAAATCGAGGTGTCGAGTAATCGGGGGTGAAATTATAGAGCTGGAGTGAAGCAAATCCAAGGGAAACAAGGTTTGGTTAGAGATATCGGGAGGTTCAGGAAACCAAGGGTTCGAGAAATCGGGATTCCACTGTAAATGCATAAAAAGTACATGCACTTGGCATATCACAGGAAAAAATACCAGGTTCCCATTTTTGGATATTTTAGGGTATTTAAAAAATACCCATATAAATCCCAAATCTGGAAGAGTGAGACAAGTCCCAACCAGGGAACGTGGTTGGGAATTCCCAGGTTGGGACTTGTCTCCCTTTGCCAAATTTGGGAATTTTGTTGGTGTTCTGTAAATACCCTAAAAAATCCCAATTAAATGGGAATCAGGTATTTTTTCCTGTGCATTTGATGAACCAGTGGACCTTTGATCAACTTTAACTGTATTATGTTAGTTTGAGCTACAAACTAAGACTAAAGAAAACTGCAAAGACATTTTGTGAAGATCAAACACTGCATATTTCACCCACAGCAACTTGTTTATGTGGACTTTCTCAACTGCTTCTGTAATATATATTAATAACCTTGAATATTGTCAACCTCCTAGATTTACCATTTATCTTTATTTTAAATTGTGTTGACAGATATTATTGGAAATGCTTTGAGTAAATCATTTGGCACAGGAGGCAAGTCACCCCGCATCTCTGAGGTAATAATTTTAATTATTAAAAATAGACTCTGTTGCCACATGGCTATAATATTTCAGCATATATACACTGCATGCAGATAGACAAACAGTTGAACCTTAATTCATGCACAACCACCTCTCCTAAGCAACACCTTTCCTAAGCGACAACTTTTCCAAAGTAACAGATTTCTTCCAGTCCAATCACTATTAATAGTTGAAAGCTCTTGTACGTGACCACCTCTCATAAGCAACTGCAACCACTTGCAACGTTGGTAATTTTATCATTTTTCTATAATTGTTTTTTACATCTGGAAATGTGTTACATGTACAGTTATTTTTTATTTTATTTTTTTTTTTAATTATTATTCTGACCTTTCATTTACACAGTTACAATTTTACATTCACAAAATAGGTTAAAAATGATAACAATTCAATATATTTAACAATCTTACACAGTTACCCTATTTTCAGCTTAAGAAATTAAACAAATTAAACTAATTAAACTAAATGAACCAAGCAACATAAAAAAAAAGACAAACAGGATAGAAGGCAAATTAAAATTTTTAAATTATTAACCATTCCTTTTCATTTAAATATCCATTTCTTTTCAAAGAAGTTTTTCTTATTTATTTTTCTTTCAATTTCATATTTGATAGCTATCTTGTTCTGATAACTTTGTATTTTAGGGTGTATTTGTTTTCTTCTGCAGTCCCACAAAAACAGTTTTCCGATAATAATAAAGTAATTGAGTAGTATGTGTGAAGGGCAGTGTGTTGAAAGCATTCCAAATAAAACATTTTCCAAAGTCAGGTGAACTACCTGATTTGACAAGCAGAACCAGCACAATTCGAAATCATTCCAGAATTGTCTCGCATATGTGCATTGATAAAGCAGATGATATAGCGTTTCTCGTTCAGCTTCACAGAAAGTGCATAAGTCGTCAGCTCATGTACAGCACTTGTACAGTTATATACCTGCCAACTTTTTCTGAATGATAGGTGTGAGAATTTTTTCGTGGGAGTGCCAGGATTTCCCAAGGTGATCTGACCAAATCTGAAGACAACCCGATCTATATATTCTGAAGATGTCCAAGACATTCCTCTGTTTAATAACATCTAGCTGTAATGTTCAGAACGATAAAAACCTACAAAAAGTTCCAAATTTTCATGAACATAACCATATTTTTAATTGGATCATGTGATCAGTTAAGGCTGATAGCTCAAATCTGTAAGTAAGGCTTGATAAATTGCTCGGAGTTTTGGGCTTGAAGGCGTGAGACTTGGCAGGTATACATTTACAAGTGCAAGTTTATTATTCGATAAACTGATGTTAATGAGACCCAAGACAGTTGTACAAAGCCACTCACTGTCGGCATGTGACATTTCTTTCCTTAGTCCACTTGTTTAGTGCATGGCCTATTGTTATGCTAATCTCACAGGGTACAACAATTTCTGTACTTATTCTCTGTACCCTTGCAAGGCCAAAGTCTAAGCCTTGTTTTCTGTATTTTCTTAAGGTCTAGGTCAAGCCTGACATTGATATACAATGTAGTTGCCTTATTTACAATGTATCTATAAGTTTCAAAGCAAAGTTCAATGTAAGCCAATCTCGGTAAGATGTTACCTTTGCTGTTACCTATAATGTAATAGCGCGTGTCCCACCCAGTTCATTCTTCCATCACTTCACACCGAGCATCAATATCAATATTCCCCCCCCCCCCCCACCCTCCAATGACTGATACCTTTGTCATTTTAAGTTTATCAACTGCAATTGTTTTTCTTAGTACTGTAGAATTGTTTATTAATAAATATAGCAGCAGGGAAGTGCAACCCTTGGCTGCACTTTACCCCACAGTAAGGCTAAGCTCCTGGAGACAGGTCCGGAGAAATATCCATTCCAGGGTGGGTACCCACGGTGCCACCTGATCTGTACTCCCCCCAGGAGGGCACTCCTCTCCTGGTTCCCTAGTTCCCCATGACTAGGGATATGGGCCTCACCTGACTGGAGACAGATCCGGACCATGTCCAGGGTGGCTAACCCGGTACCACCTGATCTGCTCTCCCCCCAGGAGGGCACTCCTCTCCTGGTCCCTGGGGGTTTCCCTATTGTCACTTCCCTACCACCCTGATTTTACCCATCACCTGTGTACATGTGTTGTTGTCCTAAATTAATGTACACATCAACCAGCCTGCCTCAAAAGAGGATCATTAAGTCCAATAAAACAAACATTTTTGTCCTTTACATTAAAACTTCAATATTAATACAGTATTTTGTGCTCAATATTTAATTTAATATAATTTACCTTATAGGGAATTGCACTTAACAACTGACTTCTTAATTTCAATGTTAATGCTTGGTTTCCTTGAAATTATCATTCTCATCATTCTTGGTTCCTCATCAGACAAGCCAACGTTATTTTATTAATTGTTGGTTGCAAGAAAAAAACTGTGATGTAATGTCTAGTGGAAGTTACGTTGTGTCTTACAGCTAGTTCGAAAAGGATGATGGGACGAGCGAGAAGGGAGACACGAGGAATAAAACATGTCGGACTGAAATTGTTGTCGAGTCTTGATAATCTAGGATATTTCATTGCATAATTTTGTCACTATTATAAAATTAAAGAAATTTTCCTGATGAAAGTAAGGTGTAGATCACTACAAGAATAACTTATGATCTTCAACCTTCCCTTTTATCATTGACAGGTTCTTGACTATGAAGTTCCTCTAATAGTCTTGGCTGCCTTCTCCCTACTCGCTGCAATAATCATTCCCATTGTTGGTCTTATATTTTGCTGTTGTCGCTGTAAAGGGAACTGTGGTGGTAACATTGATGATAGTGACCTCAAAGTGCATCCAACTAAGGAAAGAATAGCATATTCTGTTGGCATTCTCATTTGTGCATTCTTTCTGATGTAAGTACCAATTATTTATTTGTGGATTCATGTGTTTGTATAACCGTAAGGGAGCAAGGAAGCTAGGGACTTCCCCAGGGACCTAATAACTTACCTTTCTTGACCAGTAATTAATAAAAGTTACATGTATCAAAAGTTTCAAAAATGGGACCCAGTAGGCCTGGATTAAATGCATGTATCTGAGATACCAGTAATACATGAAGGTGTAAACATTCACATTTCTGGGATCCAATTTTTTACAAATCCGGCTAAATGATGTTTGAGTCCGGGATTTAGTGTCTTAATTGTCCTACATACGCTGTACATGTATGTTTTTAAAAGAAAAAAAACTAATTTTTAATTTGTTCCTTAGTCTCACAGGCAGTTTTATTTTAGCTTCAAGTGCTAGAATGAGCAACAGTATCCCTCATGCAAGAACTGTGTGGAAGGATTCATTTGGTGATATTGAAGTTTATACTGGCAATACATTCAAGGTATTAAAGGGGCAGTTATAATCTTGGTTGTTTCATACAAAAACGCAGGCTTCTGAAAACCAAACCAAAAAACCTTCTGTGGAAAGGGAATGGATAATTATAATAATGCTCTGGAACAATTCACATTCCAGTTTTAGTGACTTTTGTAATAAGTAATCCACCTCAATTCGAAAGTTCCAGCTCTACCTTATAAGCAAAAAGATGCTAAAAATTGCACATACATGTATTTATCACCAAGTAAAATTAAACTGCATTTTAAAAGATTTCAGACTCCCAGCGTTGCTGTAAAAGTGTATTTGTTTTAAATGAACAAACCTGTTTGGGGGAATGACACCTTTAATTTTTAACTCGCGAATATGCGAAGCATTAATTGAGCTTGCAATGATCGAAATATGTAATGGTCACGTGCATTACCCATTTGCATGGGGATGGCATTGGAGGGATCAGAAGGGAGGTAGGGAATTGGATGCAGGGGGTGGGGGTGGGGGTGTGGGTATGGGGGGGAGGAGAAGGAAAACGTCTAGGAGAGGGGAGGGTCCTGAAACGTCTCATATTCACCTATAATGTACCAGTTGGCTCATATTTAGGAGCCTTTGATCTCATTTGATGTTCAAGAACAGGAAGTGACACAATATGTATTTATTGACTAAGTGGGAGGGCCGGATGGGAAAATATTTGGCTCGAGGTCATGGCGTACAGACCGAGCGCAGCGAGGTCCGTGCGCCATGACTGAGAGCCAAATATTTTCCCATCCGGCCCGACCTAACTTAGACAATAAGTATTTTATCATGTGACCAATTTGGTGACAAAATTACTTGAAATCTTAACGCGCGAGGCCGTACACTTTTGTAGTAGGGCCGTACGGCTTTTTCCGGCCCCGCTTGCGCAAATGCATACGGCCCTCATATGGGACTTTCATCAATGGTTTTGGAAAGGAAAGGCTCGCAGGGCCATATGGGTCATATGATAAATAGGTTTATTAACCTTGATGAAACATTCCAAACATTTTGTGAGAAATGGCACTGAAACCGTACCTTAAATTCGAGACTATTTGTGGGATTCCAAATCATGTAAAGAAAGTTTTAATTAGTGATTATAAATAGTGAATTAATCTGTTGTTGTTTCAACTGCAGGAACTGAATCACATTGTAGTCCAAGAGGCCCTTCCTGAAATACAAATTTTGCTAAATGATGTCATTGGTGAGGGCACAAGCTTGTTATGGGGTGGGAGGAGGGGGCTTCCGGCGGGGATTTTGAACTTTCCCACTTTCCATATGACCTTTTTACTTTCTACTTAGTCCCAGTTTCCAACATCTTCAAAAATGGTGGCTGCAACCTGCTACACAGTGTACATTATACTTTGCATTTCTAATAATCCTAATGATGTATCATGATCGGTCACTTTTTAATATTCCCACCTCTTACCATCTCAAAATGCTGTTTTCCTCCTGATTCATGGCTTCCGTAATTATACAACTGCTTTTTCCATCTCCCTCCCTCCTGTCATCTTAATAGTCAGCTTTCACTTCCTTGGGTAAAACACATTCTTTAGCTAATTATCAGAATAAAATTTACCCAGCTACAATGTTCACTGTCTACTACAATGTTATTAAACTTTGTGGCCCTGAGCTTATTTATACATGTAGTTGCAAGTGACTAGTTCCTCTGGGAACTGATCCTGCTAGAGAGAAGACTCACAGGAGGGCATACCCTACAGTATATAGATCTGCTCTGGCAGGACACAGTTATTAATACCATGGTAGACTGAGATTAAGACTTCTTTGGAGGACCATGAAGTTTTGGCACCCAAATAGATGCCCCTCTGGCTTGCATGATATCTTTGTCTTCCATGATGTCTGCTTAAAAGACCAGTCACATCTGTTCATGTAAACGGACTAATGATTGACAGTTGTGAAACAGTTGTTAAATTCTTTTGAACTGATGAGGAAGTAACTCAACTATAAAGTAAATGTATAATATTAATTTTTATTATGTCAGTCTTGAGCTTTCAAACAAGCCATTTAGTTCAAGGATTACTTTGTGAAGAAGATATTGGTTAAGACACTGAAGAAGGCTTGGTTTGAATTTAAAACTGGTGCATTGGTGACCCTGTACAGCATTTAAGAATGGAAAGACTGCAGATCTTTTAAGAAGACCCCTGTGGGAAAGGAGGTGAAGAACATCTGCTTAGGAGGCTTTAACAATGATTATTATATAATAATATACAATAATTTGTATACAGCTGTATATGATAATAATTTCATTTACAGGCCTTGTAGCAAAGGAATCTTTACAATAGGTAATCAATATTTCAAGTAATAACCCTTTTTGCATTTAACCTTTCTCATTTGCATTACTAAAATTCAACATGATTGCAAGGCAATTTTGGGCAGAAACTACAAAATTGCCCTAAAAATTTCCTTGCAACCTTGTTGATTTTTATTGTAATATGCAAATGAGAAAGGTTAGCTGCGAAAAGGACTATATTGGTTTATATTGATTATTAATACACAGGTACAGTAGCACACTAAAATGCTGCTCATTTTGTTATTTTGAACAGTGATGGGTAGAGATATAGCGGTTCCTCTAATAAATAAAGGAGCACCATTGTTTGAAAGTCTTTACCAGTCTGTTATGGAGTGTGAAAGAGGTAGGGTGCAGTTAAGGTTATAATTTCTTACATGACTATAGTCATTTATTTTCTTGATTAATGTTTTTACAAATTCAGTTATCCCTGACACAGACTGATCATGCAAGTCTGTCGAGTGTGATCATCCGGTTTAGTGTACACGACAATACATACACGACCACATCATCATACACGACCATACATACACGACCACATCATCGTTGTTGTTGTTGTTTACTGTAGTTCTGAAAAGAACTGCACGTTGTTGTTGACATTGACCGATGTTTCAACAACCTGAGCGGAAGTCATTTTCAGAGTCATGTGAATTGTGAATCATCATTTGATTGTATAAATTATTATACGTCTGGTTAATTGCTGTCATTGGTCAGTTTAGCCATGATGTTTAGCCTGACACAGTGTTGGTTAAAGGGAACCTCCATTGTTATAACAAATTGACGTTAAATTGTTGGAAATAAAGTCTAAATTAAAAATTTTTAAAAAGTAAGTGCAAATATAATTTTATTGTACAAAAAAATGGATATGAATATCGCCTATTTTCGCTTTCAAATATCCCGCGCGCTGCCATTTTGAATATTTATGATGTGTTACAGTTGTCTTATTGTTGCATACAAAAGAATTTCGATTCTTAACAATAGCGGCAACCGTAACACGTCACAAATATTCAAAATGGTGGCGCGCGGGAAATTTGAAAGCGAAAACAGGCGATATTTATATCCATTTTACTTGTACACTAAAATTATATTTTGCACCTACTTTTTAAAAATTTTAAATTTCGACTTTATTTCCAACAATTTAACGTCGATTTGTTCTGACAATGGAGGTTTCGTTTAAGGGAAAATCAGAAGGTAATTATGCATTTTGGAATAAATAATTATAATAAATTGTTGTTTGAAACTTAAGTCAGTCAGTAAATTAGGTTCAAAGATTGTTTAATTTGGTTGAATAGATAAGGTTAATTTGGTTGAGATTGTTTAATTTGGTAATGAGTAAATAGTGTAAATTTTGTAAATTTGTAATTCTGTTGTAATAATCTGCTGCATAAATGTCAAATTTTATTTTGAGTTTTACTTTTAATCATGCAGCTAATTTTATTTCAGTGTAATTTCTCCAGTAAACTGATCGATGTACATGTGCCAAGTTCCATAATGTTTAATATAAATGTTATGTTATTATTATGAATCCTCAGCTATCTCCCAGTCTCTGTTTCTGTTGAACGAAGTATTAAACACAGTGTCATCCCTGGTTTCCAAGACCAACGACATCCATCTTGAACTAAAAACGGCGCGAAAAAACCTTACTGCTGCACTGGACCAGTGTAAAAGTGATTCAGGGGGAAGTGCAGCATGCAGTGAGATACCTGATGGAAATAAACTGGTAACTGAAGCAAACTTCACTAAGGTATCAATCTGCAGTTTTAGTTCCTGGGGGGGGGGGGTACTCCCTATAATGGGCTATACGGGGATGCTCCGCCCGAAGTAAAGTCGCACACGAGCCAGATGGCCCACACGGCTGGAGCTTAACCCGATTTCTGCTCCGCCCGAAAGGGGTACCTTTTTGAGGCTGGAGGTATATGAAAGGGTCGTGATTTCACGAGTTGAAGTATATGAAAGGGTAGGGATTTCACGGAGAATAGGAAAGGGTACCGAAAACACGCCGTTGAGGCGGTAAAAAAGGTAGGGAAAACTGCCATTTAAGTCTTATAGAAAGGGTTCAAAATATATCAAAAAGGCTACATGAAAGGGGTACCATTTTCATTGAAAGGTGTATGAAAGGGGTACCATTTTCAATGAAAGGTATATGAAAGGGGTACCTTTTCTGTCAAAGATGGTATATGAAAGGGTAAGGGTTTGAACCTCGGGGCGGAACATCCCCGTACAAAACTTTGTTGAGTACCCCCCCCCCCCCCCCAGGGCTTTAGTTTTAACACTGTCGCCATAATTTTGTGATAATTGTGTTTCTTGGTTTCTTTTAGTTTATATATAGTGCCCTGAGGGATGATAGATAGATTATAAGATACATGTAGATGAGATGGTTTATTTCTCACATTCATATGATGCTTCATTTTCTGTAGTCAGTTAAGAGAAGAGTCTGACCCATTTAAAAATTTCAGCACAATCGTGCTGCGATCGTGCCAATTACATCACAAGTTAATTGCAAATACTCCACAACAATAAATTGCAATATTATTGCACCACGACAATGGCATTTCTTTTAGCCACCATGCATGATTTCAATATTGCAATGTACACCATGTTCATGCCGAGATCCCAAAATTGCAGCATCCAAAAATGCACAGCCAATCAGCTGAAATTGTTACTGGGTCTAGGAGGGTGACTTTAAACCTTTTCAGGATTGCCACTCCCGTTTTGCTAGTTCAGGATTTCTGCCAGGCCTTCACAACTGCCATTACCATAACAGCTAGCTCCAGGCTGCCCTGGCACATAATTGAGGTCACATAATTGTACCTTCAATGAGGCTCCCCCGGCCTTCTCCACTGCTGCCCATGCACCTCATATGACAGTCAAGTTTGTTAGGGGTTTAACTTATTGGGTGGCATTTAACGCTGGTTTCGTTTATTTCGTTGTTTGATGAGACACTGTGTTGAGTGAGCCAGCAAAGTCTAACACAAGCATGGTTAAGATTAATCATTATATTTATTGTAGTTTGTGATTTTCAAGTCAGGTAGATCATCATGGGTTGTGTAAGTGGCGTGAGATTTCCATTGGACAGATGGCTGCCAATTGGCACTTAATTTAAATGCTGTTATCTGTTCTTAAGTCTTAGTTGAATTTTATTAACCCTTTAACTCCCTGAGGATTGCCAAAAATCAAAATTAAGGAAAAATACCAAAAATTAATTTCATTTTGTAAAATACTGAAAAATGAATGGTACCATGCAAAAGTACTGCTAAAGAGGTTTCATTTGAATGGTCATACCATAGGATTTCGTCGATAGACTCAAAAGTTAGAACAATGGTACCATGCAAAAGTACTGCTGAAGAGGTTTCATTTGAATGGTCATACCATAGGATTTCGTCGACAGACTCAAAAGTTAAAACAAATGGTACCATGCAAAAGTACTGCTAAAGAGGTTTCATTTGAATGGTCACACCATAGGATTTTGTTGATAGACTCAAAAGTTAGAACAACACTACATGTACACGTCTCCATAATTGTGTAAAAACATGGTATATCTGTCTGTATACAAGAACATTTTGTACTGCTGTTTAAATATAATGTCGCAGTGTTCTCAGTTGAACCCGTAACCCGTCTGTGAGGGGCGTCACTAGTAAGTGTCACAGCTTACATAGTTTAATTAGTAAGACCTTTTGGCCATGTGCCACTTTGTTATGGCTGTTAACAGAAATGGAACAGTCGATTATAAAGTTATTGAGAACCCTGAATGTATTAAAATCCTATTATCATTACTACAGTGTAACTGTAGTTCCATGGAATGCATTAACTTTTGTATCAGCCACTGAGGGTTATGTTTGGCCTTCATAGGTCCCTAATGTTACTGATACCCACAAGAAAGTTGAAGATGTTGCAAAGACAAATTTAACAAATGAAGTAGTGAAGGTTTGTGTATGTTTTGTATTGTTTGGACTGACTTAATGTTTGTATTTTTAAATTTAATAATTACAATAAAAAAATTGTACAATTTATAATAAATAATTATAATCACTTGTACAGTTTGGAATTCATACATAGTGTAACACTTAGATGCACATACTTCTTGCCATTACCAGTGGTTCAATTCCACCAACAACAGATCTGCTGTTTTTAGTTTGTTTGAATGTATACATTTTACTCACAATAATGACAAATTAATAATATTTTTTTCTTGCAAATGTTTGCATGTAGATTTTGTTTTGGCTTGCAATTAATCTCCCAAAATCGCTTACAATGTACATGTTCACTTTTGAGTTTACGAAAGTTTTACTTCAAGCCCTGATTCAGTAACAATTTATATAATTATTTTCAGGGTAATGAATCTCTTCACAACATTCCTGTGAAAGTTCAAAACTTGACAACAAATTTGACCAAAGGTATGAACATGAAATAATAATTAAGTTTTGCATCTTGCAATGCAATGACAGTTGCTGTACCTGCCATGCAATCATTAATAATAATTATTCATGACATCATTCTTTTATATTCAGACTTTCAGAATTTCACATCAAAAATAGAAAATGCACAAGATGATACTTTAAAACCTTTTGAAGATAAAGTCAACAAGGTATATAAATAAACAAATATTAATTAAAAATGCTATCTGCAATAGTACAAATAACAGGTTGTTATGTTTTCCATTCCCACTCAAATGGAACTATTATTGTGAAAAACATTATGAACCTGTAAATGGTTATTTAAAGCCTTTTTATATTAACTTGCACTTCAGTATAGCATAATTTGTAATGCACCTACAGTGTATGTACGTACAGCTGTATCAATGTTAAGCCCCAGGGTGGGGTTGGAGGGGGGCTACCTAGGGGAAATTGAAAGAGAGGGATGTCACCTGCAGGGTAAGGATTTTGACATTACTCGATGTCCCCAGTGTAGGGAATTTGGGTGCAACCCACAGAAACAGTTACTTTAGGGAAGGGATTTTCACATTAATTTTAGTTGCACTATGGGAAATTTGACTCTGGCTTCCCTCGAAATGTCAAAATCCCCTGGGTTGATCTGTGCTGTTTCCCAGCCTTATACATTGTTGTTTGTTTATTGTTAGCAAGAAAACCTCAAGGTTGAATCGACCAGCATTTTATTCTGCATTTTTTTTCTAAAAGGCTGATCATTTCAGCAAAGGACATACAATGCAATGGACTATAAACAGGGTTGTCCCTAACAGCCGGCAGCCGGCAGAATTAACCAGCTACTTCAGTCGTTTGTGCCGGCTACTTTTGTGATAAATATATATTTTTAAAGACAAATTATTTGTTTCTTTACTGGTGCTATCCGGCTACTTAGAAATTTTTGCCAGCTACTTGAAAAGTTGTGGACAACCCTGTTAATAAATATTATACAGAGACCTGCGGTAGGGAACTCTCATGTAAAAGTGATGGGCCTGAGGGTGATTGTCCTATACTTTTTTATTTTAGGGGTTAAAATTTGTGGTTTTTGGTACCACTAATGATATTTGTCTGAATTGAAAATGACCACTATATCATAAGAGTTATTCTTATACATTCTAGAATTAAATAATTAAGCCAGATAAATAATTATGCTGTCAGGAAAAGCTTTTAGAAAGAATTGGTACCTCTTAGGAGTAAAAATTTCTGTGAAAAAATTTCTGTAAGCCACACCCACAAAACAGATTTCTTTCCCCGTCAATTTTATATGGGAGAACCCCCCCCCCCCCCTTCCCAGGACTACAGCAACAAAACCAGGGGAAGGAAGATCAACTACATGTACATTGTGGCAATATTCTTTGGTTAATACTACTGTATCCTGTGTTTATTTTTAACATCATGTATTATTAGGACTACCCCATACATTACAATCAGATGGAATAACATATCTTTCCAACAATTCAGGACCAGTTAGTATGAGAGCTTATATTAAATTTTTATGTAGGAACACTGTCAATTAATGCATGACATACTCTGTTTTTGCTGTTCACTTGATAGCTCTTAAATGATTCACTGTTCCCGGTTAGAGATGATGTGGATGAGAAGTATCTTGGACCTGATGGAATGCTCACTCAGTATGACAAATATAGGTGAGACTCCTTAACCTGTGAGATGCCCGCAGAGGTTCTCTTGCAGTACACTTTTGTGAGATGTCGGGGCGAGCCAAGGGCTGACTGACCAGCTGGAGGCTGGAAACAATGGCAAAGCTTGTAAGAAGATCGAGTGTAATATAAGAGAGATGAGAGCACAAGAAAAGCCAGGTGCCACGAAGCTCTTTTTTTAGAACCTCAAATTTTGTTGGCCTTGGGTATCACGAAGCTCTATTGTTTCAGGGCTAGGGTCCATTCTTCTGTTGTTTATTCTATTGTTTTCTCAGCCAATCCTGTGAGGCATTCTGAGAGCTTCGTGCCTGCCCAGAAAAGCCTCTGTCACCCAGGGTACCGTCAGAGTTGTTTACGCAGTTTGTTGGATTGGACGTGGAATTGATGGCCAGGGCTGTTTAAAGGGACAGTGGCTGGCCGGCTGATATAAATTATTATGGTGTTTTCATAATTATGGCCAGGAGCTTGCTTCAAATCTCCACTAACAGTTGCGATATTCCCTGCCGTCAATCATAATTAATACGAAAGCCAACGGACCATGTAAAAAAGAAACAAACAAAATGGATCGAAATCTACCAATCATAATGCATGGACGTGACCTTTTGACCTCATTGAAGCGAAGATCTGTTTCCTGAGAGGTAAGCTAAGATGATTGACGGCAGTGTAAAACGCAACTGTTGGTGGAAATTTGGATTTCAAATTCTGCATGTTATTGAAAGGCGCAGTAAGCCCCAAGAGTGATCAGCATCAAATTTCTCCTTGTCATATCAATGCCTTATCAATCAAAAAGGTCATGAGAATTAAGGACATGATCACACAAGATGAATTCTCTTGATATCCAAACAATTTCTCCCTACTACTTCTAAAAGAAATGTATAGGACTAGAAATGAGAATTTAAATTTTGATATTGGGCTAAGCTAAAAGGGTTAAGCTTGTTTAAGTAATGAAAGCAAAGAAACGTTAACTAAAGAGATGAAAAAGTGACTCAAAGAGTGAAAATAATTACCACAAAAATGGACAGTTTGATTTCTTGACTCCAGTGCTAATGGTCAACACTAGATCAATTTTCATGAACTGTTCACTTCCATCCTTGCAATCCTGCACTTAATCTCCAACTGCTGATTCCGTTTTGCTCTATAGAATCTTTTTATCTAATTTAATTGTATATTTTTGGCATAATTTAATATGTTTCTTTTAATGTTTTTTTTTTTTTAGGCATGCCATCTTCATATTAATGGGAACATTGATTCTGTTGGATGCGTTGTTGTTGATAATTGCTCTGATACTGGGCCTGATTGGTGCAACCAGGTATGACACACCTAACAGTAGAAGCAGCCTTGCAGACTGGGGAGGAAGGCTGATGATTGGGTAAGTTTTATTTATAATAATTATAATTGGTATATGCATGTACATGTATGCAGGGTAGGGAGAGAACAAAGAGAGAGGTACTATTAATACTCCCCATTTTTGCATTATGTGGTTCAATTTTTCTTTGGTTAATTTAAACATTTTAATAAACCAGTTTGAGTTTTGTTTTCCTTTGTCTCAGAATTTATGATAATGAATCTGAGACAAATAAGGAAAATGAAAATTAGACTGGTTTGAAAATATTTAAGCCAAAGAAAAATTTGAACCACAACACTGTTTGTTATATAGCTGGAGTTTTTCTCAATACAATGCGCTTGTTCATTGGTTGATTCATGGTCACATGACATCTAACAAACAAACTGTTTCCCGCCAAACGTCCATGAGCAGGCAACATTTGCGAAAGAGGGCAACTTTTTTTCACTGTTGCCCGCTCACGCACGTGATCAGACCGTGACAAAAGGTGGCATGATTATGATGCGATTGATGTTTATAAAAACTCGAGTGCTCAGCATGTTTTTCAAACTGTGTTGTGTTGTGTTTTTGTGTTGCTATATAACAAATCACTTAATGACTGATCCCTCGGGAAACAGTGAATTTTGTTTCCCTCGAATCTCAATGTTTCCTGAGACTTCGTCATTAAGTGTTCAATATTTTAGCTTGTTTGAGAGGAAACTAGAGGAAAAGAAACTAATTAACTGACCAGTTAAAGTTCTTTCAGTTCATTCCTATCTTATCTATTCTTATCTATCTTAAAGTTTGTAAGTGTTGATTGGCGCTGTGAAAGTGAAGTGTTTTATTAACATGTTGGTCTTCAATTTTTTTTCTGGTTGTTATTTGACTCCCCAAAGGGTCTCTGCCCATGATTTGTATTTACTTATAGACAACACACTAATACTCTGCTTGATTAAGAAATGCCAAATTGCGTAGAAAGCCTGCAAAATAGATCTCAAGTTGAAATTATTTTTCAGGTAGATTACATGTACTGTTACCTTGGCTGCTAGCTTTTTTTTACGGGTTTGTGGGGGGGGGGGGGGGGTGGGGGTAGTTGCATTCCTTTTTTAATTTAAACAATTTTTAAGCTTGATTGATCAAAGATTGATTACTTCAATCATATTTCTCTGGAAAGAACATTAATTTTTGATTAATGAAACCTTATTCTCCCAATGAAATTAGTTTTCATTACCAAAGTTTTCTTGTTGTGACAGATGGAGGACAGATTTATTATAGTGTATTATTTTATTTTCTTCTTAAATTAATTTATACTTGTAGAGCTGCTGGTCTGTTTTTCTTCTCTGCATTTCTCATCAATCTACTGGCTGGAATTTTATTTCTTTTGGGATCAAACGTTGCCATTGTTTGCGAGGACTTGCCTGATTATAAGTTCCTTCAGAAGGTTAGTTTATCTTCAGTTGAATTTTGAGTCTGAACCTGCACATTTTGGGAGTTTCTTGTTCGGCCTAAACAGTTTTTTTTTTCAATGTTTTGTACTGCTGAGGAGGGGGATGGGTGGGGGTGACTCACATATGGAATCCCTATATCTAATAGGTACCAATATGAAGGGGTGAGTGGAATAAAGCCCTAAGTGACTTCTGATCAACTGTTTCAACTGTTTCAACTGTTTATTAATAATCACAAATTTTACATAAAGCAATATCCACTGCCCGCAGTTAGCAGATTAGCTAGTCGAGGCGGGCAGTGGTTACACGTATGTAATACATATACAGACAGAACACAAGAAAGACTAGAGAAAAACAGTAGGGCCTTATTTCAGTTTGGGATAAGGTCCTAAGTGACTCCTGATCTATAGCCAAATTCTCCCTTTGTTACATGAGCATATACAAGACAGACTGTAAGGAGAATCTAGCAGTTGATCAGAATTCACTTAGGGCTTTATTCCACTCACCCCTATTCTAAACCTGTTTTGTGGGTGTGGCTCAGATAACTTTTTACCTCTAAGAGGAACCTATTTATTAATTCTGAAAAGCTGTTCCTTGTCTTCAGGTATCAAGCACCCTAAGTGCTACCTGCAAACAACCACAAATTTTAACCCCTTACGATCGTCATAGTCACTTTTATATGAGAGTGCGTCCCCCACTCCCCAGGGTTTGTACCAGTGTATGAGAGGAGGGGAATTCCCATGGGTGTCCAGTCATAACTGGCATATAAATACAGTCAAACCTCTCCTTATATTATGGACACCTCTCTAATACGGACATGCCTCTCTATTACGGACAGGTTGCCATGTCCCGACAAAATTCTCACATAATTTCTCTAACAAAACCTCTATAATACGGACCCTCTCTAATTTGGACAACGGACACTTGGCCTTGGAGAGCAAATTCATATAAACTTAACCTCTTTATTGCAGACACTTCCATGATCAGGTGATGATAATTTGTGTATGTAATACAATTTCTGTTTGTGGTTACAAACAAAATCGAAAGACGTTTTCAGAATTATATTACTTTTTTACATGCAGCATTGCGTTGCAGTTTGTTTCCTTTCAAAACCGTTATTCGTATACAGTTAATGCAGCTGAGATGTACAATGTAGTACACTACTAGCTGATAGACAGTGTCTCAATGCTGTGGGCCTGTTTTTTACTTACTGAACATTTAAAACTGTCAGTGGAGTCTTAAAAGTGACACCATTGGCGCATGGTGAGCTTATATATAATATGGACACCTCTCTCTCTAATACGGACACTTTGCTCTGCCCCTTCAGTGTCCGTATTAGGGAAGTTCAACTGTAATATGGTTCCCACCTGGAATATTTTTATTAACTTTGAAAGTGTTGGTATTTGTATCTGCTGCAGTTCCCAGAGGGCTTATAACTTTGATGACAACAAATGTTGAAAATGTCCACAAACAGGTGTACATGGGATCATTGTTAATACCAGTTGTAGTTAATAACTGCATTGCATTACATTGTGAGTTTATAAAAGTGTTTAATTCCAACCATCCACTAAATGAACATAAATAATAAATAATAATAATAATAATAATAATAATAATATACTTTATTAAACAAATTTCTTAAAATAATATTAATAATAGACATTTATGTAGCACATTTTCCATATTATACTCAAATGTGCTTTACAACACAATAATTTATTAATGTGGAATGTGACACAGGTGTCCCCATACATGTAACTTAAACTTAGTCAGACCACAGACAACGGGGACTACGTCTGCTACTCTTTGTGAAGAGTGCTATGAAATCTTTAATGCCCTCTACAGAAAGAACAACTGACAAATGTGGGAGACAAGGCCAACTGAATAGCTTAACGTCACTGCCCAATGACGCAATCATCTGAACTGAGGCAGATGTTGAGCATTATACAGCTACATTTGATAGCATGGTCTTACCCTGGTTTTTGGTCCAGGCTGATCAACTGAGCTAACTAGTTGGTCAAAGAAATCATCAACTATTATGGACTGTGCTGTTTCAAAGAAATCATCAACTATTATGGACTGTGCTGTTTTAAACACAAAATTTCAGTGATAAATACAATCCAAGGATTTTTTGTAATTACAGTAAGTAGGGGAGCTCCCCTCATTCTCCATTTGCCTTTTTTAGACTATAGATGACCCAAAAATAATGGGAGAGTACATATTGGCCAAAGAGCTGTTCAAAGATGGTAGTATTCCACTGACTGCTTCTGGAGTCCTTGGGTAAGGCAGTCAGGCAATATTATTATATAATTATATTACCACTTGTCCCTTTCTCATTGCTCCGGCTTTGGGCGAATTTAATGGTCAAAATGCAAGCTAGTTTTCTAACCTTTTACACTGTTTGTTCCAAGAGGTCTTGGCAATTTTGACCCACATAATAATTTTAGCACGATAGAATCTCACTGCAGATCATCGCAGATAATTTTTTTTTTGAGGAGCGAAATAAGAGGAGGCATTATCACTGGCCGCTGAGCTGTATTTTTTCTCTTTTTTCCTTCTAGAGATTGTTCTAAAAATCATGCTCCATGGGATGTTCTGAAGATGGATCATTTGTTCAATCTTTCAAGTTTAATACATTACAAAGATGTAAGTTTTTAATATGCATGGCGGATAAATGTAATTTTGTTTATCAATGAACTATTTGTTTGCAAACAGGAAAGGGGAAGGTATCGAAGGATATTTACATGTATTTGTACATTGAGTTTTTCAAAAAGCTCAAATTGCGTGGGCGGATCGAGGAAGTGACATTATCTTATATATTTTATTTACTAATTGGCCTGATGAAGATCTGCTCATAATACTAGAAACTTAAAGTCTTGTTGGCCCATGAAATCCTGAATGAACATTTTCATAAGATCTACAACAACTTTTATAAACAAGATTTGTAATTTGCATTCAGGTGTTACACTTTTTGCACTGGTGTTACACTTGAACTGCTGCACTGCTCTCAGCAGATCAGAACTGGGTATTTTTTCATGTATATTTGTATTTAGCCTGAAAAAAGAGCTTGAACAGGCAGTGCTCGACCTTAACTTTTTAACTTACTAATCCTTGGGCTAGTGAGGTTTAAAATTTACTATCCAACAGGCATCACCTGGTAGCCAAGCCTTACATGTAGGCTCGAGCTTTCAGTCGCTTGCCGCGCACTCGGTCAGACTCCGCGCTCACTTCATTTTGATCAAGTGGCAGACTGTCCGTGGGTTACTGGGCCCCACTAGTGTTCAGTCTTCCCAGCAGTCTTTTGCTGGAGTCGGCCATGGAGTTATCCATCGTAAAATCAAGAAAACTTTCTTTCTTTCTTTCTTTTTCTATCTCTTTGGCGATCAACTAATATTTTTCTTTCTTTATTTTATCTTTTCAAAACCTCTTCTAACACGACTAGCACAGTGGCTAGTGGTACTCAAATTTTACTATAGCCCAAACCCAACTTTTACTAGCCCTGCACGGCTAGTGGACTACTGCTAAGGTCGAGCACTAACAGGAAGGGAGAAGGTATGAAGGATAACAGTTATGATATGCTGTAATTGTAATTCCTTTCATCTTTACTTTTTTGTGTAGCAAATACCAGAAATAGATGAAGTGTTTGCTGAGCTCAACAAGACTGTTGAGGATACCACTGTGTTATCTGATGATGCCAAGACTACAGTAAATGATTCATTAGATGCTGGAGTGAATGAAATTAACTATGGACAGTTTGACGAGCAGGTTAGTATGCCATAGTCCCTCCCCTTCTTTGGACATCAGAGTTTTAAATACCACAGTTTGGTCATTTTGCATTTTTTTATACCCATAAAGTACTGGGCAATAGAAATGAACGAAATCTGATACATGTAAGTTATGTTGATTGTTCCAGCATTTCTAACCCTTTAAGCCCTAATATCAAAATTTAAATTCTCATTTCTAGTCCTATATACATTTCCTATAGAAGTAGTGGGGAGAAATTGTTTGGATATCAAGAGAACTCATCTTGTGTGATCATGTCCTTATTCTCATGACCTTTTTGATTGATAAGGCATTAATATTACAAGGAGAAATTTGATGCTGATCACTCTTAGGGCTTAAAGCTAGGTTAACTCGTGAATATGCAAAGCATTGAACGAGTTATTGCTGCAGTGGCAAAACATTTTACGCCATTGGTCAATCAGTCGATTGGCTGTAAACATGGGTGCAGCGTTGGAAGGAGGGGAGGGGGGGAGGGGTCATTGAAGCAAAACGTCTTGGAGTTCAAATGTTTCGTATTCACTGATATTTGGAACTCACCCATGCATTCCTCAATTAATTGGATGCGTTGATGTGTTTATGTCATTAAATATAACAGTAATTGTGGTTGCTCTATCCTTTTCCCAAAGGTAAAGAAGCCCATAGTCAGTGTTCCTCTGAAGCCATTTGCATCCAATGTTACTAAAGCTGCTGAGGCGGTAAAGGCTGCCAGTCAGGTACGACAGTAAATGTACATGTATGGTAATAATACTAAGCTGCTAATTGTTGTAACTCACACTGGTGATCACAGCCGCACACGTGAAATAAACCTCGTTTAAAAAATGTTGTTACTATGCAACACAGTGGAGTTCTGGGAAGACTACAGCGCGCATGTGAAATACACCTTGTTTAAAAAATGTTGTTACTATGCAACACAGTGGAGTTCTGGGAAGACTACAGCGTGCATGTGAAATACACCTTGTTTAAAAAATGTTGTTACTATGCAACACAGTGGAGTTCTGGGAAGACTACAGCGCGCATGTGAAATACACCTTGTTTAAAAAATGTTGTTACTATGCAACACAGTGGAGTTCTGGGAAGACTACAGCGCACATGTGAAATACACCTTGTTTAAAAAATGTTGTTACTATGCAACACAGTGGAGTTCTGGGAAGACTACAGCGCGCATGTGAAATACACCTTGTTTAAAAAATGTTGTTACTATGCAACACAGTGGAGTTCTGGGAAGACTACAGTGCACATGTGAAATACACCTTGTTTAAAAAATGTTGTTACTATGCAACACAGTGGAGTTCTGGGAAGACTACAGCACGCATGTGAAATACACCTTGTTTAAAAAATGTTGTTACTATGCAACACAGTGGAGTTCTGGGAAGACTACAGCGCGCATGTGAAATACACCTCATTTAAAAAATGTTGTTACTATGCAACACAGTGGAGTTCTGGGAAGACTACAGCGCGCATGTGAAATACACCTCGTTTAAAAAATGTTGTTACTATGCAACACAGTGGAGTTTTGGGAAGACTACAGCGCGCATGTGAAATACACCTTGTTTGAAAAATGTTGTTACTATGCAACACAGTGGAGTTCTGGGAAGACTACGGCCCGAATGTGAAAGACGCCTTGTTTAAAAAATGTTGTTACTATGCAACACAGTGAGTTCTGGGAAGAGTACAGTGCGCATGTGAAATACACATTGTTTAAAAAATGTTGTTACTATGCAACACAGTGGAGTTCTGGTAAGACTACAGCGCGCGCACCGCGGAGCTAGCTTGTTATGTTATAGATAATACTATTCAAGATATTTTCATTCCCAGAAAGTTTTTAGAACAGAATGATAAAGTCATGCCGTTTGTTGAAGTACATGTGTTGTTTGAGAGGAGAAATAAAGGAGTTTTTCTGATTTTGAATCATGTCATTGATTGTGTACAAAATATGTTAAGGAATATACACGTAAAATCTATGCATGTTTTCAAAAACGTCACGAATGACATTTAGCAAATTTCCACCGGTTTTCCGTGGTGTGGACTCTTATTTACCACGATTTGCGTCATCACATGGTCAAAATGTTGTGGACTCACGAGGCGCAGCCGAGTGAGTCAGCAACAAATTTTGACCATGTGATGACGCAAATCGTGGTAAATAAGAGTCCACACCACGGAAAACCGGTGGAAATCTGTTTTTTACCACAATATTTAGAAAAAATATACAACGAAAAATCGAAGTTTCTTTACAAAAACGCGACAGCTAAGAAAGAGCAAGCGTTGTCTATAACTTTCTCGCAATCTGATTGGTTCATTTTTTCAAGCACGCGCTCTTTTAGGCATTGCGTGATGTTTGCGTCAGCACCGTTGTCTGCACTCTCATTTACCACCCGCAACGACCAATCAAATTGCGAGATTACTGGCAAGTGTGGTAAAAAATTTTATTTACATTAAAGTTCTGGACTATAAGAACAAACCAATTATTGTGAATTCAATCAATCATTCATTCAACAACCCTAATCCTTTCACAGTACACTCTCTCAGAACCATTTTTATAAGAACGTTGAGGCTGAGATTGGCCAGAATTTTAAGAACATGCCAAGAATGTACCCGTCTCTATTCACCATGTTAACAATGAGATAAAGACATACAGTACAAGTCTTTTTCCATTTTGTAATACTTGGCAAACTGAAATATGAAATACTGTACTGGTCATCCAAAGATCCTGCTAAGAACATTTTCAGGCTCAAATCCCAGCTCAAACATTAGACGTTCTTATATGAAAAAATATTACATCAAATCATTATTTTACCTTTATTTCTGTAATAGAAAGCAAGTGACCAGTTGATGAATACTGCAAACCGACTCGAAAACGTGGAAAACACAGCGGTCAAGTCAGCAACGCAACAAAAAGTGAGTGTTCCGTGAGAAGATTTAAAAGCATTTAAGTTGTTTGTCGTAGTGCACTAGTCATTTGGTTCCCCCCCCCCCACCCCTGGGACATAGCAGGGGAATTTACAAATGTACTATGGTAATTTCAATAAATTACCCCACCCTGTCAAAACCCTTCTTTCAGCATTTTCGTGATTGAAGCAGGTAGACTGGAAACAGTATGCTGGCAATGATTTTATTTCCACCTTGTTTGTATTAAAAACTACATTAAACACTGAGTGGCTTTACTAATCAGGGCCGAGTTGTTCAATGGACGATTAGCGCTAATCCAGGGTTAATTACCATGACAACTCATATGTTCTGTTGACAGTTAATCCAGGATTAGTGCTAATCAGGCTTTGAACAACTCGGCCCTGCAGTTTGACATAATTTGAGCTTTACTTTGGTCACTGTATTGATTCAGTGGTATCAGAAACTATAAATTTGAACCTAACAGTAACTTTGTATTAAGAAAAGGATGGATAAAAGGATACTATTAAGCCACGCTCTAAATAAATTCTGATACAGTAAAAACCAGCGTAAGCTTATATTAAACCGGTCAGTGTAAAACTAGACTGCAGACCGGGGTAAAATGCAGACTGAGGGTAAAATGCAGACTGCAGACTAGGGTTAGGGTTAGGGTTATTAATATTTTATTTTACCTTCAGTCTGCATTTTACCCCTGGTCTGCAGTCTGCAGTCTGCATTTTACCCTCTGCATTTTACCCCCGGTCTGCAGTCTGCGTTTTACACTGACCGTATCACTCTTAAACTCTAATTGTTATTTTAAGAACCACATTTGTTAAAACAAATCGACAGGTAAGAACTGTTTTGTTGTTAAATTAAATTTCTTATTTTAAGAATTTAATTCTTACTTTAAGTCTTAAGAAATTGAATTTAAGGAAGAAAATTTTCTTAAAATAAGAATTAAATTCTTAAAATAAGAAATTTAATTTAACAACAAAAAAGTTCTTACCTGTCGATTTGTTTTAACAAAATTGGTTTAAGAGTGTATATTAAACTGACTACATTTGTTCGAAGTAAGCCTTCCTAACAGGCATAGTTCATGTTCATGAAATAGAAGCAAGGAACCACACTTATATCAAATACAAATATTACAATGCAATTATAAAAATAAGGTCCTTCTTCATGCGAAAACTATTCCCAAGTGAGCAGCGGAAAGAGTTCTAAGCTTGCAATCAAGTGACAAAAACATCTAACTGTGAGACCAAAGCATGGCTAAACCGTGTAACAAACTATAAAACAGCTTAGCAAGCAAATAAAATGCTTCACAGAATCATAGTGAATTCTTTTATGCGAAGGACCAAGTCTAATCTAGAGCACAAAATTGCTGAATTTACAAAAAAAATCATGGTCTTCCCTTCGACATATTCAAAGGCAACAGATCGATTTTTCAAAGGCCAGCGCGGCAAACAACGAAATGGTCAATACTAGGTCTTTGTTCAGCATTCAAAATCGATATTTTTTTAAAATATAAAATACACCTACCAATAAACTTGTCCACAATGTGGCCCATCTTCGGAGAACGATGCCGACGGAAAATTTCGTCTGCTGTACGCGAAGGTAGATCCGTACACGAAGCACATATTGAGCACATGTGCGTGACGTCATAAAATAGCCGTAATTTTCCCATTACTACCCCCGGGGGAGTAAAAAATCAGATACATTTAAGGTAAATTCTTTGGAGTCGGGGCATGGAATTATCGCAAAGTTACGGTATTTCCCTCCACTAGGTTGAGGGCGTGGGGGAGGGGGGGGGGGGGGGAGGGCTGGGTGGAGGGATGGGGAACCAAATGGCTAGTGCATAGAGGTTTGGTCGTGTTCATACGGTGTCATGACCAAACATTTTCGTAAATTTGCTAATAGACGGGTAATAACGACGTAGTTATGTTGAAAAAAAGAGATATTTTCATTTTTGAAGTGAAGCTATCCCACCTTGCATGCATTCGGCTTGTTGGAGAAAAATCTAAGATGACGGATCCAAGATGGCGGCTGTGCATAACTAATGAAGTAATTCCTACGTCATTTGACGTCATCCTCCACTTCCACAAGTATTTAGTATTACCATAACTTTATGGAAACACTGAAACCGTGTTTTAACCTTTAAGTACCAAGAGTGACAAAAATCAAAATTCAAGATAAATACCAAATTTCATGTTGTAAAAAAATATTAAATGAAAAATAAATGGTACTATGCAAAGGTACTACCGAAGTGGTTTCATTTGAATGGTCACACAATAGGATTTTTTCGACAGACTCAAAAGTTAGAACTACGTTACATGTCTCCTTAATTGACTCTGGGACTAAAAGGGTTAAGCGTTATTACCAAGTTGCCTTTGGTATTCTGCACAAGGACTGTTGTGCCAGGGTATTTCATGTTGTTACACAGTTACTGTCAGTTGTTATGGGGTGTTTTTCCTACTTCTCTTTGGAATTGCATTTAAAATACTATTAGATGTCGACAGTGAACTGGTCTCGCCTAGTTATCGTATGCAGTTATATCTCTTACTAGCTTATGCTTTGCTTTATATATTGCCTTTTTATATAGATTTATCTGGGTCAGCTTACTAGTCAACTTCAACAACAGGGAAACGCTATTCAGGTTAGTGTAGTGTAGTGGGAAGTTGTTAACCCTTTAACTCCCAAGTATCAAAAGTCAAGAAAAAATCCCAAATTTCATTTTGTGAAATATTGAAAAACAAATGTTATCATGCAAAAGATTACCCAAGAGGTTTCATTTGAATGGTCACACCATAGGAATTCGTCAACAGATTCAAAAGTTAGAACGACACTGCATGTCTCATTAATTGACTCTGGGAGTGAATGGGTTAACAAAAGTAAACCTATGTTGGTACCATCTACCTGTGACTCCAGCTGAACAGACTTGAATACAAAAGTCATAAATATACCTGAAGTTGCAATGCATACCTAGATATACTATATTAAAGCAGTTTTCAATTGAGTGCGAAAAGTAATTACACAATTGCTTTGGTTTTGCATTGCTACGCTTTGTCATTGGCTAAAAAATCTCGCGCCACTTTCTCGACCAATCAGAAGTAAAACCAAAACCAATCGTGACTTGCTCGCACGCGTTTTCCCGCGCTTGGCGCCGCCGACATGTAATTGCTTCGAGCTCTGATTGGTTCATTGGATTGTTTACGATTGCTGTGATTGGTCAGAGTAATTACTTTGGTTTTGGTTTTACGACACTCAGTTTAAAACTGCTCTATAACCAAGTAAGCCAACCTCACCGTCGGTGTTTTGAAAATGGCGGGTTGGGTGTAGAAACCCCACGAATCGTGGATGAAATGGCGTTTTGGGAGGTTATTTCCAGCGATTGGTCGCCGTGTTTGTTTTCTGACAGTCCGAAACCGTTGTTCAAACGAAACGAAGACATTTCATGATGCTTTACATGACAAACTACTTCACGATTCTTGGAGTATTTTGTTCAGCGGTTTCTACGTCCGCTACGCCATTTTGAAAAAGGAGAAGAGCCTGGGGACGAGGTTGCAAGTAAGCTGGTCTGCGAGCTCTGATTTGATGGCGAATAGTTGAGAGATCAAACTGAAACTTTTCTCAACTCGTAAAATGAATTTCAAATAAGTATTGCATTGAAGACGTACAAGATTTTCTAAATTTCTGTGCCGTTATGATCCAGTTGTAACTAGAGTAGTTATTTCTCCTTGCGGTGGGAGGATTGCTAATCATTTTGTTTCAGGCAAAATTTACTGGCCGTTGCAGGAAAGTGGCCTTCCGTGTCAGTAGGCAGGTTTTATTCAATTTCTGTAAATGTTACTTTTCAGAAACTAACCAAGATGCGTAATCAGGTGCACATGCATCATTATGTATATTTATAGCTGAATTTTTATTATTTTATTATTATAATTATTATTATTGAAAACATGGCCGACGAAAATTACAGCGATTTCACTACAACTTGGCAAAATAAGGGTTTTTATGACCCCGATCAGCCCGAAAATCACAGAGAGGAGAGAGAAGAGGGAAAGGAAGTGAGAACGAGAGAAAAAAAGACTAGCAACAGTCTTTAGTTATTATATTGTGGAAGGCCCAGAACACTCACAGACGCTTACTTAGGGCAACATGGTTTTCAAAAATCCAGCTATATTTATATTTACATGTATTCTTGGCTTGCACTTACGTCATATCCTGTCATATCAAAATTCAGAAGCATTAAAAAACAGATTTCGATTCCAAAATGTTTATGGAATTTTAGAGAGTTTAAAACTACACATCTGGGCCAAATTTTGAAGCACCAGAGCATTTCGTTCAAGAGTTATAGGCGAACGAGTATGAGACATTTTTAGTGAAAATGTATTGAGCGGCCATCTTGGTGTACCACTTTGGTACACCAACATGGCGGCGAAAACTTCAAAGTCATAATTACGCAACAAATCTCATCACAAAAGATTGGATTCACTGTAAGTTACGTTAACTCGGCTTATAAACATCTATAATGCAAAAATAACTTTCAACTGGTTCAATTTTGTTTATTTTCACGGCTTATCTAAAATAGCGTGACGAATTGCGTGACTTATTTAAAACCTTTACAAATCGGAAACAAAACATCTTAAAAACTGAAACTTTTTGTGAAGCATTGTAACACTGGTATCTAAATGCCATGTTAGAAACAGCTTTACAGGATGTAAAGTTTAAATTTTTGAATTTTTATGACGTCATGTGCAAGCCAAGCCGAATATGTATATGTTGAAGTTAACCCTCTTGGATGCCTTTACATCTAGGTTTCTGGGGAAAATGCGTTGAAAAGTCTAAAAGAAGTTGAACATTTTCTAGGAAATGAAGCACTGGCTATTGCTGCAAGGGTAGGTCTTGATATTATATAATTACTTTTTTCGTTATTTCTGAAGAGCTTTTTTTCCAAGAAAACCTCTCACCTCTAAAACGTTGATTAACGTAACGTCGCTGTTTATTTTGAGTTTGTAGATGAAATCCTTAAGTGTGACCATTCAATTGAAAGCTATTGAGTACATGTACTTTCCTGTGGTGCTGTTTATTATGCTGTACAAGGTGGTTGTAACTTTTGAGTCAGTAGATGAAATCCTAAATTGTGACCATAAGTCAAATGAAAGCTACTGAGCAATACATTTCCGTGGCCTTACTGTTTATTATGCTGTAATAAACGGTTTGAGTCTGTAGATGAAATCCTAAAGTGTGACCCGATTCAAATAAAAGCTACCGAGCTATTGTTTCTTTTAAGATTTGGTGTATTTGACTTTTATTTCACTATTGAACTTGGGAAGTCCTGGCATTACAAGGGATAACTGATTGTCATTTGTTTTTAGGGTGTTACAAAAAATTGGGATATTGTTTTCGGTGATGTGGATTTCTTCGTAGACCTGGTTGTTCATCAGGTAAAACTGTTTTATGTAGTGTGCATTTAAATGCATGTCAAAATTTATCTAGTTACGCATTTTGTAGACAGATCGATTCTTTATGAAGTGTTCAGACTTCGTTCGTTCGTTCGTTCGTTCGTAACTAAGGGCGCTTAACATTAGTCATAACTAACCGGCGAGGCTGTATAATTGTATGCATTATTTTTTCGAACTGTTGGTCCAGACTGGCAAATTCGTAAATGGCATACCGTGTGGCACGAAATGTTTGCGGGTTTTAATTTTTGCGGATTTTACGGATTGCCCTCGATCCTTAAAAATAAGTTATCGCAGGAACAAAACTCTCCAAGAATAATCCTTCGCAAAAATTCACTCCCTTCAGTCAAATAAAAAATAAAACTTCAAATAGCTTTTTAATGTAAACTTGCATTATTGGGACGATATCGGACGTAAATAAGAACTATTCACATTGATTTTTAATAGAAAACAACAGTTTTTTTTTTCAATAGTCGCGTTCGCAAAACGCAATTCTAATTTCGTGTTGGTTGTCCTGTGCCTTGCACGGTCTTCCAAATGGCCGCCCCTATTGCTTTTTTCAGGGGCTCATTTCCGCCGGAAATTCCTTCGAACGCGTCTCCATAATCTCCGATTACTGCTAGTAATAACAGTTTTTCTTGGGCATGGCAAAGGGCAGGGGTAGGCTTTTTGTTTGATTTTGTTGATGCGTCAGTCCTTTAGGTCCAGTACTTTATCACTTTCGAAGATTTAATAGAATTCAGTGTCTCTAAGTAGAGCTTACCGTAAGCATGGCAGAGGGCAGGGGTAGACTTTTTGTTTGATTTTGTTGATGCGTCAGTCCTTTAGGTCCAGTACTTTATCACCTTCGAAGATTTAATAGAATTCAGTGTCTCTAAGTAGAGCGTACCGTAAGCATGGCAGAGGACAGGGGTGGGCTTTTTGTTTGATTTTGTTGATGCATCAGTCCTTTAGGTCCAGTACTTTATCACCTTCGAAGATTTAATAGAATTCAGTGTCTGTAAGTAGAGCGTACCGTAAGCATGGCAGAGGACAGGGGTGGACTTTTTGTTTGATTTTGTTGATGCATCAGTCCTTTAGGTCCAGTACTTTATCACCTTCGAAGATTTAATAGAATTCAGTGTCTGTAAGTAGAGCGTACCGTAAGCATGGCAGAGGGCAGGGGTGGGCTTTTTGTTTGATTTTGTTGATGCATCAGTCCTTTAGGTCCAGTACTTTATCACCTTCGAAGATTTAATAGAATTCAGTGTCTCTAAGTAGAGCGTACCGTAAGCATGGCAGAGCGGGGCAGGGGTGGGCTTTTTGTTTGATTTTGTTGATGCATCAGTCCTTTAGGTCCAGTACTTTATCACCTTCGAAGATTTAATAGAATTCAGTGTCTCTAAGTAGAGTATACTGTAAGCATGGCAGAGCGGGGCAGGGGTGGGCTTTTTGTTTGATTTTGTTAATGCGTGAGTCCTTTAGGTCCAGTACTTTATTCAGTGTCTCTAAGTAGAGCATACCGTAAGCATGGCAGAGGGCAGGGGTAGGCTTTTTGTTTGACTTTGTTGATGCGTCAGTCCTTTAGGTCCAGTACTTTATCACCTTCGAAGATTTAATAGAATTCAGTGAAGTGTCTCTAAGTGGAGCGTACCGTAAGCATGGCAGAAGGCAGGGGTAGGCTTTTTGTTTGACTTTGTTGATGCGTCAGTCCTTTAGGTCCAGTACTTTATCACCTTCGAAGATTTAATAGAATTCAGTGAAGTGTCTCTAAGTGGAGCGTACCGTAAGCATGGCAGAGGGCAGGGGTAGGCTTTTTGTTTGACTTTGTTGATGCGTCAGTCCTTTAGGTCCAGTACTTTATCACCTTCGAAGATTTAATAGAATTCAATGAAGTGTCTCTAAGTGGAGCGTACCGTAAGCATGGCAGAGGGCAGGGGTAGGCTTTTTGTTTGATTTTGTTGATGCGTCAGTCCTTCAGGTCCAGTACTGTATCACCTTCGAAGATTTAATGGAATTCACTGCAATGTCTCTAAGTAGAACGTACCGTAACTCAAAATGTAATTAAGTAATTCTCCACATAAGAACTACGGCAAACTTCATTGTTCTGCGGCATTGGCTCTTTCCCACATAGAATATCTTTGGTTTCAAGAATAGAGGAGGAGCTGATGGTTCATAATTATATTTCATTATAAAAATAAAGAAAATGCATTTGCGTCAAATAAATTTTAGGAAATGTTCGTGCTTAACCAATCAGAATAGCAGAAGACAATAGCTAATAATTTTGCTTCTTTGATGAAGTTCCCCAAATACAATATCTTTTAAAACTTGCATGTTGTGCGATTGGATCTTAGATTGCTTGAAACCTTAAAATAATTAGACAAAATGCACCTTGAACCCTAACCTTTTAGAGGGTTTTGATTCTTGGCCGATGAGATCACTGGTTGTAACAATGAAAAAAAAGTTGACGTTCCATCGTGCATGGCCGTTGGTGTTTCCTTCTTTTGCGGATCATTACTTAAAGTTAAAAATATTATTATATGCTTCAACCGGAAATCGCAAAAATTAGTAACCAGCAGAAATTTCAGTCATCTCGAACCGCAAAAAATTGTTCCCGCAAAACAAAAAAATCGCCAATCCACAAAATAAAACTCCCGCAAAAATTTCATGCGAAACGATACATCATTTTGATGGACTTGTAGGAAAAGGTCTTCAAAACGGTGCATCCTGTTTACAACCTGACCAGTTTGGCCGGCCTGACAACTGGTAAGCGCCGTAAGCTTCTACTAAATGGCAATTTTCCGTTTTCCTTATTTATTTCGGTGGAGAACTGCCTTAAGCCGCGGCTACACGTGCGACTTTTTTCTTGCACAGATGATGCGATTTTTTACAAAATTGTCGCGTCGCCAGCGCACGGTAAAAATCGCACGTGTAGCCACTCATGAACATGCGACGCGAGAGCTGACAAAATCGCAGAAAAAAGTCGCAAGAGTTGAATGTGTCGTGATAAAATCGCGAACATTGTCGCTCGTGTTGCCGCCCTGCAACTTTCGTCTTGCACTTGCGACGCGACAAAAGGGTATCTAGCCAATAAGATTAAGGCTCAGGCTTAATTACCAACCCAGCCTCGCGCGGTCTTTGTTGCAACATTTTGTCACCAAAATTTGTCACGCGTGTGGCCACCACCGTGCGCTGGCGACGCGACAATTTTTCAAAAAATCTCATTACCTGTGCAAGCAAAAAATCGCACGTGTAGCCGCGGCTTTATACGTCAACATAATTAAGCCGCGGCTACACATGCGATTTTTTGCTTGCACAGGTGATGCGATTTTTTGAAAAATTGTCGCGTCGCCAGCGCACGGTGGTGGCTACACGCGTGACAAATTTTGGTGACAAAATGTTGCAACAAAGACCGCGCGAGGCTGGGTTGGTAATTAAGCCTGAACCTCGCTTCAGTTCTTAAATCTTATTGGCTAGATACCCTTTTGCCGCGTCGCAAGTGCAAGAAAAAAGTTGCAGGGTGGCTACACGAGCGACATGTCCGTAATTTTATCACAAAACATTCGTCTCTTGCGACTTTTTTTCTGCGATTTTTTTCAGTGATCGCGTCGCATGTTCATGAGTGGCTACATGTGCGATTTTTACCGTGCGCTGGCGACGTGACAATTTGTATATGTAATCGCATGGGCCCGAGTAAAATTAAGGATTAATATCACGCGTGTTTTCAGAAGGGCAATTTCTACAGCTTCTGAAAACACAAGTGATATTAATCCTTAATTTTACGAGGGAACATGCGATTACTTGTTTATAATATAGAGGGCAAAATTATAGGGAAACGTATCAGACTTTTTAAGAGTCACTCAGACTTCAAACCAACCGAAGTGAAAATACTCTCTCGCAAACTGACAAGAAAAACTTTTCAACTCACTGTGGTTAAATAAATTTCTATTCGGTCAAAGATACATTTGTCTGCTATGTACATCTAGAAAACATAGACACTTTACGACAAAAACAAAGCAAGTTTTATTTTAGCGTACCTGTGTTTTGAAGTTTTTGCCGCTTTGATAACAACAACAAATGGCGAGAGTTCAAACTTCCTTGCACGTTTGGCGATTTAATTGCTTTCTTTCACGTCTTTTAGCCTTATTCGTTCTCCTGTTAAACGTATATTTTTTTCCTTTCAGCAAAATATGTCAAAGTTCTTTTCTTTAGGTCCGCAGAAATCCGCATTTTTTCAATGAAGTGATGGAACTTTAAAACCAGCTTTTGTCGCCATCAATGAATTTCTTCTAGATCTTCAACGTCGCAAACTGGCCTGCAGGCGTCTAGTTAATCCAAGATTTGACACAATTAAGGTGATTCCTCAGTATTGCACTGCGCATCCTGTACTGCGCATAACACACGTAATAGTCCTTTCTTGGCAGCCAGTTGATAACAACACTCTTTTTAGTGAACGGTTTTTAAAACACGCAGCTGGAAATTTAATTGTCTTACGAGTATTTTTCAAAAGGAGAATTACCATAATTTATAAGCAATGAACGTGCGCGGTTGAGCAAAATGAGCGCTCGCACATTTTGGAGGATGGAATGTTTTTTATCAAAGGCCCGCAAGCTCGTTAGAAAATACGACTGTCTTTTTCTCTCTAACGAGCATGGTGACCTATATTTTTTATTGCATCATTTTGATGTTAAATTAATGCTTTTTAAGTTAAGAAAGTTAAAAAAAATTCCTCGACAGGAAAAAAAGATATCGATAAAAACGTTCTCAAATCAGTTACTCGTGGGAGCAAATTGATGACCTTGAAAACATGGACGCGAGGAACGTTTTGAGTCCGTGTCATTTGAAGTTGTGTGACGTTTTTATAAATTTTATTTTTAAGTGTTCCCATATGGTGGAGACTTTAACCTATCACGTTTTTTGGAAGAATTGTAAACTTTGCTTTCACGGGTTACCGGGAAAAGAAACATGAACCGATCAAATAATGACGTGCGTGATCGGTATTGCTATAGGCATGAATGGGGCAACATTGATCCATCATATCTCTTTACCGAGCATGGTGACCTATCTTTTTTATTGAATTTTTCGAAACAACTTATGGTAGGGAGCTGTTAGGGAAAATTGAAAAAAAAATCGTTCGACAACTTTTATTTCCGAGGAATCACCTTAATCGCTTCCTGTTTGGCGTAAAATGCTGTAATTCAACTGTAGAATTCCTTTCTTAGGTATCTTCCGATTTCATTCCTTTTTTATAACAAAATCTTCGGCGAAACATGCGAGCGCTGCGTTTGTAAATTTTCTTCAAAATCCCGCCGAGCAAACTGAATGCAACGACGACGCGCTCAACCAATCACAAGTGAGAAAATTTGATGCTCGACCAATCAGGAGCGAGTAATTTTGCCCTCAATTACGAAAAAATGCCCTCTTCGTCAGCCAATCAGCATTCAGTAATTTTGCCCTCTATATTATAATGTAAAAAATCGCATCACCTGTGCAAGGAAAAAATCGCACGTGTAGCCGCGGCTTAACATATATTTGGGCATCCGTTTCCAGGATAAAAAGATTTCACCATGCATCAGGAGTCTAAAAACAATGATGCCTTAAGGGGGCAATAGAACCATTTTTAGTGTTACTGTAAAAAGCCCTTTTGACTTTAGACATATTTATATCAGAGGGAAACTCAAAAATAATGGCCCTGAGTTTTGTTTAACGTTATTCTTCTAGTGCTGTAAGAGTAAAAATAAATATCTTGGGCCGCAAATGGCCACGATAGAAATGGATTACAACTTGACACAAGTGGGCCAATTTTTTTCAAATTTATCGCCTTGTGTCTTTTAAAACTGGCTAAAACTCTGCTGATGGTTTACTCTCTCTCTTCGAAAATTCGCTTTATATATCCTCTTGGGTTCTCTTCTATAAGCATTATGTATTTTTAACAAAGGTCCAAAAGTGTCCAAATCACCATGACATAGCTCTCTTAATATAGTCGAATGCCCCTGATTGACCACCCCCTTTAGAGCACCCACCAATTGTCCTCAAAGCTGATTGTTTATTCACTATATTTCAGACCTCTTGTAAGTGACCATGGCCCCGTTTTCCGGAATCTATAGAATAGTAGTGTATTTTCCAGCCCGTAAACCAGCCCGATTGTTTCATTGAATTTTATTGCTATGCTTTCTAAACCAACAAAATTTGAACACTAAATGTTAATATTGCAAACATAAAATAGCTTTCCGGTCCCGAAAAGTTATCGGGACTTTCGGGAAACGGGACCCCATCTCTCCTGCTCGTCCACCTTTTCTGGCATTTTGGATGGTCTTACGAGAGGCTCGATTGTTTTTATACTGAAAGAGCTCGCTGCGTCGAAAACAGCACCAAAACACTGATTAACCACTGTGGTTTGTTTCTAAGGTCCGGTTTGAAGTGGGACGATGTAAACCTCTGTCCAACATATATCATGGGCTCACTAGCTCTATTTGCTCTCATTATGCAGCAGGAATGGTAAGAATCACGTGACTTGTCGTTTTGAAACAAGAGAATTATGTTTGCAGAATAATGCTATTATTATTATTATTATTATTATTATTATTATTATTATTATTATTATTATTATTATTATTATTATTATTACAGTGCGACCAACGAAAACCGTGAACGTCGAAAATATGTCTTGAGTGTTTACTGTGTTGCGGCCAATCAGATTCGAGAACCAGTAAACTGTTAGACAGTGTCACGAAACGGCATTATTTCATTTTCAGACTTTTTTCAACATGTCTCATGTTTTCTTTACAGGCGTCTGTTTGTTATTTATTTGATTTTTGAGTTTAGGAACTGTGAAGATAAGCAAACTGAAAGACATTTAATAATTGTTGGATGAGGTTGAGCATGATAGCGATAATTGTCAAGGCCAAAGTTTGTGTTATCTGCCGAAGCCGAAGGCTGAGGCGGATAACACAAACTGAGGCCTTGATAATTATCGCTATCATGCGAAAACCGAATCCAATAATTGTTTTATTGTGCATATTCCTGAGCTGCACTTGTAAAGACAAGATTGCGCACTTCTGCATGCATAAAACTATTGTCTGTAGGTATGACGTCACTTCTGCATGCATAAAACTATTGTCTGTAGGTATGACGTAACAGAAAGAGCAAGCAATAATTAGCTGCGTGCTTATAGCCAATCAAAATCGAGCTAGTGACACCAGTGTATAATAATTACATTTATTGTACGAGACTGATTCTTCCGGATTTGTTTTACTTTTATGTTATCAGTTATGTAACCAAATCTTTCTATTCCAAAACTTCAGAAGGAGCTCACCGTAGTGATGCTACTGTCTTTCTTTTTTTTTTTAATTTCAGAATGCATCTTGGGTAGCACTTGGTCTTTGTGCTGTTGTTCTTCTAATCTCCATCATTCTTTGCGTACGAGCCTCAAAACATTTCCGACGGACAACAGGGATGGGAGATGATGTAGACGGCGATGAACCAGGTAAGGGCTTGTAAACCCCTCCTGAGATTGCCAAGCAAAAGTGGGCTTAAAAAAAAAACAATCACTTGGCTTACAACACCAGAAGACAAACTGCTTACGGGTAGTTTTCATTTGTTCACAAGATCAAAAGTTAAATGACCTATTTTTCAAAATCGAAAACCATTGTGTTAAATCGTTCGAATCCGAGAGTGTCAGTTGTCTGTGGATTGTCATCATCCTGGTTTGTGTAATTCTGTTGTTGACAATGACTGATGTTTCGACAACCTGATAACAACAACAACAACAACAACAACAACAACAACAATAACAACAGTTCTCTTCTGAACTACAGAAACCGGGACGATCATACTCGATAGACAACTTAAGAATTGTTCTGTTTGCTTTGTTTATTCAATGCATTCACCGTTATCATTAATTTAGTTTATTGTGCATATAATAATGACTTCAAAGGACATAATCCTCCCTTGGCCATGACCCAAACAGTTCTTCATTTGAGGAAGCAAAGTAAACGTAATGTTATTTTGTAGTTCTGTAGTGGTCCCAAATGAATGTTCCCTACGTCACCCACGAGACTAATTATTATCATACTTTGAAAATGGCTTTGTAGTTGCAAGATAATGCCTTTTTGTTAAAGGTGAAATTACTTTTTTCCCAGTACTAGCTATAAATTGATGTTGTGGTCAATGTCTTGCTTTCAGTCCCCATGGTTGGAACACTTCTCACTCCGTTGGTTTAAAGGGTTTGAAGTCGCTTGGTGTTGTCATATAATGACGAGGGCGATAGCAGGGGGCGGTGACCGACAGGCCTACCATATTTATCAAACAAAAACACAGCTCTTCCACTGATACTCTGAGAATAATAAGGGAATAGTTAACGCGACCGAGTACATTGTTGAGTCGTGTAAGCACGCAGGAACTTAAAAGAATACGAGAAAATTTTTTTCAAAATTCTCAAGTGCTTGTATATAACTCAACAATGCACGAGGAACAAAGTTTTCCATTTCTTTATAAAATGGCCTCTGATTTGTGCTCGGTCATACTGGGCCGAGTTGTTCAAAGCCTGATAAGTACAAATCCTGGATTAACTGTCAACAGAACATATGAGTTGTCATGGTAAGTAACCCTGGATTAGCACCAATCGTCCTTCGAAAAACTCGGCCCTGGTGATGTAAGCTGGGTGCATTATAACTCGATAAAGCACACGCGTGACGTAAGACGCTACTATATCGAGCATACTATATCGAGCATACTATATCGCATTTCTTTAAGCATTTTATAAAAGGTTTTGGAATTGAAAACCGAATTCACGATTTTGTATCTTTCTACTTAGGCACTATTGGGAGAGAAAGGGTTTATTCCATACATTTACAAAGGTGATCTAATCTTAATGAACACCTTGTTTTTTCAGCACCAGTTGCAGAAATGGTAGAAATGGACAGGGTAGCCGACAAGCAAAACTTGCTTTATTATTGAACTCTTTATCTCCCAAGAGTGTCGTGGTTTAATAGTGGAAAAAAAATCTTAAATTTCGTTTTTAGCAATTCTAAAAATAATCATCTGCATAGAAACGTACAGCTGCACAATAGCTTTCATTTCAATGGTCACAGGTGTAAACAGCCAGAAACACACCTTGGACAGCTGAATAAACAGTACCATTGGTTGCTTACTGCTCATGCGTAGCCGAGCGGTTATTTCAGTGATCACACTTTAGTATCCCATCCATAACACTTTGGGATCTCATATGTACCCCATCCATAACACTTTGGGATCTCATATGTATCCCATCCATAACACTTTGGGATCCCATATGTATCCAATCCCATCCATAATAAACAGTACCACAGGAAGGTACTGCTAAATAGCTTTCATTTGAATGTCACACTTAGGGATTTGATGCACAGACTCAGATTCCATCCACTGGCTCACAACTTTGAACCAAACTAGAGTACTTAACTTTTGACTTTATTAGAGAAACGTGGTTTATGATTCATTCAGTGGAAAGATTCGTGTGACCATTTGAATCGAAGCTTTGTAAATTAATAATCAGCTTTTAATGAAAAGATCATGCCATTCTCAGAGAATTAGGTTAGTAGAAAACACTTACATTAATGGAAGAAAGGCGAGTGTTTAAAGCAACATCATTTTAATAACAGAAAAGATATTTTTCCCTTATGTCGTTTTGTTTATGTTGTTATGTTCTTATTGGCCCATTTCACACTAGAAGACGGACTAATCGTCTGGACGGACAAGTCGTTCGACGATTTGTTCGTGTAATGTGAATTCTAGACGGACAACTCACCTTGTGTTGGTCATCGTAAATTCATATCTGAACGAACAAACAGTCGATTTTTAAAGCAAGGGGCCTGGCACTAACAGGCTTGGTTACCTTGCTTGCTATCCGCCATTTTGATTTTCCCATAAACCATCACTCCCTTTACTAGTTCCATTCCCCTTAGCGAGTACTGGGACCGACATACAACCATTTGTTCGTCCGGTGTGAATTTAAGTCGGACTTTGCACGACTTATCCATCTAGGCGAACAAATCGTCCTCGAAAAATCGTCTTAATAGACGGACAAATCGACGGACAAAATCAGACGACTTTTACGTCCAAAATTTTGTTCGTCCCGTTTTCACACTAAGACGACTTGTCCGTCTGAGACGACTTGTCCGTCCAGACGATTTGTCCGTCTCTAGTGTGAAAACGGCCATTGTGTCATAATGTTGTGTCGTTCACTCTAAAACATCCGCGATATCAGTTGGAGTTTGTATTTTTATGTTCCTACTATGTCATGATGTTGTGTCGTTCACGCTAAAACATCCGCGATTTAACGGTTGTGTTTTGCCTTTGTCATGTTCTTATTATGTCATTATGTTGTGTTAAAACATCCGTTTTGTATATGCGTGACCACGCCGTTATGTCGTTATGTCGCCAGTGCGGACCGGACAAGACTTGTATGATAATCAGTGAGAAAAAGTGCGACTTTTTGATAATTTTGTAGTCCTCTGTAATGTAAGCTCGTTGCCCTCTTACGGAATACATAAATTGTATTCCTTGAAGCATGACTCTAGAAGAGGAAGATGCTACACCTAGAATACCAGACACAATTACTTGAAACATTTGGCTCAAGGTGGGTATTCGCCATGCAATGTGCGTGGCTCTCCCTCCTTCTCAATGTTGAGTCAAACTGCTTTTAACATTGGACTATCAACATTGGGAAAAGGACCGTGTTTCAACAATTGTGTCTGATATTGTGGTCTTTCCCAGTCAGTAGCTGAGGAGTTGAATTAGTAGAATTGCTTAAAATTAACATTATCTAAAGCACTTAAGGACAGTGTCAGTTCAAACAACAACGACAACAACAGTCTTTATTTGTACTCTTGCCTTACAGAATATATAAATAATAAGAATTGATTAAAATGAAAGTACTTGCTGCCTGGATGACCAAAGAGGCTAGCGGAGCCAGGCATCCAATTGTTCTTAGTATTGAATTAACCCTTTAAGCCCCAAGAGTGATCAGCATCATATTTCTCCTTGTAAGATCAATGCCTTATCATCAAAAAGGTCATGAGAATTAAGGACATGATCACACAAGATGAATTCTCTTGATATCCAAACAATTTCTCCCCATTACTTCTATAGGAAATGTATAGGGACAAGAAATGAGAATTTAAATTTTGATATTAGGGCTTAAAGGGTTAACAAGTTACATAAATTAATAAACCAGTAACGTTATCTTTCCAGTGTTTCCAAACGACAAATGATGTTACTTTGTAAAAAATAATAAAGCAGTTATAAGTAGTATGTATCAGTAGGAATGTTTTATAAAGTAGGCAAAATTGAAGTAGAAAAATTTATGTTTAGGTAGCAGTATATTCTTAGTTTTCAGTTTTTAAACTTTTCTCCAATTAAATTGTATTTAAGCATTTTAGAATTTTTTTCAATTAAGCAAATAAAACGATAAGCTATTTCTTCATTGTGTTTTTTGGTTGTAGCAAGAGATCGTATATTACATAAAGGATTAAAAAGTAAAAAGGGATTTTTGTCAATTAATCTTTAATTTTTATACACATAGTGATAGATCGTATACCAGGTTTAAAGAAGTGAAATGAAAAATTGTTTTGGCATCACGGATGTCTTTTTCGCTAATTTTTCTAATCAAAGGCTCCTGTGAGCCAACCCGTGGATAAGAAATGCTAACGCATAACGCAATATTGTGGTAAGCTTATGTTTTCACACTGACATGGTTTGATATATATATATATATATTTTAATTAAACGCTTGGATTTTGACGAAAGCAAAAAAAAACAACAACTAAACAACACATCACTTTCATAATGTCCAGTCCGAAGAAAGGAAAACGAAACAAATAAAAAAGAAAGGTCCTGAGCGTGACTTGAACTCGCGCCTCCCAACTGTCATTCCTGGTACTAAGCCAAAACCTCAAACCACTACACTATCGTAGAACACATGCTTATTTTATTAATATAAGGTAGATATGAATCAAAACGCGTGTCTCTGTTGAAAAATCTTTTTAGATCGATTTTAATGTTGCATTAAAGACTCCAAATGCGAAACATCTTTAAGTTTATTGTTGTTTATATTCGTATACAACAAATTAGTCATTATCGCTGTATTCACGTTCTTGTTACGAAATGCATTCGTAACAAAGCATTACGTCACTAAGTTTACAGCTGAGTGATGGAACGAACGAGCGAGCGAGTGAGTGAGTGAATTTGTCATCGTCTCCGACAACCCGTTCATTACGCTTCGCGTATTCAGCGGTTAAAAACTAATACGATAGCCTTAGAATCCCGTTTCCCGCAGCTGGCAGAGACGAGGTAGAGCATTCAGTTTCTAGGTCTTTCCATGTGCTGATTCATTTAACCCCTAAAATCCCAAAAGTGTCAATCAAGAAAATCAAGAAAAATCCAAAATTGTATTTGGTAAAATATGGAAACAAAAATGGTACCATGCAAAAGTACTGCCAAAAAGATATAATTTGAATGGTCGCACCATTGACATTACATGTCCCCATAATTGACTGGGAGAAAAATGGATCATTAAACCTGTTCAGTTTTGCGGTACAAATTGAGCGTTTTAATTTTCAAATGGAGTTAGCGTTGAATAATAGGCCATTTCCGAGTTGCTGTTTGTCTCGTTATCAGAGAGGGATTGGTGCACAACCTTTCATGTGAAAATTAGTTTTATTTACATGTGAATGAAAACTAATAGGCCATTTGCACGATGACGTCATTTGACTACTACTACCAGAATCCTTCAGTTTTTTGTTTTGTAGTGCAAATTAGGGCTTTTGTTATTTAAACCGCACTGGGATTACAAAATTTAAATAAGAAAGGAAAAACGAAATGAATTCTGGTAGTAATAGTCAAATGACGTCATCGTGCAAATGGCCTATTTTACATACATACATACATACATACATACATACATACATACATACATACATACATACATACATACATACATGCATGCATGCATACATACATACATACATAATTACATATACTTTTTGTTAAGGCAGGTTGATATGTGGCAACCTAAAGGCTGGTGGGGACCTGCCAGAAACTTAATACTTAAATTACAAAATTAAACAAAAAATAAAAGTAATTAATGAAAATATTAAATCTAAATACTTAAGTTACAAAAATATACTAAAATTAAAAATACAGAAAATCCGTTTGTTTTGAAGTTATCTGACAGACTTCTTTTTAAATTGGATTTGATCTAGTATCCTTGAGGCCTGTCTGAGTTTTTGTTTAAAAAGTTGCTGAGAGGAAGCATCCCTGATGGCTTTAGGTATTAAATTCCAAACTATTGGACTTACTTACACTATTTCTGCCAAGGTTACAGTTGTACCGTACATGCGAAAAGCCATTAATACGCCTTAAGTTATAATTATTGTCGGTGTTGAATGTTTCAAATAAGTCTGTGAGATGGTCAGGTAAACTATTGTGGAAAACTTGATACATTATGGAAGCGAGCCTACGCTTGTAAATATAGCCTAAGGGTTTCCATTTAACAAGATCAAGAACATCAGAGTCAGGTAGTTTGTAGATTATTTTGGCAGCTTTTAAGTGTAAATGTTCCAATACTTTAAATGTAGATGGAGAACATGATCCCCAAATAGCGATGCAATAAGTGATGCTTGGGACGATCGCTTTGAAGTATATTTCCTCTAGTACACTCGAGGGTAGGCCTTTAAACCTTTTCAGGAATTTTAACTTTCCTCCGAACTTAATATGTTGTGCTTTTACTTGTGGTTTCAGTTCAGTTTATAGTCTATTTCAACACCTAAGCAAGTGGATTTAGTGTTAAAGTAAATGCAAGAATCTCCAAACATTAGAGGTCTCATTGGGCCAACAAATGCATGGAGGGAGATCAGCATAGCCACGGTCTTGCCAGTGTGAACAGTGAGATGGTTCTTACAGCACCACAAATTGAAGTAGTTTAAGATTAGGTTTAACGCATCAACAATTTCTTCGACTTCTTCCCCAATATAATAGATAGATATGAAAGGTTGTGCACCAAGCCTCGCTTTGAAAACGAGACAAAAAGCAACTCGGAAATGGCCTATTGTAAACATGCGTACATACAATAGTGACCTCCATATCGCTGGTAAGAGAGACATGCTACAGTGAATTAGGTCAATTGTGTGTACAGGTAGCTAGTCGGTCGCAACTATTAAATTTAGATCATATAATTTGCTATAGTAGCCTTGTAGTGTGTACGTGCGTGCGTGTGTTGCGTGTGTTGCGTGTGAGTGGTTACAAATTTGTCTCTACTGGTTTGTATATATATGTAACTTTAGCTGTAATAACGTTCAATAAAAACGTTTAAATAATTAAAAAAACAGGCCGAGAAATTGTCAAAACGTCTTGACATCTCGTGATGAAATTCATAGTTGTGATGGAGTTTTTAAGAGACGGCGAAAATCTTCTGTCGTCTGCGCGAAAGCGCGAAAGGTCAAATCTACTGCTTCGTAGCCAGGTTCCGGTCCAAATTTTCACTCGTTCCATAATCTGTAAACTTTTTTTAATTCCCCAGTGTAATTACATCATCCAGTTGTCTCGACAGTCCCGTTTCACACAATGCATATTTATGTATCGCTAAGATGTTTTGGTCGTTTTAAATCTGTTTTACTCTTCAATTCTATGACTTCAAACTCAGTATGGAAAATTAAAACCGATCTGTGGACTTACCCTTACGTTGTTTCGTATTCACAAGATGGCTCTTAGAGCCCTTTGATTCTGAATCAGCTCTCCGTTGCTCATTGAACTTCAATGAGATATATAATTACCCGACGAATTATGATTTTGCATATTCCTATAGCCAGTGACGCACAGTTCAACATATCGGCGAACTCTGTCTGTGCCCGCACACCTTCGGGACCAGTTCTAGCTGTCCGCTTTAACCCTTTAACTCCCAAGAGTGCCAAAGATCAAAATTCAAGAAAAATCCCAAAGTTCACTTTGTAAAATATTGAAAAACAAATGGTGCCATGCAAAAGTACTGCTGAAGAGGTTTCATTTGAATGGTCACTCCATAGGATTTCGTCCACAGACTGAAAAGTTAGAACAAATGGTACCATGCAAAAGTACTGCCAAAGAGGTTTCATTTGAATGGTCACTCCATAGGATTTCATTGACAGACTCAAAAGTTAGAACAAATGGTACCATGCAAAAGTACTGCTGAAGAGGTTTCATTTGAATGGTCACTCCATAGGATTTCGTCCACAGACTGAAACGTTAGAACAAATGGTACCATGCAAAAGTACTGCCAAAGAGGTTTCATTTGAATGGTCACTCCATAGGATTTCATTGACAGACTCAAAAGTTAGAACAAATGGTACCATGCAAAAGTACTGCCAAAGAGGTTTCATTTGAATGGTCACACCATAGGATTTCGTCCACAGACTGACAAGTTAGAACAAATGGTACCATGCAAAAGTACTGCTGAAGAGGTTTCATTTGAATGGTCACACCATAGGATTTCGTCTACAGACTCAAAAGTTAGAACAAATGGTACCATGCAAAAGTACTGCCAAAGAGGTTTCATTTGAATGGTCACTCCATAGGATTTTGTCAACAGACTCAAAAGTTAGAACAAATAGTACCATGCAAAAGTACTGTTGAAGAGGTTCCATTTGAATGGTCACACCATAGGATTTCGTCCACAGACTGAAAAGTTAGAACTACACTACATGTCTCCATAACTGACTGTGGGAGTGAGAGGGTTAAAGAAGTGTCTGCTTAATAAAGAGTTTAGTTGCAGACGAACAAGTGAAATTCGGCCATGATGTCCGTCTTAGAGAGTTAACTATATGCTGTGACTGCTGTTGAAACAGGCCATTCAGTATTTGTAACGGAATGGAGTCAATAGCGCCATTAAAAGTTGAACGTTCACATTATGATCATTTCAAGCTGGTGTAAAAAGGATTGAAAAGTCGTTGTGTACCTCTTCACGCGAAATTTTTTTGTCTTCAGTTTAGCGAACTGTTCAGTTCTTTCAGTCAAATGAAAGTTCTAAATGGTTTCTATTAATGTGCGGATCCTTTGGTTTCAATTTAATGTTTTCTGATTTGAAAATCAGTAAAATGTTGGAAACAGACGAGGCCATTACACTGATGCGACAGTGCAACCAATTCCAAACCAAGTCAAAGCCGCATGTGTTTTTTATGCTGTGTTATATTTTTATGTTATGTTATGTTATGTTATGAGTGAAATTTGTGATCCTCGCAGTGTGCTCTCGACTTAAGCAATTGAAAAAGCAACCTGAAAAAAAAAAAACATCAGGTTTGAACGTTCAAGCCTGAATTTTTTTTTCAGGTTGCTTTTCAACTGCTTAAGTTGAGAGCACACTGCGAGGATCACAAATTTCACTCATGTTTATCCGCAGTTCAAATATATGATCTTCAAATATATGATCTTCAAATATTCACATTAATATGTTATGTTATATGTCATGTCATGTCATGTTATGTTATGTTATGTCATGTCATGTCATGCCATGCCATGCCATGCATGTTATGTTATACCATAGCACGTCACGTCTTTTTATATGTCATGTCTCGTCATATCATGTGACGTTACGTTATATTATGACATGTCATGTCAAGTTATGTCATGTGAACTTTAGTAATTGGTCTCCTGGTAGCTGTCCTTGAATTATCGATTGAAATGGATGGTTGCACTTTAGCCTTTTATCAATCTCATTAACCAATAATTTCTCCAATCGATACATTGTTGAAGGGACTAACGTTCCACAATAAACTTGAGGATCAGTAGTTTTAGACTTGATGTACAACTAAATTGTCACAACTTAAAAGAAATGTATGAAAAAAAAACAATAATCAGCATTTGAGTCTATCTGCTGTTTCATTGCAGGAATATTTGATGATGATCCTTTACAGCTTCCATGGTTGGAGGGGCTAGGACTGGAAGGTAATCATGTGAACTTGGTCCGCGTCAAGTCACTCAGCGAAATTTAGCATGTGCTAATATTCTTAACTCGCTGGCGAAGATGTTCCGAGTCTCGAGTCCTAGCCGAAGATAATACTCTCCGAATACTCTCAGAGTTCTCGACCGACGCGAAAGTCGGACAGACCAAGAGAACAGAAAGATACTTATGCCGAAATTCTTTACAATGCCGAAAGTGTATCGTTACGGGAAGCTTGGCACAAACCCGAAGGGATAACGAAAGAATTCATTAAGAATGATAACCTGGCAATAGTCTAGAGACATTTGTATTCAGTCGTTGCAATCAAGGACATATTCTTTATCTTCTTCACTTATAAAAGTTCTAAAAATAAAAAGGTTTAAAAATTATGGAAAACAAAACCCACTGCGCTCATCAGTGGAGGATTCTTCAGAGGCTGCTTATAACTTCTGCCAACAACCCTTGAACCACTTACAGACTTCACTAAAGTTAGTTAAATCTCTGTAAAATGTCTACATTTCCTTTGTAAATTACGAACTCTATAAACGTGCACATTCCCAGAGATTTTGTAACTTCATAAAAAGTCTGTAAATTACAACACATTTTCTGCACTAAGATCGCATAAAATATGTATGTAATCTTAATGTTTTTCTTGTAAATTTTGTGCAAAATTTACAGAGATTTTATGCTACAAACAACAAATCTCTGTAAAATCTTTCTACTTTCTCTGTAAAAATGGCACGAGAAAAAATCTCTGTAAACCAGTAAACATAAAATCTCCTTATTATCTCTGTAAAAAGTGAGTCAAAAAAACTGAATGAAATGTTTGTAAAATGTAAACAAAAAAAAAAAACACAAAATGTCACAGAAAAGTACATACAATGCTTGTATAATGTATGTATTTTATTGCACTAAATCTATGCAAAATGTCCACATTTTCTCTGTAAAATCAGCGTGTATAAAAGGAACGCGTGAAGAATGCATAGCATAAAATCTCACTAAAATATCTGTAAAAAGTAAACGGAACATTGCATAAAATGTTAGTAAAATGCCCACAAATAAACCACACAAATGTCACAGAGAAGTTCATATAATGTCTGTAAATTTCTAAAATTTTATTGCAAATAGAAATTCTTGCAAAATGTCTACATTACTCTCAATAAAATGTAGCTGTAGAAAGGAAAATTTTGCTACAGTCAAACTAAAGGATTGAACAAGTTTACTACCTTTTATTTAATAACTCTGAAGTTCAAATAAAACTAATGGCAGTGGAATGTAAGTGTTTTAAAATGTAAGATTTTAAACACCAGAGTCATACATTGTATAAAGTGAAATTAAAAGGTCTTCAGTACGGCTCAGTCCACACTTGGCACCTGAGAATTTATTATCGGGCACTTAAGTGAGCACAGGCTCTGTGTAAATGCATATTTTGTTGCTTTAGAAGCACTTGACCCTCAATCCACTGCTTTACATACCCATAGTATACAATGTAACTCCCTGCTATGCTTACATGTATGTTTCAAAATGGTGTCTGATGGGCGCCCAGTGTGTGAACACAACACCATTCTGTGCCAGTACCCAGGTGCTTGGCCACCAAGTGTGAACATAGCTCAAGTCTCGTTATACAGTTGGCCTCATAGGCGTACGGGCCGGGGGGGCTGGGGGGGCTAAATTTTGGGCAACTCAGATTTTTTGGGCAGCAAGAGAAATTTGGGCAAAGCCAGTTTTTAAAGAAGTTTCCATAAGTCATTGAGTGCTACGTGATGGTCAAGCCGGTGGTAAGCCGTAAAGGCAATATAGACCAATATGCGGGCAAATGGAACGCTTTGTAAAAGCCCTGCTCACGCTGTCTTCAGACAAAGATCCGAAAACCTACTCTGAGAGCAGAGCCTTATTGACCACCATTTGGGACTTGGAGTTTATCTTCGGACTGTGTGTGCTGAAAGTAATCCTGAGCAACACTAATAAGTCTGTACCGATATCTTCAGCGGAAGACGGTCGAAGTCATCGGATCTCCGCTCGAAGAAATGCCGACATGACCATTCAGACCCTACGCCAGTGTCGGAGTGAAGAAAGTTTCAACAGCGTATGGCAGATAGCATCAGCAATGGGTCTGAAAATGAAGAAGTGGCTGACCTATTCTCAGTTTGAGTTATGAGAAGCCAGGGCACCCAGACAAACGCAATCGCGCCGCCTTCAAGCCCTTGTAGGTGAACACGCGCAAAGACAAACGCAGCTGACACCGGAATCGTACCACCGTATTAACACTTACTATGCGTCCATCGACAGGGTGCTGTCCGAGCTTGAGCTCGGGTTTAGCGGAAATGACCAGGAAATACTCGGTGCTTTGGGAAATATCTGTCCCCGTGAAACACGTGATAAAGAAAGCTTCTCCCGCGTTGCTAAATTTTACAAAATCGACGGCGAGATTCTGGAAGCCGAGCAGAAAATGTACGCGAGTTTTCGTCGTGTGCGCTGATTAGGCTACATGACTGTTTCAGAAATGCTGGAGACAATGCACGAGAATGATCTATTTGATATGTTTCCAGAGTTTTCTAATGCGGTACATATCCTTGCAGTGATACCTGCTACATCGTGTTCTGCACAACGATCATTCAGTGCGTTGCGCAGATTGAAAACTTACCTCCGCAGCACCATGGGGCAGCAACGTGTCAGTAACATCGCACTTATTAACATTGAAGGGGCATATGCCAACTCTGTAGTCAACAATGACATGGATCGTATCATTGATATCTTCGGCCGTCGAAATGGCAGAGACAGCTATTTCTTTTAACGCGTTTTCTGAGCTCAGACATGTGATAGATTCATATGTAAGAATATTTTCACTTCATATGTAGGCCTATGTTAGTGCATCGTATGACCCTCGTTTCTTTTCGACTGTTTCGTAAAAATTTGGGCAACTTGCGAGAATTTTTTGGGCAAATGGTTCACCGCCCCCCTGGCAAAAAATTGCCCGTACGCCTATGGTTGGCCTGGCGCACGCTACTGGTGTACATGGCTAAAATTCACACTTAATTTAGCTCTTCTGAAATTATTAAAATTCAGTTTAGGTTGAGATTTGGTAAAAAAAAAAACTAAAGTTCATTAATGTCTTCCCCGTGAACAATTTTAGTTTTACATATAGGGTTGAATAAAACAGAAAATTTTACAATAGTCACCAAAAATGAGGCCATTTTGGACACTACGCGTAACATTTACAGTCTAACCTGGCACAATTCATAATTTCTCCGCTTTGATGATATGTAGGCATTTTTTCTTTTGCAATTAAAGTTAATAGCTAATGAGCATTATGTATTTTAAGAATGACTTTAAATGATCGAAAAATAACAAATTTATACCAATTTGCAGCAAGGTAACCTAATATTACGTACCTACAAAAACAGCCTGGTCGAAAATTTTCAAAATCGATTTGGTTTTAGCTCCGTTTCTTATGTTAAAAAAACAAAAAGACTTTTGAAGTGCTCATAAGTTCAGCTTATTTCCTGGGGTAACAATTTTCAATTTGGAAAATCCATTCTCAAACTACAATCCAATTTTCACGGTTAGACAGCGTTTATTTTACATAAAAATACGTTTCGTTGTACGATGGATCGAATTACGGATTCTACAGTGTGCCTTGGCACGAACAAGTTGTGCATAAAGTGTGCCCAAGTTGTCCATGAAGTGTGCATGTCTAGCTTTTTTTCATGCCTAAGCAGTGCCTAAGCTGTGCCTAAGTTGTGCCTAAATTGTGCCTTAATTCGGGCCTAAATTGTGCCTTTGAACGGCGTTATGTAAATATTCCCGGGAAACATTATTTTCATCTTGCTCGTGTCACAGCGCTTTTTGGTCACACATTGTTATGACGATAAATTGCAAGATTGTTCTCATGCAACGAATTATTTTTTCTCCAAGTGAAAGCGACGGCGGGAAATCAGTAATCGTGTTTACTTGTATTCTTCCCGCACTGCCGCTTTCCCAGCCGTTTGGAGATGTAGAATAGTACTAGTATTTAATACAAATGTAGTTTCTGACCATTCGGTCATCGGCTTTGGATAAATACTGCCAAACATTCAAAAATTTGTTCGAACAAATTGACGTTTTGGAGTTTTATCATTCGATTTGGATTTATAAAACGGAATGGGTCATTTTATTCATCGGATGAGCTGTCTGGTGTTTTCACAAGTTGGTCAAATTTCAGCAATAAATTAGCATAACCTGATGTCAAAACTGTGCAGATCACATTTCAGCGCGGAGAGATTTGCGTGTTTATTGACAAAAGGATCTGTCTCCAAAAAGAATCAGTGCACCAGTTGAGTAACAATGATTACAAAGCGGAAAACAACGCTAATTTCGAATTGTTAAAACAGAAAGATAGATTTATATCACGTTTTCTTCAAATATTTAAGTTCACGACGCATTTTATACCAAACAATCTTTGTTTAAGCGAACTGGCGCTGCAACACTTTGTATTTTCGGCAGGAAAGTTCACCGGTGTTTCGTTTCGTTTCAGCGAAATTTCTAAAAATTCGCTTCTTTTTTTTTAATTTGCTTTGCGAATTTTCGTGTGCGAGTTATCATGAGAACGATGCGAAAGTACTCTCGAAATGTCGGCGATATTTTGTCGAATATTCACGAGAACAAAGAACGAAGAAGTCAAATCAAACTACAGAGAAGGTAAGCCTTAAAACTGCTGTTTAAATGTTTTGTTCAAACGACTTTTGTAAAGTATTAAACTCTGTGGACCGAACGAATAATTTGAACGACTTTCCTAACGCTTTCAACGCGTCAACGGCCTGGAAAAAAGTTTTGTACGCTTTTTTTATAAACGCTTCCAACGGCATGGATGAAAATTCGAACGGTTTTTCCAACGCTTCTAATGCTTTCCTAAACCATTTTAACGCAGTTTCCGAACTGCGATCAAACGCTTTTAGGCCGTTTAACAGATAACTGTTTAGTGTACGTTTTCCCGTGGAAGGTCACATTTATCATGTTTTATTATTATTATGTCTTGCTGTTCTCGCTCAATTCTCCACAACAACCGCGACTCAGTCAGAAAGGCACGCGAGGCCCATCTTATAGATAAAGCGATGACACTTCATCCTCATGGTATAAATAGACGTGATGAACTTAATTAGTGACATTTAGCTTATTTGTTATCAATCACTTTCTGTTATTCTGTTGTATGTCCTATTTCAAATGAGTTATATGTAACGGTCATTTTATTTCTGTATTCATTTTTGTTTTCTAGCCCCCGTAGGTTTGTTTTGCAAACCGAAATATCGGGCAAATATATTCAACTGTTTATTGTTTTTTTTATTTCACTTCTGTCTCTATCTTTTCTTCTTGCCGTAAGGATCAGTTTGCCGTTTTTACCATTACTATTTCAATTCCCGTTTGTTTGTCTTGCTCGTGTCAGCCGAGTTATTACTATGACTTGTCACTTTCGATTCTCGCTGATAACCATATTTTTTACGGACTGAATCTGGCTGGTCACTCGCCGAGAATTTTCGTACGGCTTGCCTTCGGACGAGTTAAATATAACGTTTCCGAAAAACGTGCCTAAATGGGCGTAAACTGTGCCTAAGCATTCTGTAAAACGTGCCGAACCTGTGCCTAGTCTGTGCCTTTTGTTTTTTTTCTCGTGTGCTTTTGCGTGAAATCCGTGCCTTTCACAGAACGTGAATTGGTGCATAAGCACGGTATTACGCTCGTGTACACATGTTGCGTGCGCCAGGCCCAATGCTGTAGGGTTCTGGCTGCATTAATATTGGGCCAACGATGTAAGGCTCTGGCTATCTGAATATTGGGCCAATGAAGCTGGACTCTGGCTACATTAATATTGGACCAATGATGTAGGGCTCTGGCTGCATTAATATTGGGCCAATGAAGTTGCGCTCTAGCTATATTAATATTGGGCCAATGATGTAGGGCTCTGGCTGCATTAATATTAGGCCAATGATGTAGGGCTCTGGCTACATTAATATTGGGCTAATAATGTAGGCCTCTCGCTGCATTAATATTGGGCCAATGAAGTTGCGCTCTGGCTATATTAATATTGGGCCAATGATGTTGGGCTCTGGCTACATTAATATTGGGTCAATGAAGTTGGGCTCTGGCTATATTAATAATGGGCCAATGATGTAGGGCTCTGGCTACATTAATATTGGGCCAATGAAGTTGCGCTCTGGCTATATTAATATTTGGCCAATGATGTAGGGCTCTGGCTGCATTAATATTGGGCCAATGATGTAGGGCTCTGGCTACATTAATATTAGGCCAATGAAGTTGCGCTCTGGCTATATTAATATTAGGCCAATGATGTAGGGCTCTGGCTTCATTAATATTTGGCCAATGAAGTTGCGCTCTGGCTATATTAATATTGGGCCAATGATGTAGGGCTCTGGCTACATTAATATTGGGCCAATGATGTAGGCCTCTCCCTGCATTAATATTGGGCCAATGATGTTGGGCTCTGGCTTCATTAATATTGGGCCAATGATGTAGGCCTCTCGCTGCATTAATATTGGGCCAATGAAGTTGGGCTCTGGCTATATCAATATTGGGCCAATGATGTAGGGCTCTTGCTACATTAATATTGGGCCAATGAAGTTGGGCTTCGGCCACATTAATACTGGGCCAATGATGTAGGCCTCTCGCTGCATTAATATTGGGCCAATGAAGTTGGGCTCTGAATACAATATTGGGCCACTTACAATCAAATTTCAACAAAGTTACATGAAGGTGTTCATTAAGATATATTTCAATTCTTGGCTTTCACATGACGTCATAAAAATTAAAAAATCTAAAGAAAACGTCCTACAAAGCTGTTTCTAACATGGTGTGTGGATAGAAGTGTTATAATCTTTCACAAAAAGTTTCAGGTTTTAACGATGTTTTGCTTCCGATTTACAAAGGTTTTAAATGTGTCACGCAATACGTCACGCTATTTCAGATAAGCCGCGAAAATAAACAAAATTGAATCAGCTGAAAGTTATTGTTTGCATTATAAGTGCTTATAAGCTGAGTTAATTGAGCTTATAGCAAATACAATATTTTTGGATGTGATTTTTGGTGTAATTAAGACTTTGAATTTTTGGCCGCCATCTTTGTGCCCCTCAGGGGCACAAAGATGGCCGCTCCATACATTTCTTACTAAAAATATCTAATACTCGTTCGCCTATAACTCTTGAACGAAATGCTTTTGCGCTTCAAAATTTGGCCAAGATATGTAGTTTTAAACTCTCTACAATTCCATAAACATTTTGGATTCGAAGTCTATTTTTTAATGCTTCTGAATTTTGATATGACGTAAGTGAAAGCCAAGAATATGTAAATCTTGATATACGATTACGTGTAAGCTACCCAAAGAAACCAATTAAAGACAATCTCAGAGAGAATGCATAAAAATCCTATCTCCGACTCCAAATAATGATTGTTTTAGAAGGTAAATCTAATAATTCTTTATACTAATTTTGTTCTCTAAGTCTCTATAATTTAATAAAAACGTATAAAAATTCTGATAAATAAAACCTAAATGCTGTCGAAAACCTAAAATACAACACACATAATGGTCTGATACATGGGAAATTCTATAAAAAAAATTAAAGACATTAAATAGGACATTAAATTCATCGTTTGTACTTTCACGAAAATAGCACTACAATACTGTATAGCATTTTTAAAATAAATTCTCACGTAATATTTACTTATCTTGATTGGATTCTAAATAAATAATCACATGTAATAAACTGTAACATTAATGTTTACCTTAGCCTAACATGTAACATTTCCATATGAGATTGTATTTGTCATACATATAAATTCATTACTTTACATCACTAAGTTTCTTGGCCTTCAGAAAAAAAACAATGCAGTAATTGATGCATAGGATAGTGAAATCTGAAAGGAAACAAAATAATGCATGCAAGTCAGAATGTATTTTTTTATAATTTAAACAATGAGTTGGAGACCTCCATCAAACCAACTAATCTCACACATGACCTACACTGTACACACTGTAGGTCGAAAACTTAAGGTTTTGTTATATACAAGATCAGGGCTTTGCTCTAGCAGTGCCTGGTGTTTCCTGACAACTTACTTTTGCCCTGAGGCAACCAAGAAATCTATGTTTTTGCATATTTGTAAACCTCATAATGCTGGGCACCCTGGTTTTCACAGGTTCAGAGCTTTCGGTCCCGTGCAAACTTTCTCAGAGCACAGCCTTGAAGAGCCACCACTCTTGTTTTACAACCTGCCCGGTAACGGGTTACCTTGCAATACGATAAATCAGCTTTTTCAACAAACGCATCGAAACCCTCAACCTGAATTCCCTGTATCTAATCACCACAAATATCAATCCCATTATAAATGTGTTAACTTACTAGATTCTGTTTCAACAGCATCAGGTTGTTTGTTATCCTTGGTTTTGTCCTCAGTCTATAAATTATGAACCAAAAAAATAACATTTTTGACTGGCAGTAAGTGTTTTCACAAGGAATTAATCTGAGGAATTCTGCAAACTCAAGAAATTAATATGCTGTTACTCCTCTGGTTGGAATGCCATTATCACAAATAAGACTGCATGTTGTCTGGTAATGTGGCAGTACTCATTTACTCCTAATGTGCAAAGAGGCACTGCAAGGGTCAAGTTAACACTTGAACAACTTGGGAAGTAAAAACTGATTGACCCAGGACTTCAAATATCAGCACGTCAGTGACAAAAAGTTTCCACAAGTGAGTGCAAATGCTCAAGCTCTCAAAAATTTATAAATGAGTTTTCCTGTTTTACTTTTTTTAAAGTGTGTTAGTTTCCCAGTGTTTCTGCTGGTAATAATGTACAATGTAGTTATTTATTCAGGGTTTAATTCTTCATAACAACATACTTACACTGTACTTGAGTGTTGTCATGCAGTGTCACTGCAATCATCACTACATGTACATGTATCTTCTACAGTGTACCCTGTTGTTCTGTTTTGTAATTAGAAAAAAATATTGTTAGAAGAATAATGTCAGTTGTTTCATTGTTTACGCGTAGATTAGTTTGATCAACTGAATTGTTGATAAAGTAAATTAAGGCTGATGTTTTGAGAGCTAACACTTAAAAAATAACTTCTTTATTCTTTTATGGTAGCAATTTACTTTATCAACATGACTGATAACACTAACGTTTTGTTTCACTCCCCACAATTCATTATCACAGTTTCATTTGAAACCAACTGCTTTATATTCAATGTCTATCATAATTATACATGCAAGGCTTTAGACCAGTGCAAATTATGGTCCTGTACATGTACATGTATTTACACAACAAAGAGTGACGCAACTCCTGCATAGTTTAAAGTCTACTCTGGGTTAAAGGCCCAGTATCACCCCTTCGGCATTGCAGTCGTTTGTTTTTGTTTTCATAAATGGTACAATTTTGCAATTTTGGGCTGTGCTCTAGCAACACAGTGGCCCATAGCATGTCACCTTTGACCTTGGGTGATCAGAAAGTGTACAAACATGTAGCTTTTCACAAAACATATAAGCTGGTACCAATAATGTAGATTTAGAGCACAGCCTTACAGCCTTGTAAGGCTGTACAGTCCATTGTTAAGTAAAAATACATATAGTTATTTTCATAATGATGCTATTTACCCACACGATGGCTACAACTGTACATATATGCTGTGCTTAAAACTATCCTTGATTCTATTTTTGTTTTATCCTCATTAGCAAACATTACATGTATGTCACACAGACTAAAGAAAAAAAAATAAGTGAAGTGCAACAGCTACATGATCAATCAACATATGTACATGTACCTACAACAACAAATTAAAATTGCCTTCTTTTCTGGTGGGCCTTTCTCTTTACAAAGAGCTATCCAATATGACGTTTGTGAACTACAGATACGTCCATTATAATCACACTAAAAAATACACTGAAATGAGGACATTTACAAAACATGGACCCGGGTCTATGGACCACCCCTGTGGACCCAGTCCATGGACCACCTGATGGACCACCCCTTATTTTTGTCAATTTTAATTTTCTTTTCCCAAATTTTTCTGTCAGTCTAAAGGATGGACTGTGGACTGAGGACAGGGTATAAAACACAGTCTTAAGTTGAAATAAATTATGGCATTCAACATCAATATTTAACTTCCTACTATTTTACGCTTTTGCCAACATTGCATTTTATACAATGTATGCAGTCCGATTCTTGGCTGGTACTGTTGGGGCGGGAGCATGTGAAGTTTTAGTGCTCTCCCCACAGATTTCATTTGACACATATAGAACAAGAAGGACTGGGTCAAGTCCCATGCTACAGTGTGTGCTATTACACGTATTATGGGATGCAGACAATCCCATGTGCTTGTCTTTTGGAACATGGATAAAACAAAAGTCTAGTGGAGTATACAAGTGTAAACAAACACATGCCAAAGCCACCATACTGATTGTTTTCATTGTTTCTACATGTAGGTGCTTCGTGGATACTCGCAAAGAGCAGTGTTTTCATTTTGAGTTCTCGGTGAGGGAAGGGGGAGGGAACGGGGAAGGTGAGGTTCATTCAATTCAAACCTCAAACACTGCTCTGTGCGAGTATCCACAAAGCATCTAGAAATAATAACAAACAAAACCAATCTTTATCTTGTTCCGACACTATTCATCAGTATGGTTGCTTGCGCACATGTTTGTTTATACTCCAGCAGGCCTACACTGTAATCAGTATTTTTTTAACAGCACATGCACAACGAATCCAAAAGAAAAGCACACAGGATTGTCTGTATCCCATAATTATAGTACAGTGTAGCTTGGGACTTGGTCCAGTCCTTCTTGTCCTACTTGTGTCTTGACATTGCTACTTGATGTTGAATGCCATTAATTTATTTAAACTGAAGACTGTGTTTTATACCCTGTCCCCAGTCCACAGTCCATCCTTTATACTGACAGAGGTCCATGTTTTGTATTCGTCCCTGAACTGACTATTGTCATTTTTGCCGGGTACTGATTAACTAAGCAATGTTCACCTTTTCCAAAGGTTTTACCTCCAACAATTAACAAGTCAGTGGTCTTATGACCTACAGTATGGTTTCCTAAGCATGGACGGCCAAAGGCCCCAGCAAATAAGAAGAAAATAATACTGTATATGTATTTTATGTTAAAAATCAACATCACTTGAACAGAATTGCAAGATTGACAGATATATTAAAATTCAAGGTTTAGTTTCTTATAAGCTTATTTATTCAAATGAGCAGGCTGAAATTGGTTCTGTCCTGGTGTACCGATACATAAGGACAAAAACAAAGGACTAAACAAAACACAACGTGAAATCCCTTGTAAAGACTGTAAGCCCGTACAGTCACCAAGACAAAACCCTGAAATTCGCAGAAAATCTTCAGTACAGGTAGCCAAAAATAATATTTAAACTGGTTTACATTGTTAACGTAAGCTTACTTACCTTTGGAATCACAAGGGCAGCAAGAATGAAGCGCTTGAATTGGTGTAGCATAAAAGAACTAGCCAACACGGCGATCAAATTAACTTGACTTGACGATGCATGTAGGTTGGAAGCAATCGTATGCGTAGCGATCGTTGATATGTTGTAAAAACATTGCATGTAGCTTATTCAGAAAACGTGGAACGAGAAAAAGGCTCAAAACACAAGTTGTCTTTTCAAATCAAGTGAAGTTTAGGGCGCTGAAAGCGAGCAGTAAAGTCGTTGAAATAAGCGCCACAAACTGCCCGCCGGGAATGACTCTCTTGCGCATGATCAATTCGCACCCAAGACCTCCCGGCCGAGCGGCCCCAGCGGAAAATTGCTTTGATGATTGCCTTTGATTTATTTATTTCTGATTCACCATTATTATAATAGGCTTTAAAATGCATTTCTTTTGAATCTCTCGTTCTTCGGAAATTATTCCTATTTCCGTTCCAGGTAAATCCAGGCTTTAAAAACACCTCTTTCAAGAGCTGTTTAGTAAAGGCTAAAATATTAAAATGCTGTGTCAGTTGTGTGCTCCTCATCGGTTTTCACCTTTTTCATTGACATGTGAAGTAAAGATTTGTGATCCAAATGGTACATGAGACAATATCTTATACAACAGTAATACCGCCGTTGAACTAAGCTGTGTCTTGTATTTTGAAATATATATATATATATATATAACCGTACATCCTGTGCCCAAGTTCAGGAGTTGCCATAAAGCCATTATGGTAACAACCGGGAGGGCACATTGTATACATAATTGTATATATATATATATTTTTTTTCCTTTGAATGATACGTTTTTTCTCGCTCTCGCTCGCGACGGAAGCGGCAATCTCTTATGTGTGTGCTTTTGCTCACGTTTGAGTCGATATCGGACTGTTACACTAAGTTCACTCAAAATAAAGAGTTGTTTCAACTCACTTTATTGGGTTAAGAATTAACTCATATTTTGAATTTGAGTGAGAAGCACTTACTCACTGCGGTGACTAGTTTTTAATCGTATGTTTGAGTAAAAGCAGTAAAAGGTGACTTCCACTTGATTTTCTCAAAATAATTTCTGATAAGGGACTGCGCAATAATTATCAGGAGGGGGTTGGAAAACCAGAGGGGGGGTGGCATAAAGTAATATCAAAGCAAGGAAAGGGGGGACTCAAAGTAAAATAAGTCACTCAAGAGGAGGGGGCTAAACATTTTGTTTCAAGTGTTCATAGTTCACACTGAAAGGCTTGATGATCTGTTCTGTGGCTGAACTGCAAGTTCAATCTGTGGCAATACGATTATCTTCCACAACATTTGAACAGTAGAATATAGTATACGTCAGTGCAAATATTTTGCCTTGCATGGTGAAAATATTTTGTTCCAGTTCAAATATTTTGCACTGGTTCAAAATAAATTTGAACCACTGCACACAAAATAATAATTGCACCAAAATCATAATTTCACTACAACATAGATAATCATATTGCAACAGATTGAAGATGCACCTCAACCAGCATGGTCTTAAGATCAGTGGAGGTAAAGTGGCACTGGTTGAACGAGTTCTCCAGTACGTTCGTGGTGATCATTCTTGCATCCCACGAGAAACCCAAGAGAACGTTAACAAGGAAATTAGTTCCAGTGCAAGCAACTCGGATTCGCAATCAAGTGATTCAGAAGTGGAATCGGATAGCTTTGTTGAACACTGCTTGGAGGTCATGTTTGTTCCAGATACGGATGTCCAACACGTTAACATGTAGCATTGCTGTATATCCACGTCTGGAACAAACATTACCTCGTAGCAATAACAGGTAGGTGTATATGAAGAAAATGTTGGGTAATTGTATATAAAAGGTGTGTGAAGAGGGGGGGGGGGGGGGGGATCATAAAAAATTTCTGACTGATCAAAGAGGGGGGCAATAACTAAATTCGCTCCTTTAGAAGGGGGTATTACGTAATATTTTCCTACTTGAAGCCCATTTTCCAACCCCCCCACCTGATAATTATTGCACAGTCCCTAAGAAGTTGTTTCAACTCACTTATGTTGGATTAAATATTTAAGTCAAATTTTAAGTACACTAACTCAAAATATCGAGTAGTACAATGCCTACTTTACAAAAAAAAAATAGTCGGTTGTACTCATTTGCGGCGGTTAATTTCAGAGATTTTGTGATGCCCCGTTTGCGTCAATTTACAGAGATTTCATAATGCCCCGCGGCCGTTTGCGTCAATTTACAGAGAATTTATAGTGCCCCGTTTGCGTCAATTTACAGAGTTTTTATGATGCCCCGTTTGCGTCAATTTACAGAGATTTCATAATGCCCCGTTTGCGTCAATTTACAGAGATTCTATGATGCTCCGTTTGCGTCAATTTACAGCGATTTTATAATGCTCAGTTAGGTAGGTAAACTTTATTTATCGTACGCGGTGTCAATTCATAATACATGTTCTTCCGTCGAGCCTTAATCAGCAACAGATTAATAACGTAACTCAATTAAATTGTCTAACTAAATTCATTATCTATACGGGATTATACTAAAAGCTATAAAAAGTATCCTTTATTAACTATCATTAAATTAGATAAAAGGAAATGCATGATTTAAAAGAGCTAAGAGTGAGTTACATCTTAGCGCTCAAAGGCAAGCTGTTCCAGAGAACAGAACCGCGCTATTGCAAACTTCGTTTGCCTGCTTCAGTACTCGGTCTAGGAACGAAAAGGCTGTATTTTGAATTTCTTAGATTATGTGAGTGAACACTGGATATAGCTTTAACAATTCTATATAGACGATTCGGAGAAAGATTATGTTTGTTTGTGTCAATTTACAGAGATTTTATAATTCCTCGTTTGTCATTAGATGTTCCCCTTGGGGACCACATTAATTTACAGAGATTTGGTAACTGAATTAAAATTAAAATTACGCAGTGCCATTTACAGACATTTTATATTAGAAAACTAGGCGTTATTAAATCTTTGTAAATAGAAGATTTACAAATATTGTTGGTAGATTTTATAAAGTCTGTAAATTGTAAGTCTTTCCTCTCACTACAGCTCCTATAATTTATAAACATTTTACAAACATTTTATAAAGAACAAGACAACAAAACTATATAAAATGTCTGTCAAACGAATTTACAGAGATTTTGTTTTCAACAGGAGATAGTACCAAGTCTGTAAATTCAAGATTTATAGACATTTTATGAAGTCTGTAAATGGTCCAAATTTTCCAGTGGAGAAGGAAGGAGTAGGTTGCTTTTTACTTGACATAAGCAAGATAACGTTTGTCAATTTTGATTAAAAAGAAAGAAAAGAAATAAGGAAATTCATCCGTCCTAACGGGTTAATAAACACTGATATTGTGAAATCTGAGGGACGTAATTCTAAAGAAAAACGATTTTCCGTTTTTTTTAATGAAACCCTGGCATAGTTCTCCGGATAGTATAAAAACGTTTGCTTTGTAAAGATGGAATTGCGGTCGTTGGTCATTCTAGTGTTGATAAAATATAATGAAAACAAGTAAAAATAAACAGCTGATATTCAAAGTAGTCTATTAATAAAGCACACCAAATGAAACGAGACAAATGCAATAAAAACTGACAGTTTGCTCAAGAAACGCCATTCACTTTTAGTAATCTTATATCAATTAGGTCATCCACTGGTAAAGCCGATTTCGAAAAATACCATAATAATCTTTCATGTGCAGGCTCACCCTCACCGGGGTGTAATTATTCAAGTTGTCTTTTATAGAATGGCAAAATGGAATACAGAATACATGTAGGAGCGCTGGGGCGTAGCATTTTGTGTTCGTATACAAATGTACACCGTATGCAAATTGCCCAGAAGTTGAAGCATAGCACGTGCAAACAAAAGAAATTGGAAAAATCAGGCTTACATCAAGCACCACCCAAACCTGCACTTTAAAGAGTTTTATGGTATTTTTCGAAGTGGCCTATTGTATGTAATATATCAAACTAAGACTTGGAAGAGTGTTTCTTCAGGGTATCAAAACACCGAGAAGTGGGTTCAAAAAACCAGGCACAACTGAACGACTTCGAGGTGATAGGATACCAAAACACTCTTTCGAGTGTTTGGTGTATCTTCTCAAACTGATCACTAAATACAGAGAAAACGAAGGAATAAAATCGCCAAAATCTATACTAAGAACGGAATTAATGTTATAATGTTATCGGAAGTAATGTGTCTCTTTTGGAAACCGCTTCTTCACGTTGGCAGCCACTTTACTATGGAACTGTGGAATTCACGTTCTCGTATTCGAAATGCTAGGACGTTCCATTATTTCGATTATTATTTCTTAAAACTCAACGTATTACATTAGCCTGTATTTTTTTATACATAATACATAATAAGAGGTAACGTAACGGAGATTTTAAGCTTTTTTGTTCAAAACCATGCTACAATACCTTAAATCTAAAACACCGCAAGAAACGAATCAACCAATTCTTGAAAAAGGAACAAATCATGGTCTGTTTTAGCCTAATGTGAGAATTTGAAAAGAGTTCGGCTAACTTTTTTCAGGTTGCAATTCATTCAGAACCAGCCGTCTTTGACAAGAGATACTCATCGACAGTTTTGGTAGATTATACGGTAATTTATCACAAAGGTAAAGGTAAAGTCCCACACGAGCCACAGGGTACCCACTCGGCCTGAGCTTAACCCGGTTTCTGTAGTCTGAAACAACTAGGAGTATTGCTGCTCCCCCCTGGATGGGATGCTAGTCCATCGCAGGGTTACCCCCAGCATTTTGTCGCCGGTACCCATTTATACACCTTGGTGGAGACAGACAGTGTGGAGTAAAGTTTCTTGTCTAAGGAAACAACACGACGGCAGAGACCAGGCTCGAACCACCGACCTTCAGGTTGAAAGTCCGACGCGCTAACCACTAGACCACCGTGCCGCCCACAAAACTGGGCCATCATTTGTCCGCTTCTGTTAATACAGAAAAAAAATTGCTTTTTAAAATCCCCGTGACGCTTGCCACTTTAAATTTATCTCTTAGATTAGGTACCAGTATACTGAGTGGTAATTTAAATTGTATTTTTCTAGTGAAACGATTTGATAAAAAAGCAAGGCTGATAAACGGTACGGAAACGACTATATTTGTAAAATATCCAATATTTCGAAAGGTACAGCCCTTCTTCTAGCTTCAGGGTCTTTTAACGTTTTTTTTAAAGTAGTTTCGTAATAGTTGTATACTTTATTTTATACTGCGTTATGATGCAATGCGTATTTGATCACTGATCCGTCATGAAAAATGCACACTATAAATTATTAACCTTATAAATTAGTATTATCAACCCTTTCTATTCAAAGATTAACTATACAGGAACGTGAAGGTACAAAATAGATCAGTGGAACGCGGTATGCAGGGAAGAAAAGCGTCTGCCTTCCAGGCCCAATTCTGGTCGCTCACACGTATTTCCGAGAAGCGAATTTCACAACCTTTTCTTCGAGGGTTACAGGGCGTAGAGTTTGTGCAAAGTCCCACCCTCATCGGTCTACCCCCATTACGGAGTCGGCTCCGACAAGCGAATTATTCAAAGAGTGCTATTTAAAAGGTGAAAACCTCTTTTCCTCTTATGTTAAACAAATTTCCCAGGTGTACCAAAGCGTAGCCTCGTTTCGGTGCTAGGCTTGTTTTTGTCGTACAACTTCCTAAAATTGTTGTTTTCATTCAGAACTTTGCCAGAGCTTTGGAACTCGTGGATTTATTGACTTCTATTAGCTTGATGTTAGTAATACCAGAAACTCATTAGTGGGTTGAAACGTGCAACTGTCTCTTGCACGCTTCAAAACAAGCTTCCGATGATTCATTTTGCTAACAAGTTGTTACAACCATATTTGGAAAATCAAAATAAAAATATTAACCATAATATTTGCTAGAACAACTTGCTTCCAATCTCAAGGGACCGAGTGGTTTCCAAATATGGTAGTAAGCTGTGAATGCGCGTTACACGTTTCAACCCACTTAAGGGTTTCTGGTAATACTTAGTTTTTATGATTTTGCTTGTTATACTATATATACTGTATGTACTGTATACTATATATACTACACTATATACTATTTTTACAATAACTGTGTGAATTCCCGCGCGCTGATTGGCTCATTTCTATGGTCGATGAGAGTATAGACCATGAAAATGACGTAACAGGTAACGCAACGCGGTGAGTTTTGTCAAACTTTTGGCGCTACGGGTTCTTCAAACAGTGAAAAAGGCACTTAAAACTGCAATTCTTCAATGAAAAGAATGCTCTCTCTCGTCAGGTAAATTTAATTTACAATCAGCTAAACTTGCCTGGAATTAAGTGCGAAGCAAAAAGGACAAACAACTTGTCGTAGTTTCACGGGAAAATCCACGGAATCAGTCGCCGGCGCCCGAAAGGACTAAAACTGAGCCGAAAACAACTTGGAGCAAAGATTCATCTGATTATTCGAAGATATTTCAAATTTGAAAAAGGTTAGCTTTGTAAACTGTGCCTAGTAATTTTATATTTGACTTTGTGTGAGGTTATTGTGCTCTATTTTGCGATTATCGCCGAGCGCGGTTCTCTAAATTTTGCCAAATAACGGCTCTTTGTTTTGCTGTGTTAAAATTTATATTAAAAGATTCTAGCGATGATTTAAGCTGAAGAGAATTTTTGTGTGAGCCTTTTTCGTTACATAATTTATTCACATAAAAAGTTAAGGCTTTAATTATTCCCCACGCAAAAAACATTTTACAGCAGTTTGTCAGTGTTAGGTTGTTTATCTTGATCCCGCAAACTCGTTCGCTCGGCGCTCGTAGTTCTTCAAGTTTGTTATTGCAAAAAACAAATCGACCGCATTTTTCCATGGTCTATACTCTCATCGACCATAGAAATGACGCCATAAAATGTTCAAAACTTGGCAGTGAAACCACTCGCCTAACGGCTCGTGGTTCCACTTGAGTTTTGAACATTTTATGACGTCATTTCTGTGGTCGATGAGAGTATAGACCATGGAAAAATGCGGTCGATTTGTTAAATATACGATACTATATATACTATATATACTGGATGAGAAAGATGTGATGTTCATCATGACACGAGCATGGGACGAAGAAAAATATCTGAGTCCTCGGCAAGATGTACTGCAGTTTGTTGTTTTTTTTTGGAAAGTCCCTTAGAACTTTGGTATTTGTGCGCCATTGAAATGAAGTTATTGTTATTATTATTTTTACATCAAGGATTTCTCGAAAAGTTCGTATTAAGGAGGTATTACGGGTAAACGCCATTTTCCCATTACTTGAGATGGAGTTTTCGCCATCAACCTGGGGTGCTCTTGCGTGGATATGTAAATGTAAAAACAAGGAAATGTTGTTTATAGTGGATATCAAGTGTTTGTTGGTCTTTGTTCTGTGCCTCCTTTTAACTCATACTATTTCATTCAAATTCATCTGTGATCCTTGCACTTAAGTACAAAGTTAAATCCTCCAAACGGATCCATGTATTACTGCTCCAATAATTAACAAACACATCTCATCAAACTGTTCATTTTGGGAATAAAAGATGTTTTCTCGGCTTTATATATGTGTCACACAGAGGCGCTTCGTCCACGTTGTCGCTCAAGCTGAAGCTCGACTTGAACCGATGTCTCGCCGTCCCGTCGACCAGTGACGGAGTGGAAATGAAGGCGCATGTGCTGGCTGAGGGCAGATGTGCGCAAGCTTAGTTGTCGAGCAGTTACCACCACTGGGTAAAAGGTATGTGTGAACTGATTTCCTAGTCTGGAACGAAAAGTTCCCATTTCCTTCTTAAATCGACTATGCCTGAATGGGTAGAGGAACGGATTCACTAGTGAATTCAAGCTAAAACACGTAACTGGAACCCAACCGCCGACAATGAGGAAGGAGCGCATGCTCGAGAATGATTTCACCATACCGAGTAGAACATCGGAGAAGGAATACACATACACGAGCAGAAGGACAGTTGGTAAAGTGAACAAGATAAAATTTGAGGACACCAACGTGGCGATTTTTCTCGCCAGCCTTGCTTCGCGCTTAATGCCAAATCGTGCACTGGATTTTCTCGCATAACAGAAGATCAAAACATACAGTCCAAGACTGATCAAGTAAAGGAACACAAATATGGCGGAAATGCCGAGTGTCACGTCTGATGTTTCCACGATTTCTTTTCCTGTATGAAAAGGCATGGTACACTGGAACCACTTGTGGTATTTCAGCTTTTTTACGCCCAGAAGGGGTAAGCTTGCAAAGATGACGGCTGCTATCCATACCAGCGACAAAATGACAAACAACGTTCTCTTATTTAATTTACTTCGACATCCCTGGAAGTGAACTATGACGAGATATCTTTCCAGAGTTAACAGCAGTGAATTAACAACAGCTGTGACTTGACCAGTAGTAAATATCATTCCAATGTAACTGCAAATCGATGAATCGTTTTCCATAATAACACGCGGAATAATTTCGTCTGAGTTGCTAAACAAGTTGTACTTGGCGATCATCACGCAGTACACCCCAATGAATAAGTCACTCAGTGACATACTGCTGACCAAAATAAACGAAATACTATTTCTGAGTACCCTCGAACTGACAATCACAACAAGAACAATCAGATTCAAAAAGATTATCAATGCACCCAATGCATACTGCGAGAAGAACAATTTCTGTGGAACTTGATACAACTGGCTTAGGAATGTGATCATTACCTCGTGTTTAAAGCAGTCCGAGTAGGGATCACAGAAACATTGCGGCGAGAAGCCTTGCTTTACAAATTGTGCCGACACCCCATATTCGACTTCATCAGGGTAAAAATAAAATTCTTTCATTGTTACGTGACACGGAATATCCTCGTATTCACCTTCACCGCTAAAGCCGTCCCCACTCCCCTCCTCATCATCTCCCATTTCCTGGTCGTTGAAGAACGTTTCGTTTTCCGAGATCTTGATGAGGTCACACGCAACACAGTGATGACTCCACGTGACTCCCTGCACCTCTTTAAGCATGGGCAAGTTTAGAAACCGCTGACTTGGCACCCAGTCCTTGTTTCCGTTTATTTTGAGAACTTCCAGAAAGGGAAGGTCGCTGGAGGGGTCACCTTTCCATTCCTTTAAATCGTTGTATTGAAGATCTCTTTAAAATAAAAGGTAAATATCTATGTTTCAAATCATTTGAAATAAGCAAACGCTAGCAGAGAAATAATCAAGTTAAATCAAATACATTAAATTAATTTAATTTTATTCCATGACAGCTCGCTGTTTTTCAAATGAAACGAAGTTTTCAATTCCAAAAAATGTATTTTTTTGTTAAATACTGAATATACTTCCTGGGAAGGTATTTTGTACACATATAAAAGGGTCTACCCTCGGGCGAATTTTGTTCCCTCCAGTTTTTTTTTGTCACAAAATAATCTATTCCTTGGGAGCACGCTGTTAGGTTAGCACATCTACATTATGCCAGTTTAGATCAATTAACTTTTCAGGCTTTTACAGAGATAACAAACTTACAACGTGTGAAGATGCTTTAAGCCTTGAAATGCGTGTTCGTTGATAATTTCGATGCTGTTGTTTGCTAAAGATCTGAAGTAAAAATGTTGAATAAGAATAAAAAGAAGAAGAACAATGTACTGACTAAAAATTTGAGAAATTCATAAATGTTATGACAAAAAGTCTTTCATTCATGATGATAACTGCTTGAAAAGGAGTTTTGACGTGTTGTCACGAGGGACATGTACCCTCAAACTTCCTTCTCTAGAAATGGAATTGCTCTGCTGCTTATATATATATATATATATTTATATATATATATATATATATATATATATATATATATATATATATATAGTGTTGTGACAGGTCTCTCAAACAATGCTGTATGCCTTGTCGAAGACAGAGGATCACTCTAGTAAAGTGCGATCTTGTAGCTTGAAAAGGTTAATGTAGAATGAGTTGTAATTATCAAGCTTCCAACTCCATGTCTTGACTTGATTTTGCTTTATTGACCCTACGTTTCGGCCATCACGGCCTTCTTCAGGGGAGACACTTGTAACTCCCCTGAAGAAGGCCGTGATGGCCGAAACGTAGGGTCAATAAAGCAAAATCAAGTCAAGACATGGAGTTGGAAGCTTGATAATTACAACTCATTCTATATATATTTAAGCAATAGAACACATTTTCTATGACTTTACCGGCGTAATAGAACCACGCGGGATGTTGGGAGAACACGAGAAAAGCTTGTAAACCACGAGCCGTAGGCGAGTGGTTTACAAGCTTTTCGAGTGTTCTCCCAACATCCCAAGTGGTTCTATTACGCCGGTAAAGTCATAGAAAATGTGTTCTATTGCTTTTATGAAATAACTATGAAAAGAGTTTGGAAAGAGAGAAATTTGTTGTAGTTTTGTGCCGATCAAGTAGCTTGTTCTCATAACATTCATCATATGACCGGGAAAACCAATCAGAGCCGCTGAAAGAATGAACTTTACACGATGCCACTGACAAAGCTGCACTGACAAATTCACGGGTTCAACGAAAGTGATGAAAAGTTTTAGCGCTTTGAAATTCGTCAGTTGGAATTTATCAGCTGAAAGAAGAAAATATATTCAATGATTCAAAAGTTCTTTGAATGGGAAATCCAGAAGATTGTGTCCGGAATCTGCCGCCGCAAACATGAATGTACGAGGAAAGTTTGAAAGCCTGAAATTTTTATGGCGTAAACTTGTGTTGGATTCAAAGATTGCCTTCTTGTCAAGAATTTTTCAATTGGAATAAAGGTTAGTTCCAGAAACTCAGCTTCTGAAAATGTTTTCGACTTTATCCACTTACTTTGAAGTGTACAATGAAGCCCGTACTTCTCTACATTTTAAGTTCTGGATGAAAACGAAGCTCATTGTTTTTTAATTAAGCCTACAGTTGAATTGAATTGTTTGATCATTCCATGCAAATAATTTGTTTAACCATAAACCTATAATTTTTGTTAGCTTCATTTTCTTCTTGCTAATTGATCATCCTTGCTTGGACACATAATCAGAATTTAAACTGCATCGGGTACAAAAGTATTCAATGAAAAAATCTCAAAAACAAAACACGATAAAGCGTAAGATAAGCTTAAATGGAATCGGCGTAAAATAATTATCCTAAACTTGTAACAAAGCTATAAGCTTAAGCCTTGCTTTTTAATTCCACTGTGAAAATCCGTCTTATTTAGAAGTTGTCTTAGGATTTGTAGGAACATTTATAAACTTCAGTTCAGTGAATTTCAATCGAAAATTCCTCAGTTTGAAAGCCATTGTTTTCTCTTTGGGATCCATAATTTTTGAGCTTTCCACTAATAGCTAAACCTTCAGTTCAGTGAACTTCACAAAGTACATATCGAGGTTGTTTTGATTGTCATTGATCGCTGCATGTAAGCATTTCCAAGCCAATGTTAAATGAAAATATATTCCTGTTGTTGATATCAGTTTTAAAATATTAAAGCTTAGTGTTCTTTTGTCGTTAAGCCGTTTTTTGTTTGCGTGCGTGGGAATTTTTTTTTATTTTGTAGGTTTGAGCAGCAACTTATCGTTTACAAGAGACATATCTTCTCTTCTCATCTTCTAACAGACCACAAAATACAATAAGACACTAAACCGGCTCGAGTTGTGAAATTCTTTTTCCTCACGCTTGTGTTGATGCAGTGGAAAATTGAACTTTGTTTACTTTACAGTTTCGCTTGCGCAGTTTTCTATGAGTTTACCGGCACAATAGTTAATAGGTCTTTGGCCAATCAGAACGCGCGTAGTATCTCAGTTATTTTATAAATATATATATATATATATATATATATATATATATATATATATATATATATATATATATGGGAGAATGATCATAAAATAAACAAGAAATACGTGGCCCACAATTTTAACTCGAGAGAAGAAGAATTAGATATAAACGGTTTGCGTATTTATTTTTCGGCTGTTTCTTTAATAAATATCTATCTCAACTGGCAGGGATATCACCAGTTGGCTATTTGCAATGAGGCGTGTGGGAATTAAATTCAAGACTACCGAAAACAAATCCAGGTCGTGGCAGGGAGGACTTCACTCGAATTCATCAATCCGGGACCTCCGGTATGTTTACAAGTCCAGCGCCGTAACCATTTATACTAGGCACATTGTCTCCTAATACTCATAGCAACAACAGCATTATTTACAGAGACAGACTCTTGCCTCGGCCGCATCGATAAAACAATTGAGAGCTTCATCTAAAAGTTATCGGAACTTACAAGAATTCGAGATTTTCCAGTTTCCTGAATATTCCTTTCGGGATTGTTCTGATGTCATTATTAGCAAGAGATCTGAGACAAAAGAAAAAGTAATATGCATAACCAAAAACATAGCCATGCGTTTTACTGGGCTTAGTAAATCAGTTAGGTCTAATTTGGTCAATTCAGATATGAAGTGATATCGTATTAGTTGAGCGATAATCATCTTTATAGACTATTATATAGTCCAGAGACTTTAATCACCAAAGACTTGAGTAACATCCACTGATTGTGCATTATTTTCATGACTCTGAAGATAACACTTGGTCATTGTCACCATCCCTGATTCCGCCATTTAGAAATCAAAATGAAGCATTGAGTAACCTGTTGTTAGAGCCCATTATCCCTTAGAGAATACAGTTAAATCTCACCTAATTATATCAGCGAATTCATGGCCATGTGACAACTCATTATAAACCTGATTTCCCAAGTTAAAGGGAACCTCCATTGTTATAACAAATTGACGTTAAATTGTTGGAAATAAAGTCTAAATTAAAAATTTTTAAAAAACATGTGCAAATATAATTTTAGTGTACAAAAAAATGGATATGATATCGCCCATTTTCGCTTTTAAATTTCCCGCGCGCCGCCATTTTGAATATTTATGACGTGTTACGGTTGTGTTATTGTTATATACAAAAGAACTTCGATTCTTAACAATAACGGGAACCGTAACACGTCATAATAATTCAAAATGGCGGCGCGCGGGAAATTTTAAAGCGAAAATTGGCGATATTTATATCCATTTTATTTGTACACTAAAATTATATTTGCACCTGTTCTTTTAAAAATTTAAATTTCGACTTTATTTCCAACAATTTAACGTCAATTTGTTCCGACAATGGAGGCGCCCTGTAAATTCACTATATCGACTTACATGCCATTCATCGTTTTCATCTGATGTCATCAAAATTCTAAAATCTAAACAGCTTATTCTAAACGGCCCTTCTTTTGACAGGTACTTCATATAAGCAATAGCCAGTAATCGTCGTGCCAAGTTTCATATCAACACATAACATTGCTTTCAAGACATAGCATTTTAAAATTTATGGCTATGAAGCTGAGCTTCTCCTTGTGCGAAACAAAAACAAGTATTTTTCACGCAGTTTGTGGACTTTTCTAAAGCGAGGATGCAAACCGGAGGTCTTTTGAATCTTTAAACTGAACAGAAACAATTATAATTATAGTTGTAGTGGATAGCGTTGTAAAATAAAGTGTATGTATGTAAATAGGCCTTATGCATGATGACGTCACCAGCTGAAAATGCACCACCAAGCCTCGTTTGTACGAAATTGACAAGTTCACGTTGTTCACGGGTTTACACTTCGAAAGCGAGGCTTGGAGGTGAAATTAGCTAGGCTGACGTTGACGTGCATAAGGGCTATTTGGCTGTATTTCAAGAATTTCTTAAAAATGCAATGCCATGTTGTACCAAAGGAGAACACCAAAGTAACGGATGCATACAAAGTTCTCGAATTTTCTAAAAAAGTATTATTATTCCCTTAACTCGGTTGTTAAAGATCGTCGATCGGGCTTCATAATTTTGCCAAGTCATTTCACTGGCATCCTCTGCAACATTTTATCCCTGGTGTTTCTCTCAAAGCTAAAAAACAAACTGCTTAGGTACGCAGATGAACACGATATATATATATACTTACAACGAGTACAGATTTCTGGATAAGTTGAATTCTACTGATTCATCCAGCTGTTTTACAAAACATCGCCCCAAAATACGACTGTGATTATCTGCCGCACACCAACAGAATGAGGAGCACTGGGTCCAACTGGATAGATTCGTGATTTCCACGCGTTGACCGCGTGATTTACATCTGCAGAAAACTATAGCAACGGCAACAAACAAGAGTGCTCTCATTCTGTGGGGAAAAAAGAACAAAAAAGAAAGAGGTCGTTAATATTTTATATATGTATAAATAATAACTTCCATTTGGCACGAAATGTACTATAATGGAAACGCCAAGAAAAGTATTCTTTCAAACTGATTTTCATTTCGTTCTTCTTCTGTAATGAAGCCAAACCATCCATCCTCATAAAACAAATAAAATAAATAAATAAATAAATAAATAAATAGGAATTTCAGTGGAAATCCACGAGAAGGCCCTTACTTCCACTGTTTCAGGATCGAATTGATTCTATGCACTTTTGATTCCAGAGACAAATTCACAATTGTTACTGAAATGTAAATGAAAATGAAAATTATTGAATAGCCACTCATTAAAACGTAGAGGAGCCCGCGAATAACACCGACGTTCAGTTCATCGACCCGGCGCGGCGTTGGCCCCAGTCTCTCGCGAACGCCCTTGGCAAGCCGGGAGGGATAAAAAGAAAAGCTGATGTGATCGCAAACTAAACTGAGAGCTTCTCGGCAGGTGATTTAACAATAAAACTTCTGAAATAATCTTTGCATGTTGTCCTTCGGCAGCATTTTAACAATATAAATTTTGAGACCTAAAACTACTGTGATAAAACGGTAAAATCCAAGCTTTCGCCGATCAACGGCATCATCATATACTTGCCACATTCTTACGCTTTTCACACATTTTACTTTACATTTGTATATAGACCGACCGACGCGGAATATTTTTCTTTTTATCCCTGATGATGCCGTTGATTGGCGAAAGCTTGAATTTTACCGTTTTATCACAGTAGTTTTAGGCCTCATTCGAAAAAATTTTATATTCTGAAGTAATATTTGAAATAATCAGTAGCAAATAAATTCAAATAAATATAAACCTACATCCAGAATAAAAATAAATTTCGGCTAATTTAACTTTAAATTAAAATTTGTCCTAGAAACTGTACACAATCAATTTCAGTATACCATATAGCTGACAATCAACATTTGTATGATTTGGAGTTTTGCTCGCTAATGGTGTTCACGTTGACATGATTTAAATTTTAAGAAAACAAAATGAACCAGATGATTTTCACTGAGTGTTGACAGAACCCGTGACGGAATCACTGACGAGAACAGAACTTTTGAGTTTTTCCATAAAGAAGCGCCCATCATTATGTTAAATTCTCGACAAAAAAATGGTGGCCGATTTACCTAATCAGCCAAATTTCAGTCGCGTTTCGTTTTTCAACCGAAGTAGTATTACAGACAGCTTCTTTAGCCCCATATCAATCAACAAAACAGTTTGTTTTGTATAAGGAAAACAAAAGAGATAGCTTAAAATGTATGACGCGATGAGGATAAACTTAGCAAACACCCCTCTGGGATGTAGCAAACACCCCTCGAAGGTGTCGGAGCTATGCATGATAATTAATTTTAGATGGTAAAAAAGTTTTTATTTTAAATTGCTAAAATAAAAATTACGAACTAAGATAAACAACATAAAGGTAAGATTATGTTCATCTTATTTTGAACTTACAGTAAATGTACTTATTATTCGACTATGACGTCATTTTACCTTATAAGGGAAAGAGAACACGCAAAATATCCGAGCGTATTACACAGTAGATTGCCGTATTATACCTTAGCATCCCGGTTTCAAGACACAAGATATTAGCCGTGGTTACACTAACCGTTTTACCTATGGGTAAATAGCATTTGCCCATGGATAAGGACGTTTTTGTGTGTAACCGCTATTCCCAGACCGAAACTGCCTTAGGGTTATTTCCATGGATACATCGAAGAGAACAAAAGAACTTCCCATGACAGTTCCTGAACTGAAAAGTACGGTTTATCTGCTCCCTGAGGTGGCTTGGCCAATCATAATGCAGAACGCAGTTAATACAGGAAATCGCCTGCTGCTGCGCTCTGAGTTGACCTCTGATACGCTTGGTTAATTGCACGCTTACTTGTAACTCTAAAGTTTTCTTTCCACCAGTGATAGAGTGCATTGTTATTTGGAAGTTGCTGAAACTAATTCTGTGGTCGTGGAAATACCCAAGCCCTCCTTGGCGGCGAGCAAGTTCGTGGCGAGCTCCTAAATGTAAACAAAACGCCGACAAACCTTGAAGATAGCGTAGTTGAAGGCGCCTTCTTCGGTGTCTTCTCGCAAAAAAAACAAAACAAAAAAAACTGCCGGATTGTTATATTTATCGAATGATAAGCAGGAGAATCACTGAAATTAAGCTTACAAGATCTCGATTCGTGTCATCCATGTCGATTTGTACGTTTTCCGTCAAACTGCAGTGTCAGTGAACTCATATCTTATTATATTTTACCTTGAGGAGTCTTTTACTGTGTAACCGCATCCCCAAGGGTAAGATGAAACCTGAGATAAACCGAACCCAAGCCATTAACCCTCGGGAAGGCCCCAAACCCAAGGTGTGTGTAACCACAACTATTATAAATAAAATAATTTCAGTCGAATAATAAATCCCTTATTCGATGGTTTAACAGATAATACGTGCGGACATTTTACTCATTGCTCGCATTTTTTCTCGCCCCTGCGGGGCTCGAAAAAATACTACGCAACTCGTAAAATATCCGCGCGTATTATCTGTTAAACCATCGAATAAGGTGTATATATTTATCCCAGTATTTTACGATATGAATCCTTCGATATTCGCATAAATTTCTTCTAAATTTAAAAGTACGAACGGTTACACATTTTGATAAAAATCAATTAGTTTCATCTTATTTTTTGAGATTATAGTCTCGAATAATAATATAGCTATTTTCGACCAATAATTTCGGTCAAATTATATTAACCATAAAGCCATAATCATAATTTTAGAAAAACCTTTTGGATTAAGGTGCTATGGATACTGAAAATTTTTCATTCGAGCGATGACAGGAACTGATGCTGCTGCAGCCGCTGATGACGTTGATGATGACGATAAAAATGATAATGATGATGATGTTGACAGCGAAGAGGCTACAGCTATCAAAGGTAAAATTAACAGTGGTGAGCAGTACAGGCCCAGTACATGCCAGTACATACCCAGTATATAACAGCCTTTATAGTGGTAGTATATGCAAAAAGCATTTAGCTACAATTTGAACATTTTATATTAAACAACTGCGAGACTCGTGAATAGACCAGAATGGTATCATGGGCAGACATAACCTATTATCGTACAGCCACCTGCCCATCAATCGTCGTTTGGTATATTATTACAAAATATTGCCTGATGTTTTGGTGCTTTATAACCTATTTCTTTTAGATTTTACGTTTTTAAATTCGGTAAACATTCATTTGAAATACCGTCCGATGCTTTTCGCGAAGTGTTATCAGCATTTTTAACAAAAGCGAAGAAACGGCTTCGATGTAGTTTAAACGCTATAATGTTACTTTAAAAATGACTTCAAAAGAAAATCAAACAAACTATAACTCAGTCAAAAACAAAAACAAGAATATTTGGAAGCAACTAGAGGAAAACGAACCTTGTGAAAGGCTGTTTCGGATATAACTGAAGCAACAAACAGCAGTATGAAACCAGTTACAGTAATTAATGCTAACGTCAGTTCTAGAGAACAGTGTCGCATTGCAAACTAATTACCCTATCAATTGACGTTGTTTATCAGGTAGTTTCTATGGCAACGCGCTTGATTCATTCTCATTGAGTTATCTGATTTCCTGTGTGTGTGACTCGCTACAAACATCCGATATTCACTCGGTTAGGAATGTTATAAACAAGAAAAACAAAAGTTAAAAAGAAATGACGCGTGGGAAGTTTTTTGAAAAGTTTATGAAACACAGTCTCAAGTGTTTTATAACTAAGACGGGGTACCCAAACCGCCTTCACGCTAAAGAATATGTTTATTTAAATTTGATGAATTATGAATGACTTACAAATTCTATGGGTGGTTTTCACGTTACGTCAGGGCGGCCATGTTGGTGCACACCTACAAAAGAATTTTAATGAACTTCGTTTGTTATGTGCACCAACATGGCCGCCATGGTCTTTGTCATTTGAGTCGCACAGGACTGAAGGTCACGTGAGTGAAAACCATCTATAGAATCGAGCATTCTAAAGAATGTTACATACTGTTTATGTATAGCGACAGGGGAGGCTAATTATAGGTTTTAAAACTGGATGTAAAAACGTTCTCTGACTCAAATAGATATGTTTCTGGTTTACTTGAAAATATAATAAAGATGTTCAATGAGGACAAAATTCAATACTAAAATGAAGGAAAAGAAAAGATGAGTCGTTACAAGTGAAACATTACGTAATCGAGTCAAAAGGAGCCGGAGGTTTCCAAATAGTTATTGTTGAACTTTCGACCTTGCTGTTTTTCCTGAAGATAGAAATTATACTTTTTATATAAAAAAGGTAACTTTCAGGTCAAAGTAGGTTGTATTCCTTCTGAAACGGTCTAATTTCGGATTCTGCGATCAAAAATTCGATTTTTCGTTCCATTTGTATAGGTAATCATACGGTTTCGAGTTCAATTTGGGATTAATTTGTACGAGTGAGTTTTTCAAAAAGCTCAAATTGCACGAGCCGCTTTTCAAAAAGCTCAAAATTGCACGAGCCGCTTCGGCAAGTGCAATTTGAGCTTTTTGAAAAACTCACAAGTGCAAATTAATCCCAAATTGAACGAGAAAACCGTATGATTACTTATTAATAATTATACACGAAAACATTTGCATCCATTTTTGTTTGGAAATTTGTTTGGAAATTTTTTTTTTTTCGATTTGTAATTTGCACTGGTGTTACACTTTTTGCACCGGTGTTACTCGTTTTGCACTGGTGTTACACTTGAACTGCACTGCTCTTAGCCAATCAGAATCGAGTAATTTTTTCATGCATATTATTAAGGGACAAAGTGAAACCAATCTTGGATTGTAATCTGAACGATCTACGTCCGGAGTTGGATTGTTCCGATTGGTATCTGAATCTGGTTTCAGATTCCAATCTGAATGATCCACGTCTGGAGGTGGATTGTTCCGATTGGTATCTGAATCTGGTTTCAGATACCAATCTGAATGATCCACGTCTGGAGGTGGATGGTTCAGATTGGTATCTGAATCCGGTTTCAGATACCAATCTGAATGATCTACGTCCGGAGGTGGATTGTTCCGATTGGTATCTAAATCTGGTTTCAGATTAGTCAACTACAGTTGCAGACAGAAGTAGTTGGGAAGGTTGTAAAAATGTATAGCATAAGTGCTGAATTACATCAATGCTCTGTTTACGTTAAATAATGATCATCTATCAATCTTGGAGTCGCCCCCACTCCCCCTTTCCAATGTTAGGATATCAGCCAACAATTTTCCATGAAAAAAGTCCAGTTATGACCAACATTGTAAAAAGGGGAGGGGAGAGAAAGAACTGCCAACCTTCCCAACAGTTTTGTCTATGATTGTAGCTTAAAACAAACAAACAAACAGACAAACAAGGAATCAGAGAATTAACTCTGTGTGTAAATTATAGTGCTAAAGTTAACCCATAAATTTCCCTGTACTGAGCGTTAGCCCTAGTAAGGAAATGAGGGACCACACGAGGGAAAGAAAAAATCCCTGTACTGAGCGTTAGCCCTAGTAATTTATGGGTTAACTTTAGCACTATAATTTACACACAGAGTTAATTCTCTGATTCCTTGTTTGTATCACCAGTGCTACGTGGCTCAACATTTATTTGTACCCTTTACATTCTCATTGCCACGAATTACCACCTTATTACCCACGATCTGCTCCCGTACGGCCTCGTGCCTCAAGCGGTAGAGCGACGGAAGATCTAATCTTGAGGTCGTGGGTTCGAATCCCACCGAGGTCAAAGAATTTTTTCTTTCCCTCGTGTGGTCCCTCATTTCCTTACTAGGGCTAACGCTCAGTACAGGGAAATTTATGGGTTAACTTTAGCACTATAATTTACACACAGAGTTAATTCTCTGATTCCTTGTTTGTATCACCAGTGCTACGTGACTCAACGTTTAAACAGACAAACAGACAAACAAACAGACAAACAAACAAACAGACAAACAGACAGACAAATAAACAGACAAACAGACAAACAAACAGACAAACAGACAAACAAACAGACAAATAAACAGACAAACAAGCAAACAAAGACAAACAGACAAACAGACAAACAAACAGACAAACCATCAAGCAGAGGCTTTTCGTAGAAGGGCCTGGGGATGATGTATGGAACGGGTCGATCTTTTTTCGGATTTTCGTTTCAGCTAACATAAAAATCCAAACAATCTGGATTATCTAAATCTTAAACTGGATTGTCTAAAAGGAAAACAACCAAAGCCGAGCTATTATTTTAAAATTAATAGTATTCATAGAATGTATACTTATATCAGCGCTTCTCTTCGCAATTGAATAAATGGATACCAGAAAATTATTAAGGGAACTTGGGGTAAACATTCGCTTTGGGAATTAGCAGTCGTCCTGAAGACTACATGCCATGGAAACCGGAGTTGTCGCCTTTCCGATGAGCCATTTGAATGGGAATCAATTTTTGTTTACAGCTTCACAAAACATCTGGATCTCAAAACGGATCGCAGTAAGATTTGTTATCACCATAAACTCCACAACAACATTTCATTTGGAAAAGTAAAAATTTGCAACACTAAATTAACAAAAAATTTACGTCACCATTTTCGTTATTTTTCAAACTGTTGGAACTTAAAAATCTATGTGTGCAACCTTGCAATTCTATTTCAAGCGTTCTAAAAGTTCATCGATAGAAAGCTGTATTCAATGCTAATTATCACGAATTACCCTTAGCTTCTCAATTACCTTTTTCTTCGCAAAACAACGGTACACAACTCGAGTGACAAATTCTTGCTTCTCAGTTCAGGTTTCCTTGTGGCAGCTAAAAGGTATCATGTAATGATTAAGAACTGTATATGCGAGACCTTTTCGCTTCGAAAATTACTGTGTAAACATGAAATTCATTGCGGTGGAAAATAATTGTTGTGAAGACACCTTGCAATAAATCGACTGTCTTTAATGGGGTCGTACTGCGTCATTTTGCCTTTTTAGGTCTGTTCTTGATTGAAATATTACCTCCCACAGACGGAAACTTGGCTTACAACGTTCATTTGTAGACATACATAATTGTCGTGAAGATATTTGATCCGAATTTTGTCCAAAGCTTTCACATTTTGACATTTATATATCCGCAAAGTCGTTCCTCTTCTCTGAAATCACCGGTTCAAATCCGGTTAAAAGACCTTGGAACTTTTTTTAGCGTTCTTTGTTAACAATAGCACTCTCTGTCTGCGGCTAATGCCACATATATGATAAATATATATTACATATTTGGCTTATTGGTTTGTTAGAGTTGATGCAAGCTAAACTATCTTGAATTTTCTTCATTTTCACATTTCATGTTTGATTAAAGAAAGTATGTAAAGGATTAATGTACAAGTTTTATTAATCATGATCTCTTTCATTACCCTTTTTCTGATGGATAAAATCATGTGGTAACATTGTATTTCGCTATAAAAACAAAATGGAGTCAGAAGTGCGAAGGGAGTCTAGCACAAAATACTTAATTGCTTAATTGCGGATCACATGTGAAGTATTACTAGTATGTGGCATCAAAACAAAAAAGAGCCATGCATAGAATGAATTCTAGGTTATATTTGATTTAAGTTCGACAAAAATATAATAAAAACGAAAGCAACAAAGTGTATTATAGACGTATCTTGTTATCTCAAGGATAAAAAAATGTACGGCGTCTTAGGGAACGAAGTTTGTTCAAGATAACGAAGGATCCCGGAGTTAGCTGGTGCTCGAGATAGCTCAGCGGCGCTTCGAGATAGTTGGTGTCTTGTGTGGTTCATTTAATGATAAGGGGCCGGTTATTTAGACGAAGTTTCAGGACAGTACAAAACCGCGGTCTATCCCAAATTCAGTCTGGCCAACCCTAATATTTAAACGCTATTTACTGTATACAGTGTCAAGAAGGCATATATCACAGACTAGAAAAACATTTATCTCGTGAAATAACCAACTTATTAACTGACATGGAGGTCCATTAATTTTCTAAAACCGCGTTTTAAGTTAGACTTTAACCGGCCCTCTGAGTTCACATCTAAAAGGAAAGTTTATTTGAAAATGAAACAAAAATATATATAAGTATTCGCGAAAATAACAAAATAAAATTCAGTGTATTCGAAGCTTCTTTAACTGAAAAAGCGAAAATATTTCAAATGTTGGAGACCAACGCCTGCCATTTTTCTTTTTCATATTTAAATTAGCATGCAGTTCTCTCCCTGAGTTGTAACACAAACAAAGTTAAAAGCCTTGTCTTTTGTGAAGTTTGAGATAGAAAGAAACCTATTAAGCAGAACGGTCCTGTTCTGTAGACAATTCTTACTGTTGTGCCCGTTAAGGTGTCACCATTCAAATAAAGTATGTTCAACATGCAGTGCTTTCCTGTGGTGATGTTTATTATGCAGTCGTTTTGCCGAGAAACTGCAAGTTCCAACTTCCTTGACCCAAAAATGAAAACGTTAACATTAGTATTAATGACAAATTAACAATTAATGCAATATCATTCAAGCTTCGATGCCTGCTTCCCTTGTTTTTTCTTTCACTGCACAATTAACGTTTCTTCTTTCCTTGCATTTTAATGTTATACATATACGTCTGATAATACAATGGAAAGCTTATGGCAGGTGTATCGGTACCCGGTGCTGTTTATTATGCTCATAAAGGTGATTCTAACTTTTAAGTTTGTGGATGAAACACTAAGATGACACCATTCAAACGAAAGCCATTAAGCAGTACTTTCCTGTTGAGTGCTGTTTATTATGCTGTACAAGTGGTTCGAACTTTTGAGTCTGCGGATGAAATCTCAATATTAAATCAAAGCTGTTAGACAAGCAGTATTTTTCTTGGTGCGATCTTTCTGATTATGTTGCCGTACAAAGTGGTCCTAAATAAGTTGAGATTGTGTAGAAAAAAAATAAAGCGAGTTGTTTTTAAAGGTATAAAGTCTTAATTTAGCAAAATTTCTCTTCCTTCAATAACTCCCAAAACGTCTTTGAACATATAATTTATTTTTTTATTTGTTAAATTTATGTTTCCATTTTCGCATACAAATTGATGTTTGGCAACATTATCTTTTCTTTCTTCCATTACCGCATGTGTTCCTGGTTTACAATCAATTTTCAAAGAGCAGACCTTTTTACGTATCAAACAGGGCTAGATCATCGGCCTTGTGAAAAAATTTCAGATGCCTATAATATGTCTGTAACAAAATGAAACGATTTAAATTCTATCTGAAGTGTTGAAAAGTAATTTTGTAAAGTCAGTATTCTCTCCAATATACGCGCCTGCAAATCGGCTAAAAGCCGGAACTTTCAAGAATCAAAGAAAATTGTTAAACTGGTTGTAAAATACCGTTTATTGACGTAAATAATTAAGATTATAAAAAATGGTTAAAAAAATCTACAAAAGCTGGCAAAGAAGATAAAATAGAACGTAATTTACCTATTTTTTTCGTACTTTAGGCGAAAAAATACTTGCCTAGTGATAAACATGTTTATCGTTTGATGAAAGTGTCGTTTGGACACGTCGGGATCGCCAGAGTAAAACGCAGAAAGTGCACCGCATTCTAGCCAGATAAAATTGCCTTCCATATCTAGAACGATTACTTTTAAACTCCGTCAAATTAAAAAAAAAGACACGAAAGTCTTCAGAATCCTCAAGAAGCGAATGGATTTTTTCATTATCTTGCCAAAACCACAAGAGCAGCGTCAAGCAGCCGCAACGTTATGTTTTTTTTTATAAACAAAAATCTCTGATAAGGCCAATGACACGAAAATATTGCAAATGAAGTGTGTGATTTCATGATCAAGAAGGCTACTTGTAGTTAAATTGAGAATTATTCACAAGGATCATAAAAATGAAATTCAAAACTGAACATTTTGAATTGCCTAAAGTGGCGTAATATATTATGAAATATTGGTGGAAACATCCACTTATATTTTACAAGCTCGACTCACCTGGTTCAAGAAAATTGCAGAATAGTTGTTTTCTTTCCCTGTTTTGCCTTGAATATCAAATGGTCGCGTGCGATGCTTTTGTTATAAATGAATGCTGAAGGCGGACTACGGTTTTTCACCAGAGTACATATATTTCAGGACACCAACTCATAGCTTGTATGTGTAGAAGCAGAATCTATCGAACCTAGTTTATCAATGTTCCTTGACTTTGAATATATATTCCGTAGAAGACAATTCATCAAATTCTGTATTTACTTCCTGTTCCTTAGCTATTGGACGAGGTTCCTCATTTTGAATGTTTTATAGCATAACATTGTCCTCTGTAGGCGGTGTCTTTTTCCCCGTAAGGCAAAGATAAATAGATTATTTGTTTTGAAAGACAACATGCATTGAATTGATAATTTCTGGCTAAACTTTGACAAGGACAATGCGTATCATTTTGCAAACCAATAGAAGTTAAACATACAGTATTATCAGTAGGAATTTGCAAAAGGTTTAAAGGAAATGAATTCGTTATCGATATATCTTTTCGAGTGTTCAATCAAGATATGTATATTTATTTGCATTCCTGGATTTTTTTAGTTCAATTAAAATATCCATTAACCTTCATATAACGCAAACAAGACGCGTTGGTTGAGCCCACTAAACCGATATGTCACCCACATTCATACTACGTACGATATACCTACAGTTTTGGATCAATGACAATTTAACTGTAATAGCCATGTAATGTCTTGTGGTGACGTTCATTGAATGGTACGCCCGATCGACGTCCCCGGAATCAAAACCGAAGGGGTTTTATTTTTCCCTTCCTTTGGCCGACTTAATTTGTTCTTCATTTTTTTTATTGAAGAAAAAGGTCAGATGGTAATATGAAGCTCCCAAGTACATCTTAGCGTATTTATGTTTGAAATTGAATGGGTAAGTAAGAAGTGTTGGGTTGTTTGGACTTCAGAAGAGCTGAAATCGGAAGTCCAGTAAATAGACTCTGGTAAGTCCCTAGGTATTTTGATAACCAAGAGATAAAGGCTTAGTCGTTTTTCAGTATCTCTGCGGTCAAATCCCTCTTCATCCACAAAACATGTCCAAATGTCTATACCATAAAAGATCCAATAAGAAAGCAAAACGGGCTATCTACGGGCCTTTTTTGTACTAAACTGTGATCCACTTATAATGTCTAAGTACATTTAAAAGACCTCTAGCACAGCAAGAAAGATATAAAAATAAAATAACTTTTTCAGCGAGGACAAAACCGCAATCAGTTTAAACATAATTTCCGAGACGTGAACGGAAGCCTGGCAAACTGAAACACCCATTTCAATTCTGAACATCCGTGGCGTGGCATAAGGCACTAATCTACAGTTTCAGTCTGTTGGTGAAGTAAATATAAGCAAAAATGGAATAGTTTCAGTGCATTGTTATATTAAATGTTAACAAAACTGGACCATTATTTTTATTGATACGAATGTGTTTTGACTTCTCAAAGTAAAACTACAATCTGGTGACATAACCCCTTAAGGAGAATCACAGAGAGAAGTTCCCCAACAAACGTGTCTGAGATTGTGGATGAAGAGAGAACTTGGAAAACAAGGTTTCCTGCCTGATAGAACAATACGATAGCGGTGACCAGGTCTCGAAACAACCTTTCTTTAGGTTGAAAGTTCAACGCGCTAACCACTAAACCACCGACCGTCCCACATGGGTAGGAAAAAGCGGGGTCAAATTTTTCCGAGGGCCCGGAGTGGATTTAAAAACTGAGGCATTCCCATGACATTTGTGGGTCATTCCAAAAAAAGGAAAAAAAAAAAATTAAACCCACATTTACTAATTTGTAAAAAGTGTATCCATTCGGCTCTCTTTTTTTAAATTTTTTTTTCTGTTTTTTTTTTGGCAAAAAAAATTCAACTACGGGTCAAAAATGAAGTAAATTTATATTTATGATGAAATTCTCTGTCATACATAAACGAGAGATAATGAAACGTGTAACAATAAACCTTCTAAGTCATGATAACAGATGTCTGTATACCGTTTACCAATCTAGTGAAAGGAAATTAATTATGTGAAGCACAGTAAAGTTTAAGAAATAATTTACGTTAAGATATAACGGTATGACATCAACAGACCTTTCCACGCAACACTTAAAAATAGATTTGCCTTCTGAGAAAAGACGAGAAAGTCGGAGGGGTTCTGAAAAAAGATAATAATTAAAATCACAGACCAACACCATAATCAATGACATAAGTAAATAAACTAGATAGTAATTTTGACACTAGATTGCGTCTCTCGTTATTGATGTATGTAGCTATTTACAAAACCATCATTTAGGACGAAAGCTGTATATTCTATAATATAAATGAAGGCCTCTTAATACTGACACCAATACCAAAATTAATATTTTCGTGTTGAGCGATAACGGAAAATTAATGGAGGTGAACTGTTTTTCGGATCCAACAAGGATCTCGAAGGACTGCTTGGCAAATGTTTGAAAAAGTAAAGTTTTGCTACTTTTATTAGTTTATTTTGTTTTCAATTTTTTTTTGAAGTGGAAAATACATGTAAAAGCTGTATTCTTCATGTAAAACCAAAATGAAACGTCCAAGAGTACGCCACTTTCGCATGCGCAGTCTTATGCATATTCTATACTTGGAAACAACATCCCTGACACGTCAATTATGTAATTTGATATCCCTGAACAATTAAAAACGGAGTCATCAAGGTGATTTGTTCAATACTCGTCATTGATGTATGCCTCGTTTGTGATTTTCATCACGGAAAAATGTTAAAATGCTTCTATTTCCATAAAAGGTCAAAACAAGTGTGTGATTTAAGATTGGTAAATATGACGTGCTTTTTTCAACACAAACCATAAATATAATTAAAATGATGGCTGACTCAGTCTTGGAAAAAGAGCCTTCAAATACTCTGGATCATTACTCTTCAATTCCTTATCTTGTAATATCAAAGAGTCTATAGTTAATTTCCTTCAAGAACCTTTTCAAGAAAAATAACTTCTAGGATGTTCGACATATATTTTTATCTATTTATATTTTTGTTTATTTTCATGTATAATATACTTTTTAACAAATGACCTTGTAAATTTTGTCTTTTTTTAGATTTAGATTTTAGATTTTGTAATTTTAGATTTTCAGGGATCCCATAACTACAGCGTATTTGCTGATTGGGCTACCTTGGGTTCTGAAAAATTAATAAATAAAAATGTGCCTTATGAACTAGCCTACAGTGCAGTGTCGCATAATACGACAGACCTTGCTAAATGTTCGCCGTATTAATTTAAATCTGCTGCACCAAAACTGACCCAACAAAACGTCTACAAAATATCCAAATATCCAATGCGACAGTGTGATATGTTGTAAGTTTCTATGGGTGGATCATATCTAATATTTATAAAAATACCTCTTTAAAGATTAAAACTACCATTAAGATTTCAAAATACTTTTCACTTAAGGTGGAGTAATACGGGCAAAAAATCGTGCAACTTGCGTTTTGTCGCGCAACAATATTGCGTTGCGCCTACGCGCGCGACAAATTTTCATGTTCCAGAAACTAGACGTCGCTTCTATTTTTTGCAGCATCGAAATCTTGATCCGGGCGTAGATGGTAATACGCGCAACAAACAATTTTAACTTGTAACGCAACATTGTTGCGCAACCAGTTGCGCAAACATTTTGCTTGCATTACAATCAAAGGCTCCTAAGAGCCAACTGACACGATTTGAAATTTTTTTTAAAATTAAACGTAAGGATTTTTGACGAACGCAAAAAAAAAAACAGTGAATCACTTTCATGATGTCCAGTCCGAAGAAAAAAAGGGGTTCTGAACGTGACTTGAAGTCGTACCTTCCGACTGCCATAGGGAGCCACCTCATACCATTTTACCACCGTGAAACACATACTTAGTTAACACTAAATTTTATTATTTCAAGGTAGATACGCATCAAAACGCGTGTCTCGGTTGAAACGCATTCGTAACAAAGCATTACGTCACCAAGATTACAGCTGATGGAAGGAGCGAGCGAGGGAGCGAGTGAGTGAAGCTATCCTCGACAGCGATAACCCTATTCACGGGTTAAAAATGGGCCAGATTCTATAAGTTGAGAATCTCGAGTGAAACGGATGATCCTCACAGTGTTGATAGCAAATACAGTTGCAGAGCAACTTGAAAAATTCGGGCTTGTGACAAAAATATTTTGAATGTCTTGAATGAAATTATTTTTTTTCAGGTTTCTTTGCCAGTTTCGTTGCAACTTTGCAAAATCAATTTCACTTACATGACTATTTATACATTCACATTCAGTTAAAAATCTTGGCGCTCAGGCGGTTAGTCGATTAAACAGTTTACAATCGCTCAGGCGCGATTAAACAGTTTACAATCCTCTATCAAGACCCTAAGATTTGAAATTCCCTCCCTTCCACGTGACTTGACCCATTGTACTTCAATATCTATTTTGCGGGTTTAAGATTTCGCATTAATTTGAAAATCCCATATAGACATCTTAAAATTTGGCATATGGCATATATGTTGTGGTGCAATTTTGTCCTTGGTGCAAATTTTATTTTCCTTTGTTTAAAACTCATTATCATACACTATCATACATTTCCACACTCAAAAACAAAGGAAAATAAAATTTGCACCAAGGACAAAATTGCACCACAACATATATATTTTGCAAGAATTAAGAAATTCTGTATGTTTGATTTTAAATAAATCGCAATAACATTTCAATTCGTACTATTTGTGTACTGGTAATAAATTGATGAAGAGATTAACACTGGTTTTGTGAAAATACTTCAAGATAGTGTCAAAAAGTAGCTTGATGCTTTGTTTGCACACCATGCAATTTCTATTTACTTTCTCTTTTGCGATCTCGAGAACCACCTTTTTTCCTAACATCGCTCCATGTGCAATTTTTGGTTAATTCTCTATTTCAATCGCTTTTGCAAAAATCTTAGGAACGGCTCGATGGATTTTTTCAAAACGTTTACCACTCATGCTTACCGATGCGAAAAATATTATTTGAAAGTTTTATTGAAATTGATTCACTGGAACGCCTTTAAGTTTATAGAAGAAGACGACGTACGAACCGACCAAAACGTTTGCGTTACAAATTCCCTTTCTTTATCTCGCCAAACTTCAATTCAAAACCAGTTAGTGGTGAAAATTTCACGTTAATCTGACTAGGAGAAGACCGCTTAAAAGCCCATTAAAATGTAGGTAGCACCTCCAGAAAACTGTATCGAAATACCTTAAACTCGCCCATTGATTGATCAAATAATATTCTAAAAAAATGATACTGAAGAGGAAGCCTAAAGTTCATAAGCTTTGTAGATTCTTTTAGGCTTCCTCACCTATGAATTGTTTACTAAATACTCTCTATTGCTTTCCTTTTTCCTGTATAAATTTGTATTTTTGTGACAAATAAATGATAAAATAAAAATAAAATGAAAAATGAATATGTTCTTTAAAATGGCCATAGTATTTCCGTAAATCAAAGTTCTGCACGTGACGAAAGAAAGTTCTACAAATGTTCTAATTGTTACACATGTTTGCTATTTTTAAATGAAAAAAATATTTGTAAATGTTGCGATAAGAAAGAACAAATATTGTTACATTTTATTTTACTTTCTATTTAGCTCATTGTTCAAACAAGCAAACAAATGAAGACGTTCTTAAACAAATCTCAGCCTGTTTATGTTGTTAAAGCTTGACATAAATTTTGTCAAATCTCGAGTTATCCCCAAATGTTCTTATAAAAATAGCCTTAACTTATAAGAAAAAAGAAAGGTAGTTGATTTTGCCTGCTAGCTTTAATATATTCTCCCTTTCTCGAAGTGCTATGCGATGCGATTTTACTTTTAACTTTACACAAATTTATCATTTTGTATCAGTAAACGACAGAATAAGATACAAAACGATACTTTTACCTGCAGACAGCAAGATGTTTTGGTATAAAATGCGGAGAAAGATAAAAACGCCTACCTAAAATTGTAATGAAATTTTCCAATGAAAACGTGCGTTGTATCAGTTCCACATAAGCCAGCCGTCACTTCTTAATGACGTCACTGTAAATATAACGATATTTTAAGACGTTTTAGCGGCTAAGGCAAGAACAATCCAGAAAGGCTATCTTGTATTTTTTATAACAAGGGTGAAATTAAGAACTGCAAACATCCGCTACGCAGCGCTTTTATGTTATTATGTGGTAAAAGGAAACAATTTTGCTTTGTAGAGAGAGAGAGAGAACGTTGAGTAAAAGTCGCCTTTAAATCGAAAAGTCGAAAAAAAAAAAAAAAAAAAAGAAACATACCAATTAAGCTGCTGGAGATAAATGTGACAAATTTGGTTAAAAAACAATATCCAGGTTTACGCGATATTAACTTTCGAGGACTGAAAAGAAACATGTAAAATGAACACTTATGAACCTGAAATCACGCTTTAGAAATAACAAGCTTTAGAGGAGAATCGACACATCAACTTTTGTATGGCTCAACTACGCAACGAAGTCAGATAGAGACAGAGACATCAGAACGATTTTAAAAATATGAAAACAGCTTTGATTTATCGTTTTTATATGTTTTAATTTTCTTTATTCGATACATTCAGTGGTTTAAATCCTTATTATTGCCTTTTCACACGATTTTATGTGCTGATTGCGTTTCTCTCTGGCATGATCATTTTATATATATTCCAGATTTTTTGTCTCGGTTTTCATTATTATAGTCACCTCACTTCTACGTAAGTATATACCACAAGGATTGAGCCACAAATTTGACTGTATAGTTTGCTGTTGATGTTTTCAACAATCCAAAAAGGTTATTTTGGATTTATAATAAGGGTGAAATTAAGAACATAAAACATCCGCGTCGGCACGCTTTTATACGTTATTATGCGGTAAAAAAGAAATAATTTTGTTTTGTCGAGAAAACGTTGAGTAAAAGCCATAACATTGAAATTTGGAAGTCGAAAAAAAGGAACGTACTAAGTTACTGGAGATATATTCCCAGGTTAACGCGATGTTAAATCATCGGGGACTAACAAGTAATATGTAAAATGAGCTAAATGAACACTTAAAAACGTCCTTAACATTGAAACGTGCGTCTTGAGTTTGTAACCTTATGCGTGGGCGCAAATTCTTCACAAGAACAAAACAAATGAAAAATAGATAGAACTTCCTCAAAAATGACAGGAGAAAGGGAAAGGTAAAGATTGTACAAAGGTTTGAAGAGTCCCTCTCGAAATAGTTTGTTGTGATCGTAATACATCCCTAACTCTTTTAAACTTTTTTTGTTATTCGACATAGCTGCATACAGCATTCTAGAATGCAAATACGCATCAAAACGAGTGCAGACATGACACGTTATTACACTCTTCTGACCGCGCGCTAGGGAAACCACTTTCAAGAGTATAGATTTGGGAGAAGAAGAATGTCGTATAATAAACAATTTATTCAGCAAAAATTCGTGTGATACTGCTGGTCATTTTTACTCGTCGGTTTTTATTTTTTCTCGTCTAAAGGCTCGAAAAGATTAAAACTCTGAAAACTGACTCGTAAAAGTACCCAGCCGTATTACACAACTTTTCGCTGAATAACCTCTATATATTTCAACTTTATCTTGAAGACTGTTTCCAATGGCCTGCTACTGCCATTTCCAATTCAATTGTATTCGGACAGTTGGACAATTAAGAGCGGCAGGAGCACAGTGGTTTTGAACCTCGAGCAAATTGGACTAGGCTCGGCCGAATTAAAAAACCCCTATACAGTCAGTAACACCTTGCGACATCTTGCCATGACAGACACACGGTTGTTACGAGTCAAATGCAAGCGTTTCACGGGAATACCTCTACGGCTAAAGATCTTACCTCTAGGTAGATTTGTTTGGCTGTTTTTCGTAAACTGCACTCGCTTAACTGACCAACGGGGGTTGAGATGCATATGATTATATTCCGCACGAAGGTAAACAGAACATCTATCAAGCGACAGTTATATGACATCCCGCCCATGCTGTCGAATCTGCTTGGACGACTTCCTGTTTCATGTTCGTTATTTTATTTATAATGTTAATTTTCATTTCAAGAGCTCCTTTGGGAAATGCATTGGAGGTTTCTTTGTTAAGAAAAAGTAAAATTAAACAAAAGAAAAGAACGAAAAAAAAAATCACGATGAAAACACCCTATTCAGTTAAAACGGCGATTTAATCTTGTGCATTAAAAACGATTTTACCTTAGGACATCAAAAAATTGCGCGGATTGGCTTTACCCTCATAAATGTATTGCAGGATATTGATTTTTTCAATTTGAAAAATAGGTTTCGATAAAAAAAGTGCCAACATTTGGACACTGGGCTTGAGCACGTCCTTTAAAATTTAGAATTCTGAGAAAAATTAGAAAAAAACCTTACTTGAAACATGACATTATAACGCTCACTGTCAATCGAAGAGTTCAGTGTTGATGTGTAACACCGGATTAAAATGCGATTTTTGCAGCGATTTGAGCGGCGATTTCGCGGCGAATCGCCCCCGGACTGATCAACGATTTTTATCCCATCAGATTTTCACCAAAAAGCTACATCGAGGACCCTTAATGATGGGAACTTTTTTTTGAAAAAAAAAAAAAAAACGGAGGCTGATGGAGCGATTAAAAGCGGTCTTCGATCTCCCGTCGCTGCACAACATTTCAGAATTGCACACATATTCGCTAAATAGCCGCCTTAATCGCAGCAAACACCGCACCGGCCTTTAGGCTGCAAATACTCATTTTGTTCACTTAACTCGACAAAGCAGTACTACGCTTTGTTCAAATAAAGCAGACTGTTTGAATTTTGTGTTTTTGTTGTTAATTTTTGTAAAATTTTCTCTTTTTATGTTATATAAAAAGAATAGCGGTGATGAGGTCTGAATAAATCAAAAGTTATTATCATACCATCCTACATCCTGAGAGCGTTATTTATCATCAATTTGTGACATAATTACGACAGGAAGGGATTTTATTGCTTCCATTTTTGAGAGTAGATACGAGGAAGGATACCAATTATCTCGAAGAAGCAATTTTTTGAATACAAGACAATAATCCTACAGTAAAAATTGGCTTTTGCCTTTGCGAAGGGGTGCGCTCTTCCTGAAACTTTGTGTGATTTTTCCGACCCAGATTTCCCTATTGGCCAAATCAAGATTGTAAAAGTCCACGTGCCCAATTTCATACCCATCCATTGTAGGTTGAGTCACAGGCGTGAGTAGGGGTAGGGAACAAGAGATGGCATGAGGGGGACTGGGTTTTTCCTCTTGGTTTTCTCCCCATCCACCCCCCCCTCCCCCCCGTCTACGACTGCCACGCAGGCTATACCTTGCCATATATACCTTTAAAACGTATAAAGGGGAGTACCTTCGGTGTTTTTGGTACCTTTTTGGGTGGCATTTATTGATCTAACATGGCTAATACGCCTTTGCCCCGCCATTTTGTATAAAAACAAAAGATTTACGCCTCCCAGCCTCGCAGTGAAAAAGTTGAAAACGAGGTTGGTCGGCAAAAACAAAGCATTTTATTCTCCGGGGAGTCAACATGGCCGCCACGTGATAAAGGCCTATTAAGTTAGCGGGCCATCGCCAATATGGTGATGCAGCCGCTTCATAACATGCAAGTCGATCGCCAAGACACCCGTTTATTGGCAACTGCAGAAACACAGGAAACCCGTGATGAATTTTCATCGAATTTTATGCTTGAGTTAAAACGAAATACTAATCAGACAATTTAATTGAACGGTTAATTAAAGTAAACAATAACTGTTTTCGTCTAAAGAGGAAAGGATAAACTCTTTAGTATCGAGAAATTGAGAAGCTACGTAAAAGCAAAAAGGCCCTTACTGTAGTGTCTCAATCAAACCTGGGCTACATGTCCTGTGAACTGTCTTGTGATTTAACTCTCTCCTCTGCTGATAAACCTTTAGATAGCTTTAACCTCAATGTTTTAGCTTTCAAAGTCATCAAGAACAATTTTCGATTGGAGACTTTTCCGCTCGGTGTAAATCAACAAAACGGCGGCGGCGACGTAGCGTAAATTCCGTTGGCAATTTTATAAAACAAGATCATTTTCTCGTATATCGAGATATCATGTACTTGGGAAGTTACGCTTCTCTCGTGCTCTCCAAACTTCCCGCGCGCATCATAACTCGACATACGCACGCTTAAGTGTGAACCAATCGTTAATTATCGCACTAAAACAACAAGCTTTGAGGTTCAAACAACGCAAAAGCCGAAATAGAATTACCACAGGATGAAAAACTATTCGAAGCAGGCGATGTCAAAAGATGTTATTCGGATCCGGCACGAAAAAAAATGCCGCATGTGGCATTAGCGAAAAATCCTTCAAAACAGCTATCGCTAAAACACTTTGAGTAGACAAGAAAAGAGGTCAAAATAAACACTCACTGCAGACAATTCACAAAACACTCATATGACATTGAGACCAAAGCCTGTTTGTAATTTGTGATGGTTAGAACTGGAGGCTCTAAATTCAGTCAAAATAAAGTCCTCCAAACTACACTGTACCCGCTACAAATAGAACTGAAGCATGGTTGTCGAAAGACCAAAGAAACATGACTGGCGAAAATATTTAATGAGTGTTAAAAGTAGCGCTGTGCCAGAAAACATGAAAAAAGAATGTTCAATCAATAAAAATCAATGTAATGAAATCTTTGGAATCGCAAGGTAAATGGTACGATAGTGTTGTTTTGGTTTTATTGTTGATGCAGCCAGCATTGCAAAAAGCCTGAAAAGCAGCCACTCTCGCATTTATCGGTGACCAATGACAGCGTGCACGCCCGGTATTTCGTGAATTCGTCAAAACACGTCGTCATCTAAGGCCCCGTCCACGTACGTATCCGGATATTTTTTAATCCGCAACTTTTTTGTTGCGGATTGGCCTTCCGTCCACACGTATCCGGCGAATTCGGGCAAATTCGATTCGAATACGCTACGTGTGGACGCGAATATTTTCTAATCCGCAACAAAAAAGTTGCGGATTCAAAAATATCCGGAAACGTGTGGACGGGGCCTAAATTGCAGAGTTAACAAATGAGAAACTGCTGGTTTATACTAAAACAATCAGACTGCTTCCTTTTGGTTTCTTTCGACTTCAATTAATACCAAATCAAACGCTCCTAAAAGCCAACTCGTGAATATGAAATGCTCTATTTATACTGAGTGGATGTCGGAACGGGAGTCATAAAGCGCGAGGCACGCGAGGGGAGGGAAAGAAAAAAAATAAGCACCTGTAGACACACCATTGTTCCGGCTCTTTCACCCTGCGCACGCCCCCAGTGAAAAACTGAGAGATACGTATCAGACACATAACAAAACAGCAGCTATTTTAAAACATGCTGGAAATTCAAATAACTCATGCTGGATGCAATAACGGATGTCCCTAGCTCTGCATGAGACACATATTAAACTCTAAGGAACTGAAAACAATTGGAAGAAACTGTTATAATTTCCAACAGAGAGAATTACATTCTCAAAAAGACTTGGATCTTCTTCTATACTTGTTAACTATAGCTTTAATTGTGTGACACTTGTTCAAGCTTCCAAAAAAAAAATATAAAGTTGGAAATAAATGAGTTAAAAAGTACGTCAGCTACGAAAGGTCCCGTTTTCTCTGGCCCGCGTAGCAGGCGTCGGTTTAGATTTAAATGGCGAAATTTTAAGGACGCGCGTGAGAGGGGCACGGGGCGAAGGAGCTCTCCCATTCGTGAGTGCCCCTTGCGCGCGCATCTTCGAAATTTCGCCCTATAATAAACCTGCGCCGCTACGCAGGCTACATTTTCTCTTATAAGGTAGCCGACACTTCAATATTAGTCATATTGTAAAATAAACCTTCAATTTAAAGTGCTTTGCGGCTTTTTTATCACACAAAAGGAAAGAATCGAAAACGGCTTTTTAGAAGCTTGGATAATAAGTTGACAATGTATATAATTATAGTGTGCCGGGTTACAATTAACAAAATAACAGCGCATCCGACGGCAGCACTTTGCGTTATTACGCGGGAAACAAAAAAATACTCTTACTATGTAAACAGTGGTTGTTTTATATTTCTAACCAGACAACGTTTAAAGGAAAATACAAGTTTAAAGAGAGTTTTCGGCATTGAAAACTAATGTGAAATATGCAGAATTAACTAGGGAGACATGCTTTTCATTTTATCATTTTCCGCTGCGGTTATAAGTATGCCCTTAGACTACTAAAGACAATGATTGCGTTAGCTTATGTAGTAGGATCATATGTAGGCGAACTTGCCTTAGTCGGCGACTGTACCAAAGGCAAAAGGGATGAACGGACATTAAAATAAACTGATATTGTATCATCTCGCTAAAGATGAGAAAAGAAAATTAAAATTATGAAATCCGAAAAATGTTAAGATAGTTCCGGAGGAAAGGTTTGTTGAAATATAGGTATATATTTCACGCGAACAAATGTGTAGGTCGTATTTCCCCTTGCATAGTATTTTGGGTTTAATTTATTATAGTCCTATAGAAATAATAAGGATTCTTAGAGATTCCTTTCTTTAAAAAAAAAATTCCGATTTAGGAAAAAAAGATCTAGTGTGTATTCCATTTTAAAACAGCGACTTGTTTTCATGCCTTGGAGCATAAACTACAGTGTATTCATGCCATAATTACTTTTTCTTTGAGAGCTGAAATTTTAAAGGATTTGCATGTTTTAAAAACATTGGCATCAGCAGAACGCTTCGATTATTTATCGTAAGACAGGATATTGTTTGTTTTGTTTTTGTTTTAAATAACGAAAACATGAAAACAAAAAGATGCAGAGTTTTAACAACAAATCGTACCACATAAAATACATGAAAATTACAACTCATTTAAGAAAAAAAGAGAGAAGGCATTACCAGGAAATGAGTTTGCGCCGTATTGATATAAATTTCCGTCCTTATTCAGTAATTCATGTTATTTCCACGACAGGTTTTATCAGTCAGTTCCATATTTGTTTGCGAGCAAGATGCAGGAAAGTATATATTAGGAATTAACCAGACTGAAAAAAACTATTAAAATGAAACAGCGCCAGTGATTCTGTGCATAAGCAGTATATATACAAGAACGGTGTTCACAATTTTTTCGGGATTATTACATTTACACTGTTCTATACATGATCGCACAAGTAGGCAAAGGAACACGTTTTACTTGTCGCGGGTTCGCACCGAAATTGCTAGGTCCTTTTCTTTCCTAAATTTAACCTCTTTTGTATTTTATTTCTCAGTATCCTTTGTGAATTGTTTAATAGAGCTTTTGATAGTCTTTTTCTTTTAGTTAGTGTTGTATAGTTTTAGTCGTTGTAATTTATTTCTACCAGAGCTCCCATTGATAGCAGATGCTCTGGCTTCTGAAACGGCCACCATGATTGATTGGAGTCTATCTATCAATCTATCTAAGTTGTGATCAGAGCGCAACACAGTGGAAATCATTAAAATATTTCAATCTATGATTTTTGATAACGCTATATCAAAAACATATCAGAAAATTAAAAAAAAAAATGCTTAACCAGACATGATTCTATCCACCCTCCTACTGGTATGGCTAATACGAATATGACAAATTGAATGCAGCCACGCTTGCCTTTCGGGAAGAAGTTGGTGGCGAATTATTTTCGACAAGTACCTTAAAACAATGTTGTTGACTTGCAAATTGACAAGCTACTTATTTGTTGCATGCGAATAAAATTTGCAAGAAAGTGTTACTGTTAACATTTTCACTCCCAGAGTCAATTATGGAGACATGTAGCCTAGTAAAGTTCTAACTTTTGAGTCTGTCGACAAAATCCTATGGTGTGACCATTCAAATGAAGCCTCTTCAGCAGTACTTTTGCATGGTACCATTTGCTCTAACTTTTGAGTCTGTGGACGAAATCCTATGGTGTGACCATTCAAATGAAACCTCTTCAGCAGTACTTTTGCATGGTACCATTTGTTCTAACTTTTGAGTCTGTGGATGAAATCCTATGGTGTGACCATTCAAATGAAACCTCTTCAGCAGTACTTTTGCATGGTACCATTTGTTTTTCAATATTTTACAAAATATCCTTTTTGAATTTCGATTTTTGGCTCTTTTCGGAGTAAAGGGTTAATGCTTGCAAACAGGCCGGAAATCGCCCCCCCCCCCCCCCCCCCTAAAACAGAACGCGCGCAAGGAGCAATGTGGACGGTCTTGTCAGTCATGTTAGAACCCCGGGGGGGGGGGGGGGGGTACTCAACAACGTTTTGTACGGGGATGCTCCGCCCCGAGGTCCAAACCCTTACCCTTTCATATACCGTTTTTGACAGAAAAGGTACCCCTTTCATATACCTTTCATTGAAAATGGTACCCCTTTCATATAGCCTTTACGTGCGTCTGTTTGATATATTTTAAAAGACGCTTTTTATAATACTTATAAATGGCAGTTTTTCCTGCATTTTTTATACTTCAACTTGTGTTTTCGCTACCCTTTCCTATTCTTCGTGAAATCCCTACCCTTTCATATACTTCAACTCGTGAAATCCCGACCCTTTCATATACCTCCAGTCTCAAAAAGGTACCCCTTTCGGGCGGAGCATCCCCGTATAGCCCATTATAGGGAGTACCCCTCCCCCCGGGGTTAGAACACAGGATTATTAGCATAAAATAGTTAAAATAAAGCAGAAGAAAATAAAAAAAAAAATGCAGTGTACCCAGACTTGAGAATACTATTGCTTACCTTTCGAATGGGTGTTTCTTTTGTTTAAGTACACGAGTTTACGAAGGCCGCATCTTCTGTCGCAAGCCAGATGGTCACTCGGCAGCTTGACATGTAAACAACATCATAAAAACTAACAAGTGACGGACAGCTAGCTGCTGATTATATAAACAAGAATAATAAGAAACAAGTTTAAAAGCTAAACTAAAAATAATCCACAAATGTTATTCTGGATGATATTGGAAAAGAAATGAATTGTTTATTTAACCCACAAAAGGTTTCAATTATAACTTACAAAATTAGGCATTTCAAACAGTATAATTGTTATATAAGCAACGAATTTTCTTATTTTTAGTAAAATGAAGTATGAGGGTGAAAAAAAGTAATCTGTTCTATGAATAAAACAAATATTTTAAACATTCTCACTGTTATATATGAGCAGTGTTAGGCCCGGGGAATAACATTTTGGTAAAGACATTCGCGGCCAGAGATTGTAAGCTTCATCTCCGATTTAATCTACAATGATACCTTTGCTCATATCCACTCGCTAAGCCATATCGCTCGGTGTCCTTCATAAGTGCAGTTTCTTTTTGTGAATGCGTTTTGGAGCAAAGCCAAAAATCTTTATCATCACCAAACTCATCAACCAATCAACACCATAGTGATCATAACACGTGACATGTATCAGTGATACCTTATCGCAAATTATCATAGAAACATTTAGTAGGCTAATCTTACAGCCGATTTCACTGCTGTGTGCAAACCTGGGTTTTCTCAAACATGGTGACAACATTCGCCTATAAAATGAGCTCCAAGAGTGAATAATTACTTCCTGAAATAGAAACACCCACAAAGAACAAGATCTGTGATTTTTCATCGGCAATTTCTGTTTGAAAAAGCGGCTCTGGGTCCGGTTGTATAAAGCAACTTCAGTAAGATAAAAATATATTTTCTGCAACTATTCTCTGTGTTCCGAAGGATTTTCTTGCGCGTTATCATGGATAACTCGACCGCAGGCGCGTTAACGAGTATAGGAAACACAAAGAGAACGCGAGAAAATCATTTGGAACGCAGGAAACGGTTGCAGAAAATCCCACTTAATCACAAGATGCTTTACGCAAGCTGCCCCCTGCACAATGCACTGAGATCTTTATGCATTTTGTTATATTTCAGTTTGTTTGTTTACTTCGTGTGGTTCAACACGAGTGTAAGCGCGATAAAACTTGCCGCGATCCGGGAGGGAACAATAGAAATTTGACATATGTGTCGTTAGGTGACGTCACATGACAGGAACTCATTGCGCAGACTCACCTTGCGACATAGCCCCTTTAAAATGATATAAAATAGAATAAATACTCAGAAGCCGTAAATTGACAAAACTAGATCTGATTAGAGAAGGCTTTTACTGCGAAAGGCATAAATTGATTTTTATCAAACGACAGAAATCAAATTTGCTTGAAAACGTGGTTTAGATGCAGTGAATGATTTGCTAATTAAGTAGCCGGTATATTTTATTCTTGAACTTAAAACTGGATCTCAAACTTAAAAACAAACTTGGCAAGAATTAAGTTCTACTGTTAATTAAAATTACTGTTAATCAAATCCCCTTTTATCCACCTTTTGTGTTGTTTCACTTGGATTTGCTTATAGAAGACGGTGTTACTCCATACTACGGAAACACAGAAAACGGACGTACATATGTTTATCCCGCCCATGCAATTAAATTTTCCTGGGCAATATCCTGTCTGTCGGCTATTTTTATTAACTCTTTTTGCGGAGAATAATATTGAAAATTTCCTTCATTTCATTACATTGAACGCTTTGGCTTACTCATTCAGTTATCATGGTCCAGTATTGGGCTTATTATAAATGGTAATGATTATTTGATTAGAAATGCGGTTATAAATGTTTTTTCCCTATTTTTTTTCTCTGTTTTCCATTATTCTGGCGTCATTTTTTACAATCCACTGAGATAAGAAAATTTAATTTTATCAACACCGTATCAAATGAGTCAATGTTCGACAAACTGCCGTCAAACTGGATTTCATCATCTCGATTTTCTTCTTTTCTTTGCGCAATTGAATATTCTTGTAAGATATACGGTGGCAATTTTTTTTATTAACAAAGATAATTCGTTTTATTGGCATACTTTCCGGAAGGTAATCAAAGCCACACCATTAACACACGTCTGCAAAGTCAACTATACGATCGACACGTCACAGGGATATTAATATATAGAAGAAAAAGAAAACCAATTTGTTCTTGCACACCACGGTTAATGACATTTTTCATGTTAAATAATCCCGCGGTTCATCAAACTGGGTTTTAGTTTACCGTGGTAAATGCGGTCCCATCTTCCCTTTATTGACAAAGGTAAATCCTTTGTAATTATAATAATTTTTTAGATTCAAGAAGATGATTGATTTAACCACCTCGGAGGCATCTAAACGCTCCTGCATTTTACCACGGTAAATTTATTTCGCCAAAGCACACTTTCACGTACAAGACGCAACTTCTCGTCTTCGAAGGTTCATTTACCATTGTAACCTGATGCAAACGTTAGAAAGAGTTCAGTTAAGAATTTATGTTAAGTAATGCTTCACATAAGAACTATAGTAAACTTCATTGTTCTGCGGCATTGGCTCTTTCCCACATAGAATATCTTTGATTTTAAGAATAGAAGAGGAGCTGATGGTTCATAATTATATTTCATTATAAAAATACAGAAAATCCATTTGCGTCAAATATATTTTAGGAAATGTCCGTGCTTAACCAATCAGAACAGCAGAAGACAATAGCTACTAATTTTGCTTCTTTGATGAAGTTCCCCAAATACAATACCTTTTAAAAATTGCATGTTGTGCGATTGGTTCCCAAAATACTTGAAACCTTAAAAAAATTAGCCTTAATGCACCTTGAACCTTAACTTTTTAGCGGTTTTTGAGTCTAGGCCAATGAGATCATTAGTTGTAACAATGAAAATAGTTGACATTCCATCGTGCATTGCCATTCAGCACTATCCTTCTTATTTGGATCATTACTTAATTCGGGTTGCAGGCGAGAGTTCAGACAGTTCACGTAACCACATTCTTGAAAGGTAAAGTCGTACATGAGCCACAGGGGACCCACTTGACTGCTGCTTTGCCTGGTTTCAGTAGTATGAAGCAACCAGGAATATTGCTGCTCCCCCTGGATGGGATGCTTAAGTTCATCGCAAGGTAATACCCCAGCATTTTGTCGCCGGTACCCATTTCTTCATCTGGGTGGAGAGAGACATTGTGAAGTAAAGTTTCTTGTCTCAGGAAACAACACGAGGGCCGAGACCAGGCCTTAAACCAACCACTACAACACTTCGCCTCCACTATGAGAGTTGACGTGACCACGTTTTTGTACCACCTCTCAATCTAAGTTTACCGACATCTTTGTGAATATACCGTTTAACAATTTTAAATCGTGTGAAAGGTCTTTATAATGACACAAACCTAGAAATTCAATAGAAAGCTTAATTTTTAAAAAAGGCTACGTAAACATTTTTTTGGTCGTTTGGTATTAAGTCAATGGTATTATTAGACTACAAATGTAAACATTAACATCTAAATTAGTAACTTGCAATTTTTATTTTTAACTGCTAATGTACAACAAATGGTGAAAACGTACGGCAGTGGCAACAGCTTCTTCCCTTTTGCAGTGGGGTCTAAAAAATATATAGTTTACATTTAATCATGTTGTGCTAAATGTATTTATTGGTAATATACGGATTGACACAACTGAAGTAAAATATAAGTACCATTATGGTACGACGATCACTTTCATTCTGACTTTTATATGGAAGTATCCGATTCCTCGGGGTCATACGTGTACACTCTCACGCTAAGAGACTTTTGATATGAACGCTGAGGCTTCATTGGTACTTTCCATCTTAAAATTTAAGGTAGCACTCAATTTATCAAAACAGCCTATAAATACTTGGTAGTATACGAAAACATAAAATGTATTGGTTGCTTATAGAGGCAAGGCCACAAATATACCATATACACTAGATTCGATATTATGTACTTAATGAGTAAGTGGGAGGGCCGGATGGGCTAATATTTGGCTCGAGGTCATGGCGTACGGACCGAGCGCAGCGAGGTCCATGCACCATGACTTTGAGCCAAATATTTGCCTATCCTGCCCGATCTAACTTAGTCAATAAGTATTTTATTATATGACCAATTTGGACACAAAATTACTTGAAATTTTAAGGCGCGAGGCCGTCCGCTTTTGTAGTATGGCCGTACGGTTTTTTCCGGCCCCGCTCGTGCAAATACGTACGGCCCTCATACGGGACTTTCATCAGACTCAAAAGTTAGAACTAATGGTACCATGCAAAAGTACTGCTGAAGAGGTTTCATTTGAATGGTCACACCACAGGATTTCGTCCACAGACTCAAAAGTTAGAACCACACTACATGTCTCCATAATTGACTCTGGGAGTGAAAGGGTTAACTAAGGAGACAAAACAACGACTAAAACAGTGCTAAAAACGTCAAAATTCCACAAGAGCGGCCATTTTGATTTCTTGACCTCTTGTCACGAAAACATATTTGATGAACTGTGATCCACTTCTATCCTTGCTATACTACACTTTATCTCCAGTGTGATATAGCGCTTGTTATACTTCACTTTATCTCCAGTGATATAGCACTTGTTATACTACACTTTATCTCCAGTGTGATATAGCGCTTGTTGTACTACACTTTATCACCAGTGTGATATAGCGCTTGTTATACTACACTTTATCTCCAGTGTGATATAGCGCTTGCTATACTACACTTTATCTCCAGTGTGATATAGCGCTAATAACGTATTATAAAAGAGCCTTTCCTTGCCGACACCTCTATAATATGGACGGCTCACTTATTTCCGAAAATATAAACTGTCATATAAACTGTATCTCTAATAATACGGATAATATTACCCTACAGTCTATTATACGGACTCCTCCGTAATACGGACACTTGTCAGGTCATTGTTAAAGAACGTACACAAACTACACATGAATCACTGTACAAGGGCCAGTAATCTTAGATGGTAGTATATCGGCCTGCATTATAGTATCTATAAGAACTGAGTCAGCTAAGACACGGAACAGAGTCGATCAGACCTGCGATTCGTCCTGAAACTTCGTGTTTTCATAGACTGGATTCTTTATTGCACGGTTTTGTCGAGGAATCATATAATGGCCATCCAAAGGTTTTAAGTAATCTTCTTCATCCGTTTTTGTTCCGGCCGTATCGATCGCGATCCTGTATTGGGCATTTGCAAGCTTCATGTACTCTTCGTCATTTTGCACGGGTTTTGTTGTGCTGTTTTCGCTTCCTTTTGATGGTTTGATAACAAATGCAGGAGGAAACAGACTTGCATAGCGCTCTTCTCGGTTTCCGCCAGGGGTAGCGTATCGTTTTTTAGAATCGTCGATTTTCCGTACGGGAGAATCAACACCAACCACATCATATAATCCATTACTGATTGGCATAGTGTTTGTTACTTCGTTCCTTCTGTCGTTTGGGAAGCGAAGTTCTTGCAGACCAGCATCAGTAGCTTGTCTCAAGTTTATTGGTACAGAGTTACCTGTGACATCTGGGATGGATTCATATATAGGGTCTTCACTATATGCCGGGTTTACGAATTCTTTGTCTGTTTGTCTATTGGTAGGCCTTCTCTTGAGCTTACTGTAGAGAAAACGAACAATTATATCTTTCTTCGAGTAGTCGTATTTAATTCTGTCTGAGAAAATTGCATTTTGCAAAAAAAAAAGTTACAAAACCGAGAAATAAAGTTAATGTTCTCCTGGAATAATAAATTAGAAAACGCACCGTGTTTGATTTACTTCAACTTCATACACTGTGCAATAACTTGATTAGCGGGGAAAGGGTGAGGTGCAAAATAATTTCCTTATAGCTCAAAATTAGGTCATACCCCCTCCCAAACGCGCAAAACTAATTCCCATCCACCTTTTAATCCCCCCCAACACACACACGGAGTCTTGCCCCACAATTACGGGATATGTTTATCAGGCACAAAAATGATTTCATTAACTAGTGACTTTGGATTTATTACAGAAAGAAAACCGATAGTGGAGATCAGCTTATGACACCGTAATCGTCACCGTTACTGATTTTGTCCGTTATCTTGATCATCATCATCATCATCATCATCACCGTCCTTATCATCCTCATTATGATCATACCCGACACTGCATCGGATAAATATAGCTTACCTACATTTATTTTCGATACGAAACTAAAATAACAGATTAGGAAGGATTACCTCCTCATTCGGTAGACAACAAATGCCAGTAATATTGCCATGACAACAAAAGTGACACCAACTCCAGCAGCAATCTGCCAAGTAGAAGACCCTTTCTCCTCAGTTGATTTTGCTCCTTTTGTACGTTGATTTGGTTCTTTGTCTTAATAAATAAACACATTATTTTGGTAAATTGTACACTTAATTACCCCCTAATTAATAATACTTAAGACACGTTATCATCGTGACCCATTATGTCTTTTCTAAGTGGTATACCTTTTTGACATGGAGTCGAACCTCCTTAATACGGACACCAAAGCCAAGGGTTCGTATCACGAAGGTAGAGGTAGAGTTTATTGGCAATTTTGTCAAAAGAATCAATCAATCAATCAATCAATCAATCAATCAATCAATCACTCTATTAATGTCAAGCATGGGATGAGGTTTCCCTCCATATCCGAGCCAGAGGTTGATGTGTAAAACGAATGACAAGTAACTTAATTTACAAAAACAAAAAAGGAACTAATTTAGATAAATATTAATAAAAAAGGAAATTTAATTAAGAATATCAAAATTTAAATATGAGTGAAAATATATAAATGCTATTAACCATCTATGTCAACAGTGTAAAATACTAAAAAATGTATATATACAATCCCAAGTTAAATAAATAAAATTAATTATGACACCACCCCAAATATTCAAAATATGACGCAAAAATCCCTATGATAGACAATAGTTCACCATTTACAGCTGGCCTTTAGGTTAAAAAAGTCATCGGCGTACGGGAAAAATTTCGTCGGGGGGGGGGGGGGGGGGGGGGCTGAACTTAATTTGCCCGAATGAAACTCGTGACGTCATGTTAATTCGCCATGATGATGATTCTAGCACTCGCTGACATTTTACTTTTCTACCGCTGTGAACGATGCGAGAATGAGCTTCTACATCTCGCATTCTTCACACTTCACACGGTATCGATAAGATATATTTTATGAGACTTCGACGAAGACATAATTTGAACGACCAGATACCAACCACACATACTGTCCTAATAAGCAAGATGGTCGCCAAATGAGTTTCAGTCCCTGCGCAGTCTACAATATCATTCCCACCCTTAGCGGACCACAACGCATATTTGTCGTTCTATGGCCCTGTTTACATGGAAAGAGGATGATCCTAGTGCTAGGATGATTCTAGAAGGTTCATTTGGTTTTCATGTAAATGCGGCATCCAGGATCAACTTTTCATTTGGTTTACGTGAAAAATACGGCAGGATGGCCCCAGTACCTTTGAGTTCGGCGCGGTACAAGATGGTGGGCTACAATAACAAAAGCGAAGATAACCTTGGGGCTCCCGAGGCATTTTACATGGAGCTCGGATGATTCTAGCACTAGGATCATCCCCTTTCCATGTAAATAGGGCCTATGTCTGCTCACGCGGTTAGCATCTTATGGAGCTATCATATCAATGACATGATCGATGTAGTATAGAGCTCAGTTAGAAAGTTAAGTGAGTAATGTGAGTTACGAAATAAAAACAATTAATTTAAGACATTGAATCACAAAATAATTCAGAAATTTTTCTGTGTCTGTGGTGCCCGAATAGTCGACCGGTTTTGCCCGAATAATACTATATTTTTTACGACTGGGGGGACTGCACCCCTCCCCCAGCCCCACCCCTCGTACGCCTATGAAAAAAGTCAAATGATATTAACTTTTTGCGAAAATCGCTCAAATTGGGCAGTTGTCTAATATAAAGAGGAAGCTGATTCCGTAAATGTGACAACTTATAAGTAAAAGAATTATTATAATCAAAGGCTCTTCTGAGCCAACATAAAGAAATGGTAACGCGCAGTGATATTGCATTGAAGAGACATGAAAAGACAAGGTAGTTATTCAAGTAAAATTTTATTATTTTAACGCAGATATGCGGATCAGCGGAATTACCAAGAAAAAAATTACATCTGAGTGATGGAACGAGCGAGCGAGTGAGTGAGTGAGTGAGTGAATTAGCCTCCGTTACCGATAACCCGTTCATTACGCTCGCGCTTATTCACGGGTTAAAAACAATTATTATAGGAAGGTTGAACTAGATTACAATATGTTTTCCAAAACGCTCAAATAAATGAGAGATATAGCTGGGCCCATTTTCCTTAATACATTTACACTGTAAATAGTTAAATGAGAGATTGATCGTACCTTCTATATCCAAGTGATTGCATGTTGTCCATGTTAGCTAAGAACAATATTTTATTATAATCTGAGCTGCTTTCGAAGCTTAAAAGGGTCTTTAAAGCATAATTAGCAGATTTAAGTTAAATGTTAAATGTTTTGTCGATTCCAAGTGGAAATGGGCTGCAGTATTCAATGTGGGGCAATATGTAGGCCTTGTATAGCAACAGCGCAACATCAGCAGGAAACAACATTTTTAATCGTCTCAGAGCTCCAATTTTGACGTAGACTATTCTTAAAACGATTGATACGTGATCTATCAAATAGAGAGAAATTATATGTAACAAATGTTTCATACCTGTTGGCGTTTCAGTTGTTATCTCTTTGGGTACGATGGATTGGATTGTACCACCAGCGGCTTCCTCAATAATTTGTTTAGTTTCTTCAACCATTTGAACAATGTCGTTGGGTGGCGTGACTTTGGGAGCCTTTCCATCCTCAGATGGAAATAAAACAGCAAATTCGACTTTAAAATTATTGTCTTTGGCGAAGGAAGTTTCAATGATGATAACATCAGAAGGCTTGAAGGATACTGCTCTTTCTGAACGTCTTGCTCTTCCAGACTTCGCCGCGCTGCAGGAGGCAAGGGTATTTAAAGTAGAATTGAATTAATGGGATTAAATCACTGATTGGATATGGTAGCCTCTTTCTGTGCGAACGTTTTATTATTGGTATAAAACCCTTGAACGTCTAACGAAAAGCCTCATGGTAATAAGTAATAATTTTTGTTTTGACGTTGGGGGACTAAAATTAGCTTGTTGCTACACCCAATGTTCAAGTCGTTTTTGTTTGTGGTTGCAGGATTAATTGAATAACTCATATCATTCAAAGATTACCTTACAGTGTTTTATAAAAAGGTGATATATGGAGGAAAAGGACTTAGAAACTAAATAAGCGATTTATTATTAATAGCCGAATTATTTTGTTAACGCACGATCAATCCAAAATAATCCAACATGCATGGAGGAATAATTTTACCTTTCACATTTTTCGCTTTTGCAAAAGAACATTGTGCAAGCGTTTGCTACTGCTATCTTAAACTGTGTCTCCTTCCACTGATTCTGTAAAAAAAGAATATCAATATTTTAAATTGCACGATTTCATTAAAAATGTAGAGTGTAAGCTATAAAATAGAACATTTAATCCCTCCCGATAAACGGAGGAAACGAAAACATATACAACGGCGTCTCATTGGTAGTCATTAGAAAATTTATGTTCTCTGAAATAGGACCATTACTAAGGCCTTTTCCTGAAAGCGTGATTCCAGTATGCCCTACACTGACTGTCTGGAGCATGCTAACGAGTTACACGAATTTTCCCTGGCCATCGTGTTTTATAACGCTTTAAAAATGTTCCATGTAATGCGCGCACTATCATTGGTCAGATCAGAAACCTTATGGGTTTCTGGTCAGATCGAGTTCATTATATCTCAATAAAGCACTCGATAAAGCACGTCACGAGCGTGCTTTATCGAGTTATAATGCACGCATTTTACATCATCAGTATGAACGCGTGCAAATAATGGGACATTTTATAAAGGAAATAGCCTTTCTCTTCGTGCATTGTTAAATTACAAAAGACTAGGAATTTTTTTAAAACACTCGGGAAGTGCAAAAAACACCTGTTACTATATTCCCGCGTGCTAAAATAACTCAACAATGCACTCGGACGCATTTGCTATTTCCCTCGATAATGTATTCATAATGCTTGATTTGTCAAATCATATGATCACGCACCTCAAGGATTCCGAAACAACTTAAAAACATAACATAGGGTGTGGAATACGATTCCAAACTTTTCATTACAATGGACTGATTTCGGATGGAATTATTCAATTACGCACTGCATACTCAGTATCTTTGTTAGGTACCTCGTTTAGAAGAGCTAACAACATCTCCAAAGCACTGGAAGCTAAATTAAAGAAAGTAAACAAAAAGTACATGAAATAAATACACAAACGATTTAAAGCATAATTCAAATATATTATTTAGTATGGAATATATTATTTAAATAAATATATTATTTAGGAGAATTTTTTAGTAGTTTTATTTACAATCTTCCTTTTCCTGCGGTGCCTTGTAGGTGAAGGTGAGGCTTGTGCGTATTTATGCCTATGCCTAATGTTTATCAAAGTTTTCAACCAAATACACCATTTTCTCGACCCTCCAAAGAAGGAATGCCAAACATTAATAACAATAATAAAAATCCTCCTATAACTCAAGGCAAGAGGGAAATCACCAACAAGTCTTTTCCAGGAACACAGCAAAGTGGAAAAAGGAAGAGGCCAATGCAAATTTTTCGATAGATTGGCAATAGACGCTCAGAAAGCTGCGTGTGTTGTCGGGTAGAAAAACCAACGCGAACATGCTACTTTATGGAAAAAGATGGTAATATCTTGAGTATTTTTCCAGTTTGATTAATGGAATACCAGTAGCAAGCAGGAGCTTCCTTCACATTTCCATTAGAATATGGAACAACCTTCCAGAAACCAATGTTAGAGAAATATCTGATAATCAAATTCAAGCCTTCAAGAGCCGTGTCTATGAGTATCTTGCCTCTTCCTGAAGTTTTTTTACATTCATTTTCAAAATGCGGTGCACCAATTGATTGGCCCCTCAGAATCCTCCTTTATTATTAGGGGCATATACTCTGATGTGGCTATTGTTCACAAAGGACGACATTTATAAGAAAAAAACCCACTTGACCTAAACGAGGGAGAGGAGCGCGTTGTCTAGTTGGTACCACTTAGGGTTGGGAGATGATGCATGGCCCAATTATCGAAACTCTGCATTGTACTTTAACAGTGATGGCAATAGTAGTCGCCTCTCTATATAAACTTGAAAAGCCCGGGGGAGGCATTTGACGTAGGCATTACATGCAGTATTCAATCAAAAGCTTTTAGGGCGATTCATTAGCAATATAAAGGCAGAACCCGTTGCGTCATTCACAAGACAGACCAGCCCCCATTCTTCATTGTTGACACTGGGGTCAGGCAAGGGTGCATCTTATCACCAGTTATATCTGTGTTAATCATAGACTGGGTGGCCATGATTTTTGCAATAGATACTAACGCAGAATTTTGGATTTCGCAGATTATGTTGTAACTAGTATCTCATTCAGTGCAACATTTGGATTCAAAGACAGAGAACCTCACTCCTCTCATTCAGAAGACTGAGAGCATGATATTGAATAAAAACCAGAAGGCGCCCATTGTCGTTGAGGGGGAAGCCCTTGACTATATAGACAAGGGTACATACCTTGGGAGAATGGTAAATAAGATAACGCTCTAACTGTTTACAAAAATTTCAAGTCGGTGTTGCTAAATGGTGCAGAGATCTGGAAGCAGATTAATTGCAAGTTTTTTTGATGCTACCTGAGCAAAATGTTGTGCATAAGAAAGTCAGCGCCTTTATCTAACTAGGAACTGCTGCGTTAATCACAGCAAAGCCCCATCTTTGACACCATTTGGGGCACAAACAGATTTGGATTGGACAAACCGTGCACAGGGACCGGACAAATACCACATGTTCTGGCCTTGACTGGAAGCCCAGCTATAACAGAGTGATTTTGGTTCAGAGCTTAAGACGAATCGCATGTTATGGGAGGAGGAAAAGAGATCGCCCTGGATCGAAATCAATGAAAAAAGCAATGACGGTCCTGTAATGATGAAGATGACGATGATGATGTTAACCAAAATTCCAATATAACAAATGTAATCTTTATGATAAAAGATTCTCGAACGAACTTCTTTAACTAAACGTTTAATGAATGAAACGTTATTTCAAGTGTTAATTATTTTTACCACATAATGCAAGCAAGTGGATTCGATGTTGGTCATGCTTATTTTTCTCGTTTTATTCTGTATCACCCATAATCGTAGTTACGTAGTAACAACCACAAATGTAGACCGTCTGTGGCTCGTGTGCCCTTTTTACGTGTTTTTATCAGGTTGACTTATCTCATTTTCAAGTTCAAAATGATTAAAATAAACTGTCAGAATAAATAGTTCGCTGAAGATTAACATAATAAATAAGAGTCCGATTGGATATTAAGGGATGGTGTCAATTCCCTAATTAGCAACATTTCGTGCACTAAACAATCAAACTTATTCTTGCACTTTTTAATAACGAGAAACTATTTGTCAAGGTCTTTCGGGACAATACTGTGTTTGTTTATAAAGTGCTTGCCAATGGAAGATGACTGGTTGCTATGTTCAGCGTATACCCTACATAACTTGCATCACACAAGTCGCACTGAAATTTATAAACTACACACTGCTTGTTTACAATAGGCGGTTTCTTCTCTTTTAGGACAGAAAGAGCTGTAGCTGCGACGGATCTCATTGTAGTAAAAGCAACTGGTTCAACGAAACACACCACTTGAACCTCTGCCGAATGGACCTTGTCGATCTGCTCAGAGTATTCACCAAAGACCAGCTGTTCCAATTCAATGGGCAACTTTATGAACAGACCGATGGCGTCGCCATGGGTTCACCACTCGGGCCACTGCTAGCCAATGTCTTCATGGGATCCATTGAAGAAACTATTGAGCGTGGAGGCTAAATGACTTCATTTTACAAAAGATACGTTAATTACACACTAACCATAATTATGCGGGACACAACATCAGCGGCTACTTTTCTTCAAGTTCTTAATAACTGCCACTCTTCAGTCAAGTTCACCATAGAAACAGAGAGCAATGGTGTGCTTCCCTTTGTTGGCATGCAGCTACTGATCATGAACAGAGCCCCTCAAATCGTGACCAAGGTTTACATAAAACCTACCAACACGGGTCTTTCGCTCCACTACCAGAGCGATGTCGATATGCGCTATAAACCAGGGCTGTTAAAAACAATGCTTGATCGTGCGTATCGCGTCGAGTTGGTCGTATTTTTCTGAAGAATGTGACCGTTTGAGGGCATTGTTCTCCCGACTGAAATATCCACAACGACTTATCAATACTACCGTCAGGAATTTTGTTGCTTCAAAGGCCGAAGACCTGCAACCAATACTTGCCCCTAGAGAAAGTCCAACAGTTCGAATAGTCCTGCCTTTTAAAGATCAGGATTCGGCAGACTTAGTACGCAAACAACTCAAAGACCTAAGCCAGAAGACTCATACAGTCATTCAACTAGTTTTTGTTAACAACGAGATCCAAGAGGAGCTTAAAGTAAAAGAGAAGAAACCTCCTATTGTAAACCAGCAGTGTGTAGTTTATAAATTTCAATGCGACTTGTGTGATGCAGGTTATGTAGGGTATACACTCAGGCACTTGCACCAGCGCGCGGCTGAACATAACAACCAGTCATGACGACACTGAAACGTCGTTTGATGATTTTATCATTTATTTTTACACGTTTATGTGTTACAAAACCCTTATTTATAATGGCTTAATCTCGTCATATTAAATCTGATAAAGCATTGGTGCTCGTTTTATTTTACATTCCTTAATAGTTATATGATCTCGGAATTAGATACAATACTTAATAGATTTGAATTGGACCAATTAAGAAAATCAAGCTACAATTCACTAACCCAGTATTTGTACCTAAACCTTTTTTCTCGTTCATTAAAATAAAGTAATTTATATATTAAATAATCCGGCTTCCACTTACCAACATTAACAGAGCAGTCGTGCCATGCAAAGTACTTTGTGCAGCTACAAAAATTCCCTGGGATTATACAGATTCCTCCATTCTTGCAAGTACCAAGACATGTTGATGTTGGTGTTGACAATGATGGTGGTGATGTTGGTGACACTGGTGGTGAGTCTGATGGTGATACTGATGATGTCTCTGATGATGACACTGATGGCGAGGTTGATGGCGACACCGTCATTGACACTGATAGTGACACTGATGGTGACACTGATGGTGACACTGATGGTGACACTGATGGTGACACTGATGCTGACATTGATGCTGACACTGATGGTGACGCTGATGGTGAAACTGATGCTGACATTGATGCTGACACTGATGTTGACGCTAATGGTGACACTGATGCTGACAATGATGCTGACACTGATGCTGACATTGATGCTGACACTGATGGTGATGTTGATGGTGACACTGATGTTGACGCTGATGGTGGCGCTGATGCTGACATTGATGCTGATGCTGATGGTGACAATGATGGTGACACTGATGGTGACAATGATGCTGACACTGAAGCTGACATTGATGCTGACACTGATGCTGACACTGATGGCGATGTTGATGGTGATGATGTTATCGCTGACAATCAAATTAAATAGGAGTTTTTCTGATCAGAAGATTTTGGCAAGAAAATTGGAAATATTTTGATGGTGGATTTTATTAGTACAATGAGAACTATTTAAAAACGCATTACATCCTGTCTATTATCGCCAAGCCTGTATTTAGGGTAAGTTCATTATAGTTATTTATCTTTAAAGAATTATACTTCAACAACATCGAGAACACTAAAATTTGGAGAAGAGGATTTATTGGGAGAAATCCGTTATGGGCATTTTATAACAAAACGGTTCAATGTTGAGCTCGAAAAACTCGTAAGGACGCTAGCACGTAATCTAACATTAATTTTCTTAAGAAAACTTTTGCTACAGCTAGGTAATGAGTTACTCGTGTCAGAAATGCAAAACCAAAAAAATGGGGGGTCACCGACTTCGTTTTAGAGATACGACATCTGAAAGGCTTCAGTCTTCCTTAGTCGATATGGCCCCAGTGTCTGCTAATCTAACAATATTCTAAATGAAGCTCTAAAATGCACTTTTCTATGTTAAATTTTATACCAGTTGGTCTGTTGAGCGATTTCATTCAACTGGTGACGTCCCTTAAAGAACAACTAATCTTTAAACGATAGCATTTGCAAACTCTAACAGCCTCAAGTTGGCACGATTTGTTGGGAAAAGTAGGAGAATTATAAACTTCCTATATAGATTTTTTGTTGATTTTTTTCACAATCTGTGGAGAATTGGAAAAGAAATTATCTAAAAAAAGATTGGGGGTCACCGACCATCCAAGCGAGTTAAATCTAAGCAAAGTTAACGCAACGTCAACCAGTCTTTTTTATATATATAGTTAGGCTAAGCCTATCTATATATATTATATATATTATATATATATATATGCTTAGATTTCTTCTCTTGCGCGCACGCTCGTGAATGACGTAGCATGGCGTTGCGGCATGAATTGCGTGCGCAGTAAGGATACACAAACAATTAGCGCGAACGTCCTTAACATGATTGAAACTTAAAATGGATGAGATAGCTGACGTTTTATTCTTTGTACTTACGTAAAGTGAAACAAACTTCACCATGTGCCAGTTGATCTGGACAGGCACAACGATACCCATCGGGTCTTAGAAGGCACAGATGAGAACAACCACCATAAGACAACGAACAAGGATGATCTGATTTTAAAGAAAGGCAAAAACAGCTGTTTCAAAACTTACCAAACAATGGTTTGTTTACCAGTTATTCAAGCCTAGAACTTTGCAAATAGATTTAATTTATCTCAGTGGACGATGCATCAGCATCCTTGTAATGACACTACCCCATGTTAAATATTTAACTTCGCGGCAAGAATTGTAAGTGACATTAGAAAATGTAATTATGTAACTCCTGTCCTAAAGCAGTTGAATTGGCTGCCTATAAGCCGTATGTTGTTGTTTAAAGACTGTGTTTTAGTTTTTATATGTGTAAAAGGCCTAGTCCCAGGCTATCGTTCTGATAGATTTGTCATGTGCTCTGCGTTTCACACTAGAAATTTTCGTAATAAGGATATGCTTAACATCCCAGCATACAAGCATGCTGCTTGTCAGTGCACCTTTCTGTACCGTGCATTCTGTACCAAGTAGTCTCAAAGATAGTATCGGTATTGATCAATTTAAGAGGGACTTATTCGACCAGGATTGATTACTAATTTTAGATAACTGTTTTTTTTTTTCATAATATTTTGTTTTAGAGGATATTCTTTATCAATTGACCTGAAAAGCCCCTTGGGAAGTGCCAATAAAGTATAAAAATTGTTTCTTCTTGCAATAGCTGTTTCTTGAAACACTAAAACCAGCCTTGTAGTCTATATTTAACTCCCCTTTTCTCAAAACATAATTAGAGATTTTTCTCCACATCACATCGCACCTTGCATCGGAATCAGATTAAGGTTTTTCTTACAGTTATATAAAAAAAGATATTCTAACCTGAGAAGGTTTGATTTTTATCATATGCATGTATATCCATGGGTTCACCCAAATAATTGACAACAGTTGTTAAATTCTGAGGTGTTGCCTTTTCAGTACGGTAAACAGTTTTCGCTAATCGATCCGTCCAGTATAAGTAACCTTCGAGCAACGTCAAACCAAATGGATTTAGTAAATAGATGTTGCTTATATTCAAGGTTTGCATCACATGGTTTTCCAAGTCATAATATTCCAAAGCATGGTGCCCTGCGTCCACCCAATACAGCCAGTTATTTGTATGATCCAGTGTAAGACCGTTCGGCCAGTACAGTCCACTGCTAACCAGAAGCTTTCTATCATTGCCATCCATGTTGGCGACTTCAATCTTGTGCTCGACACCAATGTCACACCAGTACATCAATCTGCATAAGAGAGGGCCAACAAGTAGTAATGTAGTAACGTTTAGCATTATATTAGCCTAACATCAAATATGGTTGTGTCAGAAGATAGGATAAGCAACAACAATAACAGCGGAAAATTAACACTGATGCCACACACACTGACATTATATAAGCTTGTATAGCTATTTACGTTAAAATAAAGTGACAGTGGTGTTCACCCTTTGTTGAGATCAAGAATTATGTCCCTCGGCTGATCCAGGTTCTGGTCTATCAGTACTTTCCTCATGGATCCATCTAATCTGCTGACCTCAATCTTGTCTGTGCCAGTATCAGTCCAGTAGATATTTCCACTCAATGGATCGATTGCCAGTCCTCCAGGAGTAGAAACATTCACTGATACAAGAACTTCCGGCGATGATCCGTTGATAAACACTCTAGAGATCGTGTCAAGGGTGACGTCTGTCCAGTAAATTCTGTTGTCTCTTATGTCAAGATCAAGAGCAACGGGCCGCGAAATGTTGAAATATTGCGGAATTGGTACAGCGCCCGCCTCCGTGTAGGACCCATCCAAAGACTTAATAAGTAATTCTGCATTGGCAGCGTCAGCAAACAGCAAAAATTTCTGGAAACCTTAAACCAAATTACATTCTCAATATTGTGTAGTTTTAAGTAACTACGCTGAATGAATTTCTAAATTTTTGGTCAATATTCAGAGTAACGTGAAATTTAAATGGTCTATCTTAAAAACGATGACAGATGACGCATTCCGCAAGTCAAAATGATATATAACATGACCACAACGAAAACATTACTTACTTAGTATTAACGTTTCTACCGTTTTCAAACCTGTCAGGTACATACACTGTACCTAAATTGGTTTTAAGCTTCTTGACATGCTAAAAAAATTAATATACTAAATATTTTTTTTAATCACTTACTAAATAAAATTAGAAATGCACCAAACTTCCCAAGCTTTAAGATCGACTTTCTCTAATCATCAGAAATACCACGGCGGGCAGAGGAAAATCAATTTCTCATATTTCCATTGGACACTGGTTTCATTAGGATTGGAAGCTCCTTAGAAGGTGAAACTTTGGTCAGTATATCTTATCTCTTTATGTACTTTATATTGGTGAAAAGAAAAAAAAGAGCGCCTTCTAGAGCGACCTTCTCCTTGTACAGGCAAGTGGAAACGGCTGAGGAATTGAGCTGCTACAGTCATTGGTTTTTAAGAAGAAAACAGTAAGGAAATTGATGAAAATATACTACCAATATCTATAATGTCTGTAAAATTAAATTGAGTAGTCACAACGTATAACTTCGTGTTCACATGATTTGCACTTAAATGATAAGTCATACATCACATTCAAGTACCTTGTTGGCATGTTTTTTCATCATCACCAAGACTGTGACTATCTGAACACGAGCACTTCCTTCCAAACGGCGTAAGCAAGCAGAGCTGACTACATCCGCCATTGTTATCATTACATTGGTTTGTAACTATAAAATAAAACCGGTTTAGTTTACAATTGGCTAGAAAGTAGGTCACAGTAACGTGAACTGACCAGATGTCCAAAAGCATATTTTGTTGAACTCATATTTCAATCCAGCCTTTGTTCCTGTTTCGTAAGTTGATAATTACTTAGCGTGGCTTGATTACCAAGCAGCAATGAATTGTAATCATGAAATTAAAATGTAGCTCATACCAAACATAATAAAAGAATAGTAGACTAGTCTCAGTATTTACTTGATTAAATATGAAATTCCTTTATAATAAATGAATCTTAATGACATTGAAATAACCTTTCTACGGAAGATATCTCGTGGTTGTAAATAGTTTATGCCTCGCTTTGCATCGCTGCATCGCTGCCCTATTTTTTTAGCCCTCAATGGTTATTATGGGTAGCCTGTACTCTCTCTATATTTACCAATGTGGAGTACAAATAAAGCTGTTGGTGTAGTTTGTGATGGGTTCGGTTTGACTTAGAGCCGATCGTTCTTTAGTGGCGGGGGAGGGCTACTATGTTTGTGCGCCACTTTGAGCACGACCACAATATTTAAGGGAGGGTTACGATGTCTTTAGCAGAATAATGACCTTTAAAAGCTTACCGCCTTTTTTGGTTTAGTTTTTGCATTTTTGCATTGCTGAGGCTTAAGCTCTGATCTAAAGACATCTTTGTAATAAAATCTTTCTTGCGTTTACGATACATATCTTTTTAGTGTAACTTGTCTACATTTTACGGACCTCGTTTCGCAGTTCGTATTTTGCTGCGTTGGTAGAAGGGTCAGGAGTTTTTATGCGCTATTTTGGGTCCACAATTTTTGAAACTAGATTATAGGGAGGGTCACCCATCCCCAATATTCTTTCTGTTTTAATTGGCTTTTCGAAATACCTGGGGTAATTGTGATGTTCCCATCATAGGCATGAATCAGCATAGGGTGGGATTGGGTGGACAGGACTTCCATAATGTTTCCTCCAGTTTCTCGGTCCGCACGGTATATTCCATCATGAAAGCGACTAGTCCAGAAGAGATGATTGTCGTGGAGAGCCAATCCAATCGGATAAATAAGGAACACTTGACTTGAGATGATCTGTCGTCGAGTGTTACTTGGAAACTCGTACACCTCCAGTTTATGATAAGAATGATCTATCCAGTAAAGCCAGTTTCTTGTCAAATCCAGAGCAAGACCATTGGGAGAGTGGATCCCTGAGTCAATAACAATGGATCTGTTCTGGCCATCCATGTCTGCTTTCTCTATTCTCTCATGATTAGTTCCCCAGTCAGTCCAATACATGATACTGTCAAAAAAGTAAGGCGGTAAGGGTGGAGTGAAAATGTTTTAGACTGAAAACATTTTCGGCCCTTGAGGCCTTTTGTTTTCAGATAAGAGAAAGATCCGCTACTTTATGAAGGTCGCAAAAAAATGGGACAGACAGACAAGCAAACATTGTTGAGGTCCTGCCATAGTGTGGGCTTGAAACCCCATAAAACAAATAAAATAAATATTATGGTATTTTAAAAACTGATATTAGTAAGCTGTCATACCCTCTAGTGACATCCAAAGCAATATCTACTGGAATTTGTAAATCATGTTTAATGAGAACTCGTCTGTACAGGCCATTCAAGGATGCAACTTCAATCGTGTCCTTTGTATTGTCCGTCCAGTATATGTTCTGACCAAAAGAGTCCACGGCAAGTCCGTAAGGGTTGTGAATTCGAGAGGACGCAATGATTTTTTGCGAGGAACCGTTTAAAAATGCTCTGGAGATTGTGTGAAGTGTCACATCTGTCCAGTAGACTTTTTCGTCTTGGAAATTATAATCGAGAGCGACTGGTAATGAAGGACTTGTTGTGAGAGGAATTCTGGCTGATGTATTAGCATTAAGATGCAATGGTAGCTGCCTGATGTTTCCTCCTTCAGCAAAAAGAAGGAATCTTGAGACTGAAATAAAATGAGACCAAAGACCTATAAGTTACTTTGCTAGGGAAAAATGGGCGGTGCTTGCAGTTCCAAAAATGTCAACTATTTAGCTTCTTGTAAAAATGCCAGCTGCAATATGTTGGCTCAAATGCCACCGAATTAAAAGTAAGATTCAGAAACCACAAAACATCCATAGCGACAAACAAAAAAAAACTTGTGAAGTTGCAATACACTTTAATAGCATTCCACACACATTGCAAGACTTTTCATTTCAGTGTATTTTATTGACCAAATTAATTTTGTCAATCCATCTGGTAATCTTGAAAACTTACTCATCACAAAAGAAGCTTACTGGAGCTCACAACTTTTCAAAATTTCGCCTTATGGCCTCAACAAAAGACAAGAATTCCACTCCAAAAACAGAAATCACTTCAATTAATTTGCATTGTTTATTGAAACCTTGATTATTGATTTGACCATTCAAGAACACCATACTGGGAATTTATTTTTTATTGTGCTTTGGGAACATTCAAGGGCCTTGAATAGGGAACTTATTACAATTGTTTAAGTGCCCTATTCTTGGAACTTGTTATGTGTCTAATCGCCGAAACTATGGACTCACAATGGGGAGCTTGTTATGTTCGGGTCTGATCTTTGTCCAATTTAACAATATAGTTAAGTACAGCCTGTAATATGATTTGAAACAATCAACTTTTATCTTGTGATTAGTTCTGTTGTTTAGGTTAGGTAATACACTAAGGGATTGTAAAACTATCAGTTAAGATCACTTTTCCCAATAGCTGAAAAACTGATAAAGGTCACAAGACCGAAACGTTTTTTCAATAAATTTTTAAATTTTCACTTTTTTAACATCCAAGAAGTTGTCCGTCCTTAGCCTTTTTTTGAACTTTATATATCTGCCATCACAAATAAAGACAAAATTTGTAAATGAATGTAAGTTTAAATGAGCCGAAAGAGACAAACTTTTAACTGGTCCAGCCGGCGATGTTTTGACTAAGTTTCGGCATTCGGCCTTCTTCAGGTTAAAACATATTTAATTAAAAGTTGAAACTCCTAGTAAAATAAAATAAACAGAGACACTAGTGACAAGAAATGTAAATTATAATTACGTAATGGCACAAAGGTACTTGCTAAAAGTTATGTAATGACGAATGAGCGCTTACAAGAAAGTGCAAACAAGACGCCAACTAAACTTAATGTAAAAAACATTTGCCACAATAACCAGCTTTTTAGAAATTGTTACCAATGCGAATCTTCGAGTTAAGACCATGCGGGGTCAAGGTAAACAACTGTTAAGTCTAATAAGTTTCTCTAGTAAGTAACAATTGCTCAAGATGAGTGGAATTTCTATAGTTCATGATTTTTTCGATAACAATGAAATTGATTTGCGAATTTCATGTTTGGTACAATTGCAGTGGACCGGTAGCTCGCACGTTTTTTTCGTGATCAGTTTTGTTGATCATCGAAGAGCACTTGGCACAAGAAGCCAGATAAATGACATTTTTAGACGAGCAAGTCAGTTATTGATTGAGGGAATACATACAGCTCGTAGCAAAGCTCTTGAATTTGGTCTCTTGAATGAAAAAAATCTTACTTAAATCACATCATTTGGGTACTTAACCGTTACGATCGCCTTGATAATGTTAACGACATGCTATACTGCCTGAACTGGAAGACCTTGCAATCTTGAAGATCAATAGCTCGCCTGTCAATGCTCTATAAAATGCGAAATAACTTAACTCAAGCCGACAGTAACATGCTTTAGCCAGTTACATATAAAACCACTCGTTCCTCTGAGCACGCATACAAGCTACTACTTTAAATATTCTTTTTACCCCAGAACACTTCTTGCATGGAACCAGCTCCCTAGGTACTTTGCATCAAGCAAATCCCCGACGCTCGTGAATTAATCTCCACTTTTTATTAGTTGTCTATGCTAGTACTTAGTTAGTTAGTAAGTAAGTCAGTTAATTAATTATTTAATACAGTCTAAATGCCCATCATTGAGGTAAGACTTTAATGGTAAACTAAACTTAAACCTCCCTCTCCCTTTATAGTCTAGTCCCCGCACTACGAAATTTGGAGAGGACCAAAATGTCCTTGAGGTGTTTTGTTCTGCGATATGCAAGAAAAAATGATTTGGCTGGAAAAATCTAACGATCTTAACAAATGAACATGTTCACTGATGACCCTTTGGATGTCTGGAAGAATAGGGTTACAGTCAAGCTTTAACGGGAAAACCTTTTTGTCAGGCTCAATGTTAAGGGCCTTTTCAAATTGCCTGTCTTCTTATTCAGCACTGCAGTTTTGTGGTCTGAGATAACCCTTGTATTCTTCACATCTCTCATTTAAAAAATGTTCAGTGGAGCAATTACGTTTAATGCGAAGAGCTACCCCATAAGGAATAATAACCCTTTTACAATGTGAAGGGTGCGAACTGGAAAAAGGCAATGTCTATCTGTGAGCTTAGCATAAATGTCATTGATGATAAATCCATCTTGAAGATGCAATGTAAGATCCAAAACATCGAGACTGTGCTCCGAATTTGATGATGGATAGAGCGAATTAATTTAATCCGTAAATTCCAGCACTTTGGGTAAACCATATGTCCAAACATCACAATACATCGTCCCTATACCTCCACCAAAGCATGGGCTTTATTGCACCTGCAAATTTAGCTTTCTCGTCGATTAAACCCATAGCGTTGTTACAGTTGTTCTTAGGACCCATAGCTGTTCTTTTTTTTGTACAAAATTCTGAACCGAAAATTGACAACTGTTGATCTGAAGACCAATTATAACTGCTTCAAGAATGTAACTGGTAGAGGGAAATTCATTCCGTCTAGAATCCAAGGCCTTTCTAACAGATGAAATGCCTAAATTGTTATTGATGTTGGGGAACATTGCTTCCACATCCCAGGATACAAGCAAACACCCAGGGGGTACAGGACCTTTTTCTGCATTTAATTCCTAGATTTTGTTAATAAAGTCGGTAGCGTCTTTAACAAAAGATGGAAGATTGGAAGCTAAAGGCGTTAGGTAAAACTCAGTAAACACAATAATCAAGCTTACTTGGAGTAAAGCTCTCTCAGGTCTTATAAAGCGTAATAACAATTCCGAATATATTTTTATTGTGATTTCCTTGTGGTTGCATAATATCCTAGTTGTTTGGCACCTTTTAACTTGATGACGCTAGCCTAGCCCCGTTGACTGACCTTTGCATATGGCCGGTAGCACTCGGATCTGGATAACACTTAGTTACTCCCCAACTTTTCGCCCACACAAATGGTTTCTATCGATTGTTCATGACACCAATTAACAATCTAACACTAAATGCCGAGTTGTAAACGGTGGGTTATATGTTGTCGGTGGGTTCGTCGACGGAGGTAATGTAGTGTTTGCTATAAAAGAGGTGTTAAACGACATGTGACCGATATATATACACCTACTTGCAAGAAAGTTGTCATATACATGTAAGAATAACAAATAATATATGGGAATTAATTAGCTAAATGATATTCACAGAGGATGAAAAAAGAGAAATCAGTGTGAAGAATTAAAAAAAAAATCCTGAAATAAAACAAAAAAGCCAGTTATGATTTTTTTCTGCTTCGTTAATTTCAATCCATTTTGTGTAAACGTGTTTTTAGCTGCATCCAGTAGTAGTTTAACCCTTTTCCTCAAGCAACGCGAATGTAGCTAGATACGAGATCGCCGTATATGCCCACGAAGAACACTTTCTGTTATAGACTCATAAAACACTCTCGGTCTTAGATTTTCATGTTAGTTTTGAAGAAAGTGTGCTGCCTTAAACCGTTTTAAAAACAACGCTTTTCTCATTTACACATACAAGCGCACTTATCTCAAAGGTGTGACTATTTATTACTCGCACCTCCTTCAGAGTAAAATCTCTCTGTGAATCTTTACACGCGCTAAATTGAGCGCGAGCAATTTTAAACGTCTAGGATATAAAGATTGGTAGGAGAGTCCCTAGGGAGGGCAGAGCGGCAGTTGGATCTAATTTTGGACTCGGGTTTTTGTGTAAACCCAGGGATATCTTGCCTGTGTACGTAAGTCCCAAGGGGAAGAAGTCTCTGGTTTCTGGGTGAGCCCTGGAATTTCTGGGTGAATTTCAAGAATAGTAGATCGGCGTTTAGAGATGTTTGAGTGAATTAACAATTAACAAAGTTTTCTGACATTGAAACATTTTCGGGAGTAAAGAATTCTGAAAAGGTTTTTATCATTATTATGATATTTTCTTAATCATTACCATTATTATTTTTATTATTAGTTAAGTTCGTGCTGGTTTAGACACAGACACGGAGCGACGCTATAAAATTGGAGGACACGCCTCCTTTCCACTACGTTGCATTGGTGGCTTCAATTTGAAGCAGTTTTGTCGAACAACCAAAGTAATGGTCACGGAACAGAAAGGTTCCGTGAAATTTTCTTCGCCGGATGCGAACCATTTCATTTAGTTTGGTTCTTGTGCATCACCGGATTTTATCATGTGGCTTCCGCTGTGGCTTCTATTGCCGCGCAAAGTAACAAATATTAACAATCCAACTATTGTTTCCTGACTGAAAACAAAATAACTTTCCAAGAATTTTACCAGACTTGGTATACACTAAAACAAGTTTCGGTTTCTGTGACTATTCCAAGTAACTTTGACCAGTACTGGATATGTAAACGTAAAAAAGCACGATGTAACATACTATGTAAAAATACGGTTCACTTGCAAGGAACCGAACCCTGGTCTTCTGATTACAAGGCAGACATGATCACAACTATTTAGTTAGTTAGTTAGTTCTCTCCGCGCCATGAGGCGCATAAGGCTGCAACTTTCGTTTTCCAACCAGCCCTGTCTTTTGCTGCGGTCCTGGCTTCAGCCCAGCTGGTCCACCTTTCTTGTCTGCACTCTCTTTCCACTGTCCTTCTCCACGTGGTTTTAGGTCGGCCCACTTTCCTCTTCCCCTCGGGTTGCCACCCCATTTCCACCATACAATCATCGTTCCTGTCCTTTCTAAGCACATGGCCAATCCAGTTCCATCTTCTCCTTCGTATTTCGTCATTTATCTTTCCCACGCCTGTTATTTGTGAAATTGTATCGTTTCGCATGCGTTGTGGCCACCATACTCTCAATATCCGCCTTAGACATGTGAACTGAAATCTATCGAATTTCTTCTCTTCCGCAGCTGTTAATTTCCATGCTTCACAACCATACAATAGCACTGGTCGTACCAGGGTCTTAAACAGTTTGATGTTTGTATTCCGACCAACACTCCTTGTATTCCAGATCTTCTTAAGGTTGTAGAAAGCTCCCTGTGCCTTGCTTAGACGTTTCTTGATGTCTTCCGTGCCACCACCCTCTTTTGTCACAGTCGCGCCCAGATATACAAATTCTTCGTCGTCTTTAACTTCCTTTCTTTCAATCATTACTTTGTCTTCTCTTCGTGCATTCATTCTCATCACTTTGCATTTTTCTGCATTCAATTTCAGTCCCACCCTTCCTGCATTATCTACTAGTCGGTTGGTCTTGTCCTGTGTTTGCTGGTATTTTGATGAGAGAAGGACTATATCGTCTGCAAAATCGAGATCTTCAAGTGTACTTGTAAAGTTCCATCTGATGCCATTTCTTTGTCCTTCTGTTGTTCTTCGCATTACCCAGTCTACAACAAGAAGAAATAGGAAACCTGACATGACACATCCTTGCTTAACGCCAGTACTAGTGGTGATCTTAAACCATCTTGTTTGTTCTCCCTCATCCAGTACTGAACATTCAAAGTCTTCATACATGATCTTCACCATTCTTATCAGTTTGTCAGGGATGCCATAGGCCTTCATGATTTTCCACAGTCCTTCGCGGTGTACTGAGTCAAAAGCTTTTTCAAAGTCGACAAAGTGTGCATATAGTGTCGCCTGCCATTCATTTATCTGTTCTATGATGTTCAGGTCGCCTTTTTTGGGTATTTTCACTATCAAGCCTTTCTTCCATTGTTCAGGTATCTTCTCCTCGTGCCATATCCTATTAAACAGTCTTGTCAGCTCGTTTACTGCCACATCACCATCTGCTTTGTACAGCTCCGCTGGAATGCCATCTATACCTGGTGTTTTTCCACTCTTTGTCTTCTTCAGTGCCTCCCTTACTTCTGCTTCCCTTATCTCTGTTGTATCCATCTCGCTAATTTCATCTTCCTCCACTTCGTTCTCTACAGCTGGATTCATTGGGGCCTCCCTGACTAGCACCTCCTCAAAATGTTCAGCCCATCTTTCAAGTCTGGCATTCTCGTCTTTTATTGTCTCACCCCTCTTGTTCTTAATTGCTACAACATGGCGCTGTCTCTTGTTTGTGATTTTCTTGGCAGTTTGGTACAGTTCCCTATTTTTTCCATTTTCTGCGTACTTTTCTACTTCATTTCCTAACTATTCTAGCCAAGCTCGCTTGTCCTCTCTTGCTCTGCGTTTGACCTCTTTGTCTTTCAACTTGTACTCTACTCGTAACTTGTTTTTTATTCTCTCTGATTTCGTGCAGTGTATTTTGTCGTGGATCATCTGTCGTTGGTCTATTGTTTTCCAGGTTTCCTCTCTCAACCATTGCTTGTTTTTCTTTTTCACCCGGCCTAGTACTTTCTCAGCAGTTTCTATGTAAGTTTTTTCCATTTGTATGCAATCTTCATTGATGTTTGCCTCGACCTCTAATACTGCAAATCTATTTCGCAGTTCGACGCTGAACTTGGACTTGAACATTTCGTTTTCCAATTTTTGTGTGTCAAGTCTTGCATTAGTCCTTGCTCTATCTGGGTTTCTATGTAGTTTCAGCTTTATTTTCATGATTAGCAGGTAGTGATCGATTGCTGCATCTGCACCCCGATACACTCTTGTGTCCTCCACAGACCTCCTCCATTCTTTACGGATCATCATATGGTCAATCTGATTTTGAGTCCTCCCGTCAGGTGACACCCAAGTCGCTTTATGAGTTGTTCGGTGTGGAAAGCATGTTCCTGTGATGACAAGACCATTCATTGAGCAGAAGTCACAAAGTCTTTCACCATTATCGTTTATGCTACCCAATCCATGTTTTCCCATTATCCCTTCCATATCTTTGTTGTCATCACCAACCTTTGCGTTCAGATCTCCCATAACAATAACTATGTCGTGACGGTTGCATGTATCAAACGTTCTTTGAAGTTGCTCATAGAATTCATCCTTCTCGTCATTCGTGGCTTCGTTTGTCGGAGCGTACACTTGGATTATAGTTGTATTTTTGAAGCGGGAGTAAAATCGGGCACTTATTATGCGACTGCTTACTGCTGTCCATTCCATTAGGCTTTTCTGTGTGTTCTGGCTCATCATTATTGCTACTCCTCTCTGATGCTCACTTTCTTCTCCAGCATAAATCATTGTATAACCATTCCCCATCTAGATACGTCCAGCTCCTGTCCATCGTATCTCACTCAATCCCATCAGATCAAGTCTGTATCTTTCCATCTCTCGTGCTATTTGCGCTGCTTTTCCAACTGTGTACATTGTTCGTACGTTCCAGCATCTCACACGCATTCTTGATTTTTGCGTTGCCAATGACCTTGTCGGTCTGTGGGCTTCCCGCAGGCTTTTACCCACTGACGTCATGGTGTGTACGGTTGTCCCTCCGTCCACGGCCACAGCTTCGCCATTGCTAATTAGTTCTTGAGAAATTCCAGTTTCGGTAATCTTCTAATTTTTCCGGGACAAGTGATTGGCCTGCCGCCCAACCCCCATGACCTGGAGGGCCGGTGGTTTTCTGTCAGGGTTTTCCTTCCCGTAGGGGTATTATGGCTCCCCAGCCGGTGCTGCTTTAGTCTGGACCCTCACCGCGCAGACCAATCCGGCATGGTTAGACCTGCCACGAGCACAAGGCTCCCGCCGGCATAGCCCTGAGGTCGTAAGGTCACACAAGCTTCCCCGCCACGACAAGGCACACCACCGAGGGGAAGTGATCACAACTATACCATCGGTAAAATATGGTAAATCGGTTTCGCTGATGGTGTTGTGGTAATCACGTCTCTGTTGGTTAGCCTGTGGTGTAGTGGTAATCACGTCTGCCTTGTAAGCAGTAGACCGGAGTTCAATTCCTCGCCGGTAAACCATATTTTTACACAGTATATGTTATATCGTGCTTAGTTTGCTTGCTTTGTGCCTTTCCTGATTCACGTATTAAGAATATTCCTTGTATTTATATTCACTGCTTTACCTCACCGCTTTGCGGCCCGGTAAATATCCATGACAAGACACCTCCACTGTATTGAATAATCGATAAATCACCAAAAAAATTATAGATTGGCGTTCGCTCTGGGTAGCTTTATACTTACAGAAAAAAGAGAAGTGCAGTTGATATCCCCGTTTTCGAACAATTCCGTCTGAATGAAAAGATATTACAGCATACTGTCCAGTTACAAGAACGCTATGTCCAGTTTTCTGACCACAGTATTTTCCAAAGTTCTGGTTGTTGTCATTGATAATTTCCAAATAGTCATAGCTACAGAAATAAAAAGAAATAAAAATACGTGCTTGCAATTTTACGAGGCAGTTTAAATTGTAACTTAAAAATGATTTATTTTTTTCGGGATTCTTCCGAGCTTACAAATGCTAAAAACAGGACGTTTCTTTTAAATAACGAAAACAGAAAATCATTTTTAAATTGTAACAATGAAGTTTTAACTGAAATAAAAGGTGTTGACAGGCCTAGCACAAATCCTACTAGTGCGTGGTGTGGTTGTTGAGACCTTTGTTCACTCGGTTTTTTTTGCTGGTTTGTTTTTTATAGTTTAGCCCTGACCAGTGAATCCTTTAAAGATCTACCCCTCTTGTATGAAATAAGGGGAGGCTCTTTATAGATTTGTCTTAGCAAAGGTTGTGATTCTATTAAATGCCATTTGTCCATGAGGATTTGTTTTAAGTTAGGCACACATGGGTTGTATTGTGTTACAAAGGGTAATATTTCCTTGCGCGCTTTTGTTTTTTCTTTGAGAGCTGTCTTTCTGTCAGAGAATTTTATTTCTGAGAGCACTTTCTCGATGAAGTTGTTTGGGTAGCCTCTTACCCGGAGGTTTTGTTTGAATTTATTGATATTTTCCTCGAAAGTTTCCTTTGAGGAGTTTGTTCTGAGGAGTCTCAGGGCCTCTCCTTTGACAAAACCTTTCTTGACTCCCGGTGGGTGACAAGATTTAAAGTGCGTATATTGGAAGGTCTCAGTTGGTTTAAAATGAGTGCGCGTATCAAGGATAGACTCTTTTTCGAATCTTGCGCCTTTGTAAATGCGTGTATCTAGAAAAGTGATTTCTTTGTCAGAAATTTCAGCTGTGAATTTGATTGTAGGATGATATCTGTTCGCTTGCTCAATGAAGGCGTTAACTTCGTCTATGTTTATGTCCCACAGGGAGAATATATCATCGATATATCGTTTCCATACCAACGGTTTCTTTGTGCAATGGTTTATTATTTCGGTTTCTATGTTTGCCATGAAAATATTGGCGAAAGAAACCGCCATTTTTGTTCCCATTGCGGTGCCGTGAGTCTGAAGGTAGTCTTTTCCAATAAATTGGAATGAATTTTCCTGTAGTATTAGTTTTAGCATTTCTTTCAGATAGTTCGTTGGTATTGGAGGGTTGTTTGTGTAGAAAGTGTCATATGCTTTGCATATAGTGGCAATTCCTTCCTCCTGTGGTATGTTAGTGTACAGGCTTGTTACGTCCATTGAAACAAGGATAGTGTTTTTCGGAACGATTGTCCCTTCTACAAAATTGATAAAGTGTGTTGTATCTTTGAGGTATGATTGTTGTTCTTTCATAATTGGCTGAAGGAGGTTGTCGACAAAGGATGAAATTCTTTCTGTCGGGCCATCGCACCCTGAAATGATTGGTCGACCAGCCAAGTTTGTCTTGTGTATTTTCGTCAGTGTATAGAACACTGGTATGCGAGGGGGGTTTGGTGTTTGAGATAACCATTTGAATGTCATTTGATCAATGTGGTGTCTTTGGTGGAGTTCTGAAATAAGTTGTTTGACTTTGTTATAGGTATCTCCTACCATAGGTGTTTCGAGGGGCTTATAGTTCTCTTCAACGTTGAGTTGTGTCAAACCCTCTTTTATTTTGTCCTTTTTGTTCATAATGACAGTTGTAGTTCCTTTGTCTGCTTTCTTAATGTTGATTTCGGAGTTTTCTCTTAACTCCTTAATAGCTTTGCGTTCGTGTCGAGACAAGTTATTCTTAGGATGTGTTATCTCAATTTCCGCGAGTTGTAATCTTATTTCCTCTAGGTAGGTCTCTAGAGCAACTGATGGTTGAACTGGTGGTACCCAGTTTGATTTAACATAAAAGGGGTGTTTCTCTTTCTCTTCTCCGTGATAGATGTATTGGAGACGCATTCGTCTCGCAAATTGATCGAAATCGCTCAAGAGTTGTTTTCTCACGCAATCTGCTTTTATTTGCGGTGATGGAATAAAACGGAGACCCCTAGAGAGTATGTTGGTCTGGTCAGTTGACAATTGGTAATCTGAGAGGTTTTTGATGAATTTTTGGTTGTTCTTTTTAGCCTTGTCGGCTTTATTTCGTTTTGCTAGCCTTTTGCGGTCTTTGTGTTTCTTATTCAGATATTTTCGTGTATCTGTGACCCTCCCTTTCTTATACTCAAAGAGCACACAAGGATAAGATTCAACACTTTTATTGTTGGTTTTCTCAAGTTCTGACATCATGTTTTTCATCAGCTCGAATTGTTTATGTATGAGCTGGAATCTCTCTTGAACGTTTACACTTGTGTGGCTTAGTGCCTTGTTCTTAGGCTGATTGACATTTGTTTCGTTGGGCTTAGTAGCCTGCTCGCTCTTTTTCTTTCCTAATTGTCTTTGATTTGCATCAATGTTCCGGTAGTGGAACTTGATTAACGCTCCTATAAACTTCTGTTCCGCCTGTTTTCTTATCGTTCCAATTTCCTGTTTAAATTCTTCGTCAGGTCTGATGAGAGCTCTGGCGTCGTAGCGTAACGTCTTGGGGCAAGTCTCTTCAACCCGGTGAGCCTCGAGTTTTCTTATAGCATTTTCAGATTTCTTTATTCTGTCCTCGATGGCAGGAACGGATTCTCTTGCGTGGCGGGCTTTCTTGAAGGGGCGTTCTGAGTAGTTTTGGCGGCGGCTACGTGTTCCTTTGCGGTCATTCTCGTAGTGGCGTTTTCTGTTTGTTCTGGTTTGCGGTTCTTCTCGCCGTGGCTCTTCCATTTCGTCAACCTCCATTTCTTCGATTTCTTCTGGTTCATCTTGGAGGAGACCGTTCTCATCAAGGATACTTGGGGACTCGTTGTCGCTCATTGTATCCGTCGGTTGTCTAAGGTTTTCTCAAGCAAGACCGGTTTCGATCCTATAGCGGATCTCGTCAGTTGCTGCTATTCGGAGTAACTGAGTGGCGTTTGCTGGGCCGTGTTACGTGTTTTTATACCAGCGTCCAGGATCGAAAATACTTTATTCTGATTGGTCTATTTTTCAAGACCAGTGGTCGGTAAATAAACTTTTGATCCTTTGTACGTGTGTGTTTCTTGCAAAGGTCCTTTCCCTGTTTTTTGGACAATGAAGGCCCTAAATCTCCACTAGAGAGATTTGTATAGGTTTCCGCATTGGTCGGCTAGTATCTCCCAAAGAATTGTAGTATTGCTTCTTTTATATTGCGAGATATTGCGGAATATTGTCCTTGAATTCTCTAGGTAGTAACCTTGGGAGAGAGAAATTTCCCACGCAGTAGGAAGGAGCTCTGTCTAAAAATATCAAGTGAAATAAAAGGTGTTGACAGGCCTAGCACAAATCCTACTAGTGCGTGGTGTGGTTGTTGAGACCTTTGTACTTTGTTACGCCACCGTACAACTATAAAAGAGCCATTCCTTGTGTCAGAAAATATCTTACATGCTTAAGAAATCAGCTAAAAAGCCTACAAAGAAACACAACTTTCATCGGATCGAAAATACTCCATTACTATTGGCTTAAATAAACAAGCCAATGAAAAGATAGAACATTTGATCCTCCCCAAGCGCTTATAAGTCGCTAACATTCTACAACGTCAAATCATTCTACGAGACCTTTCTACATGGGAGCAACTGATGAGGTTCACCAAAGAACCGAAACTCGAGTCTTGCTTAAAGAATATCTAAAAGAAACCACTTGCATCTGTAAGAATTACTAAACAGCTATCATGCTGGAGATTCACATATTTCAAACCGGATGCGATGACGCGATGCTTCTGACAATGGAGATACTTCCTAGCTCCAAGAAATACATCAGAGTAAACTCCAAGGAGCTAAAAACAATTGCAAGATACCACCATTCCAATATAGACCATTACTATCGCATAAGACTTCGATCTTAGAATTTTCTAGTCGTGAAGAAACACTACATCGCAAGTTATGCTAACCGCAGACTTGCGCTCACATTAAATCACGTACTGAGAAATGAACTGATCCTAAGCGGCGAATAATTCCTATCAAGCGGCTACTACCGATCTTGCAAACCTTTCAAATTGAGCCAAAGAAACTCTATTGTTACGCTAAGAGCTAGCAAACACTGAAATGACGGCGTAACTAAATATTCTAAACGGCTCTGGAAAACGCAAATTCCTCCTGTCAGTATCACAGCGAGAGCTCTTTTCCTAAGATCAAAAAGAAGGACAACATTTAGAACAGGCCTGTTATATCTTTATTTTGATCTGAACGGAAAAATCTCTCAGACACGTACTTGGGGTAGACTTATTCTAAAGCTGGGCTAACATGCTTTTAGCGACGAGCAGGATTTGTGCTAGGCCTGTCACCTTTTATAACAACTTATGTGATTTTTTTGACAGAGCTCCTTCCTGCTGCGTTGCGCAAGATGGTAACGCATGTAGCACTGTACTACACAGCAATTACAAGCTTGTTGTACGACAGATAAACAAATTATTTCTCATCCATTGAGATATATCTACAACGCCACCGTACAACTATAAAAGAGCCATTCCTTGTGTCAGAAAATATCTTACATGCTTAAGAAATCAGCTAAAAAGCCTACAAAGAAACACAACTTTCATCGGATCGAAAATACTCCATTACTATTGGCTTAAATAAACAAGCCAATGAAAAGATAGAACATTTGATCCTCCCCAAGCGCTTATAAGTCGCTAACATTCTACAACGTCAAATCATTCTACGAGACCTTTCTACATGGGAGCAACTGATGAGGTTCACCAAAGAACCGAAACTCGAGTCTTGCTTAAAGAATATCTAAAAGAAACCACTTGCATCTGTAAGAATTACTAAACAGCTATCATGCTGGAGATTCACATATTTCAAACCGGATGCGATGACGCGATGCTTCTGACAATGGAGATACTTCCTAGCTCCAAGAAATACATCAGAGTAAACTCCAAGGAGCTAAAAACAATTGCAAGATACCACCATTCCAATATAGACCATTACTATCGCATAAGACTTCGATCTTAGAATTTTCTAGTCGTGAAGAAACACTACATCGCAAGTTATGCTAACCGCAGACTTGCGCTCACATTAAATCACGTACTGAGAAATGAACTGATCCTAAGCGGCGAATAATTCCTATCAAGCGGCTACTACCGATCTTGCAAACCTTTCAAATTGAGCCAAAGAAACTCTATTGTTACGCTAAGAGCTAGCAAACACTGAAATGACGGCGTAACTAAATATTCTAAACGGCTCTGGAAAACGCAAATTCCTCCTGTCAGTATCACAGCGAGAGCTCTTTTCCTAAGATCAAAAAGAAGGACAACATTTAGAACAGGCCTGTTATATCTTTATTTTGATCTGAACGGAAAAATCTCTCAGACACGTACTTGGGGTAGACTTATTCTAAAGCTGGGCTAACATGCTTTTAGCGACGAGCAGGATTTGTGCTAGGCCTGTCACCTTTTATAACTGACCCTGTTACAGCAGAAAATTATGAGGAATGCACAAGGAACCCAATGAGGAATGCACATAGAACCCAATGAGGAATGCACTCCTGTTTAAGGTGGCTGAACACAGGTTCACTGTTCCTATGCGTCATTCATAGTCATTTTAAAACCACTAACGTCTGGGGGTCCAAAATTGGTGAGGCGTACGATTAAGCAACAAACTTTATATTTTGATATTTTTGTTGAGCTTTTAGGGTGTTGCCATGGCAACACGGTGGATTGTAAATCAGCCTGCAATATTTGGTTTCGTTTATTTTCAGAAAATTTAGTCGTTAGATTTTGTTCATCATTTGTCTCCAGTAAACTCGTAAAAATATTTGCGTGTTAACACTGGTCTCATGAAATTTTGACAGAGGGATCTTCCGTAATTTGTGGTTTAATACGTTTGCGTTTTATAAAAATCTCCTTTGTTAGATTTCAAATTTTTGATGCCAGATGAGTTCGGTATATTCGGAACTATTATTGTGCCAAATTTCGTGAAATTCTAACGAGTGGTTTCGTAGAAATCAGCACGTTTCCGAGGAAAGTCGCTCAAACATCCAGTCACAATTTTTTGGTCAACTGCGCATGCGTTGCATTTGACTGGGTTCTCGATCCAAAGACAAAAATGACCAAAAAGGCAGTGTATATCTTCAATGGTTCTATAAATTATCTATTGATTCAACAAACATTTTTACGAACAACAAATTGTTTGATTTTAAGACGAAAAACAACAATTTCGCGATACACGCTGAGCAAAATAAAATGATCGCTGAATAGGCGCCACGTTTGTTTTTCTCAAAACTCTGCACGTGCTGACTCACGTAAGCAGCTGAAATTGAAGAGCGCGCGCAAACTGTGTTGAGCCACCGTAAATGTATTGGGCTGCAGATGGCCAGGATGGAAATGGATTGCAAATTTGCAGTTTTGTAATTTTGCAATTGTCTTGCAAAACTCGCTAAAACTCAGGTAATGGGTGATTCTCTGTTCGAAAATTCTCTTGATATCTTCCTCTCATTGTTTTCTATAAGCATTTCGTGTATGGAAAAGGTACATAGTTTTAATTTGGGGCAGTTTTGACTCAAAATCATCAAAATCCAGTGACATATATAGCTTCTTTAAATCTGAATAGTTTTGAAATGTTTTTAAAAGATTTAAATTTCAATCTAGGTGGCCGGGTTAGAATAGCAAACGGAGCCTACCGCAGAGACGTCCGAGAGCTCTGATTATTGAAAGAACAGTTACTAATACGTTGCCTTAAATAATAAGTGCAGAAACTTGTGGGGCTTCCACGGCACTTTTAAAAGACGTAGCTCAGTTCATTTGCAAGATAGACATTCAGTCCCACGCCATGGGAAGGGCACAGTTTCAGGACTAAAATGTTTTTCTATTTGACAATGGCACGACCATGTGAACACTGAGTAAGCGTAATGGCTTTAGATCTGTTCAAAGATGAATAAACTGGGTGACTACAGTTCAGTGAATCCAAGTTATTTGGTTTATACGAATAGTATATTGATAGTTTGACGCTGCAGATGCACTTATGTGCTACAGTTAATTAGTTAGCTTCATCTATTCAGTGTCTTTTCATGTAAGGAGTTACACTATGTTAAATGATTGTACATTCTGAAACATACCTTCGTTGATGGAAAAGAGGCAAGAAACGAGGATCACTAATAAACAGCGTTTTGCCTTCATGACTGGCAATGTTATGGCCCCAGGGCTTGCTGCGATCACTATTACAACTCTTCGATATCCTGCAAACGAATAACAATCGGTTTGTCGAGAAATGCTTTGCAAATTTTATTAAAAATGAACTTAAGCTGTGCGTACAAAAAATAAAATAAAAAATTCTTGACTGGGCAAGTATTTACCTATTAGTAGGGACAATACGTCATACTCTAACTGAACCCATGCCAAAACACAAAAAAATTGTATCTTTTTTTTCAGTATAAGCTCTACCTGATAAAATTTTGATAAGCAAAAAGTTCCCGTCTTGGTCAGTTCTCTTTTCTCCTTACTCTTACGTTCATCAAAGCAATGAATTCGAACATACGTTCGTTGATCGAAAAGAGACAAGAAACAATGATTGCTAATAAACAACGTTTTGTCTCTTGTTGTGATCAAATTCGTCAATATCCTGCAAACGTAACGTAATGTTTGTCGATAAATGCCGTTGCAAAGTGTATTCAAATTTAACTTAAGCTGTATGTACAAAAAATTTTTGGACTGGGCAACTATTTACCTATTAGTAGAGACAATAAGTGATACTCTAGCTAAACCTACGTCAAACTGATTTGAATTTTTTTAAGATAAGCTCTCTGATGAAATTTGAAAAGAAGAAAAAACTTCTCGTCTTTGTCAATTCCCTCGTCTCATTAACGTTAACTTTCATCAAAGCAATGATTTCAAGTTAACCGTTTGATTAGATGGAAATTCGGCGGTGCTAAATAAATTAGAGATAACAGAGCTTAATAGGCATGAGGAAGTGATCACGAATTTAGCAAAATAAAAAGCAAATCCAAGGGAAACTGATCTTGAAATGTTTCACTTTAGCAATACAAATCCCATATAATAAACAAATATCAACATACCTTATCAATGACTTTGATTATACGGAGAGAGAACAGCGAACATGCACCCTTTACTCCGGAAGAGCGATTAAAACCTGCTTGTGTGAATAGAACTTCGTCACGCAGGAATGAACCCTTTTCTGATGGTAATTATAGGACGTGATCGGAACGGATCGGTCACGGCTTAAAGGGATGATTCAAAAGGACCTCATCAGTTGAATATGCAACACTAACATTAAACGATGTCTTCCCTGATCCGAAGACTGTAGTGTAAAGAATATTTAATGAGGTCCTTTTGAGTCATCCCTTTTATGGCTCACCGAAAGGATCAGACATAGTCAAAATAATATGCCAATGTTTAAAGCCCGACAAACTTCTCTATTATATTGATCGGCTGCAAAGTGGTTTCTGCGGTAAATTATTGGGCCATACATTATATCTATAAAACAAAGAACAGAAAAAGCATTGTGTAAGGTTTTAATTTGGTGCTTCGTGTTTGAATTGTGCCATCTTCGAATTATTAAGTTTCCAATGTTTCATATCCAGTCCAGAACTAAAAGTATGGATCAGGCGAATGAATGCAATTCTACCAAGCGAGTAGAAAAAACAAACAAATTAGGTCTCGTCTGCAGTAGAGATTAATTATAGCTTGACAAAACACGACCATTCTAGGGTCAGTACAGACGAAACAGTATGGCACAGCACGACTTAGAAAAGGATGGAATAAAAACAATACAAAATAAGACTTAAAGAGACAGTGCCCAGCAGGCTAATATATCTTGTTTTCATGATTATGACCAGGAGCTTGCTTTAAGTTTGCTTTTTTTGTAATGAACACAATAAATTATATTAACAAATCAATAAGAACAATATCCCTAAAAATTACTTAATTATACGATAAGCTTACAGAATATAATTTCATAAAAGTCAAAATTTCACAAGAATGGCAATTTTGCTTGACCGCGTGTCAGTAAAATCAAATTTGATGAACTGTAATCCACTAAAGTTGTATATTTGGTGACATTTGGCAATATAACATAAAAAATAGAAAATTACTTTATTTAAGTGTCAAAGGTATTTAGCACGCGAGTACTAATCGGGGACACTTCCAGATCTAATTGGAATTTTGAAGTGTCGGTTTTTGAAGACAGGGAAAACCGGAGTACCCGGAGAAAAACCTCTCGGAGCAAGGAGAAAACCAACAACAAACTCAACCTACATATGACGCCGGGCGGGAATCGAACCCGGGCCACATATGTGCTGTATATCATATAGCTGATAACAATAGCAAAACAAAGGATGATATATTCCCCTCGTCATATTCCCCCCGACATATTCCTCTCGACTTATTCCCCTCATAATAGAACAACACAAACGAGAAGAAAAAATAGGGCATAACAAGGAAAACACTAGCATCGGTCAATATTTTTTGTTTACATAAAAAGACAACTTCATCAATCCTATTCCTACGTAATTAACTTGCCGGTCGCGACCAAAAAGCGAAATGCTAATAACATTATTCGATGGTATCGTACCTCGATTCAGGTTTCGAGTCTTCAATAATGTATGACGCCTCGTTTTACGCTTGAATCTGAATAATAATGTTTCCGCCGGTTTCCCTTGGAAAACACACTGCAACCACTCCATTGATCTTCGAAAGATGAAGGCGGGCAGTTGGGCCATGGCGAGACCACGAGTACTGTTCATACATTTTCTTCTCTCTGTCCCTCCTTCTACTCACAACGAAGCAACGTGCTCAATGCAAATTTGGCAAAAGCAAAACATGTTTACCGTCTCGCTTCGTCATGTGCCGTGATCCCAATGCGGCCTTGCGGAATCATGCTTTTTTGCATTTGAATTGAACGGAATGTTACTCTCCGAAAAATTAATTGTTTCTTTGTTTTAGAAAACCTCACAAGGTGAAAAAATAAGCATGTTATTGACCTGTCCCTCGGGGATATGTGATATATTCCCCTCGTGGCGTTCCCTTGGGCTACGCCCTCGGGTACGCCACGAGGGGAATATATCACATATCCCCTCGCTCCCGGTCGATAATCCTTACTTATTTCAAAGCGCGGAGTTCGATCGATAGGAGCTCGACAGAAAAATATATAAAGAATCGTAATATCACAAAATATGCGGGTTTACACAGGAGTCATATCGATTATGGCTCCTGATTTACACTAAGGGTTGATTTCCACTGTCGCGTAATTTTCACGTGCGTAAATAAAAATAAGAGACCATGTATGAAAAGCTTGCGTAAACTTTTACGCAAGCTATTCATACATCGTCTCTTATTTTTATTTACGCACGTGAAAATTACGCAACAGTGGAAATCAACCCTAAGACCAGTAACACCGGGACGCTGAAGCTTGGGCTCTGTTGGTGATCAGCAGTACGTGGATAGAGTTAATTTAGGTTAGCTTAACCCCTTAAAAAGTGTGTTTCGGGCTGTTCCAGTGTTCCTTTTGGCTCAGATAGATAAATCCTTCCGACTTGAAGGGCTATGCGTTGTTAATAATATATATATATATATATATATATATATATATATATATATATATATATATATATATATACCCGACCCGACCTGCATCAGATATTAAGAATGTGGCAATTGAAGGAACCGGCTTAAGGCGCCTCGTTTGGAAAAAATTGTGAACGGTTAACGGGAAGTGGAATAGGCAGTGCTAGGAATGATATTTTTCGTTGTTATCGTCTTTTCTAACTCTCAAACTCTCTCTAACTCTTAAAAATCGCAAACAATTTCAAGTCTAAAAAGGTGCTCACGATCAAAATAGCGGACGTTTTGCAGCGTCTTAATTTTATCGTTTTGTTCAATAACTAGGACCGTCATGAAACAACGAAATCCTCCATCTTCTGGGATTTTCCAGACATGAAAATCAGGCTTAGAGCAGAGACCTGAACACGCTATTTAATAAAAGTAATATGTTTTCATTTTCACTTGTTTTATAAAGGGAACATTTTTAAGACATGCAATATTTGACACAAACTTTACTTTGAAATAACTTGACGCAAAATTAACCAAAACAGATTGGCGAGGGTGTCATAAAAATGCCAGACAACGAGCTAACGTTAGCTAATCTTTGTTGTTTCCTTTCTGTCCCAGTCTTTTGCTGATGCCAGGCGTTCCCGAAAAATCAAAGGTGAACTTGCGAGAGGCTAATTCTTCTGTGTGACTTGATGATCTCAAGCTTGGAGTGACCGCTCGGACTGACTCCGGGACAGGAGGATCAAAGACATGAAATTCTCCTAAAACACGATAACATCAGAATAAGAAACGTTAAATGATCAACAGTGGACATCAGCTGAATATATCTTTTTTCTAGAAGCTTGGAAATAGCGTGGATCGTTCTCTCTGCGAGCTAAAGTCACCATTAATTTCCAAGCCCTGGCCAATCAGAGAAGCAACCTAGAGAACTCCATGCAATTAAGTTTAAGAAATGAAGACTGATTAGCCAAAAGATATATTTGCGTCATGCAATAATCAATAAATAATGATCCAGTGTTGTTTAAAATTACTAATTAAACTGCCAGTAGAAATGGATGATAAATAGGGCCAATGTTTTTAGTGCTTCCCTTGTGTCGTGTAATAATCGCTTAAGACTTGTCTCATGATCGTTTATTCTCCCTTCAACAATTCATTTGACATAGTTCTCTTCGTCGACGTGCAAAAAGTGCCGGCGTTAGTTTTCATTTCAGCACAGTTTTAACTCAAACTATAAAAAATCGCCATGACAAAGCGCCTTTAAGGTGAGCGGGTGGGGCTGTAATGCTTACCATGAGGGATGAAGGGACGAACCAAGGGAAGGGATGGACCATTTTATTTTTTAGGGCCGGGGAGGGGGGGGGGGGGGGGGGGGGTGAAGGTAGGCATTTACTGAAAAATAATCCTGCACAGCAAAAGTAAAGATGCTCAGAAAGAAAAGAAAGGAAGAACTACGCTACTTGTCCCTACATTTCCGACGAGATATGTCACGCAGGCTGAGAATCTTGAAAAACGTCAGGCAGACTTAAATCAAATTCACGCCATCGTTGTGGTGGAATCGGGCAAAATCCTTCAATTCTGCCGTGCTGTGTACTTAGAAAGGTCTCACATTTTTTTCCACATGTAAACAATATATTTGTCTTGATTTCGTTTCGGTTATTTCCCCGATTCTAATCATACGCCTCAGTGCATGTCAGATGTTGTATACGTTAATCAGTTGAGCATGGACGAAGGTTCTTCTCCGGTTCAATCTAGGTAACACACGCAAGCGATCTCAAGGTCACGTACGCAAACAGTTTTAGCTACCTTAGTTGTTTTGATCTGTTTTGTGTTTTGAATTTCATTGATCTCTCTCAGGCGAACAAAAAAAAATATTGGATTCGTCTGTGGTAATAACAAATTACAAAGCAAAGTTTCTAAGCCGACTTGGTTTTTCATAACGCTCAACTACCAGATAATAACGTGATGAGAACTAGAGCTACTTTAAAAGATACTGAATGATTACGATTGTCACAAAAACCCTATTTTAATCCTTGCAATTAGACATCAAGGACGATCCAGTTGAATCCTTAGATGGACAGGCTAAATCAATCTGCGTTCACCTAGCACGGTCGGTCAGTGAATTATTGCTACAAAATGCTACAGGACCTACAGCGATATCACTAGGCATCGCGAAGAAGCCACGTCGGTATTTAGGTAAACGCTTCTCAAATCAGGTAGATAACCACAGCAAAATCAAGTTAGAGCATTCAAATCATACCAAGAACGGTGCTAAAAGCGAGGAAAATTTGATAACTTTTTGCTTGATTCCACAGATATCCAGCAACTAGGTTGACCCGGAAAAGAACCTTCGTCCATGCTCAACTGATTTCCACTGCAAAATCGGGAAAATAACCGAAACTAAATCAAGACAAATAGATTTTTTTACATGTGTGAACAATCTGAGACATTTCGGAGAACACTGCACCCCAGGATGATTGAATCGATTGTGCCTGATTTCCACGGCGATGGCGTTAACTTGAATAACGGCGGCCCGACGTTTTTCAAGATTGTAAGCTTGCGTGACACTCCGCGGCATAGCCCCTTTTAAGCATTTTCATTTATATGGTGTTTACTTACTTTCTGCGGGATAGCTGACATCAGCAGCACTGACGGTACGTCGAATTAAATCTGCGGAATCATTACAGCCGGTTAAATAGATTCATAAAAGTCTATCACTAACAGCGTACAAATAAACTTTTGGAATGACTTAACAGCGGAATCAAAGGCTCCCACGAGCCAACTCGTGAACACGAAACAGCATTCGGACCCAACTCCCCACCCTCCCCTCCCTCCAACACCGTCTCCATACTATGACATCAGGAACGGGCAAAATATATGCGCAAGCCTTATGCACTGGTCAGCGGAATTACCAAAGAAATGTTTACAGCCGATGGATGGAAGAAAATTTGCATATTTGTCCCCGTCTACTATGACTCGTTCAACGCATCGGGCATTCATGAGTTAACAAAACAAGAAAAATGATGTCCGAGAAATACTGGAATCAGTGCTTAACCCTAAATACTAAAATCAGTGCTTCAACCCTAGATACTGTAATCCGACCCTAAATTACACTGCAATATATATAAAGACATTACAATAAGGGATACATGAAGTACCATACATTATGATCAGGGATACACCAAGTACCTAGGGAAAAAGTTACAGCCCATGGATGGAAGGAAGGAAGGAGTGAAAATTTGCATATTTGTCCCCGTCTGCTATAACTCGTTCAACGCTTCGGGCATTCACGAGTTAAAAATATGGTGGATTATCGTAGTAACGACCCTCCCTAAAGTACAAAAAAAAAACTGTGGAGGAGAAACTATATTCCCTCAAAAGCCCCGATTTCTACAAGCTTTTGAGCTTCCATTGGGCTTCCTTGCCACTCTACCTATCAAAGTTAAGTCACTTAATATTACACATTTAATTTTGAACTATTTTTGTAGCTCTTCCTGCTCTGTAAATTTGCAATTTTAGTAATATTCTTTTTTCTGTTTTGTAATATTTATTCTATGTGGCAAATGTAAATAAAAATAAATAAAAAAATAAATAAAATAAATGCAACATTGGCTTAAAATTCTAGTGTTAACAACGGTAGCAGGGTAAGCATTTATCTTGTTCAATACGTTTCTTGGAATGGATTTTTCGCAAATTTTTAGCATTTCGAAAGTAACGGCCCCCCGAAAGGTTTCGATAACCAAAACAAACATTTTACCTGCACCAGTCCCGAGAGGAATCTCAAATACGTGTTTCATCTGACCTCCTGTCCCTCTGGACTCGAGAAAGTGTTCGTCACGACCCTCCAGGACGGATGGTGTTATGCTTTTTCTGCGGACGGAACACGCCTTTATTGATCATTTTGATGAGTGGTCTTGTATAGTAAGTACACTCATATTATGTAGGCGTTTATGCCGTTAGCTATATTTTAAAACTTCATATCATCAATTCATGCTATCAGTAACATACTTTATAATTGGAAATAGAATTTTCGAGTGCGAATTCATGATTATACTCTTCTGACAGCGCGCTTGGTAAACAATTTCAAAAACACGGATTTGGGAGAAGATGACCGTCATATAATAACAATTTACTCAGTAAAAAGTTGTGCAATACGGCTGGTCGTTTTTACTCGTCGGTTTTTATTTTCCTCGCGTACAAACTCGAAAAAAAAAAAACTGACTCGTAAAAATACCCAGCCGTATTACACAACTTTTCGCTAAATAACCTATTATTTATACACTGCAAAAGTGTTCATAAAAATTTCTTTAATCAGTAGTAATAACACAATTGACAAAAATTTAATTTCGTTTTAGAGGCGAAGTGAACTTTAAACAATCAACGCTTAATTTGGATTAGAAAAGATCAATAACAACATTCAAATGTAATAACTGTGCTATCCCGAGCCTGCCAGTTGTTGCTATGGAAATGTGGTTCTCGACCAATGAAAATTATTTTTTTGCCGTATGTAACTCTGTTCTTAAATATGTTACCTACCTCCTAAGCGAGTCATACATCCCCTGTTTTTGCGAAAAGAGAGGTATGTTAAGATTACGTTTTTATTTCAAGAGAATTTGTTTTTCTCTTGACCTGACTATGCGAGTCAGGAACTAAATTCAAATTCTGGTTTAGAAGAAATGACTCAAGAAATTCGAAAAGACGCAGGAGTCAGTTTGAACAACGGAGTATGAAAATATGTGCATACAAGTAATATAATACGTTTTCATGAATAAAGCAGAATGGATTTTGGCAGAGAAAGTTGACGACGGAATAATCAATTCCTACAATTGGGACCAGTGTTTGTTCCGGTTAGGTCGACAACAAAGTAGCTCTACAAAGCGTTTCTTGTAACACTAATCCATTATTTGATAATTAGTCTTTTTAGGAGGGCTCGCGTTGATAGCAGTGACTTTAAACACTGATGGGGTTACCCTCTACGAATAGTTTAGGAGGGCTCTCGTTGATAGCATTGACGTTTGACACTGATGGGGTTACCGTCTGTGAATAAAGGCGTCTGTCTGTCTGTCTGTCTATCTGTCTGTCTGTCTATCTGTCTGTCTGTCTGTTTGCCTGTCTGTAATAAAGACGTTCAAAAACGTTTAGACCTACCTGCAGTTTGAGGTACTGTCTATTCTTTTCCATTAGCTTCTCCGATAGCTCATTATAACGCTTTTTTGTGTCCTCTAACTCTTTCTTATCATCTACAGTTAATAAAATAAACGAGTGAACTTCTGCAAAAGCGGAATCGTTAAGTAGCCAACAAACCGCGTTCCAAGTAACTACACAAACTAGAATAAGTGAAATGGATGTAACTGGATTACTTACTTGAAGTTTGTGATTTTAATGCTGTTGATGATATTAATTGCAGTTAAGGAAACTTTGATCTTGCATCTTGTTAACCCATCCACTCCAAAGTTAATTATGGAGACATTGACACTGTAGCTTGTCTCTCTTTCCAGCGATATGGAGGTTAATATTGTATGTACGCATGTTTACAATTCTTCAACTCTAACTCCATTTGAAAATGAAAACGCTGAATTTGTACCGCAAAACTGAACAAGTTTACTGAAACATTTTACTCCCAGAGTCAATTATGGAGACATGTATTGTAGTTATAATTTATGAGTCTGTCGACGAAATCCTATGGTGTGACCATTCAAATGAAACCTCTTCAGCAGTACTTTTGCATGGTACCATTTGTTCTAACTTTTGAGTTTGTCGACGAAATCCTATGGTGTGACCATTCAAATAAAACCTCTTCGGCTGTATTTTTGCATGGTACCATTTGCTTTTTAATATTTTGCAAAATAAAATTTGGGATTTTTCTTCTATTTTTGATCTTTGGCACTCTTGGGAGTTAAAGGGTTAAGACATTTTGTTCTTTAACATTTCGAAAAATCCCATTAATTCATTCAATGAATTATTTAATTCAAAAGCTTTATGCCTCCCACGGTGTTGACTTTTGAGAAAATACATTTAGTTAGCTTTTTAGTTCTACCTCATATTAAGCCAAATATTATCAAATATCGCTTGACAACTCACCGTTCAGTCAGTTTATAACGAAGAGTCAGGCAACAACTCTCGCAATGCCTTATCATAGACTGGATTTCAGATATATTCGGTCCTAGCAGCCATTGGGACCACGGATTTCAGTATTTATAGGTGTTGTTCTAAGTTTACAAAAATAAACAATGTTTATAACTGCTGGGGCTATTGCATGGGTCAGCCACCGACCAAATTGCCGGACCCAATTAAAATTCTACATGCCAAATCTTACATTTTTGAGATTCTGCATGAAAAGTCTTGATTTCGTAACTTGTAACAAAAGGCAAATTTACTCACCGTGGCAACTTGCGATACGTATATCACGGAATTGGAGAACCCGTAAAACTTACCAGTTATTTGCATACGGTTTAGTGTAGGACTACCAAAATAAGTTATCGCTTGAATCGGCAGTTCCATTTGGAATTCTTCGATTACATGTAGTTGGACGCCATAAAGCTATACAACTTGGCAGCCATAAAAATATCAGTTACGTCACAAAATACTGAGTGTTGGATAAGGATACAATTGAGCTCTGCTTGAACTTTGGAAAGAACTTGATTATAGTACTGTTCTAACTGAGTTGTCTTCTCCTTGGCCTTATTAGCTACGTAGTCTTGATACATTCTTTCCTGGTGGGTCTGAGTGGACAAGATTAGTAACAGATCTAGAGCGGTTTTCATTTGAGTGTAGTAAAACCAAAACCAAAGTAATCACTCTGTCGGCATCACTCTGACCAATCACAACAGACGCAGACAATCCATTAAACCAATCAGAACTCGTAGCAAATATATGTAGCCGGCGCTAAGCGCGGGAAAACGCAAGTAAGCAAGTCACGATTGGTTTTGGTTTTACCCCCGATTGGTTAATAAAGTGGCGCGAGATTTTTTAGCCAATCACAAAGCGTAGCAATGCAAAACCAAGTAAATCACCAAATTACTTTCAACACTCATTTGAAAACCACTCTTTACAATTTTTCCGCGGGTCTCATTAAACAGTTACAGTAACAAAAATGGTTCAAATGCTGTTTGTTCTGTTTAAGATAAACATTTTTTTTTCTGATTGGTTGTTTGTGATTTATGAACCAATTAACAAAGCGTGCAATTAATTTTTTCCATACATTTTGTCAATAAAGTCCACGGAAACATTCACATGCAAATGTATGGAAAAAAAAATAAAAATAATTGCACGCTTTCTAACACAGCTACATCCCTCTAATTTGATGAGTAAACTTTTCTTCCTAGTATCGTAAATTTTCAATTCACAAATTTAATCGAAATTATTTGACACTAGATTCCCATACAAACACTGTATTATAATAGCAGCATGTTTGCTCTGATTACCCATAATCCCCCAACAAACGCGACGTCCTCTATGGACCCAATTCACAAATGGCGGTCGATTTATTATTCTTTTTTTTTTCATGCTAATCAGCCCAACTGGCCTCATTTTAGAGCAAACATTCTTTTGAATTTTGCACATGCTAACGAGGCTAGTTGGGCTGATTAGCATGAATATAAAAGAAAAATAAATCGGCCGCCATTTGTGAATAAGGTCAATGGAGTGTCATAACACCAAGACCAAAGTAATTACTCTGGCCAATTACAACAGGCGTTGACGATCCAATGAACCAATCAGAACTCGAAGCAATTACATGTCGGCGGCGCGGGAAAACGCGTGCAGGCAAGTCACGATTGGTTTTGATTATACTTACGATTGATGACAAAGTGGCGCGAGATTTTTTAGCCATTCACAAAGCATAGCAAAGCAAAACCGAAAAAGGTCATTGTGGGCTACAATTCGCGTGAGGACAAACCGTTTTACCCACTCCACTTGACTCGTTTACATTGCTTACTTGATACGTCCAGAATGCCAGAGCTCTTGAGCAAATCTCCATTATCACCTCGGGTTTCTGGCCAGCCAACACCATCTGCAAAAAAATTGAAAAAACTCGCGGTTTAAGAAAATCACTTTATCTACCATGCAAACCAATGTGTGGAGTTCCATGTTATATCGCCAAATGCGACCAAATATACAAGAAATTAGATGGTGCGGGGTTACAAGGATGGAAGTGGATTACAATTCATCAATAGCCCTTATCGTAGATGAGTACGCCACACCAACATATCAGCGGTTTCTCGCTTTCTTGACCCTATAGTCTCGTTTTGATGTTTACGAGAACCTCTGACGACGATGAGCGTAAACATCAAAACGAGACTATAGGGTCAAGAAAGCGAGAAACCGCTGATATGTTGGTGTGGCGTACTCATCTACGATAAGGGCCATTTTGATATCATGACAGGCGGTCAAGAAATCAAAGTTTCCATTTTGGTGGAATTTTTAGTTTTTAATCATTATTTTGTCTTTTTAGTTTATGTTTCTTTTCGTTCATCACTTTTGGTGATTTTTTTCTTCCTATTTTAAGATAATAAAGCAAGCTTCTTGCCATAATCATGAAAACACGATATTTCAGCCGGAAAGGGTTTGATCCGGCGCGGTGTAGTGTTAAATGTAGAAGTAATACATTTTCGAATGCGACTAATGGATGGCCAAAGAAATCCTGGACTTACTGATTTGAATTGCTCTGAGGCCTGTAGATCAACACGAATGACATCAAACTTGGCAGAGAGGTTAGTTTCACCTTGCCCAAAAAGAAAAATGAAAACAGATAGATTATTAGGGAAATACAAACATATAAGATCAATAGTGGTGTTTGTTACATCTGTGTCAACAATCTACACTTACAGGCAGGACACACAAGGCTCTTGTTAAACTCTCTTGTCCCATCTTCATCGCAGAAAATATCTTTTCACAATATTAAGGATGTCTGAACAAACTTTAATATTATAATTTAGATCCGAATCACATCTCATACTTTCTAGCATAAATAAATAACTAATGAAGTAATTAATTATTTTTAATAGAGTAGTTTTCAATTCAGTGTGAAAAGTGATTACACATTTGCTTTGGTTTTTCATTGCTACGCTTTGTGATTGGCTAAAAAATCTCGCGCCACTTTCTTGACCAATCAGAAGTAAAACCCAAACCAATCGTGACTTGCTCGCACGCGTTTTCCCGCGCTTGGTGCCGACGACATGTAATTGCTTCGAGCTCTGATTGGTTCATTGGATTGTTTACGACTGCTGTTGTTGGTCAGAGTAACTACTTTGGTTTTAGTTTTACGACACTCAATTGAAAACTGCTCTATTGTAAGGCGCTGTTGATCAGCATACGTAAATAACGCTATATAAATTATAAAATGATGTTGATCATGATGCATTGTAGTCATTATCTGTGTTCTCATTGACTGAGAGCCTACAGTTAATGCTAGAAACCAGGGGGACAAATTATGTAATTAATTATTTTTAATATTGTAAGGCACTGTTAATTAGCATACGTAAATAGCACTATCTGTGTTCTCATTGGCTGCAAGCCTACAGTTAATGCTGGAAACCAAGTCACCCAACAGATTATTCACTGATCTGCTAGCAGATAAACACTTAAATGGCTGTTTATTTATAATTTTGATATTCTATCAAACTCACGATAAAATCCCATACAAATCCTCATATTTTCGTCGTCGAGGATTGTCGTTGTGAGTCTGGGCTCCCTGTGATTATATTAACCCTAACAGGATACAAAATTGATGATAAGAAAATGTTGTCATTTATTCACTTCAATTTAAAATATTACTTTTTTTTCTCAAGCTTTATAATAGACGTGGTGAGTTGAGCAGGTCCGTTCGTGTCCTCCAACTCTGTCTGTCATCATACTTATGATTATCATTATGAATTAATGATCCGTAAGACTGGAACGCCATGCGGTCGTGCGTTGTTGACAGTAAAGATAGATTTGGACTCCATTCAGTCTTATTACCACAACAGATTGATTATTTAGACATATCCATTTGAAATACAGTCCAAACTCTCGTAAGCGGACACCCTCGGGTAGCAGAAAGAGTGTCCGTAACTGGCCGGTTGGCTGCTTGCGGGAATGACTCTGTGTTTCTTCTAAGAAGAGAATATAAACGAGGTTTTGTGAAGGCGGTCGTAAGTAGAGCTGTCCGCTTACTAGAGTGTCCGCTCAGAGAGCTTCGACTGTAATAATATTCGTTCATTTCGATATGTAGTGCAGTTTGTTCATTACATACCTTTTTCTACAGGAGGGAAAAATTTTGTCGGGGGTGCTGAACTTTATTTGCCCGAATGAAACTCGTGACGTCATGTTTATTTGTCATGATGATGCTGATTCTAGCACTCGCTGACATTTTACTTTTCTGCCGCTGTGAACGATCCGAGAATGAGCTTCTACATCTCGCATTCTTCGCGCTTCACACGGAACCGATAAGATCTTTTACGAGACTTCGGCGAAGACATACTATTTTAATCGACCACGACCAGATACCAACCACACATGCAAGATGGTCACCAAATGTTATACTTACATGTAGAGCGCGTTTTTTTTTGGGGATATATTCTGCTCATTCTCAAATCAGAATACGCTAACAAAACTATGTTGTTTACATTCTCACACACGCAAATTTTTCGAGGAATAGGTGCAATAGTTTGAGGTTTTCTGTTTTTGGAATGGGTAGAATACGTAGAAAAGAAACGCGCCCTTAGTTTCAATCCCTGCGCGGTCTACATTATCATTCCCACCCGACTTGGCGGACCACAACGCAAATTTGTCGTTCTATGCCTGCTCGCGCGGTGAGCATCTAATAAAGCTATCACATGAATGACATGATCGATGTAGTACAGAGCTCGGTTAGAAAGTTAAGTGAGTAATGTGAGTTACGAAATAAAAACAAATAAATAAAGACATTGAATCACAAAATAATTCAGTAATTTTACTGTGTCTCTGGTGCCCGAATAGTCGCCCAGTTTTGCCCGAATAATACTATATCTTTTACGACTGGGGGGGCTGCAGCCCCCCCAGCCCCTCCCCCTCGTACGCCTATGATCAGTAGGGTAGACTTAAAAGGATACGAGAGCATGAAGTAACCTAGAAATTGAAGGCAAAAGTTACAAATTCATTATAAGCTTTATTAATTACAATAGAGAACCATCAAGATTTTAAACATTTACGTACTTTATTAAAATATTCTTACCCAAGCATGCGTGTTCAGCCTTTTTCTACACTTTCTGAAGTTACAGAGAAGGTCATTATCCATTTTATTTACTGCTTGGGAAATTTGAACATCAGTCTATCTGGATACCTATAATATAATATGAAAAATATTCAACCTTTTGCTTTTTATGAAGGAGCTGCTGGATGTTTCGTGAAACACCGTCTTAGTTAGAAACTCAAAGATTTTTTTTGTCCAACAACATATTAAAATTAAAAGATAACTTTATGACAAAATTCACTGCTGATTAAATTAGCCGTATATTTATGCTATTAAGGACTAAGAGATACCGTTATAACCAGACTAGTAGCTTTGTTTTAGTAAGGTTATCCTAAACTGAAGCACGAATTAAGCTTATAACCTCGGCGCAGGATCAAGCATGATAATCGAATGATAAATTTCGATCGAAAAGACAAGGACGTTTATAACATATCATAATACATTTTAACCAAGCAAAAGGCAAAGAATAAAATTGAAATTAATCTAAACACCATAGGCTTTATACAGCTTTATAGTTTACAGGCTTAAGCTACTTAATATCTTTTTCAGTCATTGATGCAAGAATTAAGAGATGAACACGTCACTCTGTAGTCTGCAGGTTCTGGCTCTTTCTTCACCATTTTCATCAAGAGCGAGTTTCAAGACAGGCACGAGGATAAACTGAAAATAAAAGAACACCTTGAATAAGTCTTACCTTTCGTCGCTACCGAATAGTACTTGTCTTCTTGCGATTTCAAAACACAACTCTACTTTCTTTTTTCTCTGCCGAGTGAGCGATTGAATTTCGCGGCGAAAGTGACGCATGCTCGAAAGCAAACTAGACTTATTCCCCCTCGGTATTTGACTCTTCACCGCTGGTTGTGGTTGACGTGGACTCTCTTTTTTGATCAAATGCTCTTTCTTCGAAGCTTATTTGTGGCTTCGCTGGCGGGTTACTGGAGGTTTAGCCCAAAACGTGTCTTCATGGCTGCAAGCTCTTCAGATGGAGAATATTCATCCGCATTTGTGACCTGTCCGGATGCAACTGTTGCTAAGAAAATAGCCAGGTTCGTTTGCAAGGGCAACTCGGCTACTACAACTCAAAACAATAAGAGAGGGCTTACTTTCTATGAAACTTACATGATCTGCAAAACACTGTTGCAATATCAACGGGTCTCTTAGAAGTTTAATTGTTCTAAAACACGTACTCTTTTAAAGGGTATTAACAGTGACATTCTTGGGGGATATGGATAATTTTAAGCAATCCGTTTGTAATAATATAGTGTGTATGATTATTTAGTGGACTGGTAGAAAAGAAGATTGCTGCCTGTGTGAACATTATTCCAGGAATCACTTCAGTGTAAGTGTAAAACATAATAATCATTGTTATAATAATTCATAATTTTGTGTGTGTAAATACTAGAAAATGTCAATGATGGCAAATTTATGCATTCAAGCCAAAACTCCATTGGCTTGCCCCTGTTGAGAAATTTACTTTCAAAAGTGTTTTTAAAACCAAGGTAATAACAATTTCCAGAAAAGAGTAAACATAATCTAGATTGGTCTGGTTGCGTGGATCTGGTAGAAAATCTGGTAACACATGCCCACTGCTTTTTTAACTACAACTCCCTCCACTCAACAAGGCTTTGCGCAAGATAAATATTTCCTATTTTTTGCTGAAGTTGCCGCTTCAGTGACTAACCCTATAACCCTAACATGTAAAATTAATTCTTTACAGTAGTCAAGCAGAAAATAATGACAAAAAATTATATCTTTGTACCTACTTTCACACCAAAACAGCTAAAACACATACTCTAACATACATTGTCATGTACAATGTAGAACTCAGAGCAGAATGCATTTGCACATACATACACATACATACACATACATACATGAACTTTATTGCACCTCAGATTTGCAGGGTAGCCTGTATGACTAATACAGAGAAAATGATATGTCCTATACTTATAACATTTACATTTAACATGAACCACAAACCTGTGAGAGATCCACAAAATGAATTTTAGATTGTACATAGAATTAATTTTGTGGAACTTACATTTTTGACAGGTAATTGCAGTTCATGTGCAAATGCATTCTGCTCCTAGTTCTCTGTTACATGCAGGTTACTTCTGTCCATTACTGTAGCTTATAAAGGGGTTAATCCCCTCCCACTGAGATCTAGCATAAATGAGGTGAAAAGGGATTAAAGCATGCAAGAGCGTGCAGGTTTTACACATTATTTTATCCTCACCTGTTAGTTATTCTTGGGAAGGAAAAGTGGAAGAAGACAGTGAAGTTCTAATGGTAAGATATTAAATTATTTATTTCATGGTAATTAGCCACCTTCTGTTGTTAGCATGCAGTTACAGTGTATATTTTGCCTTTAGTTGGTACAATTCCTTAAAAATATCAACATACAGTACATTGCAGTGTTTGTCAAACATTGATAGGTTCCATAAGAAGGGTTCAGCTGCATAACGTGTAATCATGGAGTGAGATTTGCATTTAAAGAAAGCAGAAATGTTTTAATTTAGATTATATATAATAAATAGTTTTATTCGCTGGGTTTAAATGACCATTAGCTCTTAGTTTCTTTCAACTGTAAACAGTGTAACAGTGGAATCTCTACTTTGGGACACCTCCATTAAGGGGACACCTCCATTAAGGGGACACCTCTAATAAGGGGACACCTCCATTAAGGGGACACCTCTAATAAGGGGACACCTCCATTAAGGGGACACCTCTAATAAGGGGACACCTCTAATAAGGGGACACCTCCATTAAGGGGACACCTCTATTAAGGGGACACCTCCATTAAGGGGACGCTTCCCCTGGTCCTAATGGTGTGACCCCTTAATAGGAGTTCCACTGTAGTTGGCTTCTGGATACCTTGAGCATACAAAATATACTGAATGTTAAATAAATTATATTAAAATGTATTGATTTGTGTTTGGGGTAAGTTGGAGAAATATTTGTGCATGTCAGTAACTTATCTTTTAGTCACTTATTTACTGAGATTCTTTTAACTATTGTCCCATTTCTGTAATTTTCCATCTGATGTCAAGTTAGCAAAGGAAGAGCAAACCTTATAATATGTATTCTTTTGTATACTCAGATGATTAAAACAAGAACAAGCAGAGTCAGTGATCTGACTGAGTATGTCAGGTATACACTGTATATAGGTCATTGTTTTGTGATAACAGCCTGGATGGATCAAGGGGAGGGACAAAAATCAATGGTGTGTGCGTGAAGGGGGGGGGGGGGGGGGGTTACTCAAATATATTAGTGATGGGAGATGCAAAGGCCTTATTTGGCTTGGAAATGTTGACCTTTTTTTAGTAGGTTTTACCTTTTGTGCCCTAGCTATACATAAGCTGGCACCCACTATGCAGGCTATGCTATGTCAAGCCCTGCTTGCACCAACAATTTACTATTGGTGTCTTGGGTGTCAGATTAGAATTTTGCGCAGATGTATCAAAAATGTGCTCAATTCATTATAAGTTTTTTTCAGGTTAGCATACAAAATTTCTCTAATCATGTTTGTTCTTATTTCATAGAAAAGAACATCCTTATGACGTTCCTGAGGTGATCAGTATGAAGGTACCAGTAAATTGTGATAATTATTAACAGTGGACATGTAATAGTGTAGTTGTTGTGTTTTAATTTTTGTTTTACTCAATTCTGATTGGCTAAGAGCAGTGCAGTTCAAGTGTAACACCAGTGCAAATTACAAATCCAAAAAACAAAATTATGCAAAATTGTTTTGCAAAAAAAATTTTTTGCCAAAAAAAAGAAAAAAAATTGCAAAAAAAAAAAATCCCAAAAAAATGGATGCAAATTTTTTTCATGTATAATTATTAATAAGTAATCATACGGTTTTCTTGTTCAATTTGGGATTAATTTGCACTTCACAAAGCTCAAATTGCACTCGCCGAAGCGGCTCGTGCAATTTGAGCTTTTTGAAAAACTCACTCGTACAAATTAATCCCAAATTGAACTCAAAACCGTATGATTACCTATACAAATTTTCAAACCTGTTCAATTTTTATTTTCTTTTGTCTCAGATTATAGTAATGAATCTAAAACAAAGGAAAATTAAACATTTTGAAACCAAAGAGAAAATTTAAACCACAACATAGACACTAAATTAACTTCATGATTGATGAGCACATTAAGGTGTCTGTGTTTGAGGTAGTAACTGTATACATAGATAATGCCAATGAAATGCCCACTGTACGTGCCTACGTTTTGAAAGTGCCTATGTATGCAGAACACATTTCTGTTTCCGACTACCCTCAGTGACCATCATTATGACATTGTGTTTGAAATAATACTCAATAAATATTAATGTACAGGTATTGTGTTGTTTCTGAAAAATCCATACTCCCCAAAATTCCAGATTAACTTCATACTTTCATATAGAAATGCTGGCTTTTGAGAGCCACTTCTTCCTCAGAATTACCCATGACCTTCCATTGTGAATATTTTGAAGAACCGCACGTTTTACATGTAGTCTCTCCCCAAGGTTCTATCTAGGGGCTTTGAGGGGTGGAAGCTAATTTTTTGGTACGTTTTTTCTTAATGTTGGTGATTACTTGCAATTATTCTTTACATTGCATTTTCATAGTGTCTAGCAACAACTTTGCCAATCTATAACGCCAAAACTGGTTTCCAATGTCTCTGAAATGGTTGTGCTTTTAGCCAAATTTAATTCCTCTGATAGGCATGGCTTTTGTCTTACTTAATAGACTAGAAAACTACGATGTTTGTCTTCACTTGCTTAGTCCATAATTAGAAGTGTCCTTTCAGTCACCATTTACATTGAGGTGTCCATGTCCAACGATAGAAGTGTCCGTTCAATACAGGTATTTTTTTTACAATGAACATGGAACAGATTTTGGGACTGTGACTTCTATCCACTGAATAAAGGGTGTCTGCTTAAAACAGGTTTGACTGTACATTATTTTATGTCTTTTTGATATATTTATTTTACAGCTTGGTGAAGGAAACCCAGCTTATCTGCAGTGGATCAGTGATAGTGTCCCTGAGAAGTAAACGAGGATTGTACCTAGTTTACCCACCATAAGGAATGGAGTAAGATAAGACAACAAAGAAGGAATCTAACAAGTTCATCGAAAACGGAAACAAAAAATAAAATTCTCTTTTATGGGCTTTCGTGAGTGCGTTCTTCAAGAAACTGGATATTTTACTGTTCGCTGATAATATTCCACTTGTCCTTCTTGAAGTATTGTAATATTGGTATCCACATGCCATGTTAGAAACAGCTTTTTATTATGTGTACATTTTGTAGTTTCATTTTTTAATTATTATGACGTCATGTGCAAACCAAGAATTGCTTTAGGATGATACACCTAATTGAAGAAATGAGACCGAATGGGATTCTGGGTAGGCAGCATTGGCAAGCTCAGTAATATATCAAGACGTTTCCTTTGTTTGAGACATTTTGGAGCATGATTTATGTATCCTGTGTTAAAATAATGTGTATTCTGTCACAGACGAATATTAATTTTTCCAACTTCCCAGTAAACCTTAGGGTCGCATCGTTTATGGTAGTGCTTTTCACTAGACAACGTTTCTTAATTGGCGTATATGTTGTGGTTCAATTTTGTCCTTGGTGCAAATTTTATTTTCCTTTGTTTAAAACTGATTATCAGACATTTCCATACCAAAAACAAAGGAAAATAAAATTTGCACCAGAGACAAAATTGCACCACAACATATACACTAAATGGTGACACAATGTAATAAAAAGTAAAAATACAAGGTATAAATATACTGGAATATGGCTTAATTTACATTTTTATGTGTCTTTCTCAGAGTATCCATCGTCCGTCCATAGCGAAGCGAAGAACAAAATAACAAAATGCATAAAGGAAAACATGTTTGCGTCGCGAGTTTACCACGTGTAAATCCCAAACTGTACTCAGAATCTTTGTTCTTTTATTTTGCGTCTCAGATATGTATACACGACACATTTTGGCATATCCAGTGAACAAAAGGCCTTTGCTTACGGTCGCCATCTCAAAAGACGAAGCCCACCATGTTTACAAAAGATCACAAAGTAAGCCATCAACGACGAAATCCCAGTAGGCACTTTCATTTACCATAACAACCTAAGAATTTATTGATTGGGTTGATAAGCGGAAGTTACAAAATATACAGAAAAGAGATTAGACTGGGTTATCATTAACCTTTTGGAATCTGTATCCTTTTTTCTGGCACGTGGAAGGTACATTTGAAAAACACTCGTCTGTTTGTTCAACGTCTGTATGGAAAATAAGCCGGTTATTTTTCGGCACCACCTCGTGGGTATGGAGTAGCTCAGTACCTTGTTTGCACCTTTTAGTTCATTCGTTTTCTTTAATTAACAGTGGACTTTATTGTTATCATGTTTAAGGGCATTGGCTTCGGCCGCACTTGGTGAGTTAACTGGGTTATTTTTTTAAGAAACTCGGTTGAAATTCAAAAATAAAATAACGCGGTGAAAAGGTGTTTGTAATGAAATAACCGAGTTTATTTTTCTGAGCGGCCGCACTTCAGAAGTTTAAACTTTGAACGTGAGAGATCATGTTATCATTTGCTATATTCTTTATTATTTTTTTGTGACATTGTTGAGTTTCCATTTATCTGATGGGAACGAGGAACGAAATAAGCCTTCCAAAGCATCCGCCGGGCAGTAATCACGACGGCGAAGGCAGCGAGAGCGGCACAAAACAATATCGAAAACAATAGGATTAATGAGCGAAAACAATGCCTCTGTGCGTGCATTTTACATTTTGGTATTCCCTGCAAAACAACATCGTCGAATGATCAAATTATAGGTTTTGTGGGTAACGTAAACACATGACGGTTTTCCTTTCTCTTTTTGAAATTGAGTCTTCCTTACGAATTCAACAAGCGGCCAAAAATTACCCCGTAAGCGAAGATGATTGACAGATTGGGAAAGTTAATCTGCGCTAAACTACCTAGCGAGGTGGTTTGAAAAAACCTAACTCGGTTAAAAAAAAATATTGTTCTTTAATTAATTTCTATGGGAACATGGGAAAATTCGGTGAAGGCCAAAAATACGCGGCGGGCTGCATTAGGAATTTTGTTAAACAAGTGAATTTTAATTAATGGGAAATAACCCGGTTAACTACTCTAATGCAGCCGCAGCCATTGTTTAGCTCTTTTATCTATTGTTTTCTCAACGAATAGTGTTGCCGCTTTAGTAAGGGCGTACAAATCACGCATCCCCTGGCTTAAAAATGGTCCTTTCTTACGACTGCATTAATTTCTGTGTTTGACGCAACGTGCGTGCATGGTTGATGGAACACTTTCATTTTTTTTAATTATAACATGCCACTGACGATGAGACGATATTCAGGGAAACGTGTCCTAACCTTTGTAATGTTTCTGTTGTTGTCTCTCCTTTTCTTCTTGTTATTCAGAAGCATGTACATCGGAAGAAGAAGCATCGGACAACTGTCGACAAACAGACCAGTGTGGCTTGAATCAACCCATGTCACCTATTTTAAACAACTGCTGTGGACCCAAAGCAACGATTCTCTCCTTGTGATTTTCCCTCATTCCGCTATTGACGAAGCAAACAAACCTTTGAGAGAGTTAACCAAAAATGATAAGCGCGCTCTTTGGAAGTTGAGCGAGTTTCTTGATTCGCAGGAACAATTCGACGGTGCAACATGCCTACGACATCCCTCGACACACATCAGGCATGACGAAAAGCGCCAAAAGTTAATTGCAAAAGGGCCAAAGAAACGCGAACGGAGCAACACTGCGACTGAAAAAAGAAAAATGAAGCCGACTGCCAACAAACAGACCAGAAACATCCAAGAGTCGTCTTGGTGCCGATTCAATAAACGGAATTGGAGCCTTCACATACGAAATACAGGACCGGTTCAGAGAGTGAAATTATCAAATCTCGCCGGCATGAACCTACCTATAGAGAAAATAATTGTTTTACAAACCTGTAACATACTACAAGGCCCATTTGTAATTAGAAAAAATGTGTTTGACCGAATAGGAGGATTTCTCGATAAATTTGGAAAAGTCACCCTTCTCGAGTTTTTTCTTCGATCTAAAGGCGAACTGAAAATGGCGAAACTAAATGACTGCGCATGGACACAAGAAATCACGCACACCGATCGAGGAACCCTCGAAGGGGCAAAGTTTCCTGAATATGTCTCATTCGGGAATAAACACCAGATTCTTCGCATCGTAACGGAAAGTCGAATCGAGTGGACATCTTGTGTTGCAAACTGGAAATCATGTCCGAAAAAACCGTATCGGAAGCCTCGAAATCTTCCCAGGATAGCAGAGCCAATATGTTGTAGCGTAGTTTTAGGACAAATGCTGGCGGATTTTAAATGCGTACTGGAAAAACTGGGTTTAGAATACCGTATTGTGTTTGGCACTCTGTTAGGTGCTGTCAGAAGCCAGGCGATTATACCTTGGACGCATGACGTTGATATTGCAATTTCACAGTCAGCGATTGTAAACGAGTCGACGTTTATCGCCCTTCGAAAAGAACTTGGCGACCGGTATTATGTAGGAGAGTCTTTCCACGGTACACTTGCTAGAGGCCATATGCTCATGCCACCTTACATTGAAGTCGACACGGCTCCCTTTTACGACGGACCGGACGATTTACAAGGGAATGCTTTATTTAGCAATGAAATCGAGGAAGCGGTGAAGGGTATGCTGCCGGTATCGGATGATTGGCAGAAACACTGTTATGTTGACTTCTACGAGAGTGAACCGGTTTGGATGAACGACTCATCCCTTGTAACTATTAACAATCAAACATTTTTCACCGTGAAACAAGTAGATTACGAGTTAAGAAACTGGTATGGCGAGAATTATGCGGAACCTGCTCTGCAGGGAAACTGGGTCGGACGTGCTTAGCAAGTGCATAGACGGAAACCAGGAGGCTCCTAACGTTGGTGATAGCCCTGCTTCGAACAACTCTGCTCTGATGCTCAAGATGCCTAAGGTCACTTTTAATTAATAATAACATTTATAAAATTTATACTAAAAGGTATGATATTGCGAGTCAAAATGTTTACAATGTAACAATGCCCAGTGGGCCTATTTTATTTTCTCTCTGCCTCCTGTACGTTGATCATAAGCGAAAGGTATTCCTTGCAGATGAAAACGCGAGTTTTCCAGTTGACCAATGATTGGGCGACCCCAGTCAAGCTGAGTAAGCAATATTACCGATCTCAGTATAATTTTTACTCGACTGTAAGTAAATGTCCTTAGAACAATTGTTCATTTTTACCAGACTTCATCAAAATTCAAAAATCTAAACGACCCTTCTTTTAACAGGTTCTTCAAATCAGCAATAGTAATTTTCGTGCCAAGTTTTATGTCAACACATTTCATTGCTTTTCTCAGTGGCGCAGCTGAGCGTCTCCATGTTCGAAACGAATAATTTTCGCTCCGTTTGTAGACTCTTTTAAAGGCAAATTCAAATCAGAAGAATTTTTTTTGTTGTATTTTAAGAATTTCTTAAAAATGCAGATTCGGCCGCCATTTTCGTGTACCCTGCAATGTGCGGTACAGTCTACCTTCTATAGCTCAGAACGAGGTCGGACACTTATTGAGAATATATAACGTAATGTCGACACTTAGAATTTTATTTTCAATAAATTTTTAAGTGTAAAAAAGAAAATCTAAAATCCCCACTCAGGATTGAACCTGTGACCTGAGCTAGGCTTAGACTTACATAGCCTACCGTACCACCGTACCACCGTACCACCTAGCTTCTCGGGTTGTTAATTCATAAACTGCCAACCCTAACCTCGACTGAAAGCTAACCAGTTACTCCGTTATTTAAGTTTCAATAAGGTGTCCGACCTCCTTCTGATCTATGGAATCTAGACTCTTCCGCAATGTGCATGTGGTACACGAAAATGGCGGACGCATACAAAGTACTCTAATTTTTTAAATATTGTTTTCCTCATAATTTGGTTATTTGGTTATTTGGACTTCATTATTTTGCCAAGTCGTTGCATTTCGCATTGGTACCGGGAAACATCGAGATTCGAGGGAAACAAAATTCACTATTTCGTGAGGGATCAGTCAGTAAGTGATTTGTTATATAGCAACACCAAAAAACACAACACAACACAGCCGAGCGTCCAGCACTCGAGGTAAACATCAATCGTATCACAATCATGCCACCTTTTGTCTCGGTCTGATCACGTGCGCCAGTGGGCAACAGTGCAATGTTACCTTCTGACTTCAGAATTGTTGCCCGCTTAGGACAATTGGCGGGAAATAGTTTGTTAAATGTCATGTGCCCATAAATCAACCAATCAACGCGCGCGTTGTATCGAGAAAAACTCCAGCTACACAACAAAACATCTTATCTTTAGTGTTGCACTCAAAGCCAGAAAAATAATTTGTTACCTACGCAGATGTTGCGCGATGAAGTTATTCCTCGCGAAGCGAGGGCCGAAGGCCCGAGCGCAGCGAGGTTAATAAATTTGTCGGCCCTCGGGAGCTGAGCCGCGCGAATTCGAGCGAAAAATATATTTATAAAAATATTTATATACTTGATGGTGTCCGGCAGTTGCCTGGCAACAAAAATCGCGACCGCTGACAATCACACGCTCTCATATTCCACCGGATTAATGGCGGCCGGGCTGACGGGTTTATTCTTTACTCATCGTCCGTGAAACACGACCAATTTCTGATGCAAATGAGAAACAACAACAACAACACTGGGTTCAAAAAGTAGCTGGTAATCCTTGCCCGAGACAATGAACCACCGAAACTCCGCTGGAGCGAGAACGGCGACTTGAAATTCCCCTGCGATCGAGCAACGGAGAAGCAACGTGAGCATCGATTACAAAGACTTCGAACAGCCTAGGCACACCGTTTGAGTAGATTCAAACGCCTTGAACGCCTTCTGAACGAAACCGATCAGGAAAGGCGACACCGACTGAAAGTGTTGAACAAACAAAATGATTTTGTTTATAGACGCAACGAGAGGCAGCAAGAATTGCACGATCAACTAAATACTCGTGACGAATATCTTTCATACGGTAGGGAAAAGCAAACACAGATTACAGGAAAGGCTCAGAGAAGAAGAACGATTAAGAAATGTAGCTTTAATTCGCTCTCCAATGCTCTTCAATTTAAACAACCTACATTTACATGCAAGTAAGCGTAAGCTTATATACAGTACAACCCTCTATAAATTATTCTTTAATCTACCGTTTCCAAAAAGCAAGATTTTAAGTACCTAAACAACTGACAGGCAGATGATAAGAGGACTTGTTTTTCAATATAATATATTAGTACTCAAACAATGGAAACTATTCTCTAAGTTCATACTGTAAATTGATGTTTATTAAAATTCTCACTAAGGCCACTAAGAAACTTTGATATAAGCTTAAATTACATAACATTGTATGCATATGACAATGCTACATTTAATAACTATTATCTATGGTATGTTAGGAGGTTTTACTATTCTATGTTACTGTAGTCTCATTTCTATTTTTGAGTAACATTAAATTATTATTTTTACTACAACTGTACCACCATTGAGTTGTTATTTTTAGTGCAACATCACTCTTCAGCAACCGTAAACTCCTGCGATCTCAACCATTCTAGCAAATAGTGAATTGCGTTAGCAATTATTTGATACCCAGTATATAGAACAAAAACCACAGCAGTATCTAAAGGGAACAGGTTAATTTGGGAGATACCACTCACAAGCTTCAAAAATGGAATTTAATCGAGACAGCAGGAGTTAGCTGTATTCGTGATAAAAAAACTCTCACCCAATCAAAATAAACAGAACACATACACTGCATATTGTCCTCGACCCATGTCCACAACAGTACTATAAATCCACTTTCAGACCAATTTTCCTTTTGACAACAATTAATGAAGATAGGTTTGGGGCGGGGGTGGACAGAAGGCCTGAGGATATTTTGGTACCCAGTCCCATAGCACTTACAGCCACCCACAGCTCAAAACCCTAAACTGACCAGTACCAGCTCCCATTTATTTTATTTTAGGAAGACAGGGTACTAAGTACAAGTTAAATGGAAGCGACTAGGAACGAAAATGTCTCAACTTTAAATTTCGGGGCCACTGCCGGCAAGCAATTCAACCTCTCCAGTCAAATCAGAAATTCCATCTCTCCCTCCCACATTGCTAAAATTTTGCAGTGCATCCTCCCCCGAGCTTCGCGAGGTTCTGCGAGACACGTATTTCTAGTTTGATAAATTAAAAAAATGTCATTAATGCATGTGAACAAGGAAAAAAATTCTACAATTATAACAAATTCAAGAATGCTGCAATTATTTTGTTACAGCAAGGAGATTAATGAGAATAAGGGTAAATTCATGGAAACTAATAAATCATAAACAAAAATGTATTAAAATATGAACTTCCAGACTGTTGGTCATGAAACAATAATAACTTAGCAATAGTCGGACCAAATTTAGCTGCGAAAATCCAAGACGCAGATGTTAATTTTTCAATACTTCTTGGTGAAAGATAAATGCGGTCAATTTTCTTGGATGCAAAAACAGAGAAGGGAATTCACCAAGATCTTTCTTTCCTTCTTTTTTCCAGCTCCTCCACGCTCTTTGCGGACGCGCCCGAATGCCCTCTTTTCCCTCTCCGAGCCTGTAACGCAGGCTAGAATAAAAGGCCTCGATTGCTCGCCGCAAAAGGTTTCGAGTTTGATTTTATACATACGCTTCTTTACCGAAGAAAATGGGCAACACTTTCGTTTTGTTTCCTTCAGACAGAAAAAATATATACAAACAAACTTTAAGAAAAGTGACACGAATCGATTGCGTGCATTTTTTCACTACACCGGAATACAACACATAACGCGTGACAGCTATCATGCCTTGACCTTGAAAGGAGATAGTCTGTGGGAGAACATAACACCTGACATGACTCGACAAAACCCAAGATCAAGAGTCCAGTCACGTTATTCTTTTCCGTGGGATACAAAGGCGACATACGTGCCATTCTGAGCATTTTGGAACTCAAACTTTCAAAAGCGGGCACAATGTTAATGATGAAGATGTTTTTCAGTTTTATTGTTATCGCCCTCCTAATATTTACACCTCTATCCTCGAAGCAAGTCCCCGGTAAGTACTTCGTTATGTATTATTTTAGTTAGGCGGATCATTTCTTGTTTAAGCCTGGTTTTCACAAGTCGGGAAAATCCCATCGGGGATTTTGCTGTTCGCGATCGTCCCAGATTTTGCCGATCTGTCGGGAAAATCGCAGAAATCTGGGACGCGTCGAGAAGATAGAAACGCTCCCGATTTTCCCGATTTGTCCCTGATACCAGATGATCGGGGGATGTCTACAATTTCGTGTTTTCATAACTCGATCAAATCTGGGACGGTCGGGAAATCCCCGTTCGTCTGGGATTTTCCCGACATATCAACCAGGCTTAAGGTTACAGTGTACCTTCAGATCGAAAATTTATTGAAAATTTTTTTTTCGCGTTAAAATAAAGTTTACAGAATGAACTTTCATCCAAAAAAAAATTATCGAAAAATAGTGAAAATTGACGGAGAAATGACGGTATAACTTTTGTGGGTGGAGTTTGTTTATTAAGCGATATGTTTTTTTAAGCGCCGTTTTCTCAAAGTTAATTTTTCGCTTGTTGGGGACACTTTAAAGAGCTACAACTCAAAGGGAATTTGTTCGATTTTCCTTAAATTTGGACAGAAGCTAGGCTAACATATAATCACCAAAAACGTGTCGGCGAATTTCTTAATTCCGAAAACTTTTTCGTCAAGAGCCATTTCCGTGCGATCATTCCAATTTTTTTTCTCCCCTTTTCGAAAATATTCTATAACTTTTCACTGCAATTGAATATGGGAAATCGCCGACACGTTTTTTTAGCGCTTTGTGTCCGGAAACCCGAGAACAAATCAAATTAGCAAAATATAATAATCGCTTTGAGTTGTAGCGTTTTAAAGCTGATTCGGACATTCGAATTAACACATCGTAAAAAATTCGACAATTCTTTTTTTTACCAAATGGTTTCCATATTTAGATAGCCAGCTCTATAAGCTTTAATTTGATATCTGGGTTTAGGTATATTAAGTGTAATCTTAAGACGCTAGAGCTGTTATACTGGAGACACCCCCGAAGGTACACTGTAACCTTAATAAAACAAGACGCTGTGGGAGCGTGTACTTGGGCGTCGTTGTATTAGGCATATTGGAAAATTGTCTTGGGAATCTACATGCACGTTATTTCACGGTTTGATGAAAGGGAGTATAGTGTGAGCAGTCTAACAAAGAAGCGCGTTAACAGTCTAAAACAAGAAGACACAGTACACTTAGCGTGCGAGATCGCACGCAAATTATTAAAGTAGCGTGTCCCGTGACTGTGTCAAAAGACGAGTACATACTGAAAAATACAAATCCATGCTTACTTTGTACTTACCATTGAAAAAAGGCCGTATGTCAGAGTTTCCCGTTGGTTGTTATTGGTTTTAGCTAAATCTTATAATTGGTTTGTGTTTCCGACACTTTTGAAGTGAATGCAAATGTAGCCGCAAAGTGGCCTTTCGAAGCCATGATTAACAGCCTGAGGCCTGTTTCTCGAACCTCCCGTTAACTTTTCGGGCCCGAAGCCAAATATTGAAATCAAAATCTAAAGAACAAAAGCGCGGGTCCTAGCGAACAAACCAGTCCATTTTGTTTTGCTAACTGATAGTTTTACCGTATTATCTGCAAACTTTTGAAACCTCGATCTTCGATGAAAATAAAACAGCTTACCTGGTCTTTCGAGAAACGGCCCCCTGGTCAACAACTTTTCCAATTGAAAGTTTTGCTGGAAGTATTCCCGCCTATAGGAAAAGGTTAAACGGATTTTAGGTCGCCTTTAGATCGACTTCAGATTCAAACTCGATAAAACTCAACATTTAATACTTCATAACAAATGTACTTCTGTCCGGAAAACTACATTGTACAAGCACATGGGTTTTTCCCATGATTCCTAGCAAAGCGTGCACAAGCATGACGACATTCCTAACATCCTCCCCACTGTTGATCAGTAAATGAAAATACTAAACCTGGAACTTAGACTGGCCAACACTAATTCCTACATGCGAAATATAAGTATTAACAAAAAAAAGTCACGAGTTAGAAAATGTTCAGTGTTCACTTCAACAAAGCAAAATTAAACAAGTTCTTCAATCCACGCTCTTCTCCTTCTCTCTGACACTACTGCGGCTGCTCTCCTCGGGTTTCTCCTTGGTTGAATTGGCTGTTGATGGTCCTCATCAGCATGGTTCACTGTAGGATTTTCATAGTTGTCCGCGGCAACAGGTTCAACCTTGAGGATCTGCAGTTTTTCGACTTCAATCTAATCGTTGCGCCTCTGACGAGACCATCTGCTCCAGTTATCAAATCTTCAACTCTGGCCAGTCTCCAAAATCCTCGAGGTCGCTCTTCATCGTGCACGACAACAATGTCTCCAACTGCTATGGGTGTCGGATTCGTACTCTTGGCAGAACGTCGATGTGAATCACGGAGCTCTATCAGATATTCATTCTTTCATCTGTGCCAGAAATGATTCATCACATTACTAAGAGGGTTCATTCTCTTGCTTAAGTTAGTAGATGACAGTTCAACATCAGGATCTGATAAGTCTCCGTTACTGCTATTGTCAGGTAGGCTCAATAACCTTCGTCCATGAAGCAAATGTGATGGTGTGAGTGGTTCATCTACATCTTCGGAGGACACATAAGACAGTGGTCTTGAATTGAGAATCATTTCCACCTCAACAGTGACGGTCATCAGTTCTTCATATATGAGTTTAGCACCTCCAATGGTTTTCTACAGGCATCGTTTCATGGACCTCACCATTCTTTCAAACAGGCCTCCCCACCATGGGGCTCTCTCAAGATTGAAGATCCACTGGACTGTTTTCTCTGAAAGGTACTGTTTCACTCCTAGATCGTTCATCAGTTTTGTTATCTTTTTAGATGCAGATTTACATTGTGTAAAGGTCGCTGCATTGTCCAAATCAATCTTGGAAGGTAAACCTCGTCTTGCTGTGAATCTGTGGAAACTTCTGAGAAATGCTTCTGGAGTCAGGTCTGGTACTATGTCAAGGTGAACTGCTCTCGTCACACAACACGTATATAGGCAAATCCAGACCTTCTTCTCTGTCTTCTTCTTCGCTCCCTTCACGTACAATGGGCCAGCGTAGTCCAATCTAGTAAACGTAAAAGCTGGTGCAATCAGGCAAAGGGGGTGGTGGTGGTGTTTTATACGGCTTTCCCTCGTATCTCCGACACGTCACACAGTTATGCAGAAGTTTCTTTACAACCTGTCTTCCTTTTACTAACCAGAATTTGGAGTGCAGCTCCGTTAGCGTCTCTTTGACCCCACTGTGCATCACTCTTCTGTGGCAATCCTTAATAACTAGAGTGGTGAATCCATGATTATTATCAAGTAGGATGGGGTGCTTGGTTGTATATGGAAGTTCAGCATGAGACATCCTGCCTCTGCACCTTAGAAGGCCGTCACAATCAGTAAAGAGATTAAACTCCCGGCTCCAGCTTTCAAACTTCTTATTCAGACGCAGGGACCTTTGCGCATCCGAAATCCAACACTGCTCCGCTTCTTTCAGGTCTGTTGCGCTAATGTCCGATTCAAACACTTGTTCGCCACCTTTCAATCCTTCTTTGAGGTTCTTGACGAATCGCAACACATAGGCTGTAACTCGCAGCAGACGTTGAAGATTGCTGAAGCGATCCAAATCAATAAGACTACTGATGCAAGGACTTTCAGTATTGGTAATGAAAGTCAAGGTTTTAAGTTGCTCTTGATTCTTCACGGTCATTTCTGCCAAGCACTCGTCAGGAATGGGTCCCACACCACTACTTTCGATTGAATCTTCCTTGTAATGGCTTAACCACGGTGGACCACTAAGCCAAAGTGCACTTGAAGCTAACTGAGAGGCATTCATTCCTCTTGATGGAATGTCCGCGGGGTTACTGTCAGTTGAACAATATCTCCAGCAGTCCACAGGGAGGAGTCTTCTAATTTCAATGACTCGGTTTTGTACAAACGGTTTCCATTCTTTGTCAACGCTCTTGATCCAACAGAGTGCAATCTCGGAGTCACTCCAACAGGTAATCTTCTTAATAGGTACTTCACGTTCCAGGGCTACCTTGACAGCGGATATGAGTCTAGCAAGTATGACTGCTGCAAGAAGTTCCAGTCTGGGAATTGTTTCATTACTTAGTGGAGCCACTCTTGTTTTAGAGGCTACAAACTTGGTGTAGACTTGAGAGGTTGTTTGGACTTGGAGGTAAACGACTGCGGCGTATGCCTTTAAGGAAGCATCGCAGAACCCATGAAGGTTGCAACAGACAACTGCATCCCATGGCTCCTTAAAATAGCATCTCTCTAATTAACTAGAAAGGTTGAACGTCTCGAAGGCTTGAAACTAGCTTGTTCCACTTGATAAGCAAGTCCCCTCCCAAGATGTCGTCCCAGTTGGTTTTACTTTCGCAAAGTTCTTGAAAAAGGAGTTTGAACTGCACAACAACTGGGGATAGAAAGCCAATGAGATCATAAAATTTTGCTGCAATCGAGGCAGTGTTCCTTTTGGTGGGAATGCTCTCTGTGGCTTGCTTAGCTACTGTACTGAGGTCGAATTTCAACTGGTCTCTAATAAAGTCCCACTGAACTCCTAGAATCTTCTGTACAGGCTTATCATTACCTTGTGTGTCTCCAAGTGAAATCTCGGTGTAGGATTGTTCATCCTCAACGACCAACTTACAAGTGGCATCGTTAACTGCGGTTACTTTAGGGTTCCCTTTCTCAAATGGGTCTTCTTCGCTGGCAGGCGAGGTAGGGTAAGCACTGTGTTATCTGGTTTCATTCTCTTCTATGCGGTTCCTTAAGTCGGCGGAATTTGTCACAAATTTTCTCAAATTAAAGCCACCCTCTGCTAGCCTGAGCTTGGACTTGATCTACAACCGATAGACTTCCTCATCCGTGTCTCCCCCCGTACTCAGATCATCAGCATAGATTGACCTTAGGAAAGTCTCAACGAATTCCGGGTCCTCCCCTTCATACCTCTCTACGTGGTGTTTGACCGTTGCATTAAGCAGAAAGGGGTTAGACGTCACACCAAATACAACTCTAGCAAACCTCAACACAAGAACTTCAGGGCTTTTCTTCTTCACGTCATCAACCCAGAGAAATCTTCAAATATCCCTATCTTCCTCTGTGACTGATACATTAAGAAACGCCTTCTCAATATCCCCTGCAAAGGCCTTTCTGTGCGTTCGGAACCTGAGGATGATGTCCAAAATCTTCTGAGAGAGAACTGGACCAGTTTATAGGCAGTCATTTAAGGAGGTGCCATTTGACTTATAGGATGCATCATAAACGATTCTCAGCTTCGTTGTCTCTTTATCCCTCCTTATGACAGCATGGTGCGGTAGGTAATGGACTCTTCCAACCTCTCCAGATTCCGGCTGGCTGACTTCTTCCACAATTCCATTCTTAATCTGCTCTCTGATAACAGCATCATATTCAAGTAGCACGTTTGGTTCTTCTTTTAGGCGATTCAACAGATTTTTTAAATGTTTGAGGCTTGTCTCATAGTTGTCAGGTAGGATTGGATGATTGTCCTTCCAGGGGAGGTGTACCTCATATCTCCCATGTCGAAAAGTAATAGTGTTGATGAACTGGCTGTAGACGGACTGTTCAGAGCTTGATATTCCTAATGACTCTACGTCCCAGAATCGTTTGAGCTCTCCAATTAGGTCATTGTTCTCAAGTTGAGTTGGTTCAGAAGCACATCTAAGGACATGTGTACTGGACACCAGGTTTACCTATGGGTCGCTCTTCGACTGGTCCGGATAACACCCATCCCAGTCTTGTATGTATAGCAATTGGACTGCTGACTCCTTTTCTCACTTCCCCTGTAACTAACTGCCAATACTGGTCAGATCCAATTACTGTCTACTTCAGCAGGTGCAGTTTCTGTTAAATAGTCAGCTAGGTGCAAGTCACTGAGATGTTCATACATTACTAACTACTACTAAAGACGAGGGTATTAGCCAACACCAACTCGGGAATCACGGATGGCTGCTCTCCACAGGTCACTGTTGTTCATAAGGGCGCGAATCTCGCCAGTGTTACTGAGTCCAATATCTCTTCTAAGGGTGTCTATGTTGGGGTGTCTGTTCTTCATACATATTCTTTGCCAATGCTACTGTCTGACTGGTGAGAGGTTCACAAATGAGAGGTACTGAATAGGCTGACATCTGCATTTCCTTCCCGTCCAGAAGTTTAATACTAAAACGAACAACATCACATGTCTGCGACTTCTCTTCCTTTGACCCAAAGGTCTTGATTAGCATTGTTTCTTTGTGGTCAACTGGTAGGTGTAACTCTTTCTTCAGATGATTTGTGATGTACGATCTCTGACTTCCACTGTCAAGAATGATTCTTATCCTTCTGCCTTGCTCTGTAGACCCTGTCTTGTTAACAATAGCTTGGGCTGTCTGCAAGAGGATAGGAGTCTTCGAACTAATGAACATAACTGCAGGTGCGGATTCAGGCGAGTACCTGTCTCCTTGATTTGTATCTTCTTTTGACTGAGGTTTGTTACTGGGCGGGGGCGGGGGCGTGTGACTGGTTCAGATGCTGATGTGATGCCGGCCGTTACATTTAAAGCACTTGTTTTGTGATGGGCAATCTCGGCTCAGGTGACGTTTCTTTAAACAAACATAACATCTTCCCTCCTTTCTTAGGACTTCTCTTCTTACCTGCACATCAGTCACTGTCTTGCACTTGTTGGAGGCATGAGGCTGTTTACAATAGGTACAAGTTGGAGAGGTGCGGGAGGTGGAAGTAAATGTTGAAGCTGTAGGAGGATCCTTCCAATAACAATCATTTCTTTGAGATGGTGAATTTGTGGTTGGACTGTAATTATTCGGTGTTCCCATAGCTCTTTCACGTGCCTCAAGTACTTGATGCAACACTTTCAATAGCAAGTCCAGTTCCCAGTCACCCCCTTTGACCTCCCTGCTAACAATCAGACGTAGTTCTTGGGGTATCTAAGACTGATGAGAGTAGATGACTCAGATGACACACCAAGTGCTTTAAGACCTCTAATATGTACTTCCACTAAATCATAAATGTTAAGGAGACCCTCCATATGTTTGTTGATAATCATTTGTTTATTTCCAAATCTGCCTTTCAAAATAGCAATGGCCTCCTAGTAATTTGCGGTAGTTATGGATAAACCTGCAATGGCTTCACTGGCAGTTTTTTCCAAAAGGGAGTTCAGATAGTTGAACTTATCAATAGTAGCTATGTTAGTGTTTTCGTGAATAGAAGCCTCATAAGCGTCCCAGAAAGTACACCATTTAGTAACAGGGACCTTAAGCATCGACAACGAAACGGACGACGACGACGTTTCGCAACCGAGGCAGACTGGGCCAAGGGTTTCGTTTTCGGCGGGGAAAACGAAGTTTAAGCAGTGCAGCTTTCCAGATAGACGAAGACTTTTTCTTTGCGAAGAACTTTGTCTTGTTACAGTCTTGTTATGGCATTCAAAGACCTCCGTACTTGCATCTTATAAGCTATGACGATGGTTTAATCGACGATGGCAATTTATTGTTCTTTTCGACCTGTATTATTCGATTTTGGAGGCAGTTCTCTAGTTCGTAGCGCAGCTTTTGTTTTTGTTTGAAGTTAAAAGTGAATAACAATCTCGAGCAGCTTTTGACTTGCAGTTACGCTAAATTTCGGCTGCTGCAATGTTCTCCCATATTTGTCCTTTCTCAGGGCTCCTCATAGCCACATCATGTTCCAGATGAGTCCACTGGAAAGTTGTCTTTATTAGCGGCTAAAAACAACATGGCAAATTATTAAATTTTAGCACGAAAAAATGAACATTTATCCTATAGTACAACCTAGAGTGAACAAGTAAACATAACCCGTCAGGGAACGAACAGCATCTAATCAAACGGGTTCGGAAGATAGCAGAGGAAAGCGTACTTGTCTTTCCGACTGGTTGTTCCGCCATCACTCAGGTTTTCAGACAAACCGAACCTGAAAAGTAAATTCAAGTTAGCAGGCGAAGAAATCGACAAAGTGCTTGACATTTGGATTCTGCTAATCCACAAAGAATATATTTCTACTTGTACTGAACGACAAGGGTAAAAAAAGAGTGATTTACACGTAAAAATTATAGTTTTATACTTACGTTTTAGCGACGACGGCAAACCTCCCTGAATTTCGTCGTCGACGAAGGCTGGACGACGTTTTGACTATCTAACGCATGCCCAGAAAGTTCACGCGGGAAAATTGCACTTCCGGTCGGCGTCGTCGTCCTATTTCGTCGTCGATGCTTAAGGTCCCTAACATCTCCATCAAACCTTTTCAACTCTAGCTTAGGAAGTTTAACTCGAGGGCTTGAGGCTTGCAGTTGAGGAGAAGGTGAAATATGGGGTGAAACAATCTGAGCGCTTACCGTTTCGGTTTGTCCGTTTACAGAGGCCGGCTCGTCTGAGGTAGATGTAGATGGCATAGGTTCCATTTTAGGTGTAGAAATGGCGGGAAACACTGCATCCAATCGAGCGATAACAAATTTCATTTTATTGTGAAAAAGGTCGGCTGTTTCAATCTCCTCCACGATGTCTACTTCTTCAAGGCCTTGCAAGATTTCAAACTTTCTCATTTAGAGTCGTTCTGTGGTGAAGCACTGCCGTTCGCTGCTGAGACACACAAGACGGGTTTTCCTGAATCAATTGTAGAATTTCATTCGCTGTTTCCATTAAACGCTCAGTGGATCTCCTGTGTGCGGTTCGAATTTGTCGTTTTCTTGTAATTTCTGTTGCAGATATGGCTTGGCTTTCGCTTCCCTCAGCTTCAGAAGGCACAGAAGTAGCTGCAGACTTTCCTTTCTTTCCCATGTTTACGAGGCTCTGTCGTTCGCTCGAAGATTCAATCAAAATGTTTTCCAGAATAATTGTTCAGAATAATAGGCTTTCTTCGTAGATTTTTCGATCTATCCAGCTCGAAGGACCATACGGGGAAAGGTTAAACGGATTTTAGGTCGCCTTTAGATCGACTTCAGATTCAAACTCGATAAAACTCAACATTTAACAAAATGTACTTCTGTCCGGAAAACTACATTGTACAAGCACATGGGTTTTTCCCACGATTCCTAGTAAAGCGTGCACAAGCATGACGACATTCCTAACACCGCCGTTATTATAATAAAGTTTGAATGAAAGTTATAAATTTAATCAAAGTTAACGACAGAAGTGATAATTTAGGAGGAGAGAAACAAATTTAGCCCTTTGAAATATATTTTTTCAGTTGAGGTAAAAATGTTGCAATTTGCATAATGTGAAAGTAATTTGAAACCTTTCCAGTAACGCATAACGCAGCTGTTTCATAAAACATCTCGCAATCAGACACACGAAGATGTATCCAGTTTTTATTCCTTTGTATCCGAAACACATAAAAGAAAATTAAATGAAAAAATGATCGCTTTAAGGTTATTTTCGCGTTTTAGTGTGGATGATAGGCGAAAACGCATCAAAATGTATGCGTTTTCAAACTAAAACGCATTAGTGTGGTCGGGGCCTAAAAAGCATTGCGTTCACTCTTTACACGGACGAGAACAACGAAGTCTGAAGATGTATTTTGCAAATACTGATAAAACTAAACAACACCATAAGATACTACTGGTAGCTTTTTCTAATGTTCCCATTTTAGGAGCTCACTCATAGTTAGAACACGTTCGTCTGGTAAGCAAACACATCGATTGTTAAGAATATACATGAATATAGTGCGCGGCAGGTTGGCCAGGTTACTGTGAAAAACCACCGATGAAGCAAAATCCAGAAATTGCCTTAATCGTGTCAATAAAAAAATTCTCGATTGTGATTGGTCATCCGTGCGCCTATTTTTACGTAATTGGACACCTAAGTCGCGCGCGCGCCAATCAGGTGCACTTTAAGGTTACAGTGTACCTTCAGATCGAAAATTTATCGAAATTTTTTTTGGCGTCAAAATAAAGTTTACAGAATGAACTTTCATTCAAAAAAAAATTATCAAAAAATAGTGAAAATTGACGGAGAAATGACAGTATAACTTTTATGGGCGGAGTTTGTTTATGAAGCGATATGTTTTTTTAGCGCTGTTTTCTCAAAGTTAATTTTTCGCTTGTTGGAGACACTTTAAAGAGCTACAACTCAAAGGAAATTTGTTCGATTTTCCTCAAATTTGGACAGAAGCTAGGCTAACATATAATCAACAAAAACGTGTCGGCGAATTTCTTATTTCCGAAAACATTTTTCTTCAAGAGCCATTCCGTGCGATCATTCCAATTTTTTTCTCCCATTTTCGAAAATATTCTGTAACTTTTCATAGCAAATGAATATGGGAAATCGCCGACACCTTTTTTTAGCGCTTCGTGTCCGAAAACCCGAGAACAAATCAAATTAGCAAAATACAATAATCGCTTTGAGTTATAGCGTTTTAAAGCTGATTCGGACGTTCGAATTTAGACGTCGTAAAAAATTCGACAATTCACTTTATTACCAAATGGTTTCCATATTTAGATAGCCAGCTCTATAAGCTTTAATTTGATATCTGGGTTTAGGTATGTTAAGTGTAATCTTAAGACACTAGAGCTGTTATGCTGGAGACACCCCCGAAGGTACACTGTAACCTTAATGGCCGATTTGAAATTACTCGACCGATTACTCCCTGAATTGTAATCCACTCAGTCCAATTACTATTACTAATCAAAACTATAACAAAATTCTCGAATCTGATTTGTTATCAGCAGGCCCGATTAGAGCATTTATTACATCCATTTTGAAATCACTGGTGATCCTTGCAATCTGATTGGCTCTCACCAGTGCGATTTATTCACGAATCGCACTATTTTTTGCTCCAAATCGCATATTTTTCTCAGCAGCGCGATTTATTCCCGAATCGCACTATTTTTTGCTCCAAATCGCATATACAAGTCGCATCAACATTGGTACTGACTAAAATCCTGTATTTGGATGATTAAAGGGAACCTCCATTGTTATAACAAATTGACGTTAAATTGTTGGAAATCAAGTCTAAATTAAAAATTTTTAAAAAACAGGTGCAAATATAATTTTTGTGTACAAAAAAGGGATATGAACATCGCCTATTTTCGCTTTTAAATTTCCCACGCGCCGCCATTTTGAATATTTATGACATGTTACGGTTGTCTAATGGTTGCATACAAAAGAACTTCGATTCTTAACAATAGCGACAACCGTGCTGTGCGCTCGTTCGATTTTGAAATCACGCGTATGATTTCAGACCAAATTGCACTCCACTCAATTCAATTACCATTATTAATAGGATAGTTTACGCGTCATGCTTGTAATTGGACGATGTAATTGGACAGTACGCGTCATTTGCGCGCGCAATCTTTTTTCCGTGTGTGCATTTCGGACAAAAATACTTAATTGTTATGTTTTTAATCACCAAAACGTATGACCATTTAACGTTTTATCTTTAAATTTTATTATAGTTATGATTAATTGGTAACAGGACTTCTTGCCGTCCAATTCTGTCTGTAATCATACTCGTGATTAAACAAATCGGACTCCCGCGATTTTGTTAATCACTCGTATGATTACAGACCGAATTGGACTCCAAGACTCAGTCCTATTACCATTATTTCTAATCATTTCAATAGCTCGTTCAGTTCAGAAATAATCACCGATGAATTCATACTAACTAAAAGCTTAACAGCTCTGATGACAATATTAGTGAGCAATTGTGTTCACTTAGTGTGATGTGTTTTTAAAAGAATTTCGCATTGAATGGACCAGAACTCGCCTCTGGCTGTGGACAACACCTCTGCCACCATTTTTCGTTGGGGACAAGCGCCCTGAGAACCTTCCACATAACATTGATGGAACAGAAATACAACAGACGCGACCTAGCGATCCTGCCGGCACTCCTCCTTTCTTTGTTTCGCTTTTTGACAAGAAAAGAAACATCCCTATTTATTCAGCCTACAAAGTGACTCCCCAGCAGGCAGCAGGCATTGGAACATACAGTAGAGTAGATGCCAAGTGGAGGGACCCCCCAGGTAAACAACGTTATAACATTTATCCTATCTTCTTCCACTAAAGACCACAGGTGGCCCAAGGTCAAAAATACGAAATATACTGACATAATAAATAAATATACAAATCAGCGTTGTGTTACAAGGTGTACTAGAATTATAAGAATTGTATGGAAACGCAACGGTAATAATTCCACTCTGTAATAACTATAACTTTCTATTTTCTTTTTCTTTTTTTATATATATTTTCATGTTTAACTCCTTTCCCACGGAGTCGAAACTAGTAATGATTTTATGTATTTTTCTTTTCTTTATGTAAATATGTTGTATTGTGGTGCATGTTGCATGTATTGCATGTTGTATTGTATAGAGTCCTAAAGTGTGACGTCACAAAAACTAAAATTTGTGAAATTATGGGATTTGATGAGATATTCGGAAAGGGTATGACGAAAAATGCCTACTTGCCAAAAATCAGCATCTTGTTGCAATTTGGGGGTGAGATATTGGCACCGTTATGCTCTGATGACTCCATACAAATCCTTCTAATTTTGGCCTCAGTTCATTACGTCATGAACTGAGGCCAAAATTTGAAGGATTTGTATGGAGTCATGAGAGCATAACGGTGCCAATATCTCACCTCCAAATTGCAATAAGATGCCGATTTTTGGCAAGCGGGCATTTTACGTCATACTCTTTCCGAATATCTAATCAAATCCCATCATTTCACAAATTTAGGACTTTATGACTCTATTGTGTTGTATTGTATATCATTAAAATTTTAAATTAAAAATAAAAACAAAGTCAACAAACTACAGACTGTATTACCGGTATACATTGAATTCACATGCAGTACTCACGTGCTTTGTGTCAAATAATTCTGGAAGTTGTAATAAGTAATAGTAATTGGACTGAGTGGAGTACAATTCAGGAAGTAATCGGGCGAGTAATTTCAACGCGCGAGGTCGATTTGAAATTACGAGCACGATTACCCCTGAATTGTACGACACGAAGTTCAATTACTAATTAATCGAATCAATAACAAAATTCAAGTTTAAAAATCTATCCAGTATGTGGAGCTTTTTGTACCCAAAACGTCAAGAATATTTTCTATCAGTTTGGAAGCAGAATAAAACAGCCGCGAAAAAAAGAACCCATTTAAGTGCACCTGATTGACGCGCGCGCAACGTAGGTGTCCAATTACAGCTATCTAATTACAAAAAGTTATAATTGGATAGGTGTAATTGGACACCCACGTGACCGCGCGCCAATTACGTATGAAATAAGCGCGTGGATCACCAATCACAATCGAGAATTTTGTTGTTGATACGATTAAAAAAAAGATAATATCTTAATTACGGTAATCATAAATGAATAAATCACAAAAATAAGTGGTAAATTACGTAGTGACGTTTCGTTAAATTATAATAAGATTCCCCGTCTCTAGCTGAAACGCGCTTGAAATAAATGACCTCCGGGGTGCTTAACAGTGGCTCCATATTGTTCAGCCCTCTCGTCTTTTGCATTCAATTACAGCTAGCTCGATGGCGTGCCTAAAAATCGTTTACTTGAAACCAGTAAATATTTTGTCAGTCAACAAAGTGGTATCCAAATGACGTCATCATTCGTTGCCATGGCAACGCGAAAAGGGGTCAAAAATACGCTATTTTGGACCATTTGAGGCTAATAACTTATAAACTACACGGTGAAAGTTTTTGTTTTCGATATATTTTTGTTTAATTGGCAAGAGAAACATTTTAACAATTTTTTGAGTTCTGTATATAGAGTTCAGAGCTACCTTAAATTTATGTAAAAATGACATATCTCTGAATCCTATGTACAGATTTTTTTCAAAATAAGCACAAATGTTTTTTATGTTTATAAGAGGAAAATATATAAAAATCGAAACATTTCACCGAGCAGTTTTGAAGTTATTACCCTCAAAAGGTTGAAAATGGGGTCTTTTTGGCCTCTTTCGACGTTGCCATGGTAACAAATTTTGATGTCGTAGCCACCTAAATTTGTTCATTGGTTAAGTGTTTACAAACCTGTACTAAACGTTTTCTCTTAATTTTACTAGTGTAGCTGTTTATTGAATATCATAGATGTATCATAATGGGAATGTTTAAACTATTAGGAGCCACCTTAAAAGAGGATTAACCGGGTATTAAATAGCATTATATTATTACATTATATTATTTTAGCCAAATATGTTTCAAATATCATTTGACTATCATTTGCAAATGTGCCCTAAGAAAAGATTTTCGGAGATCATTTCGTTTTGATTTCGTTTTATTTCAGATTACATTTAATGTTATTGATGTATGCCCACACAGGTGCTCCAGGTGTAGACGCCGCCTACAAGGAAGCTATCAATCAAGACAAACAGCCGTTAAGTAGAGGTCATATGGATCCTTCGGGAATAAATTCATTTGACAAAAAATTCATGAAGACTACATTCACTCTTACCAATGCAGCTCCGCAATTCGATACTTCGAATAGTGGACCGTGGCAGGTATTTGAGGCAAAAATACGCATGTACGCTCAAACTACTTGTGGAAGTCGCTCGCGCCTTGGGACGCTGTATCTTCTGACGGGAACATCTGACTATGGCCTCAGACCCGGTCCCGGCGGGAACATTGTCCAAGATATATCCATACCGTTACCCTATACAAGGAACACGTTTCCCGGTGGGATAAAACTTGTCACCCCTCGTGCTGTCTGGACTGCAGGCTGCTGCGTGTGGAATGTTGAGCCCAGGAAGGTATTTGGAAGGTTTTCGACAGAAACAAAAGCAGAGTCGTTTGCGGTGATGAGCAACAATCAGGATAATAGAACCTTGCTGTACCAAACGGAAATGAGCGTTATCGATCTCCAGAAGCTTCTTACAGTGCCAAGATCACCAATGGTGAAATTATTCCCAGGAGACGCAGACTGCCTCCGTCCTGAGAATAACATCATACTTCCATAATGGTGCCAAGTTGTGTAAAATGAACATGTTTAGGAAAGTAATTCTAAAAAATTAGTCGAGGTCTAATTTCACATAAATGATAATCGACATTTTTTACATATCGTTTAATGTTAGTTCGTTGATAAGTTGGAACCTAGTGGGTATATGAAGGTAATCACAAGGTTTCAAGTTCAATTTGAATTGTGATTTATATGCACAAGTGAGTTTTTCAATGCAATTTCAGTGCAATTTGAGCTTTTTGAAAAAAAAAACACAAATTGACAAGAATTTAAAACCGTATGATTAATACTTATACTTATAATTATTATACTTCAAAAATATAGTATCCTTCCATAGTATCATCGGTAGCCAAAGCAAGCCTTTGTTGATTTAAAATGGCAGCCATGCTTTTTTCACTCGCACAAAATTTTCGTCATCATTTCACATTTTAGAACATTTTCAATTGCCTTTCAGCCAATCAGAATCCAGAATTTTTATTTGTAATTTGTAGTGGTGTTAGACTTTTGGCACTGGTGTTACACTTGCACTGCACTTAGCCAATCAGAACTGAATAACTTTATTCATGTATATAAGACCCCGTCCACAAAGTACGTTTACGTCAGTAAACGCATATGCTTTTATCCAAAACGCTCCCGTCCACACGTATACGTTTACGTTTGGAAACGCATAAGTTTTTATGCGTTTAGGCCTCCCGTCCATACGCTAAAAATCTGCATTGAGCATGCATAAATAAGTAGTAGCTACGTCAGCGTTTACGAAAATATCTGTTTACGCTGTTCACACGTGAACGGGTAAACAGCGTTTTTGAAAATATCCTTTTAGGGTGACCGTTTCCATCGTTTAAGTGTGGACGGGAGGCCTAAACGCATAAAAACTTACGCGTGTATAGGTGTGGACTAAGTGTAATATGGTGTTACCTGTGTTTAGTGTTTTTTTTCTTTTGTCAAGTCTTTTAAAAAGTCGCTAGGTAATTTGGTTGTATAACAATATATCTATATAGACTCAAAAGACAAAACAGCATTATTAATTGGGTTGTTTGGCAATCTGCCAAGCCTGCCCGAGTTATAAATTCACTTTTATTCTCTGTCACTTTTTGATTACCATTGTTAATGCTGTGCGTCCTTTGTATGTGATCGTGATGTCAAACAGGAAATGATTATACAACACCAAGAGGAAGATATGAAGTGACGTTTCGAAGGGAAATTCAACCATAATCAGTTTATAGCGACACAAGCTGGAAAACTTCAATTTATGAATATAAAATTCAAGATTTCAAACCGGCTCAACAAAGATCCTTCCAGCTCCCACAGGAACCTAAAAGATAGACAGGAAACTGCTCTCAAGTGTTTGTACGTAGATTGGTTTGACCTTTACTCAGTTTATTAAAAAGCTACGTGATAATTACTATATCTAGTCTGTTTTTACTGCTACCCTAAAACAGTTAGGAAACAAAATAGTAGGATCATTTCCTGATCATTCTAAAATAGTTCTTTACCATAGTGAGCCTATGAAATCGATTTAATGAGGAATTGTCAAAAGAGCACGTTCTCATTTTTTAGCGTGATCAATGTGACAAGTAAACTGAATGATGACACGACATAACAACAGGTCATAGCTTTTAATTTATAATTAAATTTATTAAGAATACATGTCTCACAAAACCTCGTAAAGGCTTAGGAAAAGAGGTACCGTAAAAGTTTAGCGACGTGGAAGAGACAGATGAAATTTCTGGCTTAACTGGAGAAATTTAAGTTGCATGGCCACAATGCCCCCAAATAGAAACTTAATTTTATACTGGGATCATGATGACACAAGTACTATTACTTGGGTACAATAAATACCCGGTAAAAAAACAAGACTTTATAGCGCGATCAGGTTAACAACATAAGCTCAAGTCTTATATGTTATGAAAACTGTGTTTGCGTGTCTCAGAGAACTTTTGCGTGACAGTTTCAAACTTAAAATAAATGTCGGACATGTCACCACATATTTGACGGACCAAACTACAAGCGCCACCATATGAGCTAAAGAGTCGAACAGCGGATTTTAAAACCTCTTATCGAGCACTAACAATTAATGATCGAGATACAAAAATAAAAGTTGAAAAAGAATGGCAAACACATTTCTACAGCACTAAGACAAAATTTCGACATCAACAAGTCATAGAACTTTTGGCGCGTTCACTCATATTAAAACAACTAATAAGACGAACCTGTGGTTCACTGTTCCTGTGGTTTATTCCGGAAAAAGAACCATCGATGCACTGTAAGTTGGTTCTATCACTCCGAAAATGTTTTCACTGTGGTATTTTGTATTGAATTTTCTAGACACACCTTTAAAAGGTGGAGATCATCACTGGTATCGTCTGGATGACAACAGAATCCGGCCAAAATAGTTGATAACGCAGGCAAAGTCATCGTAGATTCCAGGTTAGCTCGCCATGGCAAGTACCGATTTGATCAGTATATGGCGTCGGATCCGAAGAGGATTAATATTGGTAGTGCTTGGGTGTGTTCAGTGCCTTAGCCAGATTGGGAAATAATCTCTTTTAAGCCCTGGCCGAAAAATTTCCCTGGTTAATGACTCAACCCCAACCTCCCCGTCCCCACTACCACCACCACCGCAACCGCCACCACCCCCACCACCACCCCACCTCTCCTGGCCACGCCCATCTTTTTCCGCCCCCAATGGCATGTTGTCCAATAATCAAACATAATTTCTCCAAAACATAGTTTTATTCAGCTCTTTATTACCAATAAGAGTTTCTAAGTGTTAATTTCTACTAGTGGCTATAATTAGTTAGCTCAATTTTGTGCCAAGTTGGTTCTTTCTAGTAAACAAAAAATATTGTAAATTTCGCATTGCACATGAAAAAGAGATTTTCCCATGACCCTCTGAATTCTTTCTTTCTAGTAAACAAAAAATAAACAAAAAATATTGTAAATTTCGCATTGCATATAAAAAAAGATTTTCCCATGACCCTCTGAATTCGTCAATCGGCCTCTGTTCTGGTCATGTCTTCCAATGTAGCCTATTAAAGATACAAAATAACAGTATTAAAGCCTACAAGCCTACAAGATACAAAATAACAGTATTAAAGCCTGATTTTAAAATATGAATACCCATTTTTAAATATTAATACCCATTTCAAAAAATGAAATGGGTATCTGGAAGGCTTATCAAAAAATTAATTTCCTCTCCCTCAATTAATTATATAAATTTTTTAAAAAATAAACTTTTTTATTTTTTATTTTATTTTATTTTTTATTTATTTATTTATCTATTTTTATTTTATTATTATTATTATTATTTTTTATTATTATTATTATTATTATTATTATTGTTTTTTTTACTCCTTTCTCAATCCAATTCCTTGCATTTTTGCATGTCTCCTTGGTTGTGGGAAATGGGCCCTATGATACCGAGTTTTCGCACCTGCACATGTCAGCTTTGTGAGACTTTTTCCCTTTCTTTCCCTTTTTCTTCCCTGCATTTTTTAGTTCTCCACTTCCTGGTCTTTTTGTCTATCCAAGCTCTGTTTCCTCATCTTCATTGTTCATTGGTGCTATGGTTCTATTTCTTGAATAGAATTGGCCCATTGGGCTTTGTTTTTGTGTGTCTTACCCTTGGTATGACTGAGACTATGGTCTTGGGTTCTAAATCTATGCATTTTGTCCCAAACAAAGCAAGGTAGTTTGCTTGGGTGTGTTCAGTGCCTTAGCCAGATTGGGAAAGGCGAAAAGGGCTTCATGACCTACACTTCCAGCATTTAAATTAAAAAATAATTACGAAACGCTGATATATTGCCGTATATACTAATATATTGTTACGCGTGGCTATTCCTCGAACGACAACAGTTCATGGTTGAGCAACAGAAAATATCTCCTACACAGAGCAGCTATTCAACAGCAACGACGACAGCTCACCGCGTGTTCGCACACTACTACTGCGCATGCCTAACGGTAGTAACGCATCTAACACACTAGCGTGACACTATCCCCCTCCCAAGAGATTGTCCGCCCCGGACAACAACTAAAATTTTAATCAAAGAAATATTCATTAAAGTTCGGAGTCAGTGTCCATGACATAATCAGTGAAGCGTCTGGGGTATCTCCAGCTGGGTCTGCTGGATCGCCTAGGGCCTGGGTCACTTGAAAAGCTGCTCGAGGGACCGCTGGGAGGGTTCACGTGGATCGATGCTTCTGGTGGCACCTCTTGGCTTGCAGTTGTGGGACCTGGGGACGGTAGTGTTGAGCTTGACTCCGTTGTCCCTTCCCCCGCATAGAACCAGTCTGCACTTTCTCGCCTTTGATATTGCCACAAGCAATTGCGATGTACCACTTTCGACTTGGACCGCCGACTCCGCTGCACACGATACACAACGTCATTGATACGCGCAAGAACCACGTATGGGCCTTCCCAACCTCTGGCCAATTTGGGGGAAATCCCTTTCTTCCCGGCTGTGGATTGTGTAACCAAACAAGTAGTTGAAATTAACCATTCCCAAGACATTCTCAATTATCCCCCAGTTTTATCACAACTCATTTTCTGCTGATTTCGGCAAGTGGGACAAAAATTATCATAAGTTAACATTCAGCAGAATCGTGACGATTCTGATGAATTTGGCAGATGAGAGAAAATTCTGATTTGTGTGAAAAATGGGGGAACTTGACGAATTTTTTGGAATTTCTTGGAACTGTTAAAACTGGGGGATAATTGAGAATGTCTTGGGAATGGTTAATTTCAACTACTTACTGCTAAAAATCAACACAAAAAAATTCAGGGGTCAACTCTGGAAAACGTTCCTCACGAGCAGACATTTTCCTCCAGTCTCCAATGCCCCAAAGCCAGCGTGTCAATTCCATTTTCCTGAATCACTCTTTTGTCATCATTGGCGGATAACGCAATTTTGGTCATGTTTTCCGTGAACAAATGGTGGTCCCTGCTGCGAAATACACTTTGTTTTCTGATTTGCGTTTTGTTTTTGTCTTCCAAGCATTTCACGAAGTTTGCATGTCTCAAACTCTTTTTGATCATGCATTTTTTCACTCCTTTTGCTTTTTGTTTTCCAGTGGTTTTTGTGTTCTCCTCAATCAGGAAAGAATACAGTTTCGGTCTCATGGCAACAACTTCTTTCAGAATTGCACCCCCGCATTCATCTTTCATCAACCCAATCTTTTTCTTGTTTTCTTTCACAATTGGCAATCCATTCAGAACAGCTGGGTGATCTGCTGGGAAATCATTTGTGTCAAACCACTCTGGCACATCCTCCGCAATATCCGCAAAGAAATCTTCTGTTTCAATCTCCAGCACCAAAGAATCTGTGTCAGTATACAGGACAGAACATTTTTCCCACTTTTTCTTCACATACCCATAATGGAAATCATACATCAAAGTTTTGGACAAATCCAAGATTGACATCCCAGCAAAGATGGGCTTATTCATGACCACTCGCGTTTTCCTCATCTTGACCGCAATCAGGCATTCATCGAAAATCTTCACGTCTGCGAAGTTGGGCTTGTTAATTAATTTTTCTGCCCTTTCAACATCTTTCACCAGTTCAATCGAAACTCGTTTTGTCAAGTTTTCTATGGTTTTCCCAAACACGGAGTTGTTCATCAGCTTGAAGAACTCTTTTTCAAATTTATTTTGTCCCTTGGCTCTCAGGGCTGTGTTTTTATCAATGTAGCATTTCATGAAAGGCTCCTCTTTGAATGATATTCCTCGTCTGATTGTTTTCAGTTTCATTCCCAGGGAAAGGTAAAGTTGCAGATTTTTCCCATGCAAAACCATGCTTTCTTTGTCCCTCAGATTTTGAGTCACCTTTTCCACTCCACCCAGCTTCAATTTTTCTGGAGCCAGGGGAAAATCATTATGGTTGTCATGTAGTTCTTTGGGATAAATGAGATCAACTTCAAGAATGCAACCTTGACCTGCGGCATTCACAAAGTTTTCCCAGTTTTGCAAATCAGCTGCGCTCATCCATTGGAATTCTCCAACTGGAAGAGGCTGTGACATTGCCCACCCATAAAGGTTGTTGGCGTCCAAATGAACCAGAAAACGCGAAGTTTCCTTCGAGTTGAAATCCTTCAAATATTTATTGTTTGCTTTCGCAAATCGCTTGAATGCATTTGTGTTTCCCCCTCTGATTCCTTTTTCAAACATCAACAGCTGATCCACATCCTTCAGAAGTTCCAATTTCACTCCGGACATTTTCAACATTGCATCCCAAGCCATTCCGGGGGCAGTGAAGAAGTGAGCTGGATCCAGTTCATAGTTTTCTTCGCAAAGTTTTCTGAAACTTTCCATGACATCTGCACGCAGCAACACATCCGTTTTCAAATAAAGATCGTGGAATTCTCCCATGTTTTTCACTTCAAATTCTTTCCAGACTTTCTGGGCGTGTTGAAAATCTGCATCTTCCACTTTCTCCTGATTTAATCGGGAGAAAAAAGCGAATTTCTTTGGCAGTTTTTTCTCAAATTTCTCAAATCCATCTATGAATTCATAGGGATAAACTCCTTTTCGGCTCATCAACTCGCTGCGTTCTCCAAAAAATCTGGTGGTTTCTTTCAGTTCTTCTTTGGGGAGATTCTTCACCAGCGATTCCAATCCCATCAGCGTGAATTTGAAGGAATCCAGAAATCGAATTTCATGTTTCACTGTGATTTCTTTCCATTCTTCTTTCTCCCATTTCCATTCTTTTTTCAACTCAAACTTCAGGGAGAAAGAAATATATTTCTCTTCGTTGTTGGGGATGCATGCCACGCTCAAAACTTCATCCACTGTTGCCAAACTCCGCACAAAAAGATGCGCGTCATAATTTTGGAGATTGTCGAAAAACACAGGGGTGAATTTTGGCCGCTGAAACTTTAAGTTGCAAGATCTGTGCGCTGCTCCCCTGTTTTTTCCGGAGAAATGGCAGTGATCTCTGACTTTGGACAGGTCTTTTTCCCCAAATTTTTCTCGGCACAACCAACACACCGTGGCTTCATGAAACGTTTTCCATTCTTGGTTGGTCAGGGGAAACATTTCCTTTTTCTCCAAACTCAGGTGAGCTTGTTTCACATGGGAAATTAATTCCCGAATGAAATCTCTGGAAAGTTCTTCATTTTCATCTTTTGCTCTTTTCAACACGGGTGCCATTTGCAAAAATGGGGAAACGAGATGAAACGCAAATCCACAGGGAATATGCTCGTGAGTTTTCTGAGTTTTCTTTCCCAAAATAGGTTTCAAAATGGATTCAAAATCCGCATAACCTACAACGGGCACATGCAACATCTTTTGAAAGTTGCGGAAAGAGCATTCGCCTCCTGGAACTTCAATCCTTGCCGCCTCAAAATCTCCGCAAATGACTTTATGTTTCTTCAAACTTTTCACGCTGAGAAATGAATTGAGACATCTTTTACAGAAAAATCTTTCATGTCCATTGCGTGAAACTTGAGAGGATGCAAGGCGAGAGAAATTCTTCACCAGGCAATAGTGAGTTTTGAATTCCTTTGTCAGCAGAATCAAATCCACATGGCATTCTTTTTCTTCCTCGATAGTCTTCAGGGGGAAAATATATCCATTCCAGCCAAAAACATTCACTGAAATTTCAGGATTTCTTGCTTCAAAATATTTGATTTTTTTCCACGGCCATGGGGAATTCGCAACCATCCCAATTCAATTCTTCTGCTTGGTCTCGCAAATCCGGTGTGATTCTTTCTGGGTGGGACGCAACCATATTTTTTGCCCTGGCAATGCACCATTTGAAGCACATGTCATCTTCATTTTGCATGTTGATCACGGCTTTCTTGTTCGCCAAGTCTGGAGGCAAAGCAATCCAGGAAGATCCTCGCAGTGGGTTCCAGCGCACAACATGAATTTCCAAACGAATTACTCTTTCAAACATCCAATTACTGCCCCTGCGATTGAAGTTTTCCAAATTTTCAATCATTTCTCTTTCCATTTCATCCACAATCTCCATGTTGTTTCCCAGATTCTTTTTCTGCCGGGAATGAAAAAATGGGTCATCAATTATTTCTTCTCCAGAAGCCCAACTGGTGCGGGACATTTCGACATTCAAAACGCATTTCACTTTTGTTTGTGGATTTTCGCGCAAGAGCTTGATAATATGCCATCTTGCTTTCCGGAAAAAATCTTGGGGAGAGGCGGAATCATCGCCTTGAATGACAAATTGTTTCGCGAATCCTTTCAAAGCGGATTTTCCTTCTTCCACGATCAACCTTTTTTCCCACAATTCTTCGGTTTGTTTTTTCAATCTTTCCACCGTGGGATTTGATCTCCTTCGAACATCAACATCATCCACACTTTCCGGCCAATTCAACCAATCTACAGCAGTATCCACATTTTGTTCAATCGCTCTGGGAATGGCTCTGGAAGGAAAATCTCTTCTTTCCGGAACTAAAATAGGCGCTGAATTTTTTTTATTTTTCCAATTCAGGGGGTTGACTTTTCGTCTTTTCCAAATTCTCAAACGAGCTGCTTTGTTCATTTTGGGCTGATCCAATCCCCCTCCTTGCCAAAGATTTTCAACTAAAAACTTCACTAATTCATTTTTCTTCAATCGCGACCAACCTTGCAAATTTGTTGATCGCGCAAATGATTGCCATGCAGCTAACGTTGACATTTTAAATGGAGAAAAAAGATTTTTTCCCATTTAAAATGAAATTTTCAATTCAAGAGGAAGGAAAAGAAAAGCAAATATTTTTCACATTCAAAGAAGCTAGTGAACAAACTGGACTCCCTTCCAAGACGATTTTGCGAGTTCTCAAATCGGGCAACATCAAGTATTGCAGAAGAGCCGATCAAAAAGTGTTTTGGATTCAGGAGGAAGAAGACACACCATTTATCCGGATTGATGGAGAAGACTTTTTCACCGCAGAGGAAATTCAGGAACGATTTGGGTTGTTGCGCACAGTTTTTTTCAATCAACTTTGCAAGAAAAAAAACTCATTTCCTGGATTCACAGGAGAAATCTCACGAAGTCACTTGGGCTTCTCCCAGATTGGAGCAATTAATCCATCTCATGCGCGTGAAGGCTGCGGATGAAAAATTCCTTCATGCTCGAGCAAGAAAAAAAGCCTCCAAATTTTCCTCCACCAAACAGGCTGATCTCAACACATGCGTTGAAGGTTTTCAAGCCACGTTTTGAATTTTTTTGTCTTTTAGAGAAAAAAATGTCAAGTGAAAATAAATCCACTCCTCAGCAAGAGGCAGAAAAAATCAAAGAGGAAACGGAATGGGAAAAAGCGTGTGAAAATGAAGGAAACTTCCAAAAAGCTGTGGATATGGCAACTGGTTTTCTCCCAGTCCGAACGGAAGAGGATCGCAAGTTCATGGAGAAATGGATTTTCGCGATTTAATTCATTTTTTTTTGTCTCACCCAAGAAAATGAATCCCGCGAAAATATCTATCCCCGACTGCTCTCTCGACAACCCCGTGAAAAAATCTTCTGGCAAAATCTCTTTCTGTCTCCTCCCATGCCTTCACAATGACAAACGGCTCCAAGTGAAACTCCAAACTAAATTCACGATTTTCGCTCATCAAGGTGAATCGTTTTCTCTGGGAATCACTCTTCCAGAAGAAAACATCAAATTTTTCAAAGATCTGGAAAAGCATCTCAACTCTGCTGCGATGAAAAAGAAGCAGGCAATCAAAGAGATCGGTCCGTCTTTTGCCCGATTTCAGGAGGGAGATTTTGTTCTCGTGAAAACCGACAAATCCGAGCAGGAAAAGATCTATGCAAAGATTTATCCCTCCAAACTTCCCAAATCGGATTTCTCTTGTCGATTTTGGGAGTTATGCGATGATGGGAAGAAAAAACCCATCCGGAAGCAAAAAGAGCTCATTGGCATGCCTCTCCGCGGGCAAGTTGCCTTTTCCATCAAACATCTTTTCTGCGGAAATGTGAAAGCGATCACATGCATTGTGGACGAAGTTTTGGTGGAGGAAATGGTGCAGGCTGCCTCGGCATTCGATGAGTTCGAAGACAGGAATGAGGATGATGAAATTTGAGGGGTGACAAATCTTTTGTCACCCGCTGAAAAATCTGCTTCAAATTCACTTTTGTTGAATCAGATTTTTCACTTGTGCCCGAAATCAGGGAAACAAAATTGTCAACGGTAGGGTTGACAATTTTGGTCAATCTCAAAAAAATTCATTATTTTTAAATTATTATGCAAACGCAATATCTTGAATAACGTATTGTCAACATTGGAACATGTGGGTACCCTATTTTATGCAGGTTTTTACACAAACTCTGGAAAGAAAAATTCTGTCAACTTTGAGAAATATTCTGGAAATATATTTTTGAGTTTTGAAAAAATCTAGTTCACAAAAATATTTTCCTGAAAAATCTGAGGATTGACAAAAAAACATCCATTGACAAATCTTCCGCTGAAATCTGGGGAAAAATATTCCGCTGAAATCTGGGGAAATACCATAGACATTCCGCCTCGTAAAATGATCCAGTGATTTTTTTCTCCCAACAGATCGACTAAGCGGTATGAATATGAATGACAAACATTCATATTCTAACGCCAGGTGGCATTCCCGGAAAACTGAATAAATTTTCTCAGAATAACCCGTCACACTTTCCCTTATCATGTGGCTCACTTATTTTTTTGAGATAAGTTCTGAAATGCATTTCATCTTCACATGCTTGTTGATATTTTTTGATTGTGAGAAGAGCATTGCATGTTCTTTTGATTTCTGCCAAAGATGCCACTGGTTGTCTTTGGAAAATTGCGTTGAAATAATTTATCGTTGTTGTTTCAATCTTTTTCGTTTTTTCATAATTCTTAGAAAGTTGGTCTTCATTCCAGTTATGAATATTATAAGGCACGCGAAGACCGGCATTTCTTAAAAAATCGTATTCATTCCCATCAAATCGGGGTAAAACATTCATTATTTTAGAAGAAAACATAAAAAAATTTAAATGATTGACTTTTTTAGCCAAGCTTTTCCACATCACTCAGCGGAACGCAAGAATTAAATTTATCGGGGTAACCTGTCCATTTTACAAGCGCGAGTTTTCGCTTATTATCACGGCGAATAACCTTTTCAATTCGAAAAATATTTTGGTTTGTCCTTTGCAATTCTGCTTCGTAAAATGATCCAGTGATTTTTTCTCCCAACAGATCGACTAATTTATACGTTACAGGGTTTGTGTTTAATATTTCGTCAATCACAAATATCTCTTCCGACCAGTTCGGGGTGAAACCTTTGTCAAATATCTTTCGCTTATATTTTGATATTCTAACTCTGTCGCCAACCCTGAATTTTACCGGGGTGCGTTTAGCATAAATCATGTCGCCGTATAAATTAGCGAAAACCTTTTTCTCATTTTCCTGTTTGCTCGCCTCGCGGGGCTCATCCGAATGCTCCGATGAAAACGATGATTATATTGCTCCACTAACCTGCCCAGTTGGTTCCAGTATATTGTATTATTGTTAGCAGAAAACATTTTAAAGAGTTTCTCCTTGAAAGACCTGTTCCAGCGCTCGACAACAGATGCCTTTTCTTCGTTCTGTGTCGTATATAAAGTTATCGCATTCTTATTCAGGAGGTCCTTCATAGTTCCATTGAAAAATTCAGACCCTTTGTCAGTCCAAAGCATTTTCGGTTTTCGCTTCGTTTTAAATATGTCTTTAAAAGCATCAGCCACTGTTTGACCTCGCTTGTCTTTCAGGGGACGAATCCAACCGAATTTTGAGAAAACATCGATCACCATCAGGAGATATCTGATCCCTTTATTCCACCTCGAAAATTTCCCCATCTCGACCAGATCAGCCGCCCAAATGTTGTCAATCCCATATGAAATGACTCGCCTCTTTGGGAAGCGTCGCCTGATTGGCTGGTGAAGTTCGTTTGCCAGATTTTGAGCCCAGCCTTCACTCAAAATCTTTTCCCGTTTTTTGGGGCACCCAAACCCAGTTTTTGTTTTGCATCAATCACGTTTCGCACCAAAGCATGGCCCCATTGCCTTTCTTTCCAGGGAATCGCATCCAAAGCGGCAACCATTTTCCTGTCTGCTTCGTTCTTGCATTTGCGTGGATCCGCTTGTTTTGCGCAGACTGAATAATCCACATCGTGTTGCATAGCAACTGCGTCTGTTTTTCCCGTGGGTTGCTGCATAATTTCGAGAATCTTTCCCTTTTCATCGAATCGGACTTGTTTTTCGAGTGGGTTCCAGGGGCCGGTGAAGTTATGGCCTGGGAGGGTGAAACCTTTCTTTGGTCTTGGCAGCTTCCCAATTAATTTATGAACATCTAAAGCACCGCCATCCAAATCTGCTCGATCTGTCTTATATTTTCTGTTTGGTCTAATCGCCGTACTCAGTTGATTGAGCATATCGGAAGAGGTTTTGGCAAGAAATGGTTTCATCTTGTCCAGGGCAAAATCCAATGCTTTTTTCTGAGCTTTTTTGTTTCGCAATAATTCACTGGCTCCATAACGACCCATTTCAACTGTTTTTTTCCCTAACCAAGGCAGTGCATGAGCCACGCAAGTTCACCAAAGCCTCCGCCTCGCGGAGGCCGACTCAGTTTCCCGAACTTTTCACAAATCTTGTTTTTTTGATTCCGCAGGAAGCGCAATGGCAAAACCACATTTTTCTTCCATTTTTTGCGGTCTGGAATCCAGTTGGTTGCACGCATTCAGTTTGTTTTTTTCCTTCACGCAATATGATTTCATTTTCAATCGAAATATTCTTTTATGAATTTTTCATTTTGCGCTGTATCAGTCAGACTGAGAGGTTTGAGAATATCATAGAAATCTTTCCCCTGCGACCATTGATGGAGAAAAAACAAACAATAATACCCGCAAAGGACACTGTTGATGTTTTGATACTGACTGCTGTTCCAAATCACCGGTTTGGAACTTTTGAATTCTTGGGGAAATCCCATTCCAAAAGAGTCGAAATACCACGTGAATTTCTGTCCGGGAGCGCAGCACACCCAGTGAGTTCCTGCATTTTCAAGCGAATCCAGATTGATAATGCAGGGGCTGTGTTCTCGGGGCCTCACTTCATCCCTGGCGAAAATTCCTTTGAAATTGGGAATTTTCAGAAAATCAATCCACTTCATGAGATCAAGGTTGGTCAGGGGTTTGTTCACGAATTTCGGTTTCACAATATTGCCCCGAGAACTGGGATGTTGTTGAATGGACTTTTCGTTCCCAGCAGAAGTCCCGCTCCTTTTTTTGATTTTTTTCCCATCCCAACAGTTTTTCGTCCCCAGGTTCCGATGAATGGGGGTGGTTGAAACGGATGCGCCCCCAATCTTGGCGCTCCTTTTCCTTTTGGGCGTCCAACTCTTGGAGCGCCTTTTCCTTTTGGGCGTCCAACTCTTGGCGCTCCCTTCCCAAACATGTTCTTGACCATGTCCAACGCCAGTGGAATTCCGATGGATGCTAACACAGTTCCCAATAATCCACCAGACTGTTTTGCGGATGGTTTGATCACCAACTGTCCTCCTGATTTCAGGGCAGTTAAAATATCCTGTTTCTGTTTATTTGTCAACAGATGTTTATTGTCAATCAGTTTCTGAATTTTATCTTGGGGAATAAGAAACCCACCCGTTTGCGTTCCTTTCCCGCTTATCTTTTTCACAACTTGACTCGCTCCTTCACTCGCCAAACCAGCCAATGCTGACAGCCCAAGTGTCTTTGCCAGGGTGGGTGCCAGGGAACGCGCCAGGGGAACAATAGCAGAGAAAAGACTTCCACCCTGCCGCATCACTTTTCTGATTTGCGTTTTCGATATCTTTATCTCAACTCCCTTTCCCAAAGCTGCAGCTTTGCCGATTCGTCTTATTTGATTTGCCGTGAGCATCAGTTCATCATTTCCGCTTGTTTGTTTGCCACCCAATCTCAGGGTGACAGAATTGTTTGTTCGGAATGCTCTTCCAAGTTTCTTTTTTTGCCCTTCCGACAGATTTACTTTATATGGGTGATATGTTGTCATTTTAAATGATAACATATGTTTTCAGATCACACTTCACACGATCACCAGTTCATTTCCAATCTTATCAATTTTCACCAGTTCTTCATAGAGAACAATGGCATGTACATTGAAGTTTGCAGCTGCATCTGCGTTCAATCGATATCTGAATATCAACTGCTTGGGATCTCTTGTTGGTTTTTCCGTTTGATAAGTCAGATCGAAATAGATCAACGGGAAAAGAGAATTGAAATTAGCCAAATTCAATTGTGTCCCTGTGTTATAATCATTTTTCCGCATTGCATAAGCCATAACATCCTGGAAAATCCTCACTTTGCTTTCACTGTCGTACTCTGTTTCCGGGTAGAAAACTCCGTTTCCATATTCTAATCGACAGTTCAACAAGGATGCATTATTATTTAACGCATTCAGCTTGAAAGTGTCCATTAGATATGGGTTATCTTGTGCCTGGTCGTCATTGGGCGGAGCGGTTCTTTTCAGCCAGACAAAAATATGCCTCACATTGTCAATGCTCGCTGAGATCTGGAAAAATCCTGATGATCTTGCGGGAGCAGATTGTTGATACATTTCCCTCAGATATTTCCATTGCGTTTCTTTCAGGAATGAGCTGACAAATTTGTCATAAAGAGAATCTTTGGGAGTCAGTCTTGGCACCCAAAGCAGAAATCGATTCAGCACAACTCTTCCAGCATCAACGCCGTTTGCCATATGAATGAGTTCCTCATCATCCTGAAGTGTTATCTCGAATTGAAGCTGCATAGGAACCAACATCTTATCTTCCAACTCTTCGAAAAAGGAAAAACGATTCAGGGGAATGATCGTGTTAATGTTCTTTGCACCGCCGTTTCCATCGTCTCTCACTGCTTGAGATTGCACCCGGCGAGCTTCAAATCCAAGATTCGTATTAGCGGTTGTTGCATTAGTATCCAAATACCAGAAACTGTTCTTGGCGACTGATCTGCTGAAGTCGTCAGAGTATTCCAACAAATTCTTTGCAAAACAGACTTTATGCAGATTATCAGTATCATAAATAATCTTTCCCGCAGATCGGATTGTCAGGTGTTTAATCAGGGAATGAGCTCCATTGATCACTGTGATTCTGTCAGCTGCTGCATATCCGGCCCCATCCGCCAGTTTTTGGAGTTGAAACTGCACCTCGAAATACGCATTATACCAATCATAGAATGCGGATCGGTCATTAATTGTGAATTTATAGCCATTTTTTTGTTGATGTTGATCATTAGCTGGAGCTCTGATTGTGTCATCCAGCTGGAAGCGTACTAATTCATTTCTTTGAAGATATTCATTCGATCGAAAAGCCATTTTATATCATTTTATTTCTTTTCCGGACTCCCGCTATCGAGGTCGCTTCGCTCCCTGTCCAGAGATCAACCTGTTCAATATAGCATCAGAACTTTCTCCCTGCGGTCGCGCTCCCTGCGGTCGCTCTCCGGAGGCAGGGGCTGATTGTGGTCGAGCTGGTTGTTTTTTGCTAGGTGGTTTCCCACTGGGTTTCCCCTTTCTCATATTTCCCAGTTTTTTCATGATCAAATCACCAGATTTTTCAACTGCTTTTTTGCCGAGTTTATCCCCAGCGTGAGAAATTCCTGATTCCAATGCTTTTTTCGCAATGGGTTTTGCGAATTTATTGAAGACGACTGATGCGACCTTCCTCATTGGTTTGAAAATACTATCCACAATCAAACCTGTTCCTTTGTGCCGATAAACAAACCGCCCCAGCTGGGGGTGGAAAAAACGAGAGAATTCATAAGGTTTCATTTTAGTTGGTTTTTCAAGATAAGAGAGAATGCTGTATCAGCCCCATTCAAATCCAAAACCCTTCTTTTGCCGTCAGTGATATAAATCCGAATGGAGCTTATTGTGTTTTTATTCACAGGGCTGAATGTGATTCTCATGGGTTCCAAAGTGAAACTATAGGAGGCCTGCAGAACAGATGTGGAAAAGGAGAAGATGATATCACTCTCTTCCCCATCCACAAGCGAATCATTTGTGAGATCGCAATGAACGTTCAACATATCAGTATCTTGGCTGAGGTTTGGAACTCTGGGGCCAATGTTGACTTTGTCTTTCAAAATCTTTTTATCGAAACCAACGAGATCGTTGAAGTTAGATTTCGTGAGATCAAGTTGCCAGTTTTCTTCCAGTGTGATTGTTACTCTGAAAGTTGTGAGAGAGAAAGCAAGATTGATTGGGAATTTTTCATTCTTTCCTGGGGTGGATCCTGCGAGTGGGCCTGTTGCTTTTCGAATTGCCGCATTTATTGTGGAATAATCCCAAACCCCAGCAGGAAAGGTGATATCGGAAAATGTTTTCCCACCATCAGAGCTGAATCTGATCAGCTGGTTTTTCAATGCCGCATTGATGTTATACCACGTAAAACTCATATTGATAATTCGATTCAACCCAACAACATACTGGGAATTTGAATCCAAAACAATGGGCCGATTGAATTTTGTTGTGAAATTTTCTGGTTTGTTTCCCCCAGTCTTGACGGAAAAGGATGACAGGACAATTTCTCTTTCGATTTCCATTTTATGATTTGAAATAGTTTTTAAAGAGCTTCTCATGCTGGGATCTGTTGATGACTCCCTCTCTCAGGAGAAGATCGAGAATGCCAACTCCAGTGTTTCTGATGCCAACGTTTGTATTCCCAGCAAGAATGGAGCCAACGATGACCTCCAGTTTCTGAAGTAGCTCTTTGGGGTTGGAGAAAAATCGGATGGATCCACCTTTTCTTCTTCTCAGTCCCGAACCCATCTGTGTCGCTTTCGTTTTATAATGCTTTATGTATTCATTCAGAGCTTTGAATGAACGATCTATCCTTTGATGTTGCAAATTCTTTTGCTCTTCCGTTATTTCCCCTTTCTTGAATTTTTTGGTGAAAGATGATTTATACCCTTTCAAATGATTTCTTCTGAAGTTTGCAATGGTCACAAGATCATTGAGATAATGGATTTTCTTCGCTGATAGACATTTGGTTCACTGAGAGTTTTCTCCGCAGTATCATAATTCGTGAGGTCCAAGCTATCCAATATCTGATTGGCTTCATCTCCTTTTTCCTCTTCCTCTTCCTCTTCATCGCCCGGCGCAAGAGCATAATCGGGAGATTCATCTTCATATTCAGGTGGATCTTCCCCTATCTCTTTCGCAACTTCTTCATATGTTGGAGGAGCTGGTGGAATTTGTTTCTTTGTTTGGGATGGAACGACCTCATCAAACAAACCACCCACATCCATATCTTCAAATGGGTCGACTTCGGGGAGATAATCAATTTCTGCTGGTTTGGCTTTCTTCTTTCGTGTGGGTTGCGCCTGGGGAAGTGGCCCCAAATTCGACTCAATCACCTCATTTAGTTTCGATGTGACTGGTTTGAACATTTTTTCAAGTCCGATTTGACTTGTCTCTTCACCCAACTTTTTCTGCGTGATAGCATTGTGAACAAAGTTGATTTTTTCCCCAAAGCAGATTTGCTTTTGGCCATTTCTTGCCATTTCAATAAACTCATTTTATATCCCAGAAACACAAATTTGGGATGAAGAACAAGATGTAGAACATAATGTTCATCAATAAAATGAAATTCCCAAATTATGATTGCCATGACCCAATCACAAATTTCAAACAACTTCACCCTTTCATGCCGGATCGAACTTTCAGAATGTTGATCTGTGGCCCTTCAGGATCGGGGAAAACAAATGTTCTCCTGGATATGATTTTCCGCCTGCTCTTCTACGATAAAATTTTCCTCTATGCAAAAAATCTTGACCAATCCAAATATCAGCATCTGCTGAAAACGTTTCTCCCAATCAGCAAAGAAGCTGGGTATGACGTCGTGGAAGCATCCCCGGATGAAATCATTCCAGTTTCTGAATTGACAGGGGAGAATCAAAAACTGGTTTTCGATGATTTTGTTTCCGAAAAGAACCAAAAGCCATTGATTGATTATTTCATTCAGGGCAGACACCGCAATTGCTCTGTGATTTATCTTTCGCAAAGTTATTTCGGAACACCAAAAGATATCCGCCTGAATTGTTCGCATTTTTGCATCTTTGAATTCCCCAGCAACAAAGAAATTGCGGCGATCTGCAGGGAAAACAATGTCAGCAAAGAAGATTATCGGAAAGCAACGGCGCAGCCCTTCTCTTTCCTGTATGTGGATAAGCCGAGGAAATTCATTGCCAAAAACTTTGATGAAAGTATTTAAAATGAGTTATTCAAATGGACTGCTTTCTGAAACAAGCAACTTCCAGGGAGGACGAGATGGAAAAGATGGACTGCCAGGCGTTGGTTTCAAGCTGACGCCTTCAGGGGACTTCGATCTTCAAAACAAAAAAATGACCAATATCGCTGAAGGAACGGGGAATTCAGATGCAATCACAAAGCATCAAGTTGACACGCTTGTAACGCAGTTGCGGGCAGATTCACTTCAGGTTGATGGTTCCTCGCATATGACTGGGGATCTTGATCTCAGGGGACAAAAACTCATCAACCCCGGCGGAATTGAAATGAATCGCAAATTGATCGTCAATCTAGATACTGATGAAAACCAGGATTTGTCAGCGGTGAATATGGTCACTCTGAAAAAATTCCACCCTGATGCTCCGGCTCACACTCATATGCATGAAGTCACGAAGGACCTGGATGAAAGAACTTTTCAATGTTGTTCAATCAAAACAACAAACATGGCATGATTTGGGAGCGCATTATAACAACCTGGTTTCTTATAATGACGTCAAGAATATCTTCGTATCCCGCAAAGAGACGTTTCCAATGGAGACGGCTTTGGATATGGGAAATCACACCATTTTTAACGTGAAAGATCCCGAAGTTGCCGACCAAGGCGCAAACATGCGATATGTGGATGCCCAATCCGCGAAAAAGCTTTCGTTGGAAGGTGGAACAATGACCGGAAACCTGGATATGAACTCGCAACAAATCAACAATATTGCAACGCCAACTCTGAAGCATCAACCCACGTCAAAATCTTATGTGGATAACAAGATAGGAGGTGTGGTAGTCCACACGATAGAATTAGAAGAGAAGCTCAAAAAATACGTAAATGAATCGCATATCACGTCAACCTCTCACCCGAAGGACGCATTCCGCTATCTGATGGAAAATGTGGATGAATCCAGCTCTGAACATAATATGACAGTAACGGCAATCAGTGATTTTCAAAGTTCGCCACATCTTTTCAACAAGAAGGCGTATGACTTGCAAATAACAAAAGATCTTTTTAATAAATACTCTGAGAGACTTGGATTCAATATGTTCAAACTCCCAGACGGAGAATACACGATTTGCATTGAATTCTTCCCCGCGTCAATGGATGGTGTGAGTGTTAATGTCGTGAGCACAAGTCTGAATATCAATCAACAATCAACAAAGAAGTTTTCGAATTATGCCAGATCCATCATCCACATGCATAAATGGGAGATCACTCCACCTGAATTCATTTATCTATATCTGAAATGGCGGGGAACTGCCGAGTCAGCTGCAGAAGGACCCGCAAAGTTGATCATATATGGCGTGGCAGGATTTCAAGCGGATGTTCCGAGCTCTGTAATTGATGCGCCTTTTGTTTTCGAAGCACGGAAAATGGTTATGGAGACTGCACTTGATTTGAATGGACATACGTTATTTGGGAGTAGAATTGTGGAAACCGGCGTCTTTCGAAAAAATGATGATGACAATAAATTTTTATTCATCGGCAGCACCTCAAGGTTTCTTTTCTTCCCAATTAAAACAAAACTGGTGGAAGTGGGGTTATTTCATGCCTCAATAAAGCATATCCCAAAGATTGATCTGACTTCCTCCATGTCAGTGGATGGCCGTAAATTTGAAAGAACCTGGATTGGGAGTAGAAGCAGAAGCCTGAGATATGTTATTGGGGATGGAATTGAAATCCCAAGCATGACTAATTTTTCTTTTTCCCCTCAAGATGACCTGGTGATCGGGTTGAATGAGGCAGTTTATCTTTCGCTGGTTTTTGAAACAAGATAGGCATGATTGAAAAATGATTTCTCCCTGAAAAAATGAGAAAACAAAGCATCTTTGCTTTCAATCACATCGACCCCGCAATTCAGGAAGAAGAACTGGAAGAGATCAAAAAACTTTTTCGATTTTATCACAAAAGATTCTGGTGCTTGAAACGAGCGCATGGTCGATTCAAGAAAATGAATCTGCTCATGAATTTGACCTCTTCCGGTTTGGTTGCAATCGGGACGATTGCTGGGGAAGCAACTCTCAACCCAATCGTGTTGGGAGTGATTTCCGGATTGGGGTTGGTCGTCAAAACCTTCAATGAAATGAAGAACCTGAAAAGCAAAATTGAGATGGCAAAGTTCGCGTTCACCACCTATGAAAAAACATGTGATTTGCGCTTCGCTTTGCGGGGAGGAAATTTTGATCGAACTGAATTTTTGTCTTCAATGGAAACGATTGATGGGATTGTGATTGATTTGGGGTTGGATTTGGAGAAGTTTGAGAAGGAATGGGAAAGTCGATTTGAGTGAGCGCATTTTTCATTTCTGAGAAATGAAAAATCATTTTTTGGTTAATTTTACTCGCCAATACCATTCTTCTCCAACAGCTGGATTCTCAACTTTTATGGGAAGGATCGGCATATATGGATAGCTTTCCAAGATTTCTCGCGGTGGAGCAGGGAAAGGAAAGCCAAGCTCCAAGTCCTCATAAACTAACCCTTCAGCCACCACAAAATCAAAACGGGAACTGACCATAAAAATTTGCGTTTCATCATCTTCTTCTTCATAGCGTCCTTTCACCCGATACCCCTTAGGAATGAAGAGGTGCTTATTCCTTAAAAAATCGAATTCCGGATCCTTCGGCGCATCCCGGATTTTTCGCCAAATATCTGGATGGAATGGATTTCTCTCACTCTCGATGAGTTGCATGCGTTGCCGCTCCTTTTCATCTTCCTCAGGAGGGGAAACTGCATTTTCATTTTCCTCCGCCCAAGCTGCCATTTTTTGCTCATCTTCAATGACATGCTCTTCGCGGTCAAAAGCTCGCGTTTCGTTCATATAATCTTCCATCGCGTCTTTTGGTTTTCCGAATCGAGCAGGTTGGGCTCTGGGGAAAACTTTGAGTTCCTCGATTTGCTCCGCAACCTCTTCCACTTTTTCCTGATTGTCTTCCGCCATTGCCGCCAAGCACGCATTATTCAACCTTGTCAGTTCTTGATTGAACTGTTTCTGAGGTGTGATTTTTTCCCCAGGAATCTCAAGTTTGAATTGCGTCCCATCGAATTTTCTGGTGAATGAATCTCTCCCACTTCGGAGGGCATTTGGAATCGTTTTTGGGTCAATCTTCAATTCTCTCGATGCCGCGGCCATGGAAGAAAATTCTTGAGGTCCACCAAGTTCTGAAATGACGCGGATTGCAGGAAGAGGTCTGGGGCAAGCAGTGACGATTGAACCTTCAATCTGTGCAACCATCACTTCTTTTCCCGTTTTTGTTCGAACGAAGCCAGTTGTGGAATTTTTGAGAGCGCGCGTGACAGCGGCGCGAGGAACTCCAAGCGCATCAGCCATCTGATTTTTGGTTTCAAATTCTTTTCCCTCTGCGGCAAATTCCATTCGTCGCACGACCATAACTGGCATTCCCTGGAGCTTGAAATGATTTTTTCCTTTCTTGAGTTGTCTATTCAGATATTGTCTGGAAAAGCCAAACTTCCTGGCAATATCTGCCTCGGATTTGAAAGGCTCTCCAACAATTCTTCCAAATGAAACTAGCAACCACATTTTAGTGGGTGATAAAAATATCAACTTTTTTGAGAAATGATTTAGCAAATTCTGTGGAATTCTGGGGAAAAAAAATATTCCGCTGAAATCTGGGAAAATCTGATTGACAATAAATTTTTACTTGTGCCCAAATCTGGGGAAAAGATGTCAATGGCAGGGTTGACAATTTTGGTCAATCTCAAAAAATTCATTATTTTTTAAATTATCATGCAAACGCAATATCTTGAATAACGTATTGTCAATAGCGGGACATACGGTATCCCTATTTTATGTCGATTTTTACACAAACTCTGGAAGAAAAAATTCTGTCAACTTTGAGAAATATTCTGGAAATATATTTTTTTGAGTTTGAAAAAATCTAGTTCACAAAATATTTTCCTGAAAAAATCTGAGGATTGACAAAAAACATCCATTGACAAATCTTCCGCTGAATTCTGGGGAAAGCAATTCTGGGGAAAAATTCAGAATCCGATTCCGGAAATTATTTCCCAGTTTTCCTCAGAATTTTTTCCCCAGATTTCAGCGGAATATTTCCCCAGATTTCAGCGGAATATTTTCCTCAGAATTTTTTTCCCCAGATTTCAGCGGAATATTTTCCCCAGATTTCCTCAGAATTTTTTCCCCAGATTTCAGCGGAATATTTTCCTCAGAATTTTTTCCCCAGATTTCCCCCCCAGATTTCAGCGGAATATTTTTCCCCAGATTTCAGCGGAAGATTTGCCACAAAATTGATTCCCCGAAAAACTGGCTAACGCGTTAGCCACAATGCCGATTTTGATTGGCCGCCATATGTCAATAACCGGGCAGCTGGGCAATTGCGTTGGCGTGTCAGAATATGAATGTTTTACATTAATATTCACAAAGTCTGTTATTTCAAAACACCGCTTCGCTTCGCTTCGCTTCACTTCGCTTCGTTCGCTCTGTTTTCTTTCCATTCCTGGAGGACTTCCTTCCAGAGGAGGTAACCTTGCTTTTGGATTTCCTTATTGAGAATCTTTTGTTTCTCTCGGAGCTTGACGAATGATTCAAGGAGGAGTGCGAGTTTGTCTTCAATTCGCTCAGCTTCGCTTTCTTCCGCCATCTCCGAATCAGAAACAATAAAATCCTCGTCTGAAGGCGAAGCGGTTTCATCTTCGCTTCTTGTTTCTTCCTCTGAGCAAGTGGAACAATTTTCATGATCGCTATCTTCACTCGCTTCGCTCGGCTTCATTGGAAAATGCTTTTTCAAGATCCATTTTATTTCCAATTTAATTTTTTGAAGATGGCTTGGATTATTTTTTCTTGTTCCTCCCGTCTTGATGGAAGAATAAGCAGTTTGAAATCATCTTCATTGGGGTTGAAACCGTTCTTCTTCAACAGGGCGAAAAGAACTTGATGGCAATTAAGAAACTTTTTTCTGCTGGGATGAAGGTCATCATATGCCAGTGAGAAATATTTAAAATCGTCAATGAGGAATTTTTCCAGATGCTCATAGTCATTCCCGTCGTGACCTGTTATGTGATTAAAAATTTCATGAGCGTTGCCATTGACTTTTTTCCATTTGGAAGCTTTGACGAAAACCCTGACTTTTTTTCTTGTGATTTCGTCACGGGGAATTTGGGAGAGAATTTCTTTTTGATAAAATTCGAGATCATTGAGTGGAATTTGATTTTTGCCCTGATTTTTGCGGATGACAACTTTGAAATGTTCCAGCCTGGGATTTTTGTGAGACTGCCATGTTGTGCGGGTTTCTTGAATAATTTCAGGAGTGTCATCGATTTCTTCTTCTTCGGAATCAGACATTTTCTTTTCCGGGAGAGATTGTTTGATTCGGATGGAATTGGCCGCTGCGGAATTTAGGGAAAGATTTTTTCAGAGTGGCATTTTTCAAATATTTTTTCTGCTCCATTTTAGCAGTAAGTAGTTGAAATTAACCATTCCCAAGACATTCTCAATTATCCCCCAGTTTTATCACAACTCATTTTCTGCTGATTTCGGCAAGTGGGACAAAAATTATCATAAGTTAACATTCAGCAGAATCGTGACGATTCTGATGAATTTGGCAGATGAGAGAAAATTCTGATTTGTGTGAAAAATGGGGGAACTTGACGAATTTTTTGGAATTTCTTGGAACTGTTAAAACTGGGGGATAATTGAGAATGTCTTGGGAATGGTTAATTTCAACTACTCAAACAAGATCCCCGCGAGTAAATGGGTCAGCATCCTCTTGGGTGTCATAACGTCGCATCTGCTCGCCAGCATTTAGTGAATTAGCGCGAGCAAAGTCATGTACTGTAATCTATTCGCTGGCGCAGGTCCTGCGCATGCTTGGTCTGCGACGGAAAGTTTGCCACCTCCTGGGGGCGACCTATCACGAGGTCAAGGGGCACACGCATCTCTTTCCCCAAGATGAGCGTCGAGGGAGTGTAATTGGTGGTATCATGAACCGCAGTTCGGTAGGACATCAGTAACAATGGAACATTCTTGTCCCAGTCCTTCTGCTTTGCTTCAACAAAGGCAGACAGCTGAGCTTCGATGGTACGATTGTAGCGTTCCACCATCCCATCCGACTGAGGGTGGAGTGGGGTAGTTCGTGTCTTATGAATTCCCAAGATCTCACAGACTTTTCCGAACAGGTTGGACCCAAAATTTCGCCCTTGATCTGAGTGCAGTTCCAGGGGCATCCCGAAACGGCTAAAGAACCCCTCCATAAGGGCGTTGGCTACTGTAACTGCCTCCGTGTTGGGAATGGGATAACCTTCTGGCCACTTCGTAAAGTAGTCCATTGCTATGAGCAGGTACTTATTCCCATCAGCAAACTCAGGCAATGGTCCTAGTATATCAATGGCCACAAGCTCCATCGGGGCGCCTACTGTATACAAGGATAACGGTGCTCGTGGTTTCCGTTGTGACCCTTCCTGGCAGCACACAGATTACATCCCCTACACCACTCCTCCACATCCCGTCTGCAGTTTACCCAGTAGAACCTCGATCTGACCTTTCCCAGGGTCTTGTTTATTCCAAGATGCCCACCCGTGACTGTATCATGGAGTTGTCGCAGTACATCTGTTCGGAGCGCCTGGGGAAGTACCAGTTTCCCAACGCCTATGGAGCACACCGTTGATCAGAACCAGTGAGTTCCATTGAGCCCAGAAAGCCTTTGTCACGGGGCTAGGTGAAGAGACTTGTTTCCAGGATGGGCGTTCATTTAATACCATCCAACGGACGACTGGGCCGATATCGCGATCTCTACACTGTGCTTCTGCTAAGTCCGTCGCTGACCATTTCTTTTTGCCGAACACCACCGCAGCTAACTCGGGCTCCCTGTCGCCACCTTCTCTGTGGTGGTGTTCGCTGTTGCGGTTGGGTGTCATTACTCGTTGTGTATGGTGAACAGCATCGCCCAACTGTTTATCAATGTCCTCCTGGCGTTGACAGGGTCTGCAGCCAGTTGGGAGGCATGGCCTGCGAGATAGGGTATCTGCATTCCGATGGCTCCTACCGGGACGGTGCTGTGTAGTGAAATCGTATTGCTGTAACTTCTCTAGCCAGCGTGCGATCTGCCCACCAGGGTTACGAAATGTCAACAGCCATTGTAGAGCAGAGGGATCCGTTTTAACTGCGAACTTACGGCAATAGAGATACACATGGAAGTGTTCAATTGCCTTCACAACAGCCAACAGCTCCCTGCAAGTAACACAGTAATTTCATTCTGGCTTCTCTAAGGTTCTGCTGAAGGAGGCAATGACATGTTCCTCTCCATTTTGCTCTTGAGATAACACAGCTCCAATGCCGACATCGCTGGCGTCAGTGTCAAGAGTGAATGGGCCGTCCGGCGTTGGATAAGCAAGGACAGGAGTGTTGGTAAGGGCTCCTTGAAGGCAACGAAAGGCGCTGTCACACTCTTCGGTCCAGAGAAAGTTCTTCTGTGAGCTGGTGGAGTGGCCGAGCAACACGAGCAAATGATGGCACAAATCGGCGGTAATAGGTGCAGAGCCAGAGAAAACTGCGCACCTCCTTGGTATTCGTGGGTACCGGCCAGGCCTTCACGACTTCAATTTTGTCTGGATCAGCTTCAATGCCATGTTCACTAACCACATGGCCCAGTAACTTGACGCGACGTTGAAACAATTTGCACTTGTTGGGGTTCAATTTCAGGTTTGCCTGGCGCAGTCTACCGAATAACTGCCTGCAGAGATGTTCGACCTCTGCATCAAATGTCTCTGCATGTGCGGGAGTAACATCATCAAGATAAATAGGTGAAGAGATGTCTCCTAACACATTGTCCATCAATCGTTCAAACGTTGCAGGAGCGTTGCACAACCCAAAGGGCATGACCACATACTGCCATAACCCACCGCCCGCTGTGAATGCCGTCTTCTCCCTATCAGCTGGGCTGACCTCAACCTGCCAGTAACCGCTCTTCAAATCAAGGGTCGAGAACCATTGTAACCCGGACAGTCAATCTAGTACGTCATCTGTTCGTGGCAGCGGATACGCATCCTTTCGTGTCACGCTGTTTAGCTTCCGATAATCCACACAGAACCTAGTAGTTTCGTCTTTCTTTCTCACGAGGACGATGGGAGACGCCCAAGGGCTTGTAGACGGCTCGATTATCTCTTGTTGATGCATGTCCTGGATGGTCTCCAGCGCTTCTTTTCTCTTGGAGCAGGGTAATCTCCTTGGATGTTGCCTGGACGGTGGAGCATCACCAGTGTTGATTGTGTGCCGTACCACGTTCGTACGACCAAGATCGTGTTGTCCCTTAGAGAAAACATCCTGGAACTCTATTAACAACTCTTTGGCCGTGATCTTTTGGCTTTCATTGATCATCTTATGTTCCTTCCACTTTGTTACGAATCACGTCTGGGTGTAACACACTCTCCACTGGTTCGCAGCTGGCGACTTGATACCCCCGCTTAATCTTCTTAGGTGTTTCTGTAGGGTTGATCACGCTGACTAGGACTTCTTCCTGAGGAAGTTCAACAAGAGTAATTTCCACTAGCACGTCGGTCTTTCTTCCGTGTATCTTGGCAGGGCCAATCGCACACAACCCATGTTCTCCTGGTTTCACTTCTACCTTTGCTGGTACAGAAGCCTCGCTAAAAGGAGGTATGAGCATTGTTTCTACCGTTACTACCCGGCGACAACTTGTAACTGAGGGGTCAGGGATGGCTTGTGCATTGGCACCTCCTTAGTGTCAATGAGGAATTTCCCAGCTTCCATATCAAGAGAGACCCAAGATGCACTCATCCGTGATGTCCGCAACGAGCACGTCATGCAGGGTTTCAGTCCTATCGAGTTTAATCTTCAGTTTGCACCTGCCATTCAAAAGGGCAGAGTCGCCTGTGGGCGGAGGCTTTTAGTTGGCCTCGCCGTATCGGAGAATAGCATTCCCTTGCATCGCTTTACAATGTCTAGTCGCACGATTGTCACAGTAGATCCAGAGTCAACCACAATCCTACATTCTACAAAACCATCGATGTAGCCAGTAATAGTACGTGCATTGTCCTTATGTACCAATGTGACTACTGTATAGATCACTTCTGGAGCTTTGTTTTCATCAGCCGACCTACGCTCCGAAAGGCCGGCCATCACCAGTTTCCCTGATTCGACTCCGGTCTTGACTGGCCATAAGATGAGGCGTTTGCTTTCGGGCAAAAGCGTCTGTAGTGTCCACGCTCACCACACAAGAAGCACCTGTCCGACTGACCCCGCTTGTAAGTTGAGGTACCAGAAGCAAGTGCCGCCTGGATAGTTTCAGCAATGTTTCAAGTATTTGTGACCCTGTTCCTCCCCTGTTCCCCTTGACTCCTTGCCTTCAGTATGACACTCTGTTCTCCGAGCTGACTGGGAATCCTCCTGCTGAACCTGGCGTACCCTGTGCTTGCTGGGCAACTAGAACGATTCCAACTCTAAGGCCAGTTCTACGGCTTCTCATAGGGCTTTGGGGCAGTTTTGTCTGAGCTTCAAACGCATGTCATCATCAGGCTGCGCATCAATGAATTGGTCAAGTTCGAGGCTGTCCTTCACTTCGTCAGAGACATTTGGGTATGCTAGTCCTCCCAGCCTCTCAATATCTTCTGCTAGCTCGGGTAAGGTTTCATCCCGACGCCAAACCCTGTTCTTAAAACTGAAACGAGCAATTTCTGCTTGGTGATCTGAGCCAAACCGTGATTGGAGCGCAGAAACTAAAGCCTGATAATCATTGCGCTTGTTTTCGGCCAGGTTACCAAGGACTGCAAGCGCCGGTCCGGTAAGGCTTGTTGCTTGGAAGGCCGCCTTCTCTGTCTCATCCCAGCAGTTTATGCAAGCGGCAATATTGAATTGCGTCAGGTAAAGTTCCCGTGGCGTACGGCCGTCATATTTCAACGGTTTCTGCAGTAGCTTTGGTCGTGGTTCTCCATAGGTCCGGGGCGAAAAATCAGGCGTGAGTGGTTCTCGTTTTATCCGCTCGGACTCCGGGGTTGCACCGACGGGTTGCACAACAGGACGTTTTACGGCGTTCTTTTCTAATTGAGTTTTCACATCGGCCTCTACTCGTTCCAAGCGCTCTTTTAAAGCTTGTAGTACGCTTCGAAATTTCTTTTCAGTACTGGACTGTCGCTTTTCTAACAAGTTCAGTCTTTCGGTGAACTTAGCTTGCAAGCTCTTGAGGCGATCATCCAGTTTCATGTCTTGAAATTCAAAGCTGTCCGTCATCCGTCATCCGGTTTTGTTCGCAAAACTGTTACATGAGTGCGCCTGTGGTTGTTTCAGCTAATGACGACTCAAATTCCCCACCTGGATGCCCCTCTGCCTTAGCATTCTTAGTCGAGAGAGAGTTCTGTTTTGCTCCATCGTCTCGCTCAGGGTCCCGCGTCTTCGGAACGTGACTTTGACTTCTTCATCACTCGCTGCCATTTCGATTGTTTTGAATCGAAAATCCCACTTCTGACACCAGTTGTTAAGCGTGGCTATTCCTCGAACGACAACAGTTTATGGTTGAGCAACAGAAAATATTTCCTACACAGAGCAACTATTCAACAGCGCATGCCTAGCGGTAGTAACGCAACTAACACACTAGCGTGACAATATTTTAAAAATCATTTGCCTTTTGTAACGAGAATTGTTATCCTGGAATTACAATATTAATGTATGGTACTTCTTTAATGCGATTTGACAAATAAAAGTACTTGCTGTGTCTTAAACTGTCGTTTATGCAAGCGATTTTCAATTCAATTTCTGGGACTATTTTTGTTGAGTTTTATGTGCGACTTAAAATTGTATTAGAGCTTTCCAATTTACAGGCCTTGGCACTTATAGTACCAAACTAATTTGCATTTTGTTGGTAATCAAACAAGTTTACCAAGATCCATTACGAAGATTCAGACGAATATGTCAGGTATGCTAAAGGCGGCAGCCGGAGGTGTAGAAGCTCTGCGATGCCTTTACAATTACTTGGCTCAATGATTGTTAACGCGCGCGCTTTGCTGAAATGTTAGCTTTTTTTGAAGGAAGATTTAAGTAAAATCAAGAAGAATCTTCATTTAGGTGATTAGGTGATTGCCAACGATTTTGACATTTTTGCCTCAGGAGTCAAGCTATTTTATAACAAATTGCTTCAATTTGTAATACTATAAGGTCGGTTCTATCGCTTAGTACTATGATATTAGTGCCGAATTGCTGCTTCTGTCAGAATTTTTGAAGAAATAACTCCCTTTTTAGAATTCATAGGTAATTTTTTCTTTAATTTGGATATAGAGCAAAGCCAACACGCAAAACATGAAAAAAATACAAAGGGGAAGGGGAAGTGTGGATATCGAAAGTTTCAAATTTGTAAAACGTTTGACACGATAAGATCGGGAATTACGCATGCGTGGCAGTGGTCACGCCATGCGGATTTGCCGGTCAATTTGCGGATAAAATTCTTGTCCATTTTATTAGACAGATCTGTTTTACGCTGTAGAGCCTTTTGTAAAACTATTACCTGGTACATCATATGCCTTCGAAAAACTATTTGGAGCCACTATAAAATGCCAGAAATCCATTTCTGTGATTATCTTTGCTGATTTTAGCTTGCTCGCAAGTGGAGTCTGTGCCTCACCGAATCCAAATGACGTATATGATTGTGATATGAAATGAACCACTGCACAAAATTTGCGCGCGGTTGAACGCGTGAGCATCCAACTGCATGCTCAAGTATATGATTACACTCTTACAATACAATACAAAACAATATAATACAATACGTATATACAATACAATACAATATATTACAATACAATACAATACAATACAATATATTACAATACAATACAATACAATACAATACAATACAATAAACATTTAAGATTGAAGCACGTGACAGTGATAAAACTGATGACCCTGCTTTCACACTGTTTTAACCACCACCACCACAATTCTATTCTTCCCTCCAGTACCCTTCCTGTATCCCTACAGCTGTACCCTTCCTGTACCATTTCTAAGACGATCGGTTGAAAATACCCTTCTGTCGGCTTGAAAAATGGGGAAAGTGCAATTCCATCAACTTTTTACTTACGCTCGTAAAATAATGGAAATCTAACGAGTTTACAAACCATAAATCTCGTCTAGCATCAATAAGCAGATACAGGATAAAACATCAATGCTGTCAGACTCGTTCATTCACACTTCATTCATTCGTTCACAAGCCAATAACAATGATGGATAACAGATCTCGGAAGAAAGGGACCATTTTGTGTAACTAGGGAATATCGCGTTTCATTGGGGGATGTTGATCACTACCATTTATATTGTTACAAAAACTATTGTATGACAACCATGCATCCAAAAATGTGTTATTTTTCTTGGCTGGAAAAATATTAAAAATAATACCTTTAAGTATATTTCTTTTACTTCATCGAAGCAATTTCCCTGCTCGACTTGATTTCTAGTTTAGTTCTTGTAAGGTATAACACGATACTCTTTCCCCAAAGTACTGATTAGGTCTCTTTGCATGGGTTTGTAAGTTTGAGGCTTCTGTGTTTATAAACAAGATTCAGTTTAGTTCATTGCGTTTTGTTTTCTTTTGCTGGAAAGAAATGTGGAATGGTTTAGCCATTTTAGTTGCTTGGCGGATTTCTAATTAGTGCTAAGAGGTAAAAGCAAAGACAACATGTGGGAGAATACGATACCCTAACACGATACCCTAACACGATATCCTAGCACGATATCCTTCGTTTTTGTCTTGTTTTGGGCAAGTAGCGCGTTCATCAAAAAACGTTTGGCATGAATATTCATACAAGAGAGATTGCTTAATTTCCGTTGCTTGAACAAATTTCTAATTAGTGCTTTCAGGTAACAAAGCATGTGAGAGAACACGATACCCTTGCTTAAAAGCAAATTCCAAAGCACCTTTTTGTGTTTTTATAACGCTTTGTTTGAACGCTTTAAAAAGGTCAAAATGTCACGCAAGCAACCTTTTCTTTCAGCAGGGAGATTTTTGAAAATACCCTTCTGTCGGCTTGAAAAATGGGGAAAGTGCAATTCCATCAACTTTTTACTTGCGCTCGTAAAATAATGGGAATCTAACGAGTTTACAAACCGTAAATCTTGTCTAGCATCAATAATAAAGCAGATACCTGAGGATACAACGACAACCCTGTCAGACTCATCCATTAGGCTTGGTCTAAATCCTAATGAAGGGAAAACCAAAGTAATGAAAGAAAATCGAAAAGATCAACAAGCCAATAACAATGATGGATAACATATCTCGGAAGAAAGGGACCATTTTGTGTATCTAGGGAATATCGCGTTTCATTGGGGGATGTTGATCTTTTCTTTTACACTACCATTTATATTGTTACATAAACTATTGTATGGCAACCCTGCATCCAAAAATGTGTTATTATTCGAGTTATGTCCAGAAATGCACGTTAATGAGATTCATGTTCTTTATGATAGACATCATGAAGTGTCCCCTAGACCTAATTCTCACCAAAACACAAGCAATTCTGTCAAACATGAAGTCATATGGAAATTACAAATAATTGTGTGTAATATGAAGTGCCCAAGGTCCGAGTTACGTGCATTTCTGGACATAAGTGTATTATTCTTGGCTGGAAAAATATTAAAAATAATACCTTTAAGTATATTTCTTTTACTTCATCGAAGCAATTTCCCCGCTCGACTTGATTTCTAGTTTAGTTCTTGTAAGGTATAACACGATACTCTTTCTCCAAAGTACTGATTAGGTCTCTTTGCATGGGTTTGTAAGTTTGAGGCTTCTGCCTGTATTTATAAACAAGATTCAGTTTAGTTCATTGCGTTTTGTTTTCTTTTGCTGGAAAGAAATGTGGAACGGTTAGCCATTTTAGTTGCTTGACGGATTTCTAATTAGTGCTAAGAAGTAAAAGCAAAGACAACATGTGGGAGAACACGATACCCTAGCACGACATCCTAGCACGATATCCTTCGTTTTTGTCTTGTTTTGGGCAAGTAGCGCGTTCATCAAAAAACGTTTGGCATGAATATTCATACAAGAGAGATTGCTTAATTTCCGTTGCTTGAACAAATTTCTAATTAGTGCTTTCAGGTAACAAAGCATGTGGGAGAACACGATACCCTTGCTTAAAAGCAAATTCCAAAGCACCTTTTTGTGTTTTTATAACGCTTTGTTTGAACGCTTCAGTTTAAAAAGGTCAAAATAGTAGTTGTATAATTGTCCCTTCTAGGGCATATTCCTTGGTACTTTTTTCCCATATTTTTATATTTATTTCTGAGATCCAAAATTTTTGAAATTTTTCAACCCATAATCCCCGTCATTTTCTTGCGAATCCCTGTCATATTTTTTAGATTTTAAAGGGAGATCAAGACCTGATTATTTCCGAGATCTTTTTGTATTATTAGCAAAATTTACGAGTAAATTTCAGTTTTTTTAAAGGTAAATAAACATAAATTATACGGCAGATCTTGATTGTTGGTTCACTTTCTGTTTATTCAAGTGAAATTCAAATCATAGTAATTTTCATCACGTAAATAAAGGGGTTTACTCCATACTCTTTTGTCTTAGTGTAAAGTTAAACACAACTTTTCCTTAAAATAGTCAAAAGGTCTTTATAACACAGAATTAAAGGGGATATACTTCAAATAAATTAAATAAATGTAATAAATTCAAAAAAAATCAAGAAATATAATAAAATCTTGAAATGCTTTAAATTCTAAAAAATTATGAGCTCGCCCTTCGGGCTCGCGGGATTCGCAAGAAAATGACGGGGATTATGGGTTGAAAAATTTCAAAAATTTTGGATCTCAGAAATAAATATAAAAATATGGGAAAAAAGTACCAAGGAATATGCCCTAGAAGGGACAATTATACAACTACTAAGATGGTGTTGGATGGGAGCGGAAGAAAAAAAAATAATTTAAAAAAAAAAAAATTATAATTTTTCACAAACTCTTCACAAACATGTACAAGTTTGTGAAGAGTTTGTGAAAAATTATTTTATAGTAAGAACTAAAGGGAAAAAACCCCTTCTTGAATATTCATGTGTAAAATCATCAAAATATTAAACACAGTTAAAACAATTTTCATAATATTTTAACACCTGCTTTCAGTTTATGAAAATATCTAATTAAAATAACAGCGTGAAATAAAAAACAAGTCTGGTTTTAATTAATTTCTTACGTCTTAAACTTTTTAATGTATTTCTTTTCAATCTTCGATGAAGTAGGTGTTAATTCAATCATTTCTTGATCTAAAAGTTTCATATCAGATATGAATTTCTGATAATCGAATTCACCACCTCTCATTGCTGTTCGTAAATTAGTCAACACTTTTTCATAAGTTGTAAATCCAAATTTAACCATATCTAATTTTCCTTTGTAATTTTTCATTTCATGATATGTTTTTAATATTATTCCAGCTCCAGTTAAAACACTTAAAATAATAGGGTTTAAGGTTATTCCACCTGTTATTACACCAACTGAAGCTAGTAACACAGACGAAATATTCATAATATAATTTATTTTTTTATATTTACTTTGACTGTTTTTGTATATCCATGTTTTTTTATGATAAAAAGAGTATAAATCCTTTAATTGTTGGATTTTCTCAGGATTTAAAGTTGAAGAAATATGATTGAATTCGAATATATCTTTTTGTTCTTTGTGTCTTAATGATTTTATTTTTGTGATTGGCATTTTATTTATAATATTTATAATAAACTTTTACTGAATACAAGAGTAAATGTAATTTGGTTAACATTTACAATTTGATCAGTTCCCCTTTTATTAATCGCAATCCAAAAATGACTTGTTCGAGTTAATGGAAAATTGATATCTCTAAAATATTGATGATCATTTCCATTAATTGAAGATAAAGTTTTTGAATTTCTACTATCAGATACTTTCAATGTTATATAAAAATATCGACTTGAAACATGTAATTCAGTAAAGAAACAATCTATTGATTCCAATTTACAATTGAATGGTATATATAAAGAAGTTGATATTGAATTGAAAAATAGATGGTTATTTGATTTTGATTTATTAAAATAAGCAGTTATAAAAAAATGAGATCTTAATGATTTCAAAAAAGATAAACTAACAGGTTGATCATCTTTTGTTGGATTTTTAATACTAATATCATGATTATTCATATTAATATCTGTTTCCATCACCATTTTCTGATTTTCAAAAATAAAAGGAGAATCATAAACACTTGATTCAACATCATTAACATGATTTTTTACTCCATAAATAATTAAATAAGCTTGTGCTTGTACTAATGGTGTAGTTTTTGATGCATCACAATGTAAATCAACAAAAAAATATTCAGGTGGGGAAATTTTATATTTATGCATATGAATAATAGATCTAGTATATCCTTCTTTTTGAAAAATTTTTGTTGTTTGTTGACCAATATTTAAACTTGTTGAAGTAGCATTAACACTAACATTATCCATAGTAACAGGAAAAAATTCTATACATATAATATATTCTCCTTCTGGTATTTTATACATATTAAAACTTATTCTGGAAACATATTTTTGATTAAAATTTATATGAAGAAGTAAATCATAAGCTTTTTTGTTAAAAATATGTGGACTTCTAGCAAAATCATTAATACCAGTTACAGTAATATTACTTTCTGATGAACTTTCATTAACATTCTCCATTAAATATCTGAATTCATCTTTTGGATGAGAGGATGCTGAGATATGAGATTCATTTACATATTTTTCTAAATATGAAACATTTACTGCAGAATTTTTTTCACTTGAAACTGGAGTTGCTAAATTAGTAATCTTTTTATCATTCATATTTAGATCAATATTTGTAGGATTACTTAATTTATGAAGATCTAATTGATGTATTTGATTATTTATTTTTACAGTTTCTTGATCTACATATTGTTTATTAGCTGCATGTTTATAATATGTAGGAATTGCTAAATTAGTAATCTTTTTATTATTCATATTTAGATCTTTATCTGCAGGATTACTTAATTTAGTATCTACATATTGTTTATTTGCAACTTCATGATCATATGTAGGTAATTTTGATAAATTAAATATTCGATGATTATTAACATCAATATCATTTTCCATTGGAGAGACTTCTTTACGTGATAAGAAAATATTCTTTACATCATTATAGGAAACTAAAGTGTTATAATTTTGTGTTAAATAACTAAAATTTTGTTGCTTACTTTGTACAACATTATAAAGTTCTTTCAAATCAATATTTGCACTTATATTTTGTGTATGAGGAATACCACTAATTCTTCCATCAACATATGCTTTATTAGCTGCATCTTTATCACTTCTTGGAGTTGTTAAATTTATTATTCTTGTATTTTTTGCATCATAATATCTTCCTCCATTTAATGTTAAAAAAATACTTTTCCCATAATTCAAAGGAAAAGCATCATTTTCTCCAGCTGCTTGTACATTAGTTATTGCATGATAATTCATATCAAGATGATCTTCCATTGGATTTTCTTCTTTACGATTTAAGAATATATTATTTGCATCATTATAAGAAATTAAATTATTTTGATTTTTATCTAAATAGTTATAATTTTGAGGTTTACTTTGTCTAACATTAAAAAGTTCTTTCAAATTTATATCTTTAGTAACTTCATGAGTATGTGCAGGTACATTAGGATGATATTTCTTCAAAGTAATCATATTTACAGCTGATAAATCATTATTTTCATCTGTATCCATATTTGTAATTAATTTTCGATTCATTTCAATTCCTCCAGGACGAATTATATTATTTCCTCCTAAATCAAAATCACCAGTCATATGAGTTGATCCATTTATGTTTAAAAAGTGTGTTTTAGCAGTACCATAATTAATAGCATCCTTTAAATTTACTGGATTATCTACATTTACTAATTTTTTGTTTTGTATATCATAATCGCCTGAAGAAGTTAATTTAAAACCAACACCTGGTAATCCTGGTTGTACTTGAGTTGTTTTATAAATACTAGATTCTGATAATAAACCATTTGAGTAACTCATTTTTTTTATTATATAATTTATATAATATCATTAAAATTTTTAAATATTTCTTTCTTTGGTTTATCAATATATAAAAAAGAATAAGGATCTTTTGTAGCTAATCTATATTTCTTTTTATCAACATTATTTTCACGACATATCATAGAAATTTCATTATTACTTGGAAATTCATAAATACAAAAATGAGAACAATTTAGTCTTATATCTTTTGGAGTTTTGTAATAACTTTGTGAAAGATAAATAACACTACAATTTTTATGCCTTCCATTAATAAAATAATCAATCAGTGGTTTTTGATTCTTTTCACAAACAAAATCATCAAATATGATTACTTTTTGGTTATCATCTGTTAATTCAGTAACTGGTAAAATTTCATCATTACTAGGTTCTATAACTTCATAACCTGCTTCTTTATTAATTGATTTTTTAAATTTTCTTAATAAATACTTATATTTTGGTTGTTCTAAATTTTTAGCATATAAATATATCTTATCATAATATAATAACCTAAGAATCATATCTAGTAAAACATTTGTTTTTCCAGAGCCTGAAGGACCACAAATAAGCATTCTAAAATTTTGATCTGGCATGAAAGAATGTAATTGCTTAAAATTAGAAATTAAGTCATCATCTAGATCATAGTTTGGTATTTTCATTTTATTTTAAATATAGATAATATAAAATGAGTCTATTAAAATGGCAAAAACTTGCAAAAAATAAATCAAAATTAGGAAATAAAATCAATTTAGTTCATGATACAATAACAAATAAAAAATTAGGTGAAGAAACAAGTCAATTAAGTTATGAAAAAATATTTAAACCTATAACTTCAAGATTAGATAGAAATTATTATTTACAAATTAATAAAAAACGAGATATTAATAATATTTATCCAGATCCAAATGATCTTTTTCAAGAACCAGATTATTTTCCACCACCACCTTCACCAATAGAAGATGAAGAAGATTTTCCACCACCACCTTCACCAATAGAAGATGAAGAAGATTTTCCACCACCACCTTCACCAATAGAAGAAGATATTAATAATATTTATCCAGATCCAAATGATCTTTTTCAAGAACCAATATATCAACCACCACCAACAAAATCACCATTATTAGATATAATAGATGAAATAAAAAAAGGAAAAAAATTAAAACCACCAAAACCACCAAAACCACTACCACCAGAACAATCAGAATTATCCAAAATAATAGAATTTAGAAGACAATCTATTTCACCAAATGAAGAAGATGATGATTTTGAAGAGCAAGATTTTGAAGATTATTAAATATAAAGAATAATATATATTTATAATAAAATGAGTCTATTGAAATGGCAAAAACTTGCAGAAAATAAATCAAAATTAGGAAATAAAATCAATTTGGTTCATGATACAATAACAAAGAAAAAATTAGGCGAAGAAACAAGTCAGTTAGGCTATGAAAAAATGTTCAAACCTATAACATCAAAATTAGATGATGTAAATATTAGTAATTTAGTACCAATACAAACAACCAAAGTGACAAAATCAAAAAAGAAAATGAAAGATAAAACAGACATTGATTATTATCCAGAAGTAGATCCATATGAAGAAATGGATATAGAAGGTTTAATTGATGAAGATGAAGACACTGATGAAATCATTTCACCACCACCAGATTTTGGTGATGAAGTTCCACCACAAGAAGAAAAACAAATACCTGAAGATTCTCCACCAGATTATGATCCTGGACCATATGTAGAAGAAACACAAAGAAAAGCTTTAAATGAAAAAGAAATATTTAAAAAATATGGTTTACCTATTATTGAAGAAAATATTGACAAAATACCATATGAAGAATTAGTTAAAATTTGGGATGATAAAGTAAAAGAGTTAGGTAAAGAGAAAAGAAGATTGACAAATTTAATAAAAAAATATGAAAATGATCCTGAAATGAAAGATTCTCAACTTTTAGAAAATAATAAAAAAGCAAGAAATACACTGGAAAGAAATAGTAAAAAAATTATGCTAAGAAGAGATAAATTAAAAAAAACTGGTGAAGGACTTAAAATAAAAAAGGTGGAAATGTAACATTTTACAATGATCCTAAAGAACTTCTTAAAAAACTTGAATTAATTGTAGGTTCTATTATAGCTGGTAATACAAATATTGAAATGTATAACATTGGAATTGCAATTTTAGACATCCTTTTGAAAACAAAAGTAATAAATAAATCTCAACATGAAAAGATTTATAAAAATTATTTTAAACAATAATATATTATTATTATAAAATGGATAGAGAAATAGTATTATCATCATATTCTGTTAAAACAGAAAATGGTAACAAACCTGAAAATTTCACAACAAAATTTAGTAAACCAATTGTTTTAGACAACAACTCACAATATGTAATTGGTCTTAATCGTGTTATTAATATGAGTTTTACATGGTTTAATATAAATGCTGATTATAAAAATCAATTAATTAGATACAGTTCTGATAATGGTAGAACATTTAAAGATATCAGTTTTCCAGGTGGGGTTTGGAATTATGTTTATATCGATGCATTTATTAAACATATAACTGTAATAAAACAATCTGGAAAAGAAGATGAATATCCAATTAGTATTATTTTTGATGAAACAACTTTTAGAGTAACAATAAGATTGAAAGAAAATTATCAACTGGATTTTACGCAAAGTAATTTTTATGAATTATTAGGATTTGATAAGAAAATTATAAAAGATAAAATAAATGTGGGTCCTAGAGTTCCAAATTTAAGTCAAGATACAGATATTTTAAATATACATTGTGATTTAATTAATGATTCACTTGTAGATGGTCAAGATAGTGATATTATTTATAGTTTTTCCACTTCTGTTTTAAGACCATCATTTAGTTTTACTCTTGAACCAAAAAGAATTACTTATAATCCAGTAAATAAAAATACTATTAATAGTATAAGAATTTACATTACTGATGGAAAAAGAAGATTAATTGACCTCAATGGAGCGGATACATCTTTTTCATTATTGTTGAAAAAAATAATATAAATCTAATAATAAAAAAATGAAATCTTACGAATTTTCTCGTTTTTATAATCCAAAATTGGGTAAATTTATGTATAAACATAAAGGTAATGGTATGGTTGTTGATAATATTTTAAAACCAATGAGAAGTGTTTTGTCAACTGTTTTCAAAAAATTTGCTAAACCTGTAGCTAAAAAAGCATTAGAAGCAGGGATTTCTCATACTGGAGAAAGATTAGGTAAAAAGATTTCTGAAAAATCTGGTGATTTAATAATGAAAAAATTAGGTAATATGAGAATAAATACCCCTAAAAAAACAAGACAATCAACACCAAAAACAGTTAAAAAACAAGAAGAAAATACTGACATGATATTAAATAGATTAATATCTGGTAATGGAATAAAAATAAAAAAATAAAAAATTATATAATCTTATAAAATAAAATATGGCTTTCAGATCAAGTGAATATTTACAAAGAAATGAAATGATAAGATTTCAATTAGATGATGTGATTAGAACTCCAGCTAATGATCAACACCAAGTTAAAACTGGTTATAAATTCACAATTAATGATAGATCAGCATTTTACGATTGGTATAACGCATATTTTGAAGTACAATTTCAGTTACAAAAATTAGCAAATGGTGCTGGTTATGCTGCAGCTGATAGAATTACAGTTATAAATGGAGCACACAGTTTAATTAATCATATCATGCTTAAATCTGCAGGTAAAATAATTTATGATACTAATAATTTACATAAAGTTACTTTTGTTAAAAATTTGTTAGAATATTCTGATGATTATAGCAGATCAGTAGCTAAAAACAGTTTCTGGTATTTGGATACTGATGGTACAACAGCTAATACTAATTCAGGGTTTGAAGCTAGGCGAATACAATCTCAAGCGAATGCAAATGATGGTAGTGGTGGTTCTAAAGATATTAATACTATTATACCATTAAATCGTTTTTCTTTTTTTGAAGAACTTGAAGATAAGATGCTTGTACCTATGCAATTACAATTCAATATTGAGCTTCAAAATGATGGTGAATTAATTCATATGGCTAATGGTACTGGTGCTGGAAGAGTTGTTGTTAATAGGTTTTTGCTTTGGGTACCAAAATTAACACCTAAAGATTCTTTATATGATAAATTTGTTAGTTCATTCATGAAAGAAACAAAATGGAAATATTTAAGGGAAATGTATGAATCATCAGCTCCTACACGATCATCAGGATTTTTTCAAATATCAAGTAGTATTGATAATATAAAACATATTTTTGTTTATTTTAAAAGATCAGCCCCACCTAATGATGATCAAGCTGAAGATAATCCTTATCTTATGGATACTTATAAATTAAATGCAGGTGATGATGATTCATTCTTACAAAACTGTAGATTAGAATATGGAAATGGAGTATTTTATCCAGAAACAGAATATGATAGTGAAGGTAAAGTAAGAATATTCAATGATGTAATGTCATACGCAATGAGGAAAAATGATTATAATACAGGAACACAACTTAATTTAGCTAATTATAATTCTCTATATGGTTTGATATATTTTAATCTTACATATCAAGCAGAAAAAATCACTAGAGATCCTAAACAATTAATATTCAGATATACATTAAGCAGAAATGCAACTGCTGACTTTAATGTTCATGCTATAGTTTTATATGAAGAAATGGTGAAAATTGATAAAATTGGAAATGAATTAGTAATTGTATAAAATGTAAAAAATTTATATAATCTAATAATAAAATTAAAATGACAACTTATCATCCATACAAAATAAATTTATCTGATAATCAAAAAAAGAAACTTGCAAAAGCATATAAAACAAACACTCCTTTAACATTTAGATTAAAAAATAATCAAACAAGTGGTAATGATGAATTACTATTAACAACTAATCAAATTAACAAAATTAAAAAGGCTAAATCATTAGGAAAAGGAACAGACATCAAGATATCAAAAACACAAATTAGAAAAGTAATGAGACAGGGTGGAAGTTTATTTAGTAGTATTATTCCATTAGCTCGTACTTTTGCACCAACTTTAGCTAAAACACTTGGATTATCAGCTCTTGCTGGTTTAGCAAGTGAAGGAGCAAGTCAAATTGTTAAAAAGATAAGTGGTAATGGTCAAATAGGTGGTTTTTTAATACCACAAGATAAAATAAAAAAACTCATTGAAAATAAAAATCTACTTACAAATAAACAAAAACAAGACATATTAAACGCTCTTCAATCTGGAGGTAAATTAGTGATAAAACCAACTAAAAAACAATCTGGTGGATTATTAGGTACATTACTAGCTAGTATTGGTATACCTCTTGCTATTGAAGCTTTTAAAAAAATTACTGGAAAAGGAGCACCAAGAGTAGGTAGACCAAAAGGAAAAGGAGCACCAAGAATAGGAATGTATGAACCACCCCCACCTTTTATAGGTCAATGGGGAAAAAATACTATTGGTATGGGAAAAAAAAAGTCAAAAAAAACTACGAAAAAAGGAAAAGGTCTTTTATTAGGGAAGGACAGTCCATTCAACAGCATTCCAATTCTCGGAACAATATTATAAAACCAAAATTCATAAACAAACCATTAAGTAATATTGATTTAACGAAATGGATAAAATATTTAAAAATTCCAAATTTCAAAGGTATATATTCAAGAGATGAAAAAATGTCTATTAATCATAGTCCATGTATAATAAATCTTGATTCATATGAAAACGTTGGAACTCATTGGGTTTGTTGTGTGAAAAGTCATGATAATAAATTTATATGGTATTTTGATAGTTTTGGAGTGGGTTATCCTGAAGAATTTAAAAGTAATGGTAAACCAATAATTTACAACTCAAGTCAATATCAAAATATTAAAAGTGTTCTTTGTGGTTATTATTGTCTTTATTTTCTTCATCAATGGTCAATGAAAAAAAATTTTTATGATATATTAAAACCATTCAGTTTAAGTGATACTATGTTTAATGAAAGATTTATTAAAAAATACTTTGAATAATCTTTTTTATAACAATGATTGTTATAAAAAAATCAAATATATATACTTCCCTTTATCAATCCTTTTAATATTCCAAGTTTTCTCTTTATTTTCAAAACTAAAGTAATTATCTTTAATAATCTTTTATCTTCATTAAAATTAGTATAAACAATATGATCAAATATGCATTCTATCATTTCATTTAAGTTTTTTATTTCTTTTTGTATAAATACAGATCTACTTTCTTCCATTTTTTTTTATTTTATATTTATATAATCTTAATATAAAATGAAATCTTATTGTGTGAAAGAAAAAAAACAAACTGATTGTGTAGAACCTAGTGGATATAAAACAACAAAAAATGGAAGATTAATGTTTTTCTGTAAATGTGCTTCTTGTGGAATAAAAAAAACACGTTTTGTTAAGAAACAGGGAAACTAAAAAAGCCTTCTTCTTCACAAACATCTCCTCTCAAAACATCAGAAGGAGAAGGCTTTGGTGAATTAGCATTAACAGGTTTAACTCATGCTTTACCTTGGTTAGGTAAAAAAACAGTTGAAATGGGACGATATGGAGCAAGTGAATTAATGAGAAATAAAAACATGCAAAAAAAAGCATTAGATTATGCTTTAGACCACGCAAAACCATTTTTACAAAAAACAACTTCAGATATGATGGATCAACTAAGTACTAAAATAAGACCAAAATTAAAATATAAAACAAATAGAAAAGATTTAGACTTTCAAGGAGGTAGTGTAGATATTCATAAACTCATTGGAAAATTGCCAAAACCAAAAGGTGGTTGGACTCCTGGAGAATACAAGTATATGGGACCGTATAACCCTTTGAATGAACAATTAAAATATGATCCTGAAACAGGTGAAGTATTAGAATGGATGGTTAAACCATATAATAAAGTAGATGAAATTGCTGCTTATCATGATATATGTTATGATATGGGAAAAAATAAGAATGAATGTGATAGACAAATGGTTAAATCTTTAGATCTGATTCCATACGGTGAAATACCGAAATGGGGTCAAACAGCGAGATTTATTATAAATACTAAACAGAAACTTGGTTTGGGTTTACCAAAGAAGACAAAAAACGTAAAGCGGCGTTGAGTAATAATAGTGATTGGACTCAACAATTAGCCGATGAATTACATAAACCAATCACTAGAAATTTTTCAAAGAGAACTGTAATATCAAATGGGATTGATGAAATCTGGGCTGCAGATTTGGTTGAAATGCAAAAGTTTAGTAAATGGAATAAAGGAATAAATTATTTACTGATGGTAATAGATATTTTTAGTAAATATGGATGGATTGAACCATTGAAAAACAAAAAGACTGAAAGTGTTAGTAAAGCATTTGATGATATATTTAAAAAAAGTAAACGTAAACCAAAAATGCTTTGGACAGATAAAGGTTCTGAATTTATCAGTAAACATTTTAAGAAGGTCCTTGAAAAGAATAAAATCAAATTATATCATACAGAGAATGAAGAGAAATCAAGCATTGTTGAGAGATGGAATAAAACAATGAAAACCAGAATGTTTAAGATGTTTAGTGTAAATAACAATACTGTTTATTGGAACATCCTTGATAAATTAGTTAATGATTATAATAAAACAAGACATTCTAGTATTAAAATGACTCCAATTCAAGCTAGTAAAAAAGAAAACGAAGAAAAAGTTTATGCTAATTTATATTCAGATTTAATTTATTTGAAACCTGGAAAAATAAAATTTAAGGTTGGAGATTTCGTTCGTATATCAAAATATAAGAGACCTGTATTTGATAAAGGATATACTCCTAACTGGACAGAGGAAGTATTTGTGGTTAATGAAATATTAAATACAAAACCTATTACCTATAAAATTGTTGATTTAATGGGTGAAGAAGTAAAAGGATCTTTTTATGAAAAAGAGTTACAAAAAACAAAACAAGAAATATATAGAATTGAGAAAGTATTGAAACGAGACACCAAGAAAAAGTTAGCTTTAGTTAAATGGAGTGGATATCCTGACAAGTTTAATTCATGGATTCCTTTGAGTGATTTGAAAGATTTTTAATACTATTGTAGTATTAAAAATTGTTTCAAGCGACATAAAAAAAAAGCCCTTAAAAGAGGGCTGATAATTTTTTCCAGTCTAAAACAAATCCTGTGAATCACCTTCTTCATTTTCTTCATTGTCTTCGTCATCACTTTCTTCTTTAATCATTAATAATGATTCTCTTGGTTTCAATGGTCTAACATAAACTTCATGAACTTTAATTTGAATAGATTTTACTAATTTGGAAATATAAATACTCTCAATTATTAAAGCTAATTTTACTTTACAATATTGATTAAGGTATTCAAATGGATCAACATTTTTATTTCCTTTTGTTTTAAACAAAGATAGAATTTTATTAGATTTTTCTGAATATATAAGTTTTGCATATAAAACTGGTGAAACACTATCATCAATTACTGTTTTAGTTCTTCCTTTTTTATCAGTATATTCTTTCTTTTTATAATATAAAATATGAGATAAATTTTGAGATTCTTCAACACCAATTGTATCTTCAAGATGGTTATAACAAAGTTGTTGGATATTTTCTAATGTTTTAAAAAAAGTTTTTTCTTCTTTTGTTGGATCTTTATCTTTTTCCCATAAACAAACAGGAATTGTATATCCAACTAATTCTTGTGATTCTTGATTCTTTCTTTCAGATACACCAAAACTAAAAAGTAAAGGTGTTTCAATTATAAGAGGACCTTGCTTACCATTAGGATAAGTTGTTTCGATTTTAATACGATGATATTTCATTTTGGAATTCTTGACTTTATATTGTTTGGCTTCGTTAAAAATAAGATTTTCTTTAGAAATGTTTTCGGGAGATATAAGTTGCATTTTTATTATATATAAATATTTTTTTTTTTAATTGTAAATTTCAGCATAAAAAAAATCCCTAAAAAAGGGATATAATTATTAATAAATATAATTAACTTGACTATCACTAACACTAACTCTAGCAGAATCAGAATCAGAATCAGAATCAGAATCAGAATCAGAATAATCGGTTTGCCAATGAATAATAACATCTTTTTCTTTAAAATAACTTTTAAAATCTTTAACAATTTTTCTTATTTCTTTAATTATTTCTTTATTATCTTTTCTCAATGAAAGTTTTCCCTGACATTTATAAATATCTTCACGATATAATGATTTTCTATATTTTTTTTGTCTTAACATAATACTTTTAATTATGCTAAAACTTAAATAATTAGAATATGTAAAATCTATTAACTTTTCATAATTTAAAATTTCGAATTTTATATCATCACCTTCTATACAATATAAAACTTTTTTTTTATATTCTTCTTTCATTAAATATTTTCTAATATATTTTATTTCTTTTCTTATTCTATTCAAATATTTTCTTTTTTGTTTGTCTATTTCATTACTTTTTTGACTTTTTTTAAAATATCTTAATATATCTTTTATTTTTAAACTATTATCTGATATAATTTTATCTTCAATTTCTCTCTTTCTTAACTCATAAAATCTTCGATAATTAATATATATATTGTGAAAATGAAGATCAATCATAAACATTTTACCATATAATATTTTATCAAAATATGTTACACCAAAAAGAGTGATAGGAATTGCTTTGTATTGCGTATTAACAGATTTGCTTTGTGAAGAATTCATTTTTATTTTATATAAATATTTTTTTTTTTAAATTATTATTTTTTTTTTCTGCTACAACTTAATTTCAAAACTTAATTAAAATTATGATATTATAATTTCTTTTTTAACTAATTCCCACCATTCTTCATAAAAAGCTTTTGTTTCTTCTGAAAGTTTTAGTGGTAATAATTCATCAACATTACTATATCCAAGAATAATTAAAATCTTTTTTATAATAAAAGTAATATTAATGATTCTCTTTCTTTCAAACTGTGTATTTACTTTCTTAATTAAATTTGCATTATCAATTTTATAAAGTATTTCATTAATCTTAGAAATATCATCATTTTTTATATCAAAAATGTTTTGTATTTCATTGATCTTTTTCTTAAAAAAATACTTTCTTTGGTATACTGATTTTTTTCTATAACAACATCTTTCCCAATCAGATATATTAACATCATAATTTAATATTCTTTGAATTTGAAGACCACAATCACAACAAACTTCAGCATAATCAATAATTTCTTTATTCTCATGTTTGCATTTTTCATATATTGGAATATTTCTTTTTTTCTTTTTTTTAATTTTACTTTTTTCATAAGATTTTAATATGGAAGAATATAATTTAATCTCTTCTTCTGTATACATTATAATCTTTTATTTTTTTTTAAATTTTTTAAATTTTCTCTTTTATAAAATCTTTCTCTCTTATACCTTTTATATCTAATTTCTTCATCAAAATCTTCTATTAAAAAAAGTCTTCTTAAATATATTAATAAAATATCTTTTTTTGTGAAATTAATCATTTTATTTTATAATATTATTTTTTTTATTTTCTCAAAGCTAAAGTATTAATTTTATTTTTACAAATCAGTCTTTTATCGTCATTTGCAGATAATGCTACTTTATTCATTTTCATCGAGTAAATTTTATGTTCTTTACTTCTTATTATATTCATTGTTCTCATTTCTTCTTTTTCTGAGAATAAACATTTCTTGAAATCTTCAAATGTTATTTCCCTTTTAATAACATTTTTCTTAATTCCTTTACATTTCTTTACTTCAATGTCTTCAACTTTAAAAGAATAAAGCTTAGGTCTTAGACCAACAAAATGTGTAATTTGTTTTCCACAAGCTTCATCTTTAAACATTCCTATTACTTTCTTATTAATTCCAGTTTTAATTCCAGATTCATGATTTTCTGGATAATCACTTGTATCAAACTTTTTTTTGATGTTTTTTCTTATATCATAATAAAAATCATCTGTATGAATTTCATACATTAATGAATCTGTATCTGTGAATAATAATTCAGCTTTATTGGAATACTTCTCTCTAATATAATTATAATGAAAATCATACATATGAAATTTTGACAAATCAAGAACAGCTTGTCCCACATAAATAGGTTTATTAAAATATATTTCTGTCTTTTTCAAATGAACTGCAATTAATTTTTGATCAAATATTGTTAATCGATCAAAATTAGGTTTTGATGACAAATTAATAGCCTTTTTCTTATTATTTACTAATTGTATATTTTGTCTTTTTCTTATATTTTCAATTGTTTTACCAAATACAGAATTATTCATTAATTTAAAAAAATCTTTTTCAAAAGAGTTTTTAGATTGTTTTCTTAATTCTGTATTTTTTTCAATATAAGGTTTCATCCATTCAGATTGATAAAATGATATTCCTCTGTGTACTTTTTCAAGTTCAAGTCCTAATTCTAAACATTGTCTAAGATTTCTATAATGTATTATATAATTCTTTTTACGGTAAAAAGATCCAACAAGTTTCTCTACTGTTCCAAACTTTAATCTTTCTGTAGCAAGTGGATAATCATTATGTTCTTTCCATAGTTTTTTTGGATATTTAAGATCCACTTCAAAAATATAACCAATATTTGTAATTTTCTTTTCTAATATTTTAATTACATTTTCTTTTGTAAGATTTTTCATCCATTTAAAACCATGAGTTGGAAGTTTTTGTATCATTGACCAACCATAAAGATTATTAGCATCAAGATATGTAATAAATTTTGATTCTTCATTTGGATTATAATTTTTCATATATTTATTGTTTGCTTCTGAATATCTTTTTGATATATGAGTTATACCACCTCTAATTCCTTGATCAAACATCATTAACATATCATAATCATGTAATAATTCAAGTCTTTGTTCTGTTTCTTTAAGACATGCATCCCAAGCTAATCCAGGAGATGTATAATAATGAGCTGGATCTAAATTATAATACTTCAAACAAGTTTTACGAAAGTTTTCAAACACATCAGCTAAAAGTAATACATCTGTTTTAAGATATAAATCATGGTAATCTTTAATAGTTTTACAATTAAATTGTGACCAAACCTTTTGTGCATGGGTGTAGTCTTCATCAGTTATGTCTTCATCATTTAATTTTGAATAAAATTCTTCTTTTGGTGGTAATTGTGTTTCTTTGAATTTTTCTAAAGAATTTACATAATCATAAGGATATACTCCTTTTCTTGTTAATAATTCTATATTTTTATCATAATAACTTTTTATAGAATAAAAATCATCAGGTTGCAAATTATTTACAAGACCTGAAAGGGAAGTTAATAAAAATTTAAATGAATCAATAAAACGTAATTCAAAATTAATTGTAATTTTTTCATCTTCTCTCATAAATTCAGCTACTTTAATTTTCTTAGAAAATGATATATATTTCTCTTCTGTTTTAGGAATAAAAGTTAAGTCTCCTTTCATTTTTGCTAATTCTTTAATAAAAAGATGTGAATCATAACCTTGAAGATTATGAAATATTACAGGAAGTACTCTAGGTTTTTTACAAAAAATATTACAATTATTATGAGCAGCTCCTCTAAACTTACCAGTAAAATGACAATGATCTCTAACTTTTTTATTCTTAAAGTCTCCTTCAATAAAAGGTTTTTCACAAATATGACAATTTGTTGATTTATTAAACTCTATTTTATCAGAGTCTGTAAATATCATCGTTTTTGGGAAATTATAAAAACTAAAATTAATTTGTTTTGCAATTTTTTTTAATTCTTTTACAAAAACTAATGAAATATTTTCATCTTCTTTTTTCTTTGTATAAATAATTGGATTAGTTTCAAATATTCTATCAACTCTATCATCAAAATCAAAAGATTTAATATAAATACAAAATCCACAAGGTTCATGTTTTTGATATTCCATTGAATAAGAATAATTTGGATCCGGTTCACAATTATTCATTGGTTTTGTAAAACATTCAAAATCAGCATAAATAACAAAAGGTAAAGGTAATTTTTTATTATAATTTTTAAAAAATAAAAATGAGTTTTTAGGAGGCATTTTTACTGCAGCTGTCTCATTATTAGAACAAAATATAATGTGTTTCTTTAGGAGATCCTCTTTTGTAAAATGAGATAAACATTTTTTACAAAAATATTTTTTTATTGAAGTATTTTTACTAACTTGTGAACTGATTAATCTTGAAAAATTTTTAATAAGTGTATAATGTGTTTTTCCGGTGTCTTCATAAAGAAATAAATCTATTGTATTATTACAATCTTTGTCATTAATTCTTAAAGGATAAAATTTATTATATTCATTAATTGAAAAAACATTAATTCCTGGGAGATTCGGGTTTTGATTCTCAAACCTTTTTATATCTGTTAATTTAAATGGAAAATCTATACCTTTAAAATTAAGATCGTTTTTGTATTTTTTTAAATTTGAAATTCTTTGAGGATCTTTTTCATGTGGATGTAAATATCTTAAAATACACCACATGAAACATTTATTATCTTTTTTATTTTCTAAATTTATTATAGCTTTTTTACTTGAAATAAAACCAGGAAGTTTAATATATGAAGATCCTTTCAAAGGTTTATATTTTATAGTATGAATTTCTAATGATAAAATCTCTTTAAAATACCAACCTGAACCATTTCTTTGATAAATTAAAATTTTACTAAGAATTTCTAGAATTATTTTAGTTAAAATCTCTTTAGCATCTATACCTTCAAGATTAATATGTGTTTCAGAATGAAAATAAGCTTTATCTTTAATTTTATCTTCATGCTCCATTCTTTCCATTAAACAAACTAATATAAATCTAACTTTAATATTTCTATGATTTCTAAGAAAATCTTTTAATTGTGAAGCTTTTTCTTTAAAATAATCTTTAGGAAAGATTTTTGGTTTTCCTTCAATTACATATTTTTCAGCAAAATTATCAAGAGCAGATTTTTCAAATTTAATTCCAACGTGGTATTCTTTCATTGCTCTTTCAAGTGCTTTCTTTAAATATTTTGGAGTATCTTTTGGAATCTTTTTATTTTTTATACATTCAAGAAAATAATCATCAAATGTTTTAATTTTCTTTGGTTTAGGTTTTGATTTAGGTTTAAGTTTTATTGGTTTCTTTTTTAATTTATCATTTTCTTCTTTTTTATTTTTAATATATTCAATCAATTTTTGTTTCTTTCGTTCTTCTTTAATTTTTCTATTTTCTTTAGTTTCCTTTTTTGCTATTTTCATAAGTTCATCATATGATAAGTTATTTAAATCAGATGAAGACATCCTTTTTTATTATATATAAATATTTTTTTTTAACTTTATTTATTTTTTTTTTCCGCAAAAGTTATAAATTTCAGCATAAAAAAAAGCCCCATTTTGGGGCTAAAATTTATCCATAAATATAATCAAATACTTCTTCTGTATCAAGATAATAATTTCCATAATCTTCATCGTGGTCTCTATTTTCATCTTGATCTTCACTTTTTATCACAATCTTTTTATAAAATTTATTTAATAATTTCTTAACAATTTTTTTCTCATTACAAGTTGGATATCCATTTGAGTTTTCAAAAACTGTCATACTTCCTTCTCCAATATTTATAAAATATTTGAATAATTCACCTGCATAATGAAATATTACAAAAGTTACTAAATCTTCCATATCTTCAGGCATATTATAATATAAATTCAAAACTGGAATATGATCCAATTTATAATTTATATTTATAATAATTTCTTTCAATTCTTTTTTTGCTATTTTCCTTTCTTTTTTATTTTCTAAATTTAGAGATTTTTTTAATTTTTCCAAAACTTCTACAAACAAGAAGTCAATAGCATGAAATCTTTCTTGTAGAATATCTCTTGAATCCATCTTTTTTGGATTTTGGTTTTTCTTTGCGATTGGTTTTTGCGTAGCGATCATTTTATTATATATAAATATATTTTTTTTTAAATTATATTTTTTTTTAAATTATTTTTTTTTCTTCCGCTCCCATCCAACACCATCTTAGTAGTTGTATAATTGTCCCTTCTAGGGCATATTCCTTGGTACTTTTTTCCCATATTTTTATATTTATTTCTGAGATCCAAAATTTTTGAAATTTTTCAACCCATAATCCCCGTCATTTTCTTGCGAATCCCGCGAGCCCGAAGGGCGAGCTCATAATTTTTTAGAATTTAAAGCATTTCAAGATTTTATTATATTTCTTGATTTTTTTTGAATTTATTACATTTATTTAATTTATTTGAAGTATATCCCCTTTAATTCTGTGTTATAAAGACCTTTTGACTATTTTAAGGAAAAGTTGTGTTTAACTTTACACTAAGACAAAAGAGTATGGAGTAAACCCCTTTATTTACGTGATGAAAATTACTATGATTTGAATTTCACTTGAATAAACAGAAAGTGAACCAACAATCAAGATCTGCCGTATAATTTATGTTTATTTACCTTTAAAAAAACTGAAATTTACTCGTAAATTTTGCTAATAATACAAAAAGATCTCGGAAATAATCAGGTCTTGATCTCCCTTTAAAATCTAAAAAATATGACAGGGATTCGCAAGAAAATGACGGGGATTATGGGTTGAAAAATTTCAAAAATTTTGGATCTCAGAAATAAATATAAAAATATGGGAAAAAAGTACCAAGGAATATGCCCTAGAAGGGACAATTATACAACTACTCAAAATGTCACGCAAGCAACCTTTTCTTTCAGCAGGGAGATTTTTGAAAATACCCTTCTGTCGGCTTGAAAAATAGGGAAAGTGCAATTCCATCAACTTTTTACTTGCGCTCGTAAAATAATGGGAATCTAACGAGTTTACAAACCGTAAATCTTGTCTAGCATCAATAATAAAGCAGATACCTGAGGATACAACAACAATCCTGTCAGACTCATCCATTAGGCTTGGTCTAAATCCTAATGAAGAGAAAACCAAAGTAATGGAAGGAAATCGAAAAGATCAACTAGCCAATAACAATGATGTATAACAAATCTCGGGAGAAAGGGACCATTTTGTGTATCTAGGGAATATTGAGTTTCATTGGAGGGTGTTGATCTTCTCTTTTACACTACCATTATTGTTACATAAACTATTGTACTGTATGTAACCATGCATCCAAAAATGTGTTATTATTCTTTGCTGGAAAAATATTAAAAATAATACCTTTAAGTATACTTCTTTTACTTTATTGAAGCAATTTCCCTGCTCGATTTGATTTCTAATTTAGTTCTTGAAGGTATAACACGATACTCTTTCTTAAAGAAAATTCCAAAGTACTGATCAGGTCTCCTTGCATGGGTTTGTAAGTTTGAGGCTTCCGTGTTTATAAACAAAGTTCAGTTTAGTTCATTGCGTTTTTTTTTTTGTTTTGCTGGAAATAAATGTTAAACTGTTTAGCCATTTTAGTTGGTTGGCGAATTTCTAATTAGTGCTAAGAGGTGAAAACAAAGACAACATGTGGCAGAACACGATACCCTAGCACGATATCCTTGGTTTTGTCTTGTTTTGGGCAAGTAGTGTTTCATCAAAAAAACGTTTTGCATGAATATTCATGTCAATGGAAAAATCCGTTTTTTTAAGGGAATTGTACTTTTCCTGAACTGGAGAATAAAAATCTTTGATTAGCTCTCGAATAAATGAACGTTAAACGAATAATGTGTGAGATCCGATGACAATTTTTCAACCATACCATTGTTATCTATTAAAACTCGTACGTGATTTGTTTTCTATTATACAAGACCTAAACCTTCCGAACACGGGGACCCTTATCCTTGAGCCAAATATTTATTCCTGCTTCGCTAAATAACACCTGATTTCCTTCAATGACATTGGATAAGTCTTTGTCATACATGAGAGATTGCTTAAGTAATTTCAGTTGCTTAAACGCATTTTTTTATCAGTGCTTTTAGGTAACAACCATTACAACATGTGGGAGAACACGATACCCTTGCTTAAGAGCGAATTCCAAAGCAATCACCTCTTTGTCTTTTTATAACGCTTTTTTTGAGAGCATTGAGAAGGTCAAAATATTATGTAAGCAAGCTTTACTTTTAGTCGGGAGATTTTTGAAAACACCCTCCTTTAGGCTTCAAAAATGGGGAAAGTACAATTTGATCAACTTTTTACTTGCGCTCGTAAATCAATATGGAGTCTAACGAGTTTACAAAACATAAATCTTGTCTAGCATCAATAAGCAGATACAGGATAAAACATCAATCCTTTCAGACTCGTCCATTAAGCTTGGTCTAAAGTCTAATGAAGGGAAAACCAAAGTAATGAAAGTAAATCGAAAAGATCAACAAGCCACTAACAATAATGGACAACACATCTCAAAAAATTAGGGACCATTTTGTGTATCTAGGGAATATCGAGTTTCATTGGAGGATGTCGATCTTTTATTTTACACTACCATTATTGTTACATAAACTATTGTACGACAACCAGGCACCCAAAAACGTGTTATTATTCTTTGCTGGAAAAAATGATAAAAATAATACCTTTAAGTATATTTCTTTTACTTCATCGAAGCAATTTCCCCGCTCGACTTGATTTCTAATTTAGTTCTTGTAAGGTATAACAAGACACTCTTTCTCCTTGCATGGGTTTGAAGTTTGAGGCTTCCGTGTTTATAAACAAAATTAATTCAGTTTAGTCCATCGCTTTTTGTTTTCTTTTGCTGGAAATAAATGTGGAATGGTTTAGCCATTTTAGTTGCTTGCGGATTTCTAATTAGTGCTAAGAGGTAAAAGCAAAGACAACATGTGGGAGAACACGATACCCTAACACGATACCCTAACACGATATCCTAGCACGATATCCTTCGTTTTTGTCTTGTTTTGGGCAAGTAGCGCGTTCATCAAAAAACGTTTGGCATGAATATTCATACAAGAGAGATTGCTTAATTTCCGTTGCTTGAACAAATTTCTAATTAGTGCTTTCAGGTAACAAAGCATGTGAGAGAACACGATATCCTTGCTTAAAAGCAAATTCCAAAGCACCTTTTTGTGTTTTTATAACGCTTTGTTTGAACGCTTTTAAAAGGTCAAAATGTCACGCAAGCAACCTTTTCTTTCAGCAGGGAGATTTTTGAAAATACCCTTCTGTCGGCTTGAAAAATGGGGAAAGTGCAATTCCATCAACTTTTTACTTGCGCTCGTAAAATAATGGGAATCTAACGAGTTTACAAACCGTAAATCTTGTCTAGCATCAATAATAAAGCAGATACCTGAGGATACAACAACAATCCTGTCAGACTCATCCATTAGGCTTGGTCTAAATCCTAATGAAGGGAAAACCAAAGTAATGGAAGGAAATCGAAAAGATCAACAAGCCAATAACAATGATGGACAATATATCTCGGAAGAAAGGGACCATTTTGTGTAACTAGGGAATATTGAGTTTCATTGGAGGATGTTGATCTTCTCTTTTACACTACCATTACTGTTACATAAACTATTTTACCACAATTGCCGCTAAACTCGCAATATGATTGGTCGACGTGAGTGGTAAATGAGAGTCCAGACAACGGTGCTGACGCTAACATCACCCGGGCTTGAAAACAACCAATCAGATTGCGAGAAAGTTATAGACAACGCTTGCTCTTTCTTTGCTGTCGCGTTTTGTAACAAGACTTCGATTTTTCCTTGTATTTTTTTCTAAATATTGTTGTAAAAAACAAATTTACACCGGTTTTCCGTGGTGTGGACTCTTATTTACCACGATTTACGTCATCACATGGTCAAACTTTGTTGCTGACTCACTCGGCTGCGCCTCGTGAGTCCACAACATTTTGACCATGTGATGACGTAAATCGTGGTAAATAAGAGTCCACACCACGGAAAACCGGTGTAAATTTGTTAATTGTACGACAACCATGCATCCAAAAATGTGTTATTATTCTTTGCTGGAAAAATATTAAAAATAATACCTTTAAGTATAATTCTTTTACTTCATCGAAGCAATTTCCCTGCTCGATTTGATTTCTAATTTAGTTCTTGAATGTATAACACGAAACTCTTTCTTAAAGAAAATTCCAAAGTACTGATCAGGTCTCCTTGCATGGGTTTGTAAGTTTGAGGCTTCCGTGTTTATAAACAAAGTTCAGTTTAGTTCATTGCGTTTTGGTTTGTTTTGCTGGAAATAAATGTTAAACTGTTTAGCTATTTTAGTTGCTTGGCGGATTTCTAGTTAGTGCTAAGAAGTAAAAACAAAGACAACATGTGGCAGAACAAGATACCCTAGCACGATATCTTTGGTTTTGTTTTGTTTTGGGCAAGCAGTGTTTCATCAAAAAACGTTTTGCATATTCATGTCAATGGAAAAATCCGTTTTTTAAGGGACTTGTACTTTTCCTGAACTGGAGAATAAAAATCTTTGATTAGCTATCTCGAATAAATGAACGTTAAACGAATGTGTGAGATCCGATGACGATTTTTCAACCATGCCATTGTTATCTAGTAAAACTCGTACGTGATTTGTTTTCTATTATACAAGACCTAAACCTTCCGAACACGGGGACCCTTATCCTTGAGCCAAATATTTATTCCTGCCTCGCTAAATTACGCGTGATTTCCTTTAATGACATTGGATAAGTCTTTTTCATACATGAGAGATTGCTTAAGTAATTTCAGTTGCTTAAACACATTTTTTTATTAGTGCTTTTAGGTAACAACCATTACAACATGTGGGAGAACACGATACCCTTGCTTAAGAGCGAATTCCAAAAGCAATCACCTCTTTCTCTTTTCAAAACGCTTTTTTTGAGAGCATTGAGAAGGTCAAAATATCACGCAAGCAAGCTTTACTTTTAGTCGGGAGATATTTGAAAACACCCTCCTTTAGGCTTCAAAAATGGGGAAAGTGCAATTTGATCAACTTTTTACTTGCGCTCGTAAATCAATATGGAGTCTAACGAGTTTACAAAACATAAATCTTGTCTAACATCAATGAGCAGATACAGGATAAAACATCAATCCTGTCAAACTCGTCCATTAAGCTTGGTCTAAAGTCTAATGAAGGGAAAACCAAAGTAATGAAAGTAAATTGAAAAGATCAACAAGCCACTAACAATAATGGACAACAAATCTTTAAAAATTAGGGACCATTTTGTGTATCTAGGGAATATCGCGTTTCATTGGAGGATGTTGATCTTTTCTTTTACACTACCATTATTGTTACATAAACTATTGTACGACAACCAGGCACCCAAAAATGTGTTATTATTCTTTGCTGGAAAAAATGATAAAAATAATACCTTTAGGTATATTTCTTTTAATTCATCGAAGCAATTTCCCCGCTCGACTTGATTTCTAATTTAGTTCTTGTAAGGTATAACACGATACTCTTTCTCCTTGCATGGGTTTGAAGTTTGAGGCTTCCGTGTTTATAAACAAAATTCAGTTTAATCCATCGCGTTTTGTTTTCTTTTGCTGGAAATAAATGTCGAACGGTTTAGCCATTTTAGCTGCTTGGCGTATTTCTAATTAATGCTAAGAGGTAAAAACAAAGACAACATGTAGGAGAACACGATACCCTAGCACGATATCCTTGGTTTTGTCTTGTTTTGGGCAAGTAGTGTTTCATCAAAAAACATTTTGCATGAATATTCATGTCAATGGGAAAATCCTTTTTTATGGGAATTATGGAGAATAAAAATCTTTGATTAGTTACCTCGAAGGAATAAACTTTAAACGAATGTGTGAAATTCGATGACGACTTTCCCTGCCATTGTTATCTGTACTGGTACGTGATTTGTTCCCTATCATGCAAGATCCAAACCTTCTAAAAACGTGGACCCTTATCCGTGAACCAAATATTTAGCCCTGCTTCCCTAAATAACTTGTGTTGTCCTTGAATTTAATTCATACAAGAGAGATTGCTTAATTTCTGTTGCTTGAACGAATATCTAATTAGTGCTTTTAGGTAAACAACAAAGACAACATGTGGGAGAACACGATACCCTGCTTAAAAGCAAATTGCAAAGCAATGACCTTGTCTTTTTATGGGCGAGTTATTTTTAACCTTCCGTCATCACAGGCATCTAAGCAAACCTTATTTTGGCTCATTGCATTTTGAGTCTGGTTACCAAAGCTGATACAATGTTGATGCTAAACGTTTGGCCTTTCGTGACTATCGCCATTTTAGTGGCTCCGGCTACACCTTCGCATAAAGGGAATACTGTGGGTGAGTTCTAATTGATGTTATGAATGTGAAAACGTTTACTTTCAACAAAGCTGTCGAATGATATAACACATTTTTCCAAAAAAAAAAAAATACTCTCATTTAATGTGAACTTGTCTATATTTTTATACGATCAGTAGAAAATGATTCATAACACTGAATAATATTGGTACGACTTTAATCACAATTTACTTAGAAAATATGTACGCCAAAACGAACTTCCAATTGAATACTCTCAACGTTCCGTCAGGGAATTAAAAGGCAAACAATTATTTGTTGATTAAACACCAGTTTTTAACCTCAGTGTAACATATGATATGTATTTTTTTATCATGTGATTGAAATAAAGACTTGAACAATATTAAGCCCTACATTCCGAATACCATGTAATTTCCTTAAACTACTTTTTATTCGCTGAGGCTTTTATCATACAAGATACATTACTTGTGGTGGAACCTGATATCCTACCGCTAAAACAGTTATTTAGCCACGATAGTAAAAGAACGTTAACTTTATTGTTTTATGGGACACATCTTTCTGGGTAACAAACAAATCCTGGCCAAAAATAATTCAACAACTTTGAAGGGCACCAAAAAAAAAAAAAAGAAAAAAGTGGTTGACAATGATAAGATAATCAAAATCTATGTGGACTAGGGAAGCTTTAGGTGTACTATGGAAAGCACTTGTGGCGTTTCAGAAAGTTAAAAACACTATCAAATCGATGTACTAATGGGATAGCTATGCCAATGGCCAATTTACTGAGAGTGACTACAGCGAAAGGAAACCCAATCGAATCCACGCAATTATCCTTCAATAAATGTACACGCAAACTATCATCAAAGTGTTTATGTAAAGCTATTTTACAAAAGCGAATTAAACGGAAAGGAGTTTTCTTCCAAATATTGCAACTTGAAAACATTGAACCAATTTGTTCAATTTTTTCTCTTCAAGTTTCAATTCTTACACAGTTTTGATCCAAACAGTACATAAAAATTCCCCGAGTGAGCTACTTTTAACAGTTGCTTAGATTTTGTTATAAGCTCCATGCACTTAACAAACCAAACACTAAAATAAGTACAGTTTTAATTAAATAATAGGGGCCCTTAGTTTGCCTGAAGTCTACTTGTTGATATTTACAATCAGATTTGGTTTCAATTATGCTAGACTCTTTCCTAACGCACTTTTTCCATTTTGATCTTCTTTCTTACTCTATTATTATTATTATTATTATTATTATTATTACATATTAAACTATTGTATGACAAACTTGAATCAGAAACAAATTGTTCTTATTCTCTGCCGTAAAAATATTAAAAAGAACACCTCTAAGTATATTTATTTTATGTACTTCACTGATTCGAAGCAATTTGCCCGCAGGAGTTGATTTCTAGTTAAGTTCTTGCTTAAAAAATAAATAATAAAGTATAATTGATCAGGTCTCCTTGCAAGGATTTTTAAGTTTTCGGCTTCCGTGTTGATAAACAAAATTTAGTTTAGTCATAGCATTTTTCTTCCTTTTTCTGGAAATAAATGTGGAACGGTTTAGCCATTTTAGTTGTTTGGCGAATTAGCCAATTAATGCTTAGAGGTAAAACCAAAGACAACATGTGGGTTTTGTTTTGTCCAAGTAATTTTTCAACAAAAAACGTTTAGAATGAATATTCAAATGTCAATTCCTTTTTTCCGTTGAACAATATTAAGCCCTATACGTTGATTGATCACTTGTGTCAGAACCTGATATCCTAGCCCAAAAACATATAGTCAACCATGGTAGTAGAATAACATTTATGGGGCACATCTTTCTGAGCAACAGACGAATCATGGTCAAAAAGACTTCAATAACTTTGAAAATCGCCAAAAAAGTAAAAAATGGAGAACAACATGGTTGACACAGAAGATAATCATAATGTATGTTGACTAGGGAAGCGTTAAATGTGCTGTAGAATGCACTTAATTGCGGCGTTTCAGGAAGTTAAAGACATTATCAAATCGACCTTTTATGGAAAAATAATAATTTGTCAATAATTGGTTTCTAGAAACCGCATTTTAACTAATAAATATTTATGTAAGGTGTAGAACATTTTTTTTCATTTTGAAGTCCATTAAAAGTTTTTTTGTCATCTTAATATTCCTTCTTTTGAATTATAATAACTGTCATATAACAACCACGAATTAAAAACTTGTTTTTGTTATTAAAAACAAATGTCGAACGGTTTAACGTACAAAATAACTTCCTTAAATGCACATCAGTTGCTTGAACAAATTTCTAATTAGTGCTTATAGGGAAGAACAAAGACAACATGTGGGAGGACACAATATCCTTGCGGCCTAGCAGCAAATTCCAAAGCAATGACCTCTTTGTCTTTTTCTGGGCAAGTAATTTTTTAGCTTCCGTCATCATAGGCATCTATTTAAGACTGGTTTTCAAAGTTGGCACAATGTTGATGCTAAACGTTTAGCCGATTTCGTGATTATCGCCATTTTAGTGGCTCCAGCTACACCCTCGCATAAACAGGATTCCGTGGGTGAGGTCTATTTCATGTTATGAATGTAAAAAAAATTCTGTCGAACGTATAATTCATATACGTTTTTCAAACATTTTTTTTGCTATAATCTCATTGAATTTCAAGAAATTTTCAAAGAGGATAGCTATGCAAATGACCAATGTTTGTACCGCTTTTGTCAATTTACGCAATTTTCTTTTAACAAATTAAAAGGCAGATCAACATTTGTTTAAAACACTGATGTTAGACAGAAATTACTTTCTTCCAAAATATTTCTTCCTTAAATTTTATTTCAATTAAACTGGTAGCTGGCAAACTTTGATAACAAAGAGACTTCTGAGCAACAGACAAATCATGGCCAAAAAGACGTTAACAACTTGAAAAAGTACCATAAAAAGGAAGAGAAATCAAAGGGCTCTTAAAGCCATCTCGTTAATGCGTTGAAACATGAGGTTAAAAAAAGAAGAATCTAAAATAAATATAAAATAAATATGGTAAAGATGGCGTTGTAGAATCAGACATTATGTAGAAAATGCGAGGCGCAGTAGTCAACTGGATATGGTTCTTGGCAGGATAGAGAAGATTGAGAGAACTTGGTTTGAAAATTCGTGTTGGTGCAAGTCAAAAAAAGGTAATGAGTAACAAAGAATCACGAGTGTGAATGTAAATAATTTAGATGTTAGTGAAGTGAAAGTGAAAGACTTTTCTCGCCTTGCTAGCTAATTTACGATGAAAATGTGTTGTTGGTTCAATTTACACAGTGCATTTTCAGTTATTCATTGTCTATTTTCTGTTGGGATATTTGACAATGGAAAAGACTTTCTAAATCAAATACAATAGATTGCCGCAATTTCAAAACAATTAAAAGCCCACATCGATAATACGTCACGTGCAATGACTTTATATCTGATCAGATGACACATTAATATTAATTATCAAAATATCAATTGACACAACAAATGGTGACTGAATCTTTAATATTCTTTAAAGTAAGGCCCGATTCAAACATTGAACTTCACATTTGCCGAATCTAATGGAAGGAGGCCGTAACAACATGTCATTTCTCTAGAGCTGCCTTTCCCCATGCCAGGACAATTTGAGCTATGTTTAGCAGACATCGCGCCATCAGCCATTTCTTTTTCAACTCTCCAGCAGTATTCGAAAATAGAACGAAAGTCAAAATTTATGGTATTTTGCTGTTCCTACTCTTGCATAATGAAACGGAAAGTTTTGTAGTTAGCTAAAGTATCAAGTCTGCTGTTTTATATATTTTGACGTGAAAAATGGCGGGAAAATGGTGATCACGTGGTCATTTTTCGGTCACGTCTGCTATGGACGCACTTATATAGAAAATATTGGGTCTGGAGCGGATAAACAGGGCACCACTCCTGGCGGTCACTTTTTTAGTTTCCCTTAGATCGAAATGAGGTTCATGACAGGCCTGCACCGACTCCGCTATGTGGTTTTGCGGTTGCGATGCATTTATATTAGCTTTCAAAGTTTGGCTGTTATGAGTCGTGTCGTTACATGTAAGTGATTTACGTCTTGTATGATGTGTTAGGCGGCGTTTTGTAAATAGTTTTCAGGAATGGTTGGTTTTGAACGAAACTCCATTTTTAATCAGTATTTGTTTAAGGTTTTTCAGTCGTGGGTGAAATGTTGTGACAAAAGGCGTTATTATCTCGCGAGTTTTTTTCGTTTGGTTTTCATGCCAATTGCGTTCCGGCAAAAGTGAAATTCAGAATACCAGTGCATTTAGGAGGGTGCTGATGGGGTTAACAGTTAACTGACAATTGCCCAAAAATATAGTAGTTAACTTATAAATGAAAAGTTACCGTATTTTCTCTATTAAATGCCCCCGGCGTTTATTTCAAACTTGGCCTTGTGGACCCGGCGTTTCTTTGTATCAGCATTTTTTTCTCGCCCGCCATTTTTTAAGAAAGGGTTATTATTCGTTTTTCTTGACAGCCTTGTACCTTGCCCTTAAATCTTAAGTTTATTATACCACAAACAAACGTTTTGAGGAGCTTACTTACAACTTCCTCAATTATACCCGGCGTTTATTCGGGGCCCGGCGTTTAATCGAGAAAATACGGTAACAGTTAAGTGACATTCTATTAATTATACTAAATTAACGATTGTTGTTGTTAATAAAAGCAACATAGTTTTTTCCTAACAGCAAAGCTATTTTGTGACTTTTACCTGCCTCGCTGCGTGACCAGGTGACATATTAACCGATATTATATGCGAAAGGTACCAGGGTCGTAGAGCGTTGACCTTGATCTCCGTGATGGCGTCGAGTGGCGTGGTCAAAGTTATTCTGAGTTTTTATCGAGATGATGACAAAGGATCGGCATTCGAATGACACATAAGTCGCATACCGTTTGACATGACAAAGCACAATTCAATGGACATATAATCAAACAATAAGCGGAAAGTTTGGACTCGGTGAGTTTGATTTAAAGTTGTTCCGATTAGAGAAGATCGACGGGAAAGCCGTTACAAAGGCTCAGTTGGAAATGGAGCTACCTTTTCTAATGGTGAGTGCGACAAGTGAGATACATGGTGTGTATTTTGTTTCGTCATTTTGTCCTAGCACGCGAACGCGGGTTGACCCAGGGGTTGACCACACGAGCCCTTTTCAGTGTTAGATTAAATGAGTAAGATTTCTGATTACACTAAAACCTGTATCAAGCAGACTCCAAAGTAAGTGGACACACCGTATTTTATTGGACACAAGCATCAGTGAGTTTCGATTTTTTTCCTTCCCATACTCTCTGTGTACGATCCTGTATCAAACAGACATCTTTAATACTGACGATCCTTATTACGGTTTTGGAAGCTATCTTGACAGGTGAGAAATTATGGTTTTTGTATGAGAATCTAATGTCGAATAATTTTCGTAAAGCGGCTGTTCTAAGTCCAATCCCGAAAACGCATTCACTCTGGTCATTCTCATGGCCTTTAAAGTAACCTTATCTTAACTTTGCAAATTTAAAAGCCTTACTGATATACGTAATTTCCTACTTGTCAAGCTAAATCACTTGATAAGATCAATGAATGAAAATATTGAAATGAACCGATTTCCGACAGCGTGACCCAGTTAAAAAAGAAAAACATAAAACTTTCTTATACAAGCGCATGAGTATAGGCTACCAGTGTAGCCTCTTGTTAACTGACAATTGGCCGAAAAAATAGTAGTTAACTGACAATTGGGTACCCCCATTAGCACCCTCATTTAGCAGTGCTAGATTAATTTGTCGTGTGTTTGGCCTTGTTTACAAAATGGTAAAGTAAGCTCACTGTAGCTGTCGAGAAAAAGCTGCGCCGGGTTTACAGCTCTTTACAGGCAAATTCACCGCGAGAAACAACTTCAAGCATCACGCTTCAGTGAATGTTCTGACACCTATAGAATGAATTGAGTTCCATTGTAATAATCTAATGGATAGTATCAATTATATATCCGGAAAAAATCTGGTCATTTCACGAACAGAAATCTAGAACCGGAAAGGAGGAAAGAGTTACGCGATTAACATCGGAACGGATAGATTGCCGTCCAAAATGGTGGCGCTGTTCAGATGTGTGTTACTTTTCCTTTATACCCTCTTAAAGTTTGATGTTCCCAATGTTTACGTATTTTTCTACGAAAGAAACGATAACTTAATTTGTAATAGGAACGAAATTAAAAAAGCCCATCAAGGTTGTTGAAAGGAGGTGTCGCAGAAGATTCCTGTCAGTTTTTAGAATTTTCAGTCAGTTCAGTTGCAACCTGTTGGTAAACGAACTTGAAATGTTCACCTGTATACAGACTTTTATTTTATGAGAGGGGTGAATGCAGCGATCTGTTTTTGGTCGTATCGTAAGTGTCTCAGTAAAGGCTGTGATTTTAGCTTGTATTCGCTACGCTTTAAAGCTGCGTGGAGCTCGCTAAAACCTTCGTTGGCATTTTTGACAGTCTAGCGACTGTTACGTTTAAGCCTAGCTTTTTCAGCTGCAAGTAGAAGGTAAGTCTTGTAAAAACCTATTAAGAAAAATTTAATACAGTGCACCAAGGATATAGATAAGTACAGTTTTAAGGGGTTGCAACGGTTAAATTCCTCTTCATAAATATTTCAATACTATTTATCTTTTGAATTAAGAGTAAACTAAATAGGTATTGAGTCCATCCATTTGAATTAATGATTTCAACTGATTTTTAAAGGCCTTAATTATTATATTGTCTACGAACTTCTCATTGCGTTAAAACCACACGGCTAGGCCTTGCACGCTCAGCTTATTACAAGTGCACGACTCATCGTCGTACATTTTTATCCAGTTGAATTCCGGTTATGCAAAAAATTGATTAAACTCGAACCCGTCGTAGAACTCGAAGTTTACGTTAACTGTAACAAAAATCGATTACATTGAAATGGCATTATTTGGCAAGAGAATAGACCAAAATCTTGTAAAATTTTAAACTTTCCCGGAAATTTCTTTCACAGTGTGGCGCGTATAAGCAACTGATCTTGAAAATCCACCGGCATAAAACCATCCGAGCCAAATGAACAAGCATTTGAGAATGCAATGAAATTCATCGGAACTTGAATATAAAATTTGAACTCATTTGAGTCAGAACAGCGAATTGATAATAATTATGTTTCGTTTCTTGATAGATCATGGCAGGTAGGTTCATACTTGCGTGAGAGCTCTAGAATAATTCAGGAAATAACACTTTTCCACTTATGCTGATAAGCGTTCATGTTTAAAATTCTAAGCCGCCACCCGCGTACTAGAACAAACGCAAATTTTGCTCTGCCATATCGCTCATATTAAAACACAAACTTTCCCGTCCCATTTAACTTTCTTAAAACGTCGCCATTCGTAAAAATACACCGTGAAATTCTCAAACTGCGTTTGCCAAAAAACGCATTTGACATATTTTTGGCTTTACGACAAATGATTGAAGCTGATAGGTAACGTGAGATATCGAAACTTAAGAAGAACTTAATGCCTTTGCGGTAACGTAATGTGAGATATGACAAGTTCATGACAAGTTCTGACATCCCAATACCCTAGGGAAATTAACAATAGGTCCGGGGGTGCTCCCCAAAAATTTTAGGTGCAGTATGTGACGCCCTTCTTGAAATCCTAACCGGTTTAACCAACCATATCTTCCATGCCCTAATATAACTTCTATAAAGAAGAAGGAAGAAACCCCCCCCGGACAAAAGTCCACAAAATTTTGTTAACAACTTTTGTCCCTTTTTTCGTGACTGACTCCGAAATCTCGCTTAATGCGCATGCGCATTAACGAGATAAAAACGTTGTTGACACAAGCTAATATCATAATCTATGTGGACTAGGAAAAGTTTTAGATGTACTGTTGGATGCACTTGCGGTCAGAAAGACATGGCCGTCAAACAATCTTGGTTTCTTTTTTCTTGTCTTTCTTTCTTTCTTTTTTATTTATTTATTTATTTATTTATTCGTTAACACAGAAACATTTTTACCGTGTCAAGTAGTTGAGTTTTACAACATTAGTTATAGCGGGGCGTATACAACATTATCCATTCTAAAAGACAATGAATATATTTTATGTTTTTTCAAGAAGTTTTACAAATACAAGTATAAATAATAAGAGAAAAAAACACAGACCACTACAGTACAGCTACAAGACACTTGACTCTTTTTAAAATGGAAAAAAAAAAAACTGGGGAAAAAGCAAATAAAACTTTTACAAAAATTAAAAAAATTACACACGAAGGAAATACTAGCAGTACATTACAATGTTGTGCTTACTATGGAATAATGGTAAAATTTTGTCCCATTTTTCAGTATAGTGAATTAAAAGCTTATCATTTGACCTAGCAATCTTTTCTTCTAATTTACAGGTATATTTTAGTTTGGTTAACAGTAATTGAATGTCGGGAATTAGGGTGTTAGATCTGCATTGATAAATGCCGGCTGCTTTCCCAATAAAAGTATGTGATTTATTAATGAGCAAATCAATAACTCGGATAGCCAAATGTCTCTAGCAAAAGTACAGCAGTATAGTAAATGCACGAGGGACTCGTCAAACTCCTTACAAAAGCTGCAGAGTGGGGATTCTACTTGTTTCATTTTAAATAGAATCTTATTAGTGTAAAGTCCTGTAAAGGATACGGTTAAGAATTTTGTACTGAAATTCTCTCGTTTTACAATCGATTGTTGTTTTTGATGGGCGGGTGCAGATTTCGTTCCAGTTAAATTCAAAATTTTGGTATGAATCTTGAAATTTGGTTTGCGCAGTTGGTTTACGAGCAACACTGTTCACAATTTCCCAATATTTTTTCTTCGATGTTGAGCTATTTGAATTAGCCGGGTTCGGAGACAGAATTCTGCAGTGAGACCGTCGCTCCCATGAGATTTATTGTTATTCATTTCTTTGACTGCAGTCACTCATTAAGGGGTTAGTTTCTTGGTGTTGCGGATCGTGTGATCGCCAAATAATGTAAAACAAAAGATTCAAAAGACACTGAGCAATACCCACACCACAACACAAAAGCTAACCAACAATGGCGTCCGCAACACCAAGAAACAGCCATTAAGGGTCAATTGACCGTCGCATAAGTTGCTTGACTCTTCTGACAATACATGTGTGTAATATCGTCTTCTGTCAGGCTATCACAATTGGAAAAAAAAGGACTCCAGTTCGTTCTCTTGTTTGAGATCCGTTATTTCGCTGTTTGTACCTGTTAGTTTTTCTAACGCAGGATTTAGCTTATTTTAGGTTTTTCTCCCATATTTTCAAGACCATTTAAGATTAGCACATACCGTTTTTAGTAGCTGTTCATTTGTCTTTGAGACACATTTTGTTTAAGTTTGGCGACAACCGGTTGCTATGGTAACGAGATTTGACGTCATAGGTAACATGGGGTCAAGCCATTTTTGAATAAAAATGCGTGTTTTTTACCTTTTTTCAGTGAAAAAAAAAACATATAAAATGCTACCAAAAGCATCAAATTGTTTAATTGTATGTTATTTTGCAACTCTAGCAAACAATAATTGCAATTTCCGCATTTTACCAAAAATCTGACAACATTGCGACAGAAGGATTGTTATGGTGACGCATTTCCGCTTCTTTAAGTTTGTTTTTTTTTTCCACGGTAGAGATCTTTTGCCTTTTGCTTCGTGTATTTTATTGTCGTTTGAGGTATTCGATATTTAACTAAATCCCATAGAACTCTTTTGTCTTCTACTTCTGAAATTTCCTTTAGCCACGCCGGGTAATTTTTAGTGATAAGTTCGACATACTTGGGATCTTCAATAAGGCTAGAATTAAATTTCCAATAAGATGGACCATGAGGTTGATGTTCAACAGTACTAACGTTAAGCGTTATGACAGAGTGGTCGGTTTTAATTGCAGATATAATGTCAGTGGTTTCAATATCCTCTTGTATTGAATCGCTTATCAACCAAGAATCGAGGCGGCGTTAGATTAATGGATTTTTTTGTCGCCACGTATAGCGTCTTGATTTCGCGTTTCTTACTCTCCAGATATCTATAAGATCGTGTTGCAGCATTAAGTCATTGAATCATTAAGTCATTGAATCATTAAGTCATTGAATCATTAAGTCATTGAATCTCCACCGACTTTTTGAATGTGGGGGTTCCGCCTTTGTAGTCCAAATCGGTATAAAAGCAGACATTCAAATCTCCGCCCATTATAATGTTTTGGTTGTCTTTATCACATTCGTCTAGTATATTTTTTATATTCTCAAAGAATACAAGTTGATCAGCTACTTTAGTGGGAGCGTAACCGTTGAGGAGGATAAATGGCAGTAGTAGGATAGCGACCTGTTACTCCTTTTTTTTGCGGGGGAATCTAATTAATTTGCGGGGGAATACATTAACGTAGATGATGTCATAAGCTATTGTCTTTATCTCATGAATAAATTGCTGTGGTACCCGAAGTGAAAACACTCTTTCGCAAATTGACAAGAAAAACTTTTCAACTCACTGTGGTTGAATAAATTTCTAATCGGTCAAAGATACATTTGGCTGTTATGTACATCTGAAGAACATAGTCTAATTTTTATCGATAAAAGACACTTTACGACAAAAACAAAGCAAGTTTTATTTAAGCGTACCTGTGTTTGAAGTTTTTGCCGCTTTGATAACAACAAGAAATGGCGAGTTCAAACTTGCTTGCACGTTTGGCAATTTAATTGCTTTCTTTCCCTTTTTTAGCCTTATTCTTTCTCCTGTTAAACGTATATAGTCCCTTTCAGCAAAATCTGTCAAAGTTCTTTCCTTTGGTCGGCAGAAATCCGCATATATTCAATGAAGTGATGGAATTTTAAAACCTTTTGCCGCAATGAATGAATTTCTTCGAGGTCTTCAACGTCGCAAACTGGCCTGCAGGCGCCTGGTTAATCCACGTTTTAACACAAATAATCGCTTCCTGTTTGGCGTAAAATGCTGTAATTAACCTGTAGAAATTCTTTCTTACGTATCATCCGATTTGCTTCCTTTTTTATCGAAAGATCCCCGGCGAAACATGCGAGTGCTCCGTTTGTAAATTTTCTTCAAAATCCCGCTAAAATCCCGCTTTAGCTTTTTAGCCTTTTCTGTTTTTAATCTTGTTATGCGCATTTGAATATTTTATGGAATTTGCGCACTATAAATGATATTATTATTATTATTATTATTATTATTATTATTATTAAGCCAACTGAATGCAACGAGAACGACGCGCTCAACCAATCACGAGTAAGAAATGTTACGCTCGACCAATCAGGATCAAGTAATCATGCCCTCTTGATTACCAAAAGTGCCCTCGTGATTAAGGAAAAATGCCCTCTGCATGTCTCAGCCAATCAGCATTCAGTAATTTTGCCCGCTATGTTATAATACGAACTTACACTGAATTAAATTTGCATGGAAAAATAGCACCTCGGAAAAATAAACAAAGCAACCAATTACCTGCGCGCTAAAACAAGAAACCCGCACTTTGTTTGAGTTCAAATAAATTTAATAACAACAAAACGCATTAAGGTTGCATCATTTTAGCCGTTAATTGTAAATATTGCACAGAATTGTATTTTATAATGTTATTGTATATTTTTATTGTATATTTTGTTATTTGTTATTTTTTCTCTCGGAGAAATTAGCTACTGGGGGCTACTCTTAAATTCAAGAAAAAATAAAGTTTATGTATGTATGTATGTAAATCATTTATGTCAACAAAATCGCTGTTTTATTTAAAACAACTCAAATCTATATAATACACAAATGATAAGGAAATCAAGAAATAATGGAGGTAGCGCGAATTCATTATAAGGCCGTATTGCAGTCCAAAAGCTTTGTTGGTTGTTTTTTGGTAGCAAAGGTTTCCTCTAAAAACGATTTTACGTTTGGTTCATCTTCGTGTTCGTAAATCCACTTTGTTTTTCCGTTTGAATAATGTCTTAATTTAACTGACCAATCATTTTATCCACACCAATAAACTTGAGAACTCGGACGGGGGTTGTAAGTATTTCGGGAACTGGTATGTATTTGAATAACGCCACGTTTATCAATCAAGAAATTTATTATTCGAGGCTGTTTTCGCAAATCCTTGATGATATATAAAAAAGTAACTAGATAACCGTGTTTGCTGTTGTGATCAAATTTCATCCAAAATCACTTTTTCGTTGCTCGTGGTGGAGTTGTCTTGTATATTTTATACACTTTCGAATTCCAGCATTTAGATAAGCCTAGAAATTTGCTTTTAAGTAACAATCCGTGTAAGAAGTAGGCAACCCAAATCCGCGGAATGCAGAAAGGTGTGAATTGTGCTATTGTTGAAACCGTCCACCTCATTGGCTAAAACATGAAAATCTACCATAACTTCATCAGGCAGCGCATTTATTTATCTCCAGTTTACTAATTGATTCCCTTTTAGTGAAAACTATTGTGATTTTTAATGCAACAAAAATTCTATGTGGGGAACATGTAAAATTAGAAGTCTTTCTTGGCCATTGTTTTGGGGTCTCACGATTGGATGAAATCTTGTAACACAAAAGAAACATCGCTTTAAAACAAAGTTTCAGTAACTCTTATTTCAAAACCATGTTGTCCATAGGATGACGTATTCTCAGTAGGAAAATCTAAACATTCTTATGTGGGGAAAGCGAAATGCATCGGAACAATAGAGAATTGCCTACTTCTTACACGGATTGTTACTTAATCTTTAATGTTTCCACAAATTTAATTTGTAATATTGTTCCATTTTTAGCAACAATTATAGCGCCAGCAAAGTAAGGATCTTTTCCCACCGGAGACTCGAGACTTGACTCGATGAAATATTCACTGACTTGGGGCCTGGTCGCACTACAGTCAAAAACAAAAATTAGTCCGTGCAAAATGAAATAAAAACAAAAACATTCCACAAAAGCGTGTCCCAGCGGAGCGGTTTCTTTTGTTTTCCTCGATTTTTGCACGGGCGGATTTTTGTTTTTGACTGTAGTGCGACCAGGCCCTTGCATAGACAAATTCGCCTGACGCATTGTTGTACCCAATTCAAACCTTTTGGGATTAGAACTCTTTGTTCGTCATATTTCCATATCAATGAAGCATTGACATGGAAATTATATGGAAATATTGTGAACAAAGAATCTTATTCCCAGAAGGTTTGAATTGGGTACAACAATGCGTTAGCCGAATTTGTCTATTCGCAAACGGGTAACGCAAAATCCTTTAATACAGCTTTACGGAACTTTTTTTTTCTTTTCACAATATAAATACCTAAGTACTGCACTCGGGTCGTACTCACAACCTCTACAAATATGGTGAAGAATTTTTTTATTGAGAGCGTTTGGTATTCACGGCACCTGTCATGAGTTGGCTCATAGGATCCTTGGATTATGATAAAAATGTTTCGTATGTTAAGTTATGGATGCTAGCTGGCGCTATTGAATTAGATTGGGCGAATTTCTTAGCTATGTTATAAATATAGATATACAACCACTGAACAGAAATTAAATTATTTTAAATGTTGGGATGAGGTATTTAATTACTCATGCGCGCAGCGGCATGAGTTATAAAACGGCCTCCGTTTTTCCTTTTTAACTCAAGCGCATAGCGCGCATGAGGTGAGGTCTGGGTGCTGTTTTTCTTCGTATTTTTTACTCATCCGCGGAGTACCAGTTCTCATTTATTATAATTTAGGAAGACAGGTTACTAAGTACAAGTTAAATGGAAGCAGAAAACGGCAAACTGATCCTTACGGCAAGGCGATGAAGGAGTAAATAAAAGAATAAAGCAAAATTTATATTTAAACGAATTTGCCCAATATTTCGGTTTGAAAACAAACCTTCTTCAGGGGCTAACAGAAAAATGAAAAATGTAGTTAAAACTAAAAGTTCGTTACAAATAAGAGTTTGAAATTATGAAAATAAAAACAATAGATTATTATTGGTGCAGGAGACTAGGTGTCGTATGTCAATGAGTTTCGTCACGTCTATTTATTCCTAGAGGAGATAACGTTTTCCCTTTGTGTATCAAATGAGCCTCTCTCGCCTTTCTCACTGCGTCACGATTGCTGCGTATGAGTTCAAGTGGGATTAGAAGAACATCATTGATTGAATGTCCAGCTTGATTGAAATGTAGGGAGACAGGAGTGGGATCGTTGAGTTGATGATGGTTTATGATGGAACGGCGGTGTTCTCCAAATCGTTCATTAAGTTGCCGTTTGGTCTCTCCGATGTATTGGCATTTACATTTCTTACATTCAATCAAGTAAATAAGATTTTTGGATTTGCAGGATAAGTTGTCGGTGATTTTTTTTTTTTTGTCACCTCACTAACCTCACAATCTACGCAACTCACAATTTGGTACATTCCACGCTCCACAATAATACACCTCACTCGCAACAACCTGCCGGAGTTTAAAGATGCAACCATCCACTTTGCCTCACCTGTCCTTTTCTCCAAGAAGGCCAAACAAATTACATTTTTACCGCAACCAATGAACAAAGAAAAATCACCGACAACTTATCCTGCAAATCCAAAAATCTTATTTACTTGATTGAATGTAAGAAATGTAAATGCCAATACATCGGAGAGACCAAACGGCAACTTAATGAACGATTTGGAGAACACCGCCGTTCCATCATAAACCATCATCAACTCAACGATCCCACTCCTGTCTCCCTACATTTCAATCAAGCTGGACATTCAATCAATGATGTTCTTCTAATCCCACTTGAACTCATACGCAGCAATCGTGACGCAGTGAGAAAGGCGAGAGAGGCTCATTTGATACACAAAGGGAAAACGTTATCTCCTCTAGGAATAAATAGACGTGACGAAACTCATTGACATACGACACCTAGTCTCCTGCACCAATAATAATCTATTGTTTTTATTTTCATAATTTCAAACTCTTATTTGTAACGAACTTTTAGTTTTAACTACATTTTTCATTTTTCTGTTAGCCCCTGAAGAAGGTTTGTTTTCAAACCGAAATATTGGGCAAATTCGTTTAAATATAAATTTTGCTTTATTCTTTTATTTACTCCTTCATCGCCTTGCCGTAAGGATCAGTTTGCCGTTTTCTGATTTTATACAAGTAATTATTGTACTGATCCAGGTCTACAACTGGGAGATCCGGCACCACTCAATGGTTTGTCGCTGTGGTCTTGCTGATATTTTATATTTTAAATGGAAGCGACTGGGAACGAGAATGTCTCAACTTTAAATTTCGGGGCCATTGCCCGCATGCAACCCAACCTCTCCAGTCAAATCAGAAATTCCATCTCTCCCTCCCACATCGCTAAAATTTTGCAGCGCATCCTCCCTCGAGCTTCGTGAGATTCTGCGAGACACGTATTTCTAATTTGCTCATGCGCGAAGCGGCATGAGTTAAAATTCGTCCTCCGTTTTACTTCGTGTCACGATTTTGCATGCAAATTTATACACGCATATTTTAGTAATCGGGTCTCGGGTCACGTACAACTTCTTCAAAAACGGCTACCGCGCTCGGCTTGTGCTTGGTTTTTAAAACCGTAGATTCGTGTTATCGGAGTAATTACTCACGTTTAAAATATTCAAAATGGAAAGAGAAAGCTTTAAATAATACTCAGAAGCCGCTATAGTGGAGAAAAAGGAGAGCTTTAAGCGACTAAATCTTGCTTCGAGGAACTTTATACGTTTTTATCAGTGCGGGCCGATCAAATCCGAAGAAGCGGAGTTTTAAAGAATTTTCAAGCAGGCGAGGGACTTTACCGTAAAAGAAATTTCATTTTTCGGTGATAATTTATGTTGATATCAATTTGTGATTGACTTTTTGTTTGTATTCTCGTTAGTTTTGGAGAAATGTTTCATGATATTATGTAAACAAAACAAGACTTGAATTTTAAAGTTCTATTAAGCTTCACACGCGTCGCCTTACGCAAAGATGTCTGTGTATTTTTTGCAATTTTGATTTCCAAATCAGTTTCTCGGGCAATTATCAATACACAACTGGTGTATTTTATTCGGAGTAGTCATACTTGTTATTCTAGACCGAGAAAAGGTTGCATTTGTGAGTTTTTGTGCACTCTAAACACATAGTCAACGGACGGTCGCGTAATACTGTTTTTGAGAATTGCTAAAATTGAAAAATAGCCCGGTCGTTTACTGATTTTATTGCTTTTAAAAGTAGTCTTTTCAAATGTAACAGAAAGCAGTCACCGTTTGGGAAACATTAGACGCAAACTTGTTCGAATGTTTTCTTCATGAAGCCAATAATCACTGTAAAGGCACTCTAGTAAATATAATTGAATTAAATAGCGCTTTCTGAAATAAAGTTTGCTTTCAAGATTTTTTTGATTCGCGAAAACATTATGCGAATCATCTTAAGGAATAAGACTGGCATTCTATATACACAAAGGAAAAGTTGGAAATTTTAGAAAACACTAGATATAATAAAGCAGGTTGCTGAATTTAAATATTTAAATTTTGTGATGTTTATAACATAATTCGCAGACGGTAGCGCTCCGCGCTGCAATTAGGATAAATAATTCGCCAAGCTTTCCGGAAGCAGAAAATCGCTGAATTCTGATAAGAGTTTAACTCTTTTATTCAAGGGAAAGACATTTTCATTCAAGGAAATATGAGTTTCATTAAAACGTTTTGACCTTTAGAAAAATTATTTTTGATTCATGATTATGAAAAAACAGCGCGCGATCGTATGGAAAGCCATAACTTTCTTATGTGATCATTAATCATTATGTGTTGACGTATTGTCGTTATTTGATGTAGTTTTGTCATGTTGTAATTCTGATACATCGTTATGTGGTGCGGTTTTGGCACTATGTTATGAAGTTTCTAATTATGTTTCGAGGTTTTGTCATTATGTTATGAGGTTTGATCATTATGTGATGTGGTTCTACCATGATGTGGTGTGGTTTGATCATTATGTGGTGAGGTTCTACCATGATGTGGTGTGGTTTGATCATTATGTGGTGAGGTTACTTGATTATCTGCTGTAGTTATGTCATAACGTGATGTGGTTGTTTCATTACGTCACGTGGTGTGGTTCCTTCGTTATGTGGTTTCACCATTATGTGTTGTGGTTTCAGCATTATGTGATGTGGTTCTACCATGATGTGGTGCGGTTTTATCATTATGTGGTGAGGTTACTTGATTATGTGTTGTAGTCTTGTCATTACGTGGTGCGGTTCCCTCATTATGTGGTTTTCACCATTATGTGTTGTAGTTTCAGCATTATGTAATGTGGTTTCTTTATTTAGGAAATCGAGTTTACTTCCGGTGTCAAGTATTATTACCCAGATTCCTCTCTTCCTTAAGAACGCGTGTAAAATAAACCATAAAACTTTCTTATGCAGGTGCATTAGTATAGGTTACCGTAGCCTCTTGTTATTACTATTATTATTATTATTACTATTATTATTATTATTACTATTATTATTATTATTATTATTATTATATGTTTATTCCTTTAAGACTCATTATTATTATTATTATTATTATTATTATTGTTGTTATTTTCATAAATGAACTGGATGATGTTTTTTCCGAATTGTTTCCTAAGGGAGCGGGTCATAGCCCATGACCAAAGGTCCCCTAGGGTTTTCTCTTTACTCTAAAGTTCCAACACCTTTCTCACCTTTTCTCTTTCTCTTTTATTATTATTATTATTCGATTCTCTCCAGTTGCCGGATGTTCTACTGGGTAATGTTTATTGTGTCTCAGCCACTCCCCGTAGCTTAGAGACACAACACTTTCCTCAACAAGTGCGCAGTTCCGAGAATGGCCGATATTTGTACACTTCCAAGGAAGTCAGGTACATCTAACTTTCCAAACCAGGTCTTTGCACCTTTCGATATGCTTCCAAGAGCACCAATCACGATAGATATTATTGTGACTTTCGAGGCTCCATGAATCCTTCTAATTTCAAATGCTAGTTCCTGGTACTTCTCAACCTTCTCCTCCTCAGTCCTGGTGATATTCTGGTCCGCTGGCACAGCTATATCAATAAGTGTCTATTTCTGTGTACCTTTATGCACTAAAGTTATATCTGGCCGATTATGCTTCAGCACTTTGTCTGTGTAGATAGTCATGTCCCAGGTAATCCTCACTTCTCCCTTCTCTACGATCGGCAAGGGTTGATGGTCATACCACTTGTCAGAACACTCTATCCCATACTTCCTGCACATCTCCCAGGAGATGTTATTATTATTATTATTGTTATTATCATTATTATTATTATTATTATTGTGGTTCAGTACTGTAATTGTCACTGATTTTTCTCTCTCAACCTCCGAGTCCAAACCATCTCCCAGGAGATATTATTATTATTATTATTATTATATTATTATAATTATTATTATTATTATTATTATTACTGTAATTGTCATTGATTTTTCTCTCTCAACCTCCGAGTCCAAACCATGGACTTTGGGATGCAAAGAGGATTTCTACTTGATGGAGAGGACCCGCCTGAAAAGGTGCGCTGTAGAAAGGATAGTTATTTTCTGGAGTTCATGTACGTTCAGGTTGATGTTGCCAGGGATCTTGTTGGTGTAGTTTTCCATGCCCTTCTTGATGATGTCAAGGGCTCCCATAACCACCGGGACTGTTGTTGTTTTGAGCCCCCACATTCGCTCAACCTCGATTTCCAGATCTTTGTACTTGTTGAGCTTTTCCGTGGTTTTGACTGAGGTGTTGATGTCGAGGGGTACAGTCATGTCAATGAGAAGGCAGGTCTTGACTTTCTTGTTCTTTAGCACAATGTCTGGCCTATTAGCTGCGATGGTCCTATCAGTGTGGATGGGCATGCCCCACAGGATGGTGACACTGTCCTTCTCGGTGACAGTCTTGGGTTCATGCTCATACCATCGCTCCTTCACCTCAATGCCGAACTCTTTGCAGATCTTCCAGTGCATGTGTGCAGCTGCCTTGTTGTGGCGGTGGATGTATTCATTTTTAGCCAGTTCAGGGCAGCCAGAGACCAGGTGGTCGATAGTCTCGTCGAAACGACCACACAGCTTGCATTTTGGGTCAACATCAGGCTTCTTGAGGATGTTGTGTTGGTACCAGCGTGTAGGGAGGCTTTGATCTTAGGCTGCGATGATAAAGCCCTCGGTTTCTGCCTTCAGGCCAGCTGCTCTTAGCCATTTGTGGGTCTTGTCTTGGTCCACGTCAGCCTGATTCACCCGCTGTGAGTATTTGCCGTGGAGCGCTTTTGATTCCCACTTGGACCTGAGTTGTTGGTGACTCTGGTGTTTGACCTTGGCCTTTGTTCTGCGGGCGTAGGTGGTGTTCACCTCATCCTCTGCAGTTGGTATTGCAGACACTTCTAGTTCCCGACTGAACTTCAATGACTGTTTGCTGATGGAGTATAAGGATTTCCTGTTGTCGTGGCCTTTGACAAAGTGAAGGAGGGCGTCCTGCGTTTCCTGGAGGTATTTGTCGAGACCGATGGTGGCGGTGTTGTAGGAAAGCTCCAGTTGTAAGAGCCCTCTACCTCCTACTGCTCTGGGTATGCACAGCCTGTCCACAGACTTGGGGTGATGCATCTTGTGCATTGTCATGAACTTCGTAGTCTTTGTATCAAGTTTGGCCAGCTCTTGTAACGTCCAGTTTATGATGTTAAAACTGTAGGTTACCACTGGTACTGCAAAGGTGCTGATGGCTTCCAGTTTGTTTGCGGAGTTCAGCCCAGACTTGAGTACCATCCGTACTCTGCGATAGTACTCTTTCCGGATCTTCTCTTTCATCTGAGAGTGCTGGATTCCGACCCCTCGTTGACTCCGAGGTACGTTTAAGTACCTTCTTGTTCTTTGTCCTGGATGACGGTGCTAACGTCAAGCTCGATGTTACTGGAGACAGCTAGTCGTCCTCTCTTGAAGGTGGCCTTGGCACACTTGTCTAGCCCGAACTTCATGTTTATGTCATCACTGAAAGATTTGATAGTTCTCAGCAGGCCCATTTGCTCGTCTTCATTTGTCGCGTAGGTCTTCAAGTCATCCATGTAGAATTCCATGGGGTTGTTATACCCATAGCCACTCTTGTTCAGGAGGGAGCTTAAAGGAGCAAGGGCAAGGCAAAAGGCTAGAGGTGACAGAGAGTCTCCCTGGTAGATGCCACTTTTGATCTCGATAGGCCTGGATGTCATTATACCCTTATCGTGCTTTAGGTGGAGGGTGGTCTTCCACGACTTTATGTTCTCCCGCATGAATCGGATGGTAGTAGGACAGATCTTGTAGACAGATTATTATTATTATTATTATTATTATTATTATTTTTTGTGTCACGATTTTGCATGCAAATTTATGCACGCATATATCAAATTGTGCACTTCCACTCATACTTTGCCATTTACACTTCCTGTTTAGTGACTTCCGGCTACTTTAATTCCGGTAAAACAGCGTTTTTTGAAGTGTCACGACAGCGTCTCCTACAACCCTACTTACATTACTGATGTTCACGTTAGGTATATATGACTTAGAAGAGTCACTGGCTTCATTGTGGTGCAGCCTTCATTTAAGGCTGGTTCTCATATTCAAAGGGGACAAACTTCAAATAAATGTGGCCACTAAACATATCTGAATTTCGTAACTGTTTCACCTTGCGTTTGCGCTTGCATTTGCGTTGAGCCCGGTTCACACCTGTGAAACGCAAACGCAAATGCAAATGCAAATGCAAGGAAATGAAAATTTTTCCATTCCTTGCGTTTGCATTATATTTGCACTTGCGTTTGCATTTGCGTCGCACGTGTGAACCAGGCTTTAATGAAAATTGCGCGCGCGCACCTATATCAAACTGAATGGAAGCAATATAGAAATTAAATAGGGGCGCTAGGATGACATAAAGGATCTAAAATATAATATATATTCGTCCCGGTCGCCCCGGTCGTCCGAGTCGTTTCAAAAGTTTTTTGCAAACGACTCAGACGATCCGGAGGACTCAAGCGATTTGGGTTTTCATATGATCGTCCCGGTCGTCCCAAACGTCAATAGCGTGGTCGTAAACTGGGTCCGACAACATGTTTTGGGCGCGAGAATCGTAACAAATAATGGTGGCTGTTAAAGCAGAGTTAAACTCCGAAGTTGTCGCCATTTTGGAACTGGTAGCACTATGAATACTGGGAATTAATAGTGCATTCTGGGGTAGATTTGGGTCGCTTCGATCGCCTCAGTCGTCCCGGCCGTCTGAGAGTAGTTCTCACATGATCGTATCCGATTTTTTACGATCGTCACAGTCGTCCGTCACAGTCGTCACAAGCGACCGCGATCGTCCCAGTCGTCCGGGTCGTTTGCGATCGTCCCGGGTCGTCTCAGAAGTGTTCTCATATAATCGACCCGGTCGTCCGTGCACTTTTTGAAACGACTCGGACGACCGGGACGACCGAGACGATTGTATGAGAACCAGCCTTTACAAAACATTCAATAGTAAACAACGTGGTTTGCAGGAACGATGACTAAATGAAAGGAGTAACTCTTCTCCATGTCGGACATCTTCTTATCATGTTTAAAATATATCATAAAACTTTCTTACGCATGGACATGAGTATAGGCTGCTTGGAGCCTCTTGTTTGAATAAGAATACATAAGACTCGTCTTTGCTGTCAACAATTTCTCTCATTTCATTACAGCTAACTACAACATAACAGTGGCATTCTTTTCTGGCCGCAATGATCCAGAGTGGACGGTGTCGTCGAATAATGAGCTCGCGCAGCTTCTCAGCAATGCAAAAAGTAAAGGCTTTGCCTTCACTCCACAAGACATGCCTGCGAGGCTTGGCTATAAGGGAATATTGGTAGAAGACCTCCTCACGAAGAAAGAGGAACTGATTGTTGGTCCTGAAACGATGAAGCTACAACAACTGTTGCTCAGCACCATGCCAGAGGGTTTGATGAAAAGTGGTGACATCGACGAAATTAAAAAGGATATCAGTTCAGGCAAGATCAAAATTGTTAAACCTCCCATGTATGGAGTGATAGGGAAGCGTTTTGCACCTCCCTATGAACCCGATATCTGGAATGCAGACAGTAAGAGAAGAAGATGCAACAACTGTTACAACTATGCGAATAATAGAGTCACGGATAACAGAGCGCAACCTGGATATGGTGGTGGAAAAGAATATACACAATACACCGCTCCAAATCTCATAGCTGCTGCACAGCGTGATGGCTTAACAAACCTAAGCCGTGATCATGTATTTTTCCCCACACCCCCTAGTGACAAGGCCAAGCATGTGGTTGCACTCGCTATCCGGCCAGGTAAGTTACAGGCTACAGACTATACAAGGCATGAATCAGTTGAGCGTTTGAAATCACTATTTCAGCGTCTGCCGTTAGTATTTAGTTTGGCGTATGGAAATATTTTCATGTTTTTACTGTCCCTGTGGTTTAAAGCTGATAATTTATTCCGGAAAAAGACCCTGCGGTCCCGGGGGGAGGGTGTACTCCCTTATATACACTAGGTATGTGCCGCCCGATAGGGTAGCGTTTTTGAGGTGGTCAGTCCTTAAATAGGGTCTCCTTTTTGGTATTTTTGGTATTGTGATCCTTAGATATTCCTTAGATAGGGTCACTAAATTTCAGTATCCACCCCAACGCGCGAAACGAAAAAGATATGGTCTGTTAAAACTGTACTACACGCCTGAATTGGGCCTTAAAAAGGATATCAAATCTCGATTTTCTACCCTTAAATAGGGTCAGGGCACACACCTATCCTAAATTGTCGGGAGTCCCCCCCCCTCCCCCCCCCCCTTCCGGGCTTGCGGTGCACTGCAAGTTGTTTTTTTTTTCACTGCAAAAATGTTTCCACTGTGATATTTTGTATTGAATTTTCTAGATACATTTTTCAAAGGTGGAGATCATCACTGGTATCGTCTGGGTGACAACGGAAAGTGGTCTCACAAACCTGGCCGATACTCTGTCACGCAAAGTGATAACGCAGGCATTGACATCATAAATCCCAGCTTATCTGATCTTGGCGAGTACAAACTTGCTCTATACATGGTGTCGGATCCGCGGAATATTAAAATTGGTAGTTCTTGGGTGTGTCCCCCGCCTTAGCCAGATTGGGAAAGGCGAAAAGGGCTTCATGACCTTCACTTCCAGCATTTAAAGTGCCTATGAAATGAAATTTTCGACCCGTTTTTTATACTAAAATATTAAAGTTTCCAGACCTAGATCAGTATTAATGCTTAAAGTGAAACAAAAGAAACGGCAAACTGATCCTTATGGCAGAAAATCAGAAGCAGAAGCAAATAACATGGTGACGTCATGAGTTGTGCAAAACTGCGGTGTCGCTTTCAGACGCTTCAGTATTTCTCGTAAACAAACCACTATTTTAGTTATAGTTTTGGCAGTTTTGCTCAGTTGGAAATGTCCTCCGACGATGACTTTCGACTACCATGTTGATTACGAAGGTCTGCACAACTATTGACGTCACAAGTCCTAATTTGCATATTTTGGCCGCGCGCTGGTTGTCCCATATTTTTGGCTCAAATAGGCCAACTTTGAGGTAAGAAAAAGAATTGATTACGCGCTTGACCATAACTTAAATTGGAAAATTATGAATCAGTGGAACATGGACTTCAATTTTTTAGTATAAAATACAGGTCGAAAATTTCATTTCATAGGCACTTCAATTTAAACGTTACTACGAAACGCTGATATATTGCCGTATACTAACATATTTTAAAAATCATTTGCCTTTGAATTGTTATTCTATTATTATTTTAAATTGTTATTCTGGAATTGTTATTCTGGAATTACAATATTAATGTATGATACTTCTTTAATGCTATTTGACAAATAAAAGGCTGCTAAGTACTTGCTGTGTCCACTATTTTAGTGTCCGCGGCAAATGCCATTTAAAGTATCGTTTACACATGCGATTTTCAATGCAACTTCTGGGACTATTTTTGCTGAGTTTTATGTGCGACTTAAGATTGTATTAGAGTTTTCCAATTAAATTAAATAAGGCGTTTCCGTAACTCGGAAAAGTTACGGAAACATGAAACTTTGAGTTTCAGTCGCGTTTCCGCGGCGTGGATACAACGGGAAACGCGTAACAAGAAATGTATTCATTCTCTGCGCGTTTCCGCAGGGTTTGCGATCACGGACACGAACACATCCGTTTCCGTCGTGTTTAAGTCCGCGTATTCCTAACTGATTCCTATTGTTTTATATCGTACATTTTACAAAAACTCCAGCCCGGCCCAAACTACAATTTTCAATCTGAAGTTCTTATCGTTGTTGGTTCGAGGTTAAAAATCAGTCTGAATAGGAGTATAAATCGGCTCCTGGTCTGATGTATAAGCAGAATTGTGTTGATGTTGCGCTGTACGTAACAGAATTTCTGATTTGCCATTATCAGCCGAAATGATGGTTCCGGCTAAACAAACTAGGGCCGATTAATCGTAGATTTGCTTCACATGTCTGTGGAAAGTTTTCCCACTGAAATGTGGGCTGCACTGTGGCCGGGAGAGGTTGAGTACAGTTTTGGCATGCGCAAATGGAGCTCTTCCCGGCGGGCTGTTCGAGTTATTGGCGCTCTTTTCAACGGCGAACCTTCAATTTGAAGCATTGAGGGATTGTAGAAAGCTATGTTCTCGCTTTGTAAGCTCTATTTGTCACCTTATAACATTGTTTTAACGTATCTGCGCTGGGTATGCATATTTTTCTTCCATTTTATCAAGCTTATGGAGTCATATTTTCATTATGGCCGCCATTGATCGAAGAAGATGTCGCTGCAAAGGTAGGTTCGATGTGGGATGTATTTCACTCTTAAACTCTAATTGTTATTTAAAAGAACCAAATTGTTAAAACAAAACGACAGGTAAGAACCTTTTTGTTGTTTTAATTTTAAGTTCTTACCTGTCGATTTGTTTTACAATTTGGTTCTTAAAAAAACAATTGGAGTTTAAGGTGACTCGAAGTAGTTTTTTTGGGGTCACACTTCCCTTTTTGAATGCGCTTATACATAATCTTACTTTAGCTCAATAAATCTAAATTTCATACCAGATATTAGGCTTGGATGAAAGTTTTGGATCATGCTCTTTTTATGCTTATCAGCGTTTCCATAGCAATGGTAAACAAATATGGCGAAAAACAGTTTTTCTTGAATGAATAAATGCGCTATAATCTACACATCGTTGCACACAAAATGGGAAAATTTCAAACAAATTAAACTTTTAACGATTAAACGATTTAACGATTAAACGATTAAACAATTTTGAATAAATCGCAAAAACATTTTTTAACATGTGTTTTTCATGTTTGAAATATAAGCGTTCAAAATATTTCATAGGTCTCACAAATTATCAATAAATTTCCACAGAAAGTTTCCTTGGACTAAAAATATTACTCCCTGCAAATAGCTCTGACTAACTCCTCGGTAATAAAGGGATAGAGCTTTTCATTCAAATGCAGTTTTGCTTGATGTTTTCACTCTTTAAAAGTTTCAAGCGCATTTGCATATAAATTCAAAACGAACAAATGAAGATGTTTGATATCTTCCCAGTATGTTTTTTAAATATATAGGCAATAATATTTCCAAGCTTCAGTCCAATTGATTCAGAGGAACATTCCGAAAAGAACTGTTGAAGTTTGAGTACGAAAGCAGCGACCGCGGGATGAAAATCCAGTACAACGAGCGTAACATCGCATGTTTATTTCACACTACTGACTAGCGCTCGGTGACAAATTCCTCTATGCACGCCCATGTAAAAGATTACTCTCGGACCGGGGAAAAAATTTCCTTTCGTCTCTTGTTTTAGAAGTTTGCAAGTTATACAGTATTAAGAAACTAAATACCACCTCCTATCATCCACAGACTGACGGACTTGTGGAACGAATGAACTCTACCCTATGCCAGACTCTATCCATGTTCGTGAGCAAACACCAAACAAATTGGGACCTTTCCATCCCAGCTGCCCTTTTAGGATTTAGAACTTCACCAAATGAGTCAACTGGGGAAACCCCCTTTTATCTTTTACATGGGCGTCAGGCAATCCTCCCTATGGATGTCAGTCTATTGCAACCAACGGACCCCACTAGCTCAATAGCGGAACACCGCCGCAGGATTGTCAAACAGATTGAAGTGGCTCAGCGCCTCGCGAGAGACAATATCACGCGGGCACAGCAGAAAATGAAAACCTACTATGATAGACAAGCAAAAGATCCCGATTTCATTGAAGGGCAGAAGGTCTGGGTTTTTACCCCTAAAACTTACAAGGGATTATCCAAAAAATTACTTCATAATTACCATGGGCCCTATAGGATCGTCGAACGACTAAGCCCCGTTCACTTCCGGTTGCGCACCTGTAGCAACAAACCGGAAACCACACTTGTGCATGCTAATCGCATGAAGCACTTTATAGACCCCAACGATAGGCCCATTGAACCACCAGAGAACACAGGCAATATATACGGACCCCTACCCTGCTGAGGATGACCTCCCTAGGGATAGTTTTGAGTCCGAACAAATGGATCCCCAGGCCCCCACCCCGGAAACTCGCGACCCCCCTCCGCGTTCAACAGATGCTGACTCGGCCGCTTTTATTGATGATGAAACCGTCTTTAATTCGGAAAAGTTGCTCGCTAAACGGAAACAGAATGGAGAAATTCAATACCTGGTGAAATGGGCAAAGTTCCCACCCTCGGGGGCCACCTGGGAACCTTCCAGCAATATTGTAGACCAACGGTTGTTAGTCAATTTCCACGGGGGACATCCTATTCACTCTCCATAACATTTTTCTTCCCTTTCATAGTTCCATGATGACATCACAAACACCACCTCGAATTTTGGTTTTGGGCCATTCTTTTGTGTGGCGACTGGCGCAATTTGTGGCAGAAGGGAAACTTACACGCACTTCTCAAGATTTCCACATCGCTACTACCCCAACGGTGAAATTTTACGATATAGGGGGCGAACAGTCACTAAGCTACGCCAATTTGACTTACCGTTGGTCGCGGAGTTCAAACCAACGGTCCTAATACTGGAAATAGGCTCTAACGATTTGTGTGACCACACCTTAACGGTAACAGACTTAGCAGCCGATATTTTCCGACTAGTGCAATCATTTCATTTTCGTTATCGCATTGCGCATATCATAGTCAGTCAAATTATCCCTCGTCGGTCGCCGCCAACTTTGGTTCCGCCTTACAATACCCAAGGGTCGAACAATTGAACACCTCGCTACACCATTTTCTGCAACATACACCGTTTGCTACTTTCTGGTTTCATCCAGCCATTGCACGTTCCAAATGGCCAGTATTATTGCTCGATGGCGTTCATTTAAATTTCCGGGATAATCATCTCCTATACCATAGCTACCAAAAGGCCCTCATGCGCTATTGTAGTCGCTCGATTTCTAATACGAGGTTTTTTGTTTCTCATAGGCAGAAATGTCGCCTTCGACGACGACAGGCTCAAAGCCGGCCGGCCCACCGTTAGCTCTAATCATTTTATTCCTGTTATAACTCAGTAATCACCAGGTCTCGTCTAACACAATTAACCTGGATACTACAGGAAAGTCAGTTACGTTTTACCCTTCCTCATTGATGATCAGCCACAGCGCTCAACCGTTGGTATTTTATTCGGACACAAAATTATTGCATTTGGTTACCAAATTGAAGGCTATTCCTCCGGGACCCTCTTTGATCATTACTAATAACTGCTCTATTCCGCAAAAGACCTTTTTTAACGCTTTGTTGACTTCCATACATGGAACACAAAAAGTCATTAATCGGCTTTTATCGCTGTCTAGCTTTTCCAACCTCCTAGAATGCGATTCTTATCTTAGGCGATATTTTACTTATACCACCGGGTTACCTAGCAGAATATGACATACTCTCGTCACTATCAGTCAACTCTCGCTACCTGTAAGACATGGGCTCTTAAGACTTGTCAGGAGATTTCCACACATAAACGTATGTTTTTGTCCACTCATTCCCGTGTCAGGCGAAGTAGTTTTCTTTGTCATGCCGGCTTGGTAGGCATTTTGCGGAAAATATATATTGCACTAGGCCATTCATGCGAACCAAACCACATAAGTAATCTCAAACATGCACTCCGTAGCATGAGCGCTAGCCTAGGCTATTCGCAATCCATGATGCGTGTACTAGATGGGAAAAGGATCTATATTCTAAAAACAACTGACCCATTAACCACTAAAATGAATCGCGTTTCTCAGGATTTAAGAACGGTTAATGCAACGTTGACTGAGTGGCAGAGACAATTGAATACTTTTGCAGCGGAAAACGCTTGTCACGATTCTATATTTTTGGAATTTTTCTCTAAACATTCAAATGCCATCAATCGCGCGTTTACTGCTTTGCAGAGACTCACAGAAATAGAAGACGTGTTACACCAATTTTCTACATTAGAAACTAAGACGTTGTTCGGTTTTGCACATTTACCACCTTTCCTACAACCTGAAATTATCTCACGCCTAGGCACAGACTCAACTATGACTTACACCGCCCAGGCACTTAAAGAAGGGTTCCCAATTTTTATTAACCCCATGGTTGATATCGAACATCATGGCAACCACATTGAGGCGAACGTCCTTCTAACTGTACCCGAAATTTCAGATCTCAGTTCGTTTTGTACAATTGAACACTTGTCACCAACTTGTCAAACATTTGTTATTCTGGTCCAGTTTCGCGACAGAATCTATTTCTTTTATCGTGCCCACATTCCCGGCAAATTGTTACGGCAGACGCTCTGGAAAAATGTTATCGTGATTCTAATGCTATTATCTGTTCCCATAATATATTTAACACTGCGACTAATGTAACCTGGCTTGGATTTCCTTTTAACCATGACTCTAAGCTCACATTTCCAGGTAACCATATAACAGCCAAAGACTGTTCAAACCTTCGACCGCTGTTACACCTTCGCGGCCGTTCATACTTGGCGACAACGACTGCTGACATACCGCTGTCTCGTGGAGATCTGGTAACCTCACCGCTTACGGTGTACAACATTCCATGTAACGAGTCTTTCAAGGGCATGGTAACGGGGCTTGACAGCTGCTCACAGCACCTGAGTGTCTTTGTCCCATTGGCCACCGCCGGTGACCTCCAGTTTACATCATGGTCTGACGTGGTCAACAACGGCTCTTTTACCCACTCTACTCATCACGCCTGACGATACCACCTCCATCTGTCTTGAATAAAACTGTACTTGATAATCTTGATGCTACGTTTACCACATTGGATGGTCAACTATCAACTACCAGAACCAAGTTAGATGAGCAGATCGATGACCTGCACGAAAGTCCACTAGCTACTACTACCGATTACGTGGCTTACATTGCGTTGGCTCTGAGCCTCCTGAGTGGCATCACTTGCTCACTCCTAGTTTTTCTCTACTACAGAAACCGTGATGTTTTCTTCAAAAGTCAACATGCTGTCATTCCCGACACCTGCCCCGGCTGCCACAAACGAAGACCCACCACTACGCATTCAAGTTCCGCGCCGGAACTGGCACTTCACCATCACTACAACTGCATCCTTCCTAGCTACAATTTCACACTATCTTACGACGGTCCTCCACATGCATGACGCACTCCGTTGGTGCCACAGTTGCCACGTACATCATCCGTGAACCACCTTATGCTTTCCACCAGAGGAAACATCTAAACATAGTTTAAGGACCTTGGTCAAATTATTGGACGGAACGTTACAGTTTTCTTGGCAAAATGGAGAACAATTCCATGTACTGTCCATATGCCGTTTCTTCCAACTGGACCAGGAGTATATCCTCCCGATGTTTAAGTCCGCTCTCAGTATGAGATATACAATTTTTTATGACGACTTCCATTATTTTAGGTTTGTTTTTTATTTGAATCAGGCAAATTATTTAGCCTTGGCGGCTTTCCAAGCCGACTTTATGGCTATCACCACAAGTTCTGCGGAGATGTCATCTGGTCTCCTAAAGCTTCCCCTCATGATAAACGATTTTGCGGTGTTTCAGTTTTTCGCGTCCCAACGACGGGCGGCTTATACCGAGGATGAGCGGGTCCCGCACGTTCGATGCGCATACCATTTAACAGAAATATTTTTCCACCCACGTGGGTATGCCCCCACCTAAGGGGGGGGGGGGGGGGGGGGTTTCCTCGGAACCTCAGCGACAAGTCCTCCAAACTGCACGATACTCCTAGCGTTTTCGTCACCATGGTACCCGCAATATTTTCTCACCTATTGGTTTTAGCATTTCGCGTAAGGCATATGATACTTCCTTTACCATTTTTTTTTTTTATTTTACTCCTTTTTTTCCGCCAAAATTTGAAACTATAGGGCAGTGAACTCATATGATTTTAGTGACGTGTAGTTTTGGGGTCTTGTCTTTTTCCATGTATATCAATTACATCTAGCCATTTTTTGTGTGTCTTACTTCATCATCTTTAGTCGCTGCATTTGTCAACGGGATAATTATGAGTGGCCCATTTCAGCAGCTTTTCGCCTCCGTTTCACTTTATCAGTCACCTCAAAAGTCCAAAGATTCATTTTGGCAGTCAAAGGACATAACCTATGCGAAATCACTAGAACGTTACTCTGTAAAGGAACCACCTTGATCAAATGTTCCCTGTTCTCGTTTCGGGAGTAAGACCATCGAATAGCTGTAGTGAAGCCACCCTTTAATTATACCTTCAAAACGATTTGCCGTCTACTACCAGCGATAGTTGATAGGAGTTTTCACGTTATTACTCGTTTTTATGTTTTCATGCGTTTTCACGCCAAACCAAATACAAAAAGTTAAAACTTCAAAAAAAAAAACAACAACAGTCATTTGTATTCCCGATTCAACTCCAGACACGTCCTCAAAAGAACCAGAGACTGTTATCATAATACTGATACGGTTTTACAACAGCGTACAATAATTCACTCACTAGTTTTCTTGTTGTTTATGTTCATATTGGCGCCAGAACAGCAACCATAACTATGGGAACTATACAAACCTCCGGTCAGGAAGTAAAATTGCAGTTTAATACCGATGCCTTGGATTTTATTTATACTTGACCAGAAATCCGCAAGTATTTCCTTCCAGCAAATTTTAGCTGTCTCCGCGACCCGCAAAAATATCCTCCCGCAAAACAAATTCAGTCGGACAATCCGCAAAATATCCTTGTGCACGGTAGCTAAATCAACAAAACTATGACGTCTTTCCCATACTATTGCATAATCAAACCGTAATAGCAATGAATCAAACTAGAACAAACGCAATTTTGCTCTGCCATATCGCTCATATTATAACACAAACTTTCCCGTCCCATTTAAAACGTCTCCATTCGTAAAAATACACCGTGAAATTCTCAAACTGCGTTTGCCAAAAAAAAAAAACGCATTTGACCTATTTTTACCCTTCCAAAGCGGCTTTAATGGCTTTACGACAAATGATTGAAACTGATAGGTAACGTGAGATATCGAAACTTAAGAAGAACTTTATACCTTTGCGGTAACGTAATGTGAGATATGACAAGTTCTTGACAAGTTTTGACATCCCGATATCCAAGGGAAATTAACAATAGGTCCGGAGGTGCTCCCCAAAAATTTTAGGAGCAGTATGTGACGCCCTTCTTGAAATCCTAACCGGTTTAACCAACCATATCCTCAATGCCCTAATATAGCTTCTATAAAGAAGAAACAACTAACCCCCCCGGACAAAAGTCCACAAAAATTTGTTAACAACTTTTGTCCCTATATTCTAGTGACTCCTATATCTCGTTTTGCGCGCATGCGCTTTAACGAGATAAAAAGGGACCTTTATCCGTGCACCAAATATTTAGCCATGTTTCCCTGAATAACATGTGATTTCCTTGAATGACATTGGACAAGTCTTTTTCATACGAGCCGTTGCTGAATTTCTGTTGCTTGAACAAATTTCCAATTAGTGCAGTGCTTTTCGGTAAGAACAAAGACAACATGTGGGAGAACACGATACCCTTTCTTAAAAGCAAATTCCAAAGCAATGACCTTTTTGTCTTTTTATGGGCAAGTAATTTTATAGTTTCCGTCATTATAGGCATCTAAGATCTAAGGAAACTTCAGCTTGATTCATTGCATTTTGAGAGTGGTTTTCAAAGCTGGCACAATGTTGATGCTAAACGTTTGGCCTTTCGTGCTTATCGCCATCTTAGTGGCTCCCGCTACACCTTCGCATAAACAGGATTCTGTAGGTGAGTTATACTTGATGTTGTGAATGTAAATACATTTTTCTAACACTTTTTGCTATAATCCGATAGAAATTCAAGAAATTTTCAAAGCGGATAGCTATGCAAATGACCAATGCTTGAATCCACGCAATTTTCCTTTAAAAAAGTATAACGTAGACTAAGATTTGTTTATGTAAATCCATTTAAGTATTACACGGATAACAATTCCAAACATGTTAGACAGAAATAACTTTCTTCTAAATACTTCTTCTTTAGCTATTATTTCCACGAATAAACATGTAGCTGGCAAACTTTGGCAACAAAGCGACTTCAAAGTAAGGGAAAATCTTTAAAAGTCGAGTTAAAAAACGTTCATACCATGAATATTCACAGTTTGCTGAAAATCCCTTTTCAACTAGAGAATAATAACATTTTATTTTTCATTAGTTATTTCGAAGAAATAAACTTAAATTTTAACGTGATTTGTTATCTATTATGCAAGACCCTAACGTTTTGCTTCCATCCTGATGCACCCTTTCAAAACTTTGCAACTGTTTTAGGAATAAAAACCTTATCCGTTAACCAAACATTAAGCCCTGCTTATCTAAATAACATGTGATTTCCTTGAATGACTTTGAATGACTTGAATGACTTTTTTTGTCATAGAGGATAGATTGCTTGTGGCAGAACATGATATCCTAGCCTAAAAACATTTATTTAGCGATGGTAGTAAAAGTGCTTTCCTAAGGCACATAGCTTCAGATGTTTCTGTGTAACAAACAAATCTTGGTCAAGAAGTTTTACACTATCATCATAGGCATCTAAACAAACTTCATTTTTGCTCATTGCTTTTTGAGACTGGTTTTCAAAACTGGCACAATGTTGATGGTAAACGTTTGGCCTTTCGTGATTATCACCATTTTAGTGGCTTCGGCTACACCTTCGCATAAACAGGATTCTGTAGGTGAGTTCTACTCCATGTTAGAAATGAGAGAAAACCTGTTATTTACAATCAAGTTGTCGATAGTTGAAGCACTTCCATCACAAATGGCAATCGACTTTTACTCTCGTTTGGCCTCCAACTCTCATCAATGCACTCTCGAAGACTCTTATCCAACTTGAACCTACTTACTTTTTTAACGAGAGTCGACAACAATTCTGTTTCGTTTGCGGTCAGCAGTTGCCGTATGATTATTCCGTGGGCTCAATACTTCTATGATATAGTTCAATTTAGTGGCCGGGTTTAGTGGCAAACTTGTTGGGATGACATCGAGAAAGTAAAATTGGGAAGCCTAGCTTTATTATTGTTACCTTCACAGATATATTAGCGTGCAGTTCACTAAAAGAACCTTATAGTGCCAGTTGCAATTTAATTTTGGAGAATGTCGATGATGATGCTGGCGTGTGATGCTTGGCCGTTTTAAGTGCATCCCTAGCCGTTTCACAATAATTATTTTCATACTTTTCCCGGAAGAGTATATCCGTGGACTACTGTAGATGACCCACCCTTTTACAATCGATTGAGCCCCTCATCCCCTTCCAACAAGCCAATAACAATGATGGACAACATATCTCAGTAGAAGGGACCATTTTATGTATCTAGGGAGCATTGAGTTTTACTGGGGAATGTTGATCTTTTCTCCACTATCATTATTGTTATATATTAACTATAGTCTATTGTATGACAACGATTCATCAAAAAATGTGTTATTATTCTTTTCTGGAAAAAGCATTTAAAATAATACCTTTAAGTATATTTCTTTTACTTCATCGAAGCAATTTCTCCGCTCGAGTTGATTTCTTATTTAGTTCTTGTCAGGTATAATACGATACTCTTGCTTAAAGAAAATTCCAAAGTGCTTATCAGGTCCCCTTGCATGGGTTTGAGGCTCATTGCCCTTTGATTTCTTTTGCTGGAAATAGATGTCGAACGGTTTAGCCATTTAAGTTGCTTGGCGTATTTCTAATTAGTGCTAAGAGGTAAAAACAAAGACAACATGTGGGAGAACACGATACCCTAGCACGATATCCTTGGTTTTGTCTTGTTTTGGGCAATTATCGAAAAACGTTTGGGATGAATATTCATATTTCAATGGGAAAATCCTTTCCTTTTATTGAAATTGTACTTTTCCTGCACTGGAGAATAAAAATCTCTGATTAGTTATCTCGAAGAAATGAACTTGTAATATGTGAGATTCGATGACGACTTTTCAATCATGCCATTGTTATCTAAACTGGTACGTGATTCGTTATCTAGTGTGCAAGACTCAAACCTTCCAAAAAAAGGTACCTTTATCCGTGAACCAAATATTTAGCCATGTTTCCCTGAATAACATGTGATTTCCTTGAATGACATTGGATAAGTCTTTTTCATACGAGCCATTGCTGAATTTCTGTTGCTTGAACAAATTTCCAATTAGTGCTTTTCGGTAAGAACAAAGACAACATGTGGGAGAACACGATACCCTTTCTTAAAAGCAAATTCCAAAGCAATGACCTTTTTGTCTTTTTATGGGCAAGTAATTTTATAGTTTCCGTCATTATAGGCATCTAAGATCTAAGCAAACTTCACCTTGATTCATTGCATTTTGAGAGTGGTTTTCAAAGCTGGCACAATGTTGATGCTAAACGTTTGGCCTTTCGCGGTGCTTATCGGCGCCATCTTAGTGGCTCCCGCTACACCTTCGCATAAACAGGATTCTGTAGGTGAGTTCTACTTGATGTTGTGAATGTAAATACATTTTTCTAACACTTTTTGCCATAATCCGATAGAAATTCAAGAAATTTTCAAAGCGGATAGCTATGCAAATGACCAATGTTTGAATCCACGCAATTTTTTTTTTAAAAAAGTATAACGTAGACTAAGATTTGTTTATGTAAAGCCATTGAAGTATTACACGGACAACAATTCCAAACATGTTAGACAGAAATAACTTTCTTCTAAATACTTCTTCTTTAGCTATTATTTCCACGAAACATGTAGCTGGCAAACTTTGGCAACAAAGCGACTTCAAAGTAAGGGAAAATCTTTAAAAGTCGAGTTAAAAAACGTTCATACCATGAATATTCACAGTTTGCTGAAAATCCCTTTTCAACTAGAGAATAATAATATTTTATTTTTCATTAGTTATTTCGAAGAAATAAACTTAAATTTTAACGTGATTTGTTATCTATTATGCAAGACCCTAACGTTTTGCTTCCATCCAGATGCACCCTTTCAAAACTTTGCAACTGTTTTAGGAATAAAAACCTTATCCGTTAACCAAACATTAAGGCCTGCTTATCTAAATAACATATGATTTCCTTGAATGAGTTTTCTTTTGTCATAGAGGAGAGATTGCTTGTGGCAGAACATGATATCCTAGCGTAAAAAAAATATTTAACGATAGTAGTAATTGTGCTTTCCTAAGGCCCATAGCTTCAGATGTTTCTGTGTAACAAACAAATCTTGGTCAAGAAGTTTTACACTATCATCATGGGCATCTAAGCAAACTTCATTTTTGCTCATTGCTTTTTGAGATTGGTTTTCAAAACTGGCACCATGTTGATGGTAAACGTTTGGCATTTCGTGATTATCACCATTTTAGTGGCTTCGGCTACACCGTCGCATAAACAGGATTCTGTAGGTGAGTTCTACTCCATGTTAGAAATGAGAGAAAACCTGTTATTTACAACAAAGCTGTCGATAGTTGAAGCACTTCCATCACAAATGGCAATCGACTTTTACTCTCGTTTGGCCTCCAACTCTCATCAATGCACTCTCGAAGACTCTTATCCAACTTGAACCTACTTACTTTTTTAACGAGAGTCGACAACAATTCTGTTTCGTTTGCGGTCAGCAGTTGCCGTATGACTATTCCGTGGGCTCAATACTTCTATGATATAGTTCAATTTAGTGGCCGGGTTTAGTGGCAAACTTGTTGGGATGACATCGAGAAAGTAAAATTGGGAAGCCTAGCTTTATTATTGTTACCTTCACAGATATATTAGCGTGCAGTTCACTAAAAGAAACTTATAGTGCCAGTTGCAATTTAATTTTGGAAAATGTCGATGATGATGCTGGCGTGTGATGCTTGGCCGTTTTAAGTGCATCCCTAGCCGTTTCACAATAATTATTTTCATACTTTTGCCGGAAGAGTATACCCATGGACTACTGTAGATGACCCACCCTTTTACAATCGATTGAGCCCCTCATCCCCTTCCAACAAGCCAATAACAATGATGGACAACATATCTCAGTAGAAGGGACCATTTTATGTATCTAGGGAGTATTGAGTTTTACTGGGGAATGTTGATCTTTTCTCCACTATCATTATTGTTATATATTAACTATAGTCTATTGTATGACAACAATTCATCAAAAAATGTGTTATTATTCTTTTCTGGAAAAAGCATTTAAAATAATACCTTTAAGTATATTTCTTTTACTTCATCGAAGCAATTTCTCCGCTCGAGTTGATTTCTTATTTAGTTCTTGTCAGGTATAATACGATACTCTTGCTTAAAGAAAATTCCAAAGTGCTTATCAGGTCCCCTTGCATGGGTTTGAGGCTCATTGCCCTTTGATTTCTTTTGCTGGAAATAAATGTCGAACGGTTTAGCCATTTAAGTTGCTTGGCGTATTTCTAATTAGTGCTAAGAGGTAAAAACAAAGACAACATGTGGGAGAACACGATACCCTAGCACGATATCCTTGGTTTTGTCTTGTTTTGGGCAATTATCGAAAAACGTTTGGGATGAATATTCATATTTCAATGGGAAAATCCTTTCCTTTTATTGAAATTGTGCTTTTCCTGCACTGGAGAATAAAAATCTCTGATTAGTTATCTCGAAGAAATGAACTTGTAATATGTGAGATTCGATGACGACTTTTCAATCATGCCATTGTTATCTAAACTGGTACGTGATTCGTTATCTATTGTGCAAGACTCAAACCTTCCAAAAAAAGGTACCTTTATCCGTGAACCAAATATTTAGCCATGTTTCCCTGAATAACATGTGATTTCCTTGAATGACATTGGATAAGTCCTTTTCATACGAGCCATTTTTTCATACGAGCCATTGCTGAATTTCTGTTGCTTGAACAAATTTCCAATTAGTGCTTTTCGGTAAGAGCAAAGACAACATGTGGGAGAACACGATACCCTTTCTTAAAAGCAAATTCCAAAGCAATGACCTTTTTGTCTTTTTATGGGCAAGTAATTTTATAGTTTCCGTCATTATAGGTATCTAAGATCTAAGCAAACTTCACCTTGATTCATTGCATTTTGAGAGTGGTTTTCAAAGCTGGCACAATGTTGATGCTAAACGTTTGGCCTTTCGCGGTGCTTATCGGCGCCATCTTAGTGGCTCCCGCTACACCTTCGCATAAACAGGATTCTGTAGGTGAGTTCTACTTGATGTTGTGAATGTAAATACATTTTTCTAACACTTTTTGCCATAATCCGATAGAAATTCAAGAAATTTTCAAAGCGGATAGCTATGCAAATGACCAATGTTTGAATCCACGCAATTTTTTTTTTAAAAAGTATAACGTAGACTAAGATTTGTTTATGTAAAGCCATTGAAGTATTACACGGACAACAATTCCAAACATGTTAGACAGAAATAACTTTCTTCTAAATACTTCTTCTTTAGCTATTATTTCCACGAAACATGTAGCTGGCAAACTTTGGCAACAAAGCGACTTCAAAATAAGGGAAAATCTTTAAAAGTCGAGTTAAAAAACGTTCATACCATGAATATTCACAGTTTGCTGAAAATCCCTTTTCAACTAGAGAATAATAATATTTTATTTTTCATTAGTTATTTCGAAGAAATAAACTTAAATTTTAACGTGATTTGTTATCTATTATGCAAGACCCTAACGTTTTGCTTCCATCCTGATGCACCCTTTCAAAACTTTGCAACTGTTTTAGGAATAAAAACCTTATCCGTTAACCAAACATTAAGGCCTGCTTATCTAAATAACAAATGATTTCCTTGAATGAGTTTTCTTTTGTCATAGAGGAGAGATTGCTTGTGGCAGAACATGATATCCTAGCGTAAAAAAAATATTTAACGATAGTAGTAATTGTGCTTTCCTAAGGCCCATAGCTTCAGATGTTTCTGTGTAACAAACAAATCTTGGTCAAGAAGTTTTACACTATCATCATGGGCATCTAAGCAAACTTCATTTTTGCTCATTGCTTTTTGAGATTGGTTTTCAAAACTGGCACCATGTTGATGGTAAACGTTTGGCATTTCGTGATTATCACCATTTTAGTGGCTTCGGCTACACCTTCGCATAAACAGGATTCTGTAGGTGAGTTCTACTCCATGTTAGAAATGAGAGAAAACCTGTTATTTACAACAAAGCTGTCGATAGTTGAAGCACTTCCATCACAAATGGCAATCGACTTTTACTCTCGTTTGGCCTCCAACTCTCATCAATGCACTCTCGAAGACTCTTATCCAACTTGAACCTACTTACTTTTTTAACGAGAGTCGACAACAATTCTGTTTCGTTTGCGGTCAGCAGTTGCCGTATGACTATTCCGTGGGCTCAATACTTCTATGATATAGTTCAATTTAGTGGCCGGGTTTAGTGGCAAACTTGTTGGGATGACATCGAGAAAGTAAAATTGGGAAGCCTAGCTTTATTATTGTTACCTTCACAGATATATTAGCGTGCAGTTCACTAAAAGAAACTTATAGTGCCAGTTGCAATTTGATTTTGGAGAATGTCGATGATGATGCTGGCGTGTGATGCTTGGCCGTTTTAAGTGCATCCCTACGCGTTTCACAATAGTTATTTTCATACTTTTCCCGGAAGAGTATACCCGTGGACTACTGTAGATGACCCACCCTTTTACAATCGATTGAGCCCTTCATCCCCCTCCAACAAGCCAATAACAATGATGGACAACATATCTCAGTAGAAGGGACCATTTTATGTATCTACGGAGCATTGAGTTTTACTGGGGAATGTTGATCTTCTCTCCACTATCATTATTGTTATATATTAACTATAGTCTATTGTATGACAACAATGCATCAAAAAATGTGATATTATTCTTTGCTGGAAAAAACATTTAAAATAATACCTTTAAGTATATTTCTTTTACTTTCATCGAAGCAATTTCTCCGCTCGAGTTGATTTCTTATTTAGTTCTTGTGAGGTATAATACGATACTCTTGCTTAAAGAAAATTACAAAATGCTTATCAGGTCCCCTTGCATGGGTTTGAGGCTCATTGCCCTTTGATTTCTTTTGCTGGAAATAAATGTCGAACGGTTTAGCCATTTAAGTTGCTTGGCGTATTTCTAATTAGTGCTAAGAGGTAAAAACAAAGACAACATGTGGGAGAACACGATACCCTAGCACGATATCCTTGGTTTTGTCTTGTTTTGGGCAATTATCGAAAAAAGTTTTGCATGAATATTCATATTTCAATGGGAAAATCCTTTCCTTTTATTGAAATTGTATTTTTCCTGCACTGGAGAATAAAAATCTCTGATTAGTTATCTCGAAGAAATGAACTTGTAATGTGTGAGATTCGATGACGACTTTTCAATCATGCCATTGTTATCTAAACTGGTACGCGATTCGTTATCTATTATATGCAAGACTCAAACCTTCCAAAAAAGGGAACTTTATCCGTGAACCAAATATTTAGCCATGTTTCCCTGAATAACATGTGATTTCCTTGAATGACATTGGATAAGTCTTTTTCATACGAGCCGTTGCTGAATTTCTGTTGCTTGAACAAATTTCCAATTAGTGCAGTGCTTTTCGGTAAGAACAAAGACAACATGTGGGAGAACACGATACCCTTTCTTAAAAGCAAATTCCAAAGCAATGACCTTTTTGTCTTTTTATGGGCAAGTAATTTTATAGTTTCCGTCATTATAGGCATCTAAGATCTAAGCAAACTTCACCTTGATTCATTGCATTTTGAGAGTGGTTTTCAAAGCTGGCACAATGTTGATGCTAAACGTTTGGCCTTTCGTGCTTATCGCCATCTTAGTGGCTCCCGCTACACACCTTCGCATAAACGGGATTCTGTAGGTGAGTTATACTTGATGTTGTGAATGTAAATACATTTTTCTAACACTTTTTGCTATAATCCGATAGAAATTCAAGAAATTTTTAAAGCGGATTGCTATGCAAATGACCAATGTTTGAATCCACGCAATTTTCCTTTAAAAAAGTATAAAGTAGACTAAGATTTGTTCATGTAAAGCCATTTAAGTATTACACAGATAACAATTCCAAACATGTTAGACAGAAATAACTTTCTTCTAAATACTTCTTCTTTAGCTATTATTTCCACGAAACATGTAGCTGGCAAACTTCGGCAACAAAGCGACTTCAAATTAAGGGAAAATCTTTAAAAGTCGAGTTAAAAAACGTTCATACCATGAATATTCACAGTTTGCTGAAAATCCCTTTTCAACTAGAGAATAATAATGTTTTTGTTTTTCATTAGTTATTTCGAAGAAATAAACTTAAATTTTAACGCGATTTGTTATCTATTATGCAAGACCCTAACGTTTTGCTTCCATCCTGATGCACCCTTTCAAAACTTTGCAACTGTTCTAGGAATAAAAACCTTATCCGTTAACCAAACGTTAAGCCCTGCTTATCTAAATAACATGTGATTTCCTTGAATGACTTGAATGACGTTTTGTTTTTGTCATAGAGGATAGATTGCTTGTGGCAGAACATGATATCCTAGCCTAAAAACATTTATTAAGCGATGGTAGTAAAAGTGCTTTCCTAAGGCACATAGCTTCAGATGTTTCTGTATAACAAACAAATGTTGGTCAAGAAGTTTTACACTATCATCGCAGGCATCTAAGCAAACTTCACTTTTGCTCATTGCTTTTTGAGACTGGTTTTCAAAACTGGCACAATGTTGATGGTAAACGTTTGGCCTTTTGTGATTATCACCATTTTAGTGTCTTCGGCTACACCTTCGCATAAACAGGATTCTGTAGGTGAGTTCTACTCCATGTTAGAAATGAGAGAAAACCTGTTATTTACAACCAAGCTGTCGATAGTTGAAGCACTTCCATCACAAATGGCAATCGACTTTTACTCTCGTTTGGCCTCCAACTCTCATCAATGCACTCTCGAAGACTCTTATCCAATTTGAACCCACTTAATTTTTTCATGAGGGTCGACAACAATTCTGTTTCGTTTGCGGTCAGCAGTTGCCGTATGACTATTCCGTGGGCTCAATACGTCTATGATATAGTTCAATTTAGTGGCCGGGTTTAGTGGCAAACTTGTTGGGATGACATCGAGAAAGAAAAATTGGGAAGCCTATATTATTGTTACCTTCACAGATACATTAGCGTGCAGTTCACTAAGAGAACCTTATAGTGCCAGTTGCAATTTAATTTTGGAGAATGTCGATGATGATGCTGGCGTGTGATGCTTGGCCGTTTTAAGTGCATCCCTACGCGTTTCACAATAGTTATTTTCATACTTTTCCCGGAAGAGTATACCCATGGACTACTGTAGATGACCCACCCTTTTACAATCGATTGAGCCCCTCATCCCCTTCCAACAAGCCAATAACAATGATGGACAACATATCTCAGTAGAAGGGACCATTTTATGTATCTAGGGAGCATTGAGTTTTATTATTTTATTTTATTTATTTTATTATTATTATTATTATAGTATCCTATTACTACTCCACGTTTAAATTGTAACGTTTTTTGCCTAAAGAGTCAAAACCTGTTAGACCCTGAAGAAGAAAGGCTGTGCCTTTTGAAATATTGGATTCAAATACAATTTCCGTACCGTTTAATCAGCCTTGCTTTTGTCACCGATATGTATGTATACCAGGAGTCTAGGGTCTACTCAACTGCACGTCCAAGAGAGAGGAAGAGACGGGCCTTGGGAACGAGGTTGATAGACGTTTCAATAACAAATAAATAGATCATTAAAACAGACCGTCGGCCGTCGCGTGTTGATATGGACGATATGGTCAATAATGTTTAACTTTTATTGGTAAATTGTACAACTTTCTGAAGTCCCTGTTTATTTTCAGTGTTTATTGTGTCGCTGTCGTAATTTGTCGTATTTTTGAAGCGGAATCGAGTCGCTTGTCGCTGTTCAGAACGTCTCGTGTCGGCAGTTTTCGGGGCCATGTCGCTTGTCGCTTTTACCAAGGCCTCTTAAGCCGAGATGTTTTAAAAAAGCTCGCATTTTCAATTGGCTATAAAAGGAACCTAACTATTCCTACAAGAGACACCATTCGGCCCGAAGGTACACAATTTTTGAGTCAACGGAAAAAGCGACAAAATATTTTCATTTGTCTTTTTTGCAATAGTCTACCTAATTAGTGAAGTGTTTAGAGAAAACATTCCTTTTCTAAGTCTTTTTAGTCTTTTTACTGAACTTATTGACATGCACAAAGATCTTGTTTTGTCTCATACTTTACATTCACACATACACTGCACATATAAATTGGCCGTTTAAAAACTTTGCCAGTAAATCAATTTTAATCCCAAATGAAAATCGCGTTGCAATATATTTTAGTTCTGTTTAAATATCAATAAATAAAGATAGTAAATATTTTAACCTTCAATTGGTACATCTTTCCCGAATTTCGATTGATAAGAAAATCGCCATTGTAATGCCATACAAGTCATTGCTTCTAAAATACTGTGAATACAAAAAATAGAAAAATTAACTAAGTAAAAGGGCTCTCTAGTCAAGATAGATTGAATATAAGTAGTTTTGCCACCCCCATTCCTCCTCACAAATTTCCCCCGTAGCAACCAAATTCGCCTCCTCATTCGCTTAATATAAGTTGAAGTTTCCCCTCAGTAAAATGAAGACTATTTTGAACAAATGCGCTAGATTAACATGGAAATTATTTACATTCACACTCGTGATTCTTTTGTTGCTGATGACTTTTATCTTGGTGGCTCCTAAAAGAGCCCTTAAGTCCTCTATGACTGCAATGTCTAACTCTACGGTGAGACCTACAGGTATTTTCAATCTTTCAACTTCAATAGACCATTTAGCAGCTTTACACATATTACCTATTACGTCTTTACTACATTTACCTTTCAAAGGCACCCAACCTTTCCAATTCTTGTTGGTTTTTATTAACCTTACGTTCTCTCGCATTAACGAGATGGCTTTAAGAGCCCTTTGATCAATTAACTCGGGCTGGCGGGATAAATTTTATGCCACATATCCGTTCATATAGTTTCGATTTATGTTCCTCTCACTGCCTTTCACAAAACTTTATAGCAGAAAATCATAAAACGACCTTTATCTCGTTAACCATGGTAAAAATCTGTTGCATTCATCAGTTGTTTTGTAGCCCGTGGTGAATTGCCCACTAATGCAGGTACTTCGAATGCATCAATAAATTTTGAACTGAAAATTATATCCTATCCGATTAGGGCCGGCTTACAGACTTCCAGTTTGGTCAAGCTTGTTGATTTAGCTAAAACACATTATGACAGCTTTATGTGTTAACGTTATTCCTTTAGGTTCCTTTACCCCACTCCATGTTTCTCTCAGGATTCGTTAACTTACAGGAAGGAGAAGGGGTAGGGTGGATGCTACCCCTTCCACCTTAAACTGTTCCTCAGAGTGTTCAAGAGCATTTTTTGTCAGTATGTGCCGTCGTAGCAACCATGCTTCAGAAATTAACAAATTGTTCTTATTCTTTGCCGAAAAAAGACAGAATACTTTTAAGCATATTTCTTTTATTTACTTCACTGAAGTAATTTGCCCTCTCGACTTGATTTCTAGTTTAGTTCTTGTAAGGTACAACATGGTATTTGGTATAATTGATCTGATCTCCTTGAATGGATTTGTAATTAACTTTTAGGCCGCCCTGTTCATAACAAAATCCAGTTTAGTTCATTGCGTTTTCCTTTCTTTTTCTGGAAATAAATATCGAACGGTTTAGCCATTTTAGTTGGTTGGCGAATTTCTAATTAGTGCTTAGAGGTAAAAACAAAGACAACATGTGGCAGAACACGATACCCTAGCACGATATCCTTGGTTTTGTCTTGTTTTGGGCAAGTAGTGTTTCATCAAAAAACGTTTAGCATGAATATTTATATGTCAATGGAAAAATCCTTTCCTTTTATCATGGGAATTGTACCAGTTTTTCTGAACTGGAAAATAAAAATCTCTCTTTAGTTATCTCGAAGAAATGATCTTTAAACGAGTGTGTCAGATTCGATGATGACTTTTTCAACCATGTCATTGTTATCTAAAGTTATCTTTTATTTATTAAGTCCTTAACGTTCTAAAAACGTTTTGCTTCAATCTTCATGGACCCTTATCCGTTAACCGAATATTAAACCCTGCATCCCTAAAAACATTTGATTCCCTTAAATGACTTTTCATTCGATCCTTGGATAAATCCTTTTTCATACAAGAAAGATTGTTTAATTTCTGTTGCTTGAACAAATTTAAGTAATTAAAGACAACATGTGGGAGAACACGATATCCTTGTTTAAAAGCAAATTCTAAAGCAATGACCTTTTTATTCTTTTATGGGCAAGTGAATTTTTACGCCTCCGTCATCGTAGGCATCTAAGCAAACTTCATTTTGGCGCATTGCATTCAGTTTTGGTTTTCAAAGCTGGCACAATGTTGATACTAAACGTTTGGCCTTTCGTTATTATCGCAATTTTAGTGACTCCGGCTACACCTTCTCATAAACAGGATTCTGTGAGTGAGTTCTAATTGATGTTGTGAATGTAGAAACGTTTACTTACAACAAAGCTGTCGAATGATATAACACATTTTTCAAACAAATTTTGCTATACTCTTATTAAATGTGAATTTGTCGATATTTTTATACGGTCAGTATAAAATTATAGCAATGCAAATGACCAATATTGGCACGGCTTTCATCCCAATTTACTGGAAAAGTATATACGCCAAAACGAACTTCAAATTGAATCCTCGCAACTTTCTTTCAGGGAATTAAAAGACAAACCAATATTTGCAATAATAATATTGTTGATTAAAAGACATTTTTGTATGACAGATAACAGTTTAAAACATCACTTCCTTTAACTTGTATTTTCACAAAACTGGTAGCCGACAAACGTTGTCAACAAAAAGACTTGATTAGCAGAAATATTTTAAAGTTGAAATAAAAAACGCCAACTATAAATATCTATTCACATTTTACTGGGGAAATCTTTTCCTTTAAGTCTTAGATTAGTCATCTTGAAGAAATGAACTTTAAACGAGTGCGTGAGAGTCGATGATAACTTTTCACTTAAGGCCCAGCCAAACGAACGCAACATTTCAACGCAACATCTTGCAACATTGTTGGATCGTGTTGTAAAGGAGCTCAGTGGCCAATTCCCCCATGCATGCGCGCAACATCTTGTAACATTTCACGCGGGTTTGTCGATGTCATATGTGCTCCAGGCTCCTGGTAAGCTAAGACGTAAACGCCATATTGAATATGGAGGACTTTGAGGTCTTTGAGTGGTATCGATGTCGGCGTCGTCGAATTTTAGCTTTTTCACTGAAGCTACTTCTAGCAGATGATGACGAAAGAGTAGGCAAAAGAGGTAAAACTCGGCAATGGATTTAGAGAAGACAAGAGAAGGGTTACTTTTCGCTTCCTTGGCGTTTTCGTTTTGGGTATTATTGTCCGCCATATATAACTATTTCAATTAACGTTGTCGGATGAAAGCTTAAAGCCAAGACCGCAAGGTAGTATGGGTTAGGGTTAATAGCCATTGCATAAAAATCCCATCAACCTCGTTCCCAGGACTTTTCCCTTCGACAGAGGGGCGGGCGGGAAAAGGCCCCTTTTTCCCGCCCGCCCCTCTGTCGAAGGGAAAAGTCCTGGGAACGAGGTTGAAATCCCATACTACCTTGCGGTCTTGGCTTTAAGCTTTCATCCGACAACGTTAATTGAAATAGCTGTATGTTTAAAGACGAAAGCCCATAATACCTCTGGCGCTTTAAAATAGCATATCGACCTAGCGCGCATGCCCTAGTGCAGCAATGTTATGTGAACGTGGCTAAACGAGTACAACATCATGCAAAATCCAAAACGTTGCAACAAAAATTTGACCATTTTCAAACTTGATCCAACGCCATCCAACATGTTGCAACACATTGCAACAGGGTGGCCAAACGTTGCGCGCAACAATGTTGCAAGATGTTGCGTTGAAATGTTGCGTTCGTTTGGTCGGGCCTTTATGTCATAGAGTCTGTGATCTGAACTGTTACGGGATTTGAATATAACACGTGACCCTTACTCTCTACAAATGGGTTATTTGTTCAGTCCTTGATGCACTCTTTCCAAACTTCGCAGTCGTTTTAACAAATAAAAACATTTTCCGTTGAACAAAAATAAACCCTAAGTTCCTAAATAACATGTGATTTCATTGAGCTACTTTTCATTCGCTGAGGCTTTTATTATACAAGATACATTACTTGTGGCAGAACCTGATATCCTAGCCCAAAAACATATATTTAGCCATGGTAGTAAAATAACTTTGGAGGGTTCCTGCAAAACAACAACGTCTAATAATCAAATGATAGGTTTTGTGGAGAACGATGATTCAGTGATTATTTCTTACACTTTACTTTTCGGAAGATACCCAACGCAACTGGCCTAAGGATCGTCACCACAGCCTGTCAAAAAGGGCCATACCACCACCATTTTTCGCTGGGGATAGGCGTCCTGAAGGCCTTCCACGTATCAGCGATGGAACAGAAATACCACAGTACTTACCGTCCGGCACAGGTCCTTACTTTGTTTCGCTTTTTGACGAGAAAAGAAACATTCCTATTTATTCAGCGTACAAAGTGACTCCGCAGCAGGCAGCAGGCATTGGAACAAATAGCAGAGTTGATTCCACTTGGAGAAACCCAAAAGATGCCAAAGGACAAGGTACACAAGCACACTGTAATGAGTGAAGTAGAGAAAACAACACTGCGTTTGTTCGAAGTTATAGAAAGCTTGCTGCACTGCGTTTTTGAACACATTTATTCAGATGTCGTCCCTCTCGAAATTTGTCTCCGCCGATAGCTGGGAAATCCTTTCGATCCGTGCATGATCACCAAGGAACCTAAGTCAGGAATGAAATCTACTACTTTTAAGTAGCTTAACAGCTTTAATTTGATTTCCTTCAATGAACCATCTCGCTAGTTCATGCCATGCCAGCTAGTTCATGACTAGTTTCTTGTTGGCCAAGAAAGAGCCCAACAGAAAAGAAAGGAATCTATAAACTTCTTTTACTACGAAGATCACCGATGATAGTATCTGCTTTCTTGTTTTGTGACGTTATGATGAATAGGTCGTAAAAACATTATTCTCTGAAGCCTATCTGACTTCTTAATTTTAACGTTCCCCAAGCAATCGATACTAAAGCCAGATTTTATCACCACAACCTTGTATCTAAACATTATTGATGAATGTCCACAGGTATTCCTGTAGACGCTGCCTACAAAGAAGCTATCACTACAGACAAACAAAAGTTGAGCAGAGGTCATATGAATCCCTCAGGGATAAATTCATTCAACCAGGATTTCATGAAAGCTACATTCACACTTACCAACGCAGCACCGCAGTTTAAATCCTTAAATGAAGGATCTTGGAGGGAATATGAGGATCGAATACGCCAGTACGCTAAATGTCCTTGTGGAAATGACATTCGCGGTGGAACACTTTATCTTCTGACAGGCACTTCTGACTTCGGCCTCAGACCTGGTGGCGGCGGGACCCCAGTCCAAGATACCACTATACCTTTACCCTACACTAAGAATAAGTTTCACGGCAATACAGTAGACCTTGTCACCCCTCGTGCTGTTTGGACTGCAGGCTGCTGCGTGTGGAACGAGCCAGGCAAGGTATTTGGAAGTTATTGGCAAAGTGCAAAAGCAGAGTCGTTTGCGGTGATGAGTAACAACCAGAATGATCCAAGTTTGCTACACCAGACGGAAATGAGCGTTGCTAAACTTGAAGATCTCCTTACAGAACCAGGAAAGCCAAAGGTGAATTTATTCCCAGGCAACAACCAATGCCGCAATCCGGGGAATCCTGGTTTCAAACTACCGTTATAACAATGTCAAGTTACAAGTAAGCAACTCCAGAGACAGTCTATATCAGGCTTAATTACATTCGAACCATATGTTAACGGACTAAGGGAGGGGTGCTTAATTTCGACGTTTGTAACTTTTAAAGCGTTTAAGCAATACCCACCAATTAGACTTTGTGACCTTTATATTACATTCATTTTGGAATATGTGACAGAGTTCTGGTAATAACATGTGACGTTTCCATAGCAACTGTTTTAACAGGCATGTTTATCCAAACTATAAAATTAATGTTTTAAATTTAAAAATAAAATTTTCTGTTTTATCCACTTAAAATATTTTACCCTTTTGCTGTAACTGCTATTTTTTTGTCGATATGTGAAAATCTCTTAATCACTCTTGGAATTCCAGACGACATAAAAAGCTCAGTCTGAACTTTTTGTATGTGTGTGTGTGTGTGTGTGTGTGTGTGTGTGTGTGTGTGTGTGTGTGTGTGTGTGTGTGGGAGGGGGAGGTAGGCAACAATATCTTGCAAAAAAATAAGGCCTTTTCTAAAATAATTCTAGTCTCTAATATTTCCACGTCTCCCGTCCCCGTCCCAGTCCCTCTCCCCCTCTTATTTACTCCGTGCCCACAGAGTTACGATGGACTCTGGATCCGCCTCTGATTATACGCATTAATGGAAACTACTTAGAACCTAAATATTAGCAAAATTGGAGAATAATACGAAAGAGGAGTGGTATGTGGTAAAAAACACTCCTCCCTTCAAAGATGACAAATCTCTGTTTCGTAACTCATTGGTAATCAAGCAATTGATATTTACATGTACAAGAGTGAAGAATAAATTCTTTTAAATGCATGTTAAAGACGTTTGTCACTTACTCACCTTTCTTTCTGGAATTTCGGATAAATTTCACGCTCTGATGACTCATCGAATAGTGGGAAAATTTCGACCGCCAACTTTGGGTGATTTTCCCGAATTTAAAGAAGCATTGTCACGCAGATTTTGCTGTGTTTTGGTCAGAATGCACTAAATATATGACAAAGTACCCTTGCCCAAACATAAAATTGCTTTTAGAACACCAAGAAGATAATATCAAGTGATTTCTTCAAGGAAGAACAAACTATAATACGTTTTTCTGCGATTTTTTCACGACTCTTGGGAGGAACTTGGAAAAATTGGCCAATTTTTTCAAGTTGCAATCCATTTCCATCCTGGCCATCCGCAGCCAAAGATAACGAATACTAGTTTCTGTGCACTGGTAGAGTATTTGTTAACAAAACTGGACCATCATTTTAAGGTTTCCATTGAAACAAATATGTTTTTTGGCTTTTCAAAGTGATACTAAAAATAGGTGACAGTGTCCCTTTAAGCCATGCGAACTTTACTGGAAAACAGTCCATTGCGGTTAAATAATTAGATTACGTAACTGGTTACTGACGTCGTCCAGAACTCATGAACTTCATTGACAAGCTAATGGCCCAATTTATAAACAGACTAATTATCCGTCTAGACGAATTATCCGTCAAACGAATAATTCGTCTACGTATAAATTTAAAGACGAATTATAATAAGCACGGATAACTCAAAGACGAATCTTTGAAGTTTCCTAGTAAAAGACTGGGGACAGGAAATAGGCCAAGAAACCTTGCGAACAAATAGAAACTAGTACCCTTCT